>CM061133.1:169573437-170773437 GCA_030789695.1 Scilla litardierei
TTAATTAGGAAGAGAAATGGTTGTAACAACCATCACTTTATGTGCTTGTGTCTGTTTAATTTTGGGAGTTACCACCTACTAATTATCTTCTTAAAGTATGATTATTAGTAGATATCTTGATTTATCCTATTTGAAGATATGAATTTTTTGACTGGGTGACAGAGGAAATATCTCTACACTCTCGTTTCCATTATCATATTCTCTCTGTAATTCTTTTGTCTTATCATCATGTTTATGAAGCATTGATGAATATTAATTTTACATTCAACGTGACTATAGAGTACAATTTCTAGTCTATTCACATGAATCAGATCTAATCATAGGATTGGTTCATGCGACCAAATTGGCTGGCATTGGCAAACCCGACCGTGTCTGCCAACTCTGAAGTTCTTAAGTCATCCATCTCGGTGCAGAAACATGTGCGAAGGCTGATGTGGCCAAAATGGGTTGAGGTCTATGATTATTTTTTTATGTGATTATTTTTTTGAATTTGGTTGATTTTTAAGAATATTTAAAAAATATGCTTACATTGAAAAATTGTCAAAAATTATTTTTTTACTTTTACACTTCACAACATATATGCATATATCCTTAGAAAACAGAGTGATATGATATGGAGTTAAGCCGGATTTGTAATTTAAACTATCTAAATAACCTTCAATCAAATAAGTCAATTAGACTATGTAGTCATCATGGATGTGTGCATCTAAAACGGATGTATAATGTTGCCTCTTCTTAAAAAAGGAAATAAATGATTTTCTAATTAAGTTTTTTAGACTTTTTTTTGAAATAATGACATCTTAAATTTTCTCTTAAATTTGATATTCCAATTTTTGTTATTATCTTTTTTTAGATAATGACACTGTTGGCTATTTTAAATCCACATTCTTTGGTCACCAAACAACAATATCCACGGTTTTCAAATTCTTGTATTTCTAAGTCTATGGAAAATATAATACTGATTTCGATTTTTACTATTAGAACAACAAGCACAACCTTAGCCCCAAATATGATGGAAGAATATTCATTTTCCTTGCACTTCGTGAACAGATGTTTGGTATACTTTGCCTGCAATCTGATAGTGGTTATTGTTGAGGTAGCAAAATGGTTTATTGATACTAGTTATTTTTCTCCTTTTGGGCCTCAGTTTTGCTATAGAAGGTTGTTTACTTTGACTTGATCATATTTCAGATACAACCCTGTTTGTGTCTGTTGGCGATGTGACTTTTTTCCATGGTTTGAGGTATCGGCCGAAACCCTAGGGTTTCGGCCGTTTCGGATCGGTCTCGAAGGGGACCGATCCGAAACCCTTGTATTTTCTCGGTATCGGCCAAAACCGGTCGGTTTCGGTCGGTTTCGGTCGAAACCGGCCGGTTTCGTCCGATACCGATGAGCCACAACAAATAAATGATAAGAATTAGAAGAAAAGTGAAAAAACAGAGAAGAATGGAAAGGGAAAAAGAAGTTCTGCTGCTCCAAAAAAAAACAGCAAAAACAAGGAAAAAGGGAAACGAAGAAGAAGAGGAAAAAAAGGAAAAGAAGAAGAGAGGAAGACTTACCTGCTAGCCGCCTCCGCCTCTGCCTCCGAACTCACTGATGCCTCCGATCTCGTGGTGGCTGGGTGATGGCGTAGGTTTGCTGAGAGCATGAGAGTGATATCTGTAATCGACCGGCAATAGTGCATCTAGTAATCACGTGCATCTCATTTATTGCATTGCAGTATATTTATTTACAAGTTTGCCATCTCATTTAGTGCCACTGGAAGAAGTCCACGCACTAGCCATCTCCTCTTCTATTTATTTACTAGTTTGCCATTCTTCATTTAATACAAATGCTGCTGGCCATCCAAATAAGGATAAATACAGTATTACACAATGCTGGCCAACCAAATAAGTATAAATACAGAATTACACAATGATTTGATATAATCATCAAAAAAGCATAATATATTTACATATACATATTTAGCAAAATGTGTAACCTGTAAAAAAGCATTTGATTCTTTACCATTTGATATATATTCAGCAAATCGAGAACCTCAAACTTACTAGTATATACATATTTAAAGTAACTATGAAACCGAAACCAAAACCGATACCTGAAACAAAATTGCCGAAACTGCCGATTCGGACGAAACCGAAACTTGCTTCCGAAATGTACTTCATGTTCCCTAATGTACTTCACTTTTCTATAGTTGTGGCTTAAATTTTCATATTTAGACAGCTTCATATGGAAGAAATATCAGGTACTGCAGGTCAGAACAGAAAACTGTAGGAAAGAAAAATTTTGTGCCAATGGGAAAGCCTTTTTTTTTGTTTTGTTTTGGGGGGGGGGGGGCAATATCTGTAAATAATTGCAATATATATCTTCTTTGAGAGATAAACTCATAATAAATTTCCACCATCCTTAATTTACACATATTTATGTCTTGATATCTAATGTGTTCTGATCAAGATCACGTAGCTTAAGAGCTTGGGCAGGAGATAAACACAACAGATATGTTGAAAGCACATGTGAAACTGTCATGAAAGTATAAATTTTAGTAGCCAAACAGTTGGGTACACCAGAGCCCTTCCATTTGAGCGGCAGTGTGTAATTGCGAGTTGGGAAAACATGAATAAACTACTAATAAGCTGCACTATAGCTTGCTTAAGCAATGATTTTTTAATACAAAAACTACATCCTTCTATCTGGCAACATTTCGTAGAGGCAGGACTTGAGTGTTAATCTTTGAATTTCAAACTAAATCTATTCTGGAAAAGAGACATTATTAGCAATTGCAACACATGTAAAGATATCTATATGTAATCTGTTGTGTAATGTTACGTGCCGAGTGTTTTAAAGTTACAGTCTGAAGTTAGCCACGTGATTTTGTTTCACAATGGTTTTTGTTCGCTATCACAGACAATTGATGGTGCACTTAACATGCTTGTTTGAATGTGGTGAGCTGTGTTTTATGTAACATGTCATAATAGTTTTGACATTAGAGTGCTCAACTGTATGTAATGTCTTTCTAGATAGCGTTTTGGAATTGCGATGTGTATCTAGTAGTTTATATATTACTTATTGATAAGCTTATTATCAGAATAACAATAGAGTGAATACCGGATGATCTACACATGGGAGTTTGATTATTGTTTCTAGAATGCCCTGTCTGTCAATAACAGCACTGGTATTATTGTTGATCCATGTTACAAAATCATTGAGTATTTTATATCTTTAAGGAGGTCTCAGTTTCCCTTCAGCTGCAGGAATGAATGTGTGCTGCACCTTTACCAGCTACCTGGTACTGGTGATTCTCGGGCCACGGTGACAGTCTATCAGATGACTAATGCTAGGTTTAATTTCCTCTTTCATTTAGCTTCTTGGCAGCTTATATTTTTCTTTGACCTGTTCAGCCCTTACTTTTTTTATCACTTGCATTAGCATTTTTATAATGAAAATTCGTGTATACTGCTGCTGGGTAATTTGACTGGCTTAATGCAGTGTGAATTTTGCGTCTCATGTTATTCACTTTTTCTTTGAGCAAATATCATTTGCCTGCAGAGCGTCTACTTAACCGTGCACATTTAATATCTTCATGAATGTGTTGTTATATTCTGTATGGATGTATGATTTTAGTTTTACTGTAATAAAGGTTGTTAATACATGTTTTTTTTGTTCTGACAGAGAGTTTGTTCTATATATAGTTCATACCTTCTGAAAAGGGTTATTTGTGTTTGCATCATGTTTGACTACCACGGGTTAAAAAGCTTCTCACTGTTAGTAGGGAAATAGCGATCAAATGCAGGGAAGTGTGTTTAAAAGAAGCAAGAGTAATAATGTCCAAATATACCACCAGCCCTTTGGCCTAGTGGTACTCCCCCTCCCCCTAGTGGCAGGTCAAGGGTTCGATGACATCCTTTGTAACCAAATAATAATAATAATGTCCATGTAATTTAGTACTTAGACATTAATCATGTAAATAAGAATGTAAATGTGGAAAACTCGAACGACACACAAAACTTGGTAACGCAATTCGGTGCACACATCTACATCTGCGGGACCACGCCCAAAAAATTCAGATTACTCCACTATATCAAATAACGATTACAATCACTGATATTGCATTTCTATTAGGAGGAACACACTCCCCCTCAATACAAACCACAATGGATGATCCCAATCAAACCCATGGAGTAATCACCGCAAGATCCCCTTTCGCACAAGATTCCCTTGCATAAACCAACTAAATCAAGAGCCACTCGATCCCTACCTCCGTTCTCGGATGTAGATCACCAATCTTCCGAAAGAGATAAAACCCTAACATAATCCACATCGGCCCTTTATACGCTACCCTTCATCAATTTAGGAACTGTTTTGGAAAAACAGTTCAAACAAGATCTCATGCAGATTTTTCGGCCCACAAAGTTAGGAATTACTTCGGGCAAGTAATCCCACATATCACAGAACATATAACCAATTTCAGGTAAAATAGTTTGTACAAATCTCTGGCGGATATTTCTCCAATAACAAGATAATACCGAGATTCTGGAGAATTAATATAAGAACAAAATGAAACAATAATATCATCTCTAAATACCTGACGCCAGAACTTCTGCATGTGTAAGTCGAATAAGTATATTGTGAACAATGTTGCAACATGACTTACAACATGGACTCCAGATGCAGCATGTTGTGACAGTGTTATGGCATGTCATTCAACATGACTCATGGCATGAACCAACTAACCAAGATCCCATTGTAGATAACAAGTGCCAATAATGATAACACTAAAAACATATCAAGTATGATCCAACAAACTTCTCCTTTGACATTTAGTGACACAATCAGTACAAGTAGAAATATACTAGTAGTACAGCAGCAATACGTCAACATATACTAGAAGAACAATAGCATGAATTCAGACACCAGAGAGAAAAACTGATAACCAATCTCCAACATACCATACCTAGTCTCCAACATATAGCAAATGATGTTCCACATCAATTATCACACACATAGGCAGCAAATAGAACTTGTCACAACACAATCACACATAACTACCAAAACACTCAGCATAACCACATCATAACAAGCATAACATAACAAGCATAACTACTTTCCCCCGTTGTGCCACAAATCCAAAGCATAGCATACCTCATGAAGACATGTCAGTAGATGAAAACTTGCTCTTCAGAAACATGATTCTGCTTTCAAACTTGGCCCTCTGAGACTGTAGAATGCCAATTTGACTATCAATATCCTTCACAACATCCTCGTATATAGCTATGTCTTCAAGAATGTGAAAAGTTGATATAGAATCAGATAATGGTTCAGTAGTATGAGGGGCATGAGATGATACTTCAGATCTGGGTAGAGTAGAGCCTCTAGTAGCAGGAGAAATTGGTGTAGGGGGAGCATATCATTTAGCAAGTGGTGAGGCAGGCACAGAGGAGATATCATCAGTTTTTCCAGCAATTGTTCTCACAGTGAACCCAATACTCTCTGATGAGATGGTCAAATCATGGGCTGCTGGTAAGACCTTCTAGGACTGCAACAGTAAAGAGATCAGGTAAGGATGTTGCAATGAGATTGACGTAACTGAGGATTCAGCTTGGACAAAAATAGAGTCAAATATGATTCTCCCCAGTTTGAAGGATTGCTTGGTACCATTACAGAACAACAACTTGCACATGTACTTTGTGACCACAAAGACAATTGAAGTAGGAAGCCAATTCCTAGTGGCAATACTGTATAACAAAAAATACAGTTGTTATACAAGGGATCACAAAAAATACTGCCCGGAGCTCTCGCTCGTCCTCGTCTCCATCACCGTCCCACACTGAGTGCACGTGAGCTCGGTGTATCCAAGGGATCTCAACGGACCCTTGACCATGTTGACTGCTTAGTTGTCGGTCAACGAGTCAGTGGTGAGAAAACACTCGTAAACATCTGGAGCCGTCTGTGGGAACGAGCTAACACCCACGAAAAAACAACCACACCAGCAATGACGCGGCTTCACCCTTGATCGCTCCGGATATACACCCAAAGAACGGTTGTAGTTTTACCGCAAGTGCACGGTGTAGCAGCGAGCGGGTATCGAACACAGGGAGGACGAATGACTGTGCTTGTTCCTAATCAACCTGGCTATTTGAGAATAGAGAAAATTGCCTTGGGCGATCCTGTCACAATCGTCAGACAAATGTGCGAAATATCAAATCAAATAAAGAACGTCTAGGGAATGGGGAATTCTCGCTATTCACCGTATTTCATAAATGTGGTTCGTCGGTATCAAAATTGCTAGAATGAGAATTCGGATGAACTAGTTGCAACTGAATGTAGAACCAAGCTCACGCTCTCGCGCTGTTGCCGGTCTATAGCTATCCTAGGTTTGGGTCCAATCTCTTGCAAACCCTAGCCTAGGGAAGCTAGCATTAGGATCAACATCATCGTCCAATTGCGCACCGAGCCCAATCTCTTACAAACTCGGTCCACAATCTAAATTAGGATAGTTCCTACCCGTCCAATCTCTTGCAAACGGGTATTGGCATGGAATTGCAATCGGAAATCCTGGTATCGGTCCAATCTCTTGCAAACCGATACTTCGAAAATCCGACTCCAACCCAATTCGGATTTCTAGGGCTTCCTAACAAATTGGGATCCAATCTCTTGCAAATCCCAATTGATATGAATTCCTAGCTATCCGTAGTAAATCGATCCCAATCTAATCCCTAATAGCAATTCTAGCTCAATTTCTACCAATTCATCACAAATAGGAAATAGGGCTTGTAGGGTTCATCCCCACGCCCCAAGACGTGGAGACTACTCACAAATCATAGCAATAGCACAAAAATAATCAATGAAATAAGCAATAGAATTCATCACAAATATTGAGATAAACAATAAAAATAGGATTTTTAGGGAAGAGAGATGCAAAAACCAATGGAGTTCTTCAATTTAATCCAACAAAAATCCAAGTTTTTCCTCTTCTCCAATCACAATAATAAAGCTAAAAAGTAATCTAAAAAGCTGCAAAAAATCTAAGAGATAGCCCCCAAAACTAGGGTAAAAACAGGGCTTAAATAGCCCCAAAAATCGTCCAAAAATCGTGACCAAAATACCCCTGCACAGCCTGTTTTCCGCAGTTTTCGCTACAGGCAGCGCATCGCACTCGGCCGAGTGACAAAAGTCGATCGGCCGAGTGAAAACCCTGCAATTTTCCAGTAAGTCGGGTCTTTCAGGGGTCTTCAGTTCGGGGGCGGCTCGGCCGAGTGAGTTGTCGTCACTCGGCCGATGACTTCACTGCACTCGGGCGGACGGGATTTACCACTCGGCCGAGTGGGTCTTCTGAAGTTCAGGTAGCCGAAAAACAGTAACTTCGATGTTTTGGAAAGGCTTCGTCTGGGCGCCACTCGGGCGGACGTGGTATCGTCACTCGGCCGAGTGGGTCTTCTGTGCTCGGTCGAGTGCACAGGTAACTCGTGTCTGAACTGGTCGGCCGAGCAGTGTCTCGCTGGTCGGCCGAGTGGCTCCTCCACTCGGCCGAGTGGGACACAAAAAATGCCCAATCTGCTTGTTTTGGCCTCCTCGTCGCTCCTGCGACGTCCATTCTTCTTCCGCTCCTCTCCAACAGCAAAATACCCCTCGGGGAGGTCGTTGGTGACCGTCTAGAGTAATCGCATCTCGAGATCACTCCAAATCGCGCCAAATCACCTGAAATGCGACAAAAACAACAAATCGTGAACAGCATCGCAATATCGTCGATATATCGTGAAAAACATGATTTGGGCGATCCAAATGACATGCAAACATGCGGAAAAAGGTGTAAAATAAGGAGTGATCAAAATCCCCCAAGCTTGCCTCTTACTCGTTCTCGAGGAAGATAAGTAAAAGGCGAACCCGGTGGATTCGGAAAACGAAAACGACGAAAAATGAAAAAAGAAAAACGAAGAAGAATGAAAACGAAATGAGAATAAAGAAGAAAGAAACGAAGAGGTAGGATGCTAGATCATTTTCTCAGGACGTGGGTTTCACTTACTCTTATAGCATGCACCGAATGAAAAATACATGTCAAAGAATTTTATTTTGATATCATAGTATAATAGTGCAAATAGAAATAGAAAACCCACGAAAAACGATATAATCATGAAAAACGGAATAATTTTAAAATTAACGTCGTCTGAATCATTTAAAGCGGTATACAAATCACAGATCACACACTTTTCAATTGAACGCTTTCTATCTGGAGTATAAGAGTATCACACTATAGAATAGAGAGAATAGAAAAGTATGGATTTCATGAAATGAGTGCTAGGCTTAGATTTCTGGATTTCGTAAAACTAAAATAATCTCACCGAGTATAGAATATTACTTAGCCTAGGTTGTCGTGCGATGTCAAGTAGTCACTCTCTCACACATCAATGGATCCCCTCCCCCAAGCTTATCTATAAGCGTGGTGGCATAAAAAATATTTGCATCCCCATTTTTTATACATATAGCTCCAAAAGCAACGAAAAGAAAGAAGAAAGAAAGAAAGTGAGATGAGATCTTTTATTCAGGATTTTTTTTTCTCTTTTTTTTTGCAATAAGCAATATATACACAACGATCCCAACTCAGAGAAAGATAATGATGTACAAGAATGTTTTTCTCTCTCTTTTTTTAGAATAAGAGATTTGGAGCTAGGAATTAGTAGCGGGGGAAAATGCCATAAAATAGAATCACTAAGGGGAGATTCACCAATGATTTTAAAAGTAGAGAAATGATGTTCAAGATTTGTGGAGAAAGAAATAAATATAACTCTCGGTTCACTCTATAAGACATGCACGACAACTTCAGCAGGGTAATCTAATCTACTCAGTTTCGATCACAAAAAAGCTAACTAATCCAGATATATCATAGCTAACATCATTCAATCATCCTGAAGTGAAGTGTACAATTCATGCATATAGAAGTGATATAGGAAAAGAAAGTCAGTACTCCAGATATAAGCATTCAATGCGTGAATCTTGGTGTGTTTTCTGTGATAGCATACATATGAATATTCAGACTCAGCTAATAATAGAATTTCATCCATTTTCATGCGGAAAAAGGTGTGGGTTACTATTCTAAATGCAAAGCAAGTCATAGCATCTGATATCTGAAATAAAACCTAAGACATGACAAATATAGCATGCATATAGAATAAGCTAAATCCAACGTCGTCGTCATCACAGAAAAGTCATCTCTAGCATGAGATGAAAAAGAAATAAAGATAAAGGGAAAATAGAAACTATGCAATGCGGCACACAGGAAAATAAGAAAAACGTGATGCATGGCAAAATAAAAGAAAAGTGATGAAAAATAAGTGCAAAAGCGAAAAAAAATGGTGTGAAAAACTAAAAATAAAGGTGGCAAATCGAAGAACGTGAGAACTCACTCCCCCAAGCTAAATGACACAGTGTCCTCAATGTGCAAAGTGTGGCACACCGAGAGACAAGCGATGGGAGGGGCAAGTGAGGATGCATGCATGGAAAAATGAAAAGAAAAAGGTAAAATAAAGAAATAAAAATATGATGCGGACATGATGCATGCACAGATAGGAGCGATACATAGATATAAGTGTCACCAAAAACTCTCACTCTCTACCAAAATAGATATAAATAGATATGATAAAGAGAGAATACCATAATAAGTGAGGGGAGGGGGGGTGGACAAAAAGTGCAACAGGACCCAGCTGAAACGGGCAGCACAACGGCAGGAATAAATCAAGGCATCAAGGGTGCCTAAGAAGGTGGTGCTGCGCCGTCTCCGTCCTGAGGCGGAGGAGGAGGAGGTGGTGGTGTAGGCTGCTGAGCTGGGGTGGGCGTGGAAGTGGAAGCAGGTCTAGTGTGTGTGGAAGTGTGTGTGGGAACCTGCTGGGTGGGTGGGGGTACGCGGGGGAGACGCTCCAAGACCTGTGTAAGGCAGTAATGGATCTGGGGGATCAGCTCGAAGCGTCCAGCCATCGTAGAGACGGTGGAGGACGGGTCCTAAGGTCACCTCTAAGACCACTCACCGCCAACTCAAGAGCACGTATGCTCTGCAGTATAGTGTCGGGCGGGGGTGGTGCAGAGGGACGCACCGGCCTAGGCTGTGCAGGGCGAGGCTGGCGTACGCGAGTGGAGTATGTAACGGGCTCAGCAGGGAAGGGGACAAAAGGTGCCGCGCCTGCAAATGTGGGCCTGGCCTCAGTGTGAGGCCGGGGCACCGGCTGGTGGGAAGTGGAGGCAGCGGCAGCGAAAGAAGTGTGCAAATGTGGCAACGAGGCGGCCAGAGAGGTCAGTGGCACAGAAGTGTGGACAGACGCCATGACACTCTCGGAAAATACGGCGGAGGTGGAGACAAAGGTAACTACCGCTGGGGTGGAAGTGTGTGGACCAAAAGGCGCAACCCCAGCGGAGATCATGCTAGCCATGGTCTCCACGACCGCGGCAAACGAGGGCTCTCCACTCTCGACAAAGGTCGGCGGGCGCTCGGGGAGTGCGGAGCAAAGAGGCTCCACGGACAGAGGGCCAGAGGTGGCAGTGGGAGTGGTGGTGACAGCCTCGGAAGTGGTGACAGTGGTGGAAGTGGGCTCAGCAAAAGTACTCTCGACACCGACAGCGGTGTCAGGAGCGGCGGAAGCATCAGGTATGGGCTGAGGGGCCACTGGGTCAACAGGGTCGATGGCAGGCTCGGCAGGGTGTGCAGCAGGGTCTGCGGGGGCAGCCTGGGCAGCGTGGGCAGCGTGGGCCTGCTCGGCCTCCTCGGCCTCGAGCACGTAGGCAGCGGGGATGAGAACATCCATCGCCGGGAGCCAGTCGACATGGGCTGGTGCAATCTGAGTCCGAGCAGGGCTCGGGAGAATCATGTAGTCGGCACCGTAAGGGCCGTGCAACCAGACCCAGTGACGCTCACCATGCGGACGAAGCATCTTCATCCGGGCCATAACGTCTATCGACAGAGAAGTGGGGCCCGGGACGCGTCGCAAGTCGTCATGTAGGTCCTCGCCGGTCATCATGGTAAGCAAGGTGATCAGACCGCCGCAGCATATCGGTGAGCGAGCGCCCACCGATACAATGATGCGGTCTAAAAACCAAGCCGCAATGTCGATCACGACGGCGGGGACAAGCTCGTGTCCATCCCTAGATAGAGCTCTGGGACGTGTCATCGCATAGAGCATGTAGAGCTCTGGCGTAGACATTGTGCCCGGCTCATATCTGGCCAAAAAGGTGGTCGCCATGAGGCGCTGGGCAATGCGTAGGCAGGGGTGGACAATGGCCGAGGCCTTGGCCCTACTAGGGTCAAAGGCGGCGTGGTGGCCCGTAATCCGGGCCCAGAAGGCACCTGCGTCGAAGGAAGGTGGGGGGATATGGGTGGGGCCGTAACCGCGATCGGCTCCGGGGACGGCGGGCCACGAGAAGAATGCTCTCATCATATCGAGAGTGACCTGGCACTCTCGATCCATGAACCGGAATGAGCATCCCTCGTCGGTCCGGGCGATCGAACTCAAAACCTCAAGTGTCGGGCGGGTACAAGTATCCGCCGACACCTGCAGAAAATCTCGCCAGCCCACGTTGTCGTACAACGTGAGCATCCCCTCTAGTACCCCCAGGCGTCCTAGGTCAGCGAGGTGTGCAAACCTGGAGGGTACGATCGAGCGCTGGGAGATACGCTCGAAGACGGCGCGGTGTGCGTCGTCTCGGAACGTAATCCCGAGCGGCCCGACCAGTGGAGCCGGTGGTGGTGGCTGTGGGTCGGCGGGGAGAGGCTGTGCGGGCTGTGGGTGCACTGCAGGCTGTGCGGGGTGTGCGGGGCCTGCAGGCTGTGCTGGGTGTGCGGGGTGTGTGGGGGACGGTGGAGGAGAGTCCTCCAACTCGTGGGAGGGGCCGGCATCATCCGACCGCTTCCGCTTGGCGGAAGCTCTCTTCGACCGCGGACGTGTCCGGGGCGGCATATCGGCCCCGAGCGCGCCGAAAAGTGAAAAAGGTGTGGTGCGTGTAAAAGAGTGGAAAGAGTATACCCAAATACGCCGCGAGTGCTAAGCAGTGGAAGCGTGCGAAGTCCGCGCCTCCACGAAGTCCAAAACAGCCCGTAGAAGCTCCCCTGAGCTCCCCTAAGCTCCAAAAAGCAACCTGCGCATGAAAAAGCGATATCAGCGAGTAATAATCAAAATGTATGGAGCAATAGGGGTATAATGGATAGATATAGAAATTGATTTGGGTTAGGGGGGCGTTTAGCACATGGATCCTCAAGAAATACACGAAAAGAGGAGAAAACGGCGAAAACAGGGGTACCGGAGGTGATCGGACGGGCGGCCGCCGGCGGCGACTCGGGCGAGGCGTCGGCGGTCCTCGGCCGGCGGTGGCGGGCCGAGCGGCGGCGGGGCGGCGCTGGTCGGGCGAGTGAGGGGTCGGGCGAAGCGATCGGGCGAGGGAAGTCGAGGGGTCGGGCGGTTTGGGGTTTTGCGATTTCGAAAACTGTGCCCCCCTCGCCCCTTATATATAAAAAAGTTACGACTCGGCCGAGTGACGTGGCACTCGGCCGAGCGTTACCAATGAAAATTTCCTCCCCGCCATCGCTTCGGCCGAGTGGCTTTGCCAGACTCGGCCGAGTGGAGTAAGTCCATTCGGCCGAGTGACTCAAGCTACTCGGCAAGACTCGCCCTAGGAGGGTATCCGTTTTACTCGGCCGAGTGGGAATATGTACTCGGCCGAGTAGCAGTTATATTGAAATCAGGAAAATAAACAGAGAGTTGGGTACAGCAGACTTCCCTCGTTCGTGAGCGGCTCGGCCGGACGAACTTGTGTACTCGGCCGAGTGACTAGTATGCTCGGCCGAGTGAGCCTTGTGTTCTGCTGTTTGTCTTCGTTTGGGCTCTAAACTCCGTCTTTCTTCCTCCAGTCGATTCCATCTTCCTCCTAAGCGTCGAGCGCCTTCTTGGGACGCTCCTCGTCGTCTCGTTCATCCTCCTCATGATGGATCTACCTATCTCCTCTCCTGTCAAGAAAAATAGGACCCGTTATCACAAAATTTTTTGGGCGAACGACTCAAAACACTAAAAAATTTCTAAAACGAAAATAAAGAAAAAGTAAAAATAAAGCAAAAACCGTCGGGTTGCCTCCCGACAAGCGCTCGTTTAAGGTCGTGAGCTCGACCCCCTATAATTTTCAATCAATGCGGGATGTTTGGTGCATATGAGATGCACCCATCAAACTTTCCGGGGAGCGCGCTTGGATTTGGTTGTGGCGGCGGCGTGTTCTCCCTCGGTGGTCTCCTATCTCGAATAGTGTTGGGGGGAGGCTCCCCCAAGCTAGCATTTGCTCCGGTCAACGGCTTTGCCGGTGATGCCGATCTCCGTGCCGGCGGAGCTTTCTTTGGAGACTTTAATTTCGAGAGCTTGCAGAGCTCTCGAATTCTTGCGACATCAGCGTCGCCTTCATCTTCTTCAGCGGAGAAGTCGGGGGAATCATCTTTATTCTCTTCGTAGCTTAAATCCGGGCCTTCCTCGAAATCTTCATCGAAAAGAGCGCCAATTGAGTGAGGAATCGCCTCTTCAATCACCTCATCAAGGAGGTCCATGTAGTCAAGTTCCTCGTGGTAAGGCATGTGCTTCATGGCCTTAGGAATGTGGAGCTCCACCTCGATGTTTCTGACGTTTAAAGTTAGGGTACCTTCGCGCACGTCGACGATGACTCCGGCGGTGGCTAGGAACGGGCGTCCAAGTATCAATGAAGTGTCTCCCTCCTCCTTAACGTCCATGATCACGAAGTCACATGGCAAGCATATTCCCCCCGGGACTTGTAGCGGTATGTCTTCGGCAATCCCCACCGGCCTTGTTATCCGCCCGTCGGCTAATTGGATGCGCATGTCGGTGGGTTTCAACTTTGTCCCGGTGTTTAGCCTTAAGAACATGGAGAGAGGCATGAGGCTCACACTAGCCCCAAGATCAACCAACGCCTTTTGAAGAGGGACGCCGCCCAAAGTGCAAGGAATCCGAAAACTCCCCGGGTCTTTGAATTTTGCCGGCTCCTTTTCTCTCTTGGTGAACCAAGAGCCCTCCTCGGCTAGCATGATCTTCTCCTTCCTTTTCCTCCCCGAAATCAAGTCCTTCAAAAATTTAGCATACGTGGGGATCTCGACGATGGCGTCAAGGAAGAGAATGTTAAGGCTAACTCCTCTTAGGTACTCGAGAAATTTTGCTAGCCTTTTCTCCATTTTCGCTCTAGCGAGCCTTTGGGGGAATGGAACCGGTGGCATGAAGCGCCTTTCCTCAATTAATTGCTCCGCTCTAGATTTCTCTTTGTCTTGTGGCTCCTTCTCCTTTTCAACTTCATCTATCGGCTCAATTGGCTCCAAGCTTTCCTCCACGGGCTCCTCAATAGGAATCATGGCGGGGGTGGTGTCCTTCCCGCCTCTAGTAGTAACGGCAACTACGACATTGATGTGGCCCGTGTTGCCCCGTGGGTTTTGCTCCGGTTGCGCCGGCAATCTTTGAGTGTTCCGATTGAGCAACGCCAATTGCTCCGATATTTGAGCCACAACGGTATTAAGGGAGTCTTGCCCCGCCTTCAAGCTAGCATTTACCTTATTTTGCTCGACCATGAACGCCTCCACTCTAGTTTCGAAGTCGGATCGTTGTGGAGCTTGTGGAGGGTTTTGATTTTGATTCCTCCACCCTTGGTTGTATCCGGGAGGCCTATATGGTGGAACTTGTTGCTTTGGTTGAAAGTTTTGTTGTGGAGGCCCCCTCGGTGGATAGTATTGTTGTTGGGGTGGTGGTGGTCGAGCTTGTTGAGGTAGTGGTTGTGGCGGGTTCAAAGCTCCTTCATTGTTGGCGTAAGAGAATCCGGGATGATTTCTCGTGGCCGGATTGGCCCAATACCCTTGGTTCCCCGCAACATATTGTACTTGCTCCAAGGATCCTTCTCCTTGCTCTCCTCCCGAGTACATGGCTTGAGATTGGTCTTGCCAATCACACATTTGGTTGGTTGGAGCGGAGGTGGAAGGGCTTCCTTGGGGCTCCGTGATGAACTTCTCCAATCTCTCCACCACCTTGTGGAGAGAATCAAATTTGCTCGTGAGCTCCGCTACGGCCTTCGCCTCGTAGATGCTAGTTGGCTTTAAGGAGGACGTGGAGTGTCCTCGCTCATCGCCCCATTGTTGGTTATTTGAGGCCATCTCCTCAATTAGGGCCGTAGCTTCTTCGGGAGTCTTTGACAAGATTGCACCATTCGCCGCGGCATCAATAATTTGTTTGGTCCCCGGTTGGAGACCGTTGTAGAAGCTATGAACTAGCTCCCAATCTTCTATACTGTGGTGCGGGCATTGATGCTGCAAATCCTTAAAACGCTCCCAAGCTTCATAGAGCGTCTCCTGTGGTCCTTGCTTGAAGGACATGAGAGCGCTCCGGATCTTCACCGTCTTGGATGGCGGATAGAATTTGTCAATAAATGCACTCGCCAACTCGTCCCAAGTGGTGAAGACTCCGTCAGCCTGCGTCCTCAACCAATAGAGTGCCTTGTCCTTAAGCGTGAAGGGGAAGAGACACAGTCTGATAGCATCGATGGAGACCCCCGGCATCTGGAATGTGGCGCACTTTGACAAGAACAATTGGATGTGGTAGTGGGGGTTCTCATGGGCGTTCCCATGAAATGGGTCTTGTTGCATCAGAACCACCAATCCAGTCTTTAGCTCGAAGTTCTTGTCAGCCGCCAACTGCGGCACGGCAATGGACGAGGTAGTAGAAGAGGTCTTAGGCCGAAGCCTATCGCGAATAGAAATTATCCTCGCCATCCTTGCCGCCAATTCTTCAGGAGTTTCCGGGTTGGTCATATACCTCCCTTCCGGATTTTGTCTTCTTTCCGCTCTAAGTCTCCGCGCGGTACGTTCGATCTCGGGATCAAATAATAAAGCTTCAGGGTCCGCCATAGATCTCGTGTACATGCACAGGGGAAACAGAGTTTCAAAGAAATGATTAGCACCGTGGAAGGGTTAGGTAAGAAATAGGAAATAAAAATAATGATAATAATAATAAAAAAAGATAGCTAGGGTGAGAAAGAATCAAACGCAATCGCCTCCCCGGCAACGGCGCCAAAAACTTGATCGCTCCGGATATACACCCAAAGAACGGTTGTAGTTTTACCGCAAGTGCACGGTGTAGCAGCGAGCGGGTATCGAACACAGGGAGGACGAATGACTGTGCTTGTTCCTAATCAACCTGGCTATTTGAGAATAGAGAAAATTGCCTTGGGCGATCCTGTCACAATCGTCAGACAAATGTGCGAAATATCAAATCAAATAAAGAACGTCTAGGGAATGGGGAATTCCCGCTACTCACCGTATTTCATAAATGTGGTTCGTCGGTATCAAAATTGCTAGAATGAGAATTCGGATGAACTAGTTGCAACTGAATGTAGAACCAAGCTCACGCTCTCGCGCTGTTGCCGGTCTATAGCTATCCTAGGTTTGGGTCCAATCTCTTGCAAACCCTAGCCTAGGGAAGCTAGCATTAGGATCAACATCATCGTCCAATTGCGCACCGAGCCCAATCTCTTGCAAACTCGGTCCACAATCTAAATTAGGATAGTTCCTACCCGTCCAATCTCTTGCAAACGGGTATTGGCATGGAATTGCAATCGGAAATCCTGGTATCGGTCCAATCTCTTGCAAACCGATACTTCGAAAATCCGACTCCAACCCAATTCGGATTTCTAGGGCTTCCTAACAAATTGGGATCCAATCTCTTGCAAATCCCAATTGATATGAATTCCTAGCTATCCGTAGTAAATCGATCCCAATCTAATCCCTAATAGCAATTCTAGCTCAATTTCTACCAATTCATCACAAATAGGAAATAGGGCTTGTAGGGTTCATCCCCACGCCCCAAGACGTGGAGACTACTCACAAATCATAGCAATAGCACAAAAATAATCAATGAAATAAGCAATAGAATTCATCACAAATATTGAGATAAACAATAAAAATAGGATTTTTAGGGAAGAGAGATGCAAACCAATGGAGTTCTTCAATTTAATCCAACAAAAATCCAAGTTTTTCCTCTTCTCCAATCACAATAATAAAGCTAAAAAGTAATCTAAAAAGCTGCAAAAAATCTAAGAGATAGCCCCCAAAACTAGGGTAAAAACAGGGCTTAAATAGCCCCAAAAATCGTCCAAAAATCGTGACCAAAATACCCCTGCACAGCCTGTTTTCCGCAGTTTTCGCTACAGGCAGCGCATCGCACTCGGCCGAGTGACAAAAGTCGATCGGCCGAGTGAAAACCCTGCAATTTTCCAGTAAGTCGGGTCTTTCAGGGGTCTTCAGTTCGGGGGCGGCTCGGCCGAGTGAGTTGTCGTCACTCGGCCGATGACTTCACTGCACTCGGGCGGACGGGATTTACCACTCGGCCGAGTGGGTCTTCTGAAGTTCAGGTAGCCGAAAAACAGTAACTTCGATGTTTTGGAAAGGCTTCGTCTGGGCGCCACTCGGGCGGACGTGGTATCGTCACTCGGCCGAGTGGGTCTTCTGTGCACGGCCGAGTGCACAGGTAACTCGTGTCTGAACTGGTCGGCCGAGCAGTGTCTCGCTGGTCGGCCGAGTGGCTCCTCCACTCGGCCGAGTGGGACACAAAAAATGCCCAATCTGCTTGTTTTGGCCTCCTCGTCGCTCCTGCGACGTCCATTCTTCTTCCGCTCCTCTCCAACAGCAAAATACCCCTCGGGGAGGTCGTTGGTGACCGTCTAGAGTAATCGCATCTCGAGATCACTCCAAATCGCGCCAAATCACCTGAAATGCGACAAAAACAACAAATTGTGAAAAGCATCGCAATATCGTCGATATATCGTGAAAAACATGATTTGGGCGATCCAAATGGCATGCAAACATGCGGAAAAAAGGTGTAAAATAAGGAGTGATCAACCCTCTGCACCAAAAGAAGGCTGCGACCCCGATATCGGCACCTGGGCCGTACCGCGATCGACGGAGAGGAACCATGACCGCCCGGCGCATGCCTCGGTCCCGGGGTTCTGGCTGTCCCCGGTCCGGCCGCGCGGGGGACTACGACGTGGGGGCCGGAGACACATCCCCACCCCTCCCATCCGGCGGGGAGGGGGGACCGCGAGGGAGAAACTGCGGTCAGATGAAGCGCTTGTGGTCTCCGCTGTCATCGACACATCCATGGTGAGGTGACCACTCGTCGATACTGGCAACACGTGCGACATCCTTTTCATGTCGACCCTGGAGAGAATGGGGCTGCGTGACAAAGACCTGGAGCCGAGTTTGGGGCCCGTGGTAGGCTTCACCGGTCATTCCACCCCCATCGTCGGGGCGATCCGCCTCCCAGTCATGCTCGGAAAGCCGCCTGACTCGGTGACCCTGACGATGGAGTTCGTAGCGTTGAGGATCGGATCAGCCTACAACGGGATCATCGGACGGCCGCTCCTCAACGCCGTCGGAGCGGTGGTCTCGACTCTCCATCGGACGATCAGGTTTCAGACCCCCGGGGGATCGGACAGGTTGAGGGTGACGCAGGGAAGCCGAAGATCTGCTACCAGCTGACCGACGGGGAACCCGTCGAGTAGCACGAAAATACGATGGCCTCGCTTGATTTGAGGTACGGACCGAGGCCCACTCCGGGGGAGGAGCCGGAGCTAATAACCGTCACGAATGTCGAGGGGAGGTTCGTCTCCATCGGGTTCGAACTGATCCCTGGTTTGAAAGGCGAGCTGGGCGAGTGCTTAGAGACCAATCTTGACGTCTTCGCATGGTCGCCCGATGACATGCCCGGCGTGGATCCTCGGGTGATCATGCACCAGCTGAACGCCGATCCCAACTTCAAAACGGTCAGGCAGAAGAAGCGGAACCTGGAGGGCGAGAAAAGGAGGGCAGCCTCCGAGGAAGTCGAACGCCTCCTCGACGCCGGCTTCATCCGAGAAGTCCGGTAACCGGAGTGGCTGTCCAACGTCGTGACGGTCAAAAAGTCCAGCGGGAAGTGGCGGATGTGTGTGGATTTCAGCGTTCTCAACAAGGCTTGCCCCAAGGACAGCTACCCACTGCCCCGCATCGATCACCTTGTGGACAACGCATTCGGGTACGAGATGCTCAGCTTCATGGACGCCTACTCCGGATACAATCAAGTCCAGATGGACTCTCAGGACGAGGAGAAGACGGCCTTCAAAACGGACAGGGGGGCCTTCTGCTACAAGAAGATGCCCTTCGGCTTGAAGAACACCGGAGCAACCGACTAGGGAATGGTCAATAAGGTGTTCGACTCCCAGATAGGTAGGAATCTAGAGGTCTACGTGGAGGACATACTGATCAAGTCGAGCAGACCCAAAGACCACATCACCGACCTTCGAGAAACCTTCGAACGGCTACGAAGGCACAACATCTGGCTCAATCCCACAAAATGCACTTTCGGGGTAAGGTCCGGCAAATTCTTGGGGTTTATGATCACGGATCGCAGCATCGAGGCCAATCCTGACAAGATCGAGGCATTGATCAACATGCGGAAACCGGCGGCAATCAAAGAGCTATAGAGGTTGAATGGACGCATCGCCGCTTTGGGGCGTTTTTATCCAAGTCGGCGGAGAGATCCCTTCCCTTTTTCAAGACCCTGAGGAAAGCACTCGCGGAACCTGCCGACAAGAGGAAGACGGTACCGTGGGATGAGGACTTCGCTCGGGCATTCGCTGAGCTCAAGGAATACCTTCGCAGTCCGCCGCTCCTCTCCAAGCCACGGGAAGGAGAATCGTTGAGCCTGTACCTGGCTTGTACGGATGAGGCCGTGAGCTCGGTGCTGATCAGGGAGGACAATGGAGTACAGAGGCCGGTGTATTATACCAGCCGGGTCCTAAAGGACGCGGAGGGACGATAAACACCCATGGAGAAGTTCGCGTATGCCCTCATGCTCTCGGCCCGGAGACTCCGACCCTACTTCCAAGCCCACACGATACAGGTCCTTACCGATTCTCAACTCGAACGGAAGCTCAAAAGGTTCGACCGGTTGGGAAGGATGTTGAACTGGGGAGTGGAGCTGAGCAAGTTCGACCTTCGATTTAAGCCGCGCACGGCCATAAAAGGGCAGGCCCTGGCAGACTTCATCGCTGAGTGCACCATAAAAGGAGGACATCCTTCTAGGGAAGAAGGCTCGGCCGCGGTAACCCTCCAACCCTTGTCTTTCCTTTCGACTGACATCATTTTTACCAGCCACCCAGGGGACCAGGATACATGGGTAGTCCATGTAGACGGATCAGCAACCCGGGCTGGGAGTGGGGCCGGCGTCGTAATCCGATCCCCTGAAGGAAGCATCGTCGAGTACGCGCTTCGGTTCGAGTTTCCGGCCGCTGACAACGTGGCCGAGTACGAAGCCGCATTAAACGGCTTGATGCTTGCCAGAGAACTCGGAGCCAAGTTCGTACGCCTCCTCAGTGATTCGAAGCTCATCATCAACCAGTTGCAGGGGGATTACGAGGCGCGCGAAGTGGTGATGCAGAACTACCTTGCTTCGACCAAAGCAGAGATGTCCAAATTCAGGCAAGCGGAGACCCTCCACCTCCCGCGATCGGAGAACGCCCGTGTGGATGCTCTATCCAAGCTGGCCTCCTCCTCGTCCGGGGAGCTGGGTCGCGCCATCTACGTGGAGAATCTCTGGTTCCCCAGCACGGAGGAGGAGGTAATGTTATTGACGATGATCCCACTTGGATGGATCCGATCGTTCGATACCTCTCCAGTGGGGAAGTACCGACAGACCTGGACGAGCGCTGGTCCCTGGAGCGAAAGGCACTCTGGTACGTGATCCATGAAGGGGCGCTGTACAAAAGGCGCTGGACGAAGACGTACATTCTCCCCTATCTCAAGTGCCTCGGACCTCGGGAGGCCGACTACGTCCTCCGGGAGGTGCACGAGGGGATCTGCGGAAATCACCACAGGGGCAAGACGATCGCCCAGAAAATCTTGAGACAAGGGTATTACTGGCCCACCTTGGTCAGCGACGCTACTGGATACGTCCAAATGTGCCAGGAGTGCCAAAGATTCGCCAAACTCGGCTCATCCCCCGTCGGAGCTCGTTCCGATAGTCAGCCCCGTATCCTTCGCGAAGTGGGGACTCGACATCCTCGGGCCTTTCACTTCCGAGGGCAGAGGAAATACTTGATCGTGGCGATGGACTACTTCACCAAGTGGATTGAGACGGAACCCCTTGCTTCCATCACCTGGAAGAAGGCGAAGAGCTTCGTGTGGAACTTCATCATCTCTAGGTTTGGAATTCCTCGAGCCATCGTCACGGACAATGGGAAGCAATTCGACTCTGCTGGGTTCAAAGACTTTTGCGCAGAATGGAAGATCAAACTCCTTTTTGCCTCGATGGCGCACCCCCAGACTAACGGGATGGCGGAGGCCGCCAACAAGTGCATCATCGAGCCCCTCCGCAAGAAAGTGGAAGACGTCGAAAGGAGCTGGCCGGAGGAACTCCCGGGGATACTCTGGTCGTACAGGACGACCCACAAATAATTCACGGGCGAAACCCCTTTCATGCTCGCGTATGGCGCCGAGACGGTGGTGCCTGTCGAGGTAGGCGAGGAGTCCCTCTGCATAAAGCACTTTGACGAGGAGAGGAACACGGAGGGCTTGGAGCTCGGCTTGGAGCTCCTAGGCGAGCGACGGGAGTATGCCTTGGCCACTATCATCCGGCAGAAGCAGAAGGTCGCCCGCTACTACAACTCCCGGGTTAGGGGGATGAGCTTCCGCCAAGGAGATCTGGTCCTCCGAAAGGCGGTCTTCAGCCTGGAGATCACTCGCAAAGGGAAGTTAGCAGCTAAGTGGGAAGGCCCCGACAAAATCACGGAAGTTCTAGGACCCGCAACCTACCGGTTAGCTAATTCGGAAGGGATGGTTCTCACCCACACCTGGAACGCTGAGCACCTGCGCAGGTACTATCAGTGAGGTCATCCGCAAATGTATCCCCTCCTTCCATCTATCCGAATAAATGAGTTTAAGACTACTTCTCTTCATCTTTGTGCCCGTGAGAAGCTCACTCGGGGTGAGGGAAACCTCACTGGATGAACATCTCGACAGAAACCCACAAGGCTAGGGACAAACCCCTAGCGGGTTGAACGCACAATCGGGTGACATGAGGGGGGTACCCTCCCCCCAGCCAGCTAAGAGGATTGATCGTAAGGCTGGGGGCAACTCCTCCAGCGGGTCGATCCGTCTTCCAGTCGTCAGACTGGGAGTAGCCCTTCCAGCAGGCTGAACGACACCGACCGACCGTAAGGCGGGGGACAACTCTCCCAGTGGGTTGGGTAACAGGTCGACGGTAAGGCTGGGGGCAACTCCCCCAGCAGGTTGGTCACGGGGCCAACCGTAAGACTGGGGCAACTCCCCCAGCAGGCAACCCCAACGGTCAGTTGCAAGACTTGGGGTCGCACCCCTAGCAGACTGACCGACCGAACCGACTGTAAGGCCGGGGGCAACTCCCCCGGCATGTCGGCATGTCGATCGAACCGTGAGCCTGAGGTATATCTTCCCCCAGCCGGCCAACCGATCCAACCCGCCGTAAGGCTGGGGACAACTCCCCTACCAGGTTGGCCAACCAATCGCCAACAAGACCCAAAAACGGGACACTCCCCAAGAAGGAGGATGAGCAACCACAAATAGAAAGAGGAACTTCATTTCTAAACAATAAGGGGAGGGGACGCGTTATACAGAGGCTGAGCGCTGGCCCTGCAAAAAGCGACAAGGCTAAAGGATTAAATCCTCGCTCACTCGTCTTCCCCCAGAACCCCATCGGGACCGCTAGCTGGCTGCTCAGGAGGTCTATCCAGCACCTCCTCCTCGTCTTCAGAATACCCCTGGAGCTTCTCAAAATTGATCCCCGAGAGTGGAAATCTCGTTTGGATCTCGGACTAGCAATGGGCGAACCCTTTTTCGAACGCTTTAGACATAGCCTTGGCCACAAAAGACGTGGCATACTCTTCCACGACGTCCTGGGCAATCCGATCGGGGTCCACCGCTTCCAGCTGTCGGATCCGATCCTTAAGGATGGCGACCTGACGTTGATGCTCCGTCCGCTCCATCTCGGTCTCTCTGGGTCTTGTATTGAGCTGGACCAGTAGAGCCTTCTCTCTCTCCTCTGCCGCATCCAGGAGGCCCGTGAGCTTCGGGATATCTGCCTTAACTACTGGATCGGTACCTACGCCAGCTTCGGCAGCTACTTCGGCGGCCTCCATAAGCTCGGCGATCCGATCCCCGACCTTTGCCTTCTCGTCCAAGGCCACGGCCTTCTCCAGGTCTGACTTCTCCAAAGCAGCGGAGAGCTCGACCACCTGAGTCTCCAGGGACTTGACGGCGCCTCAGCTACTTGGCTTGCCTCTCCGTCGCCCCCTCGCCTTTGGGTATCCGTACCGCGTCGGCCTTAGCCTGCGAGAGAGCAGCGAATCGGTGCCTTATCGAAAGCCCTACCGAGGATAACTGCGCCAAGAGACGGGAATGAGACGAAGACTGCTACTAGGAACGAAGTGTGCGAGAGTCCTCACCTGTTGACCAGCATGGACCACGAAGGCGGCCAGGCGATCGCCCTTGACCTCATCCAACACCGCTTAGTCCGAAGGAAGGCTGCAGTTCTCAGCCAGCCGTGCCGTCACACCGCAGTCGAAAAAACCGACTCCTTCAGCCCCACGGGGAAGCGGGGGCGGAGAAAACCCTTGCCAGACCGAGGTAAATCGACGGAAACCGAGCGGAACGCATCCAGGTACCGCGCGTAAACCTCGAAGAGAGGGCTCAGCGGCGGCGACGAGGGCCTGGCCCAGGGCTAAGAGGCCTCAGCTGAGGAGGACTGGGCCCGACCCTCGGGCGGAGGAGTGCCGACCCCCACAGCTTGAACACGGGCCTTCTTCGGGGCTTCCAGCAAGGGGGATGACGGAAATTGCCCCCTCGCTTTCTTGGAACCAATACCGGAAGACCTGACCCGTTGTTTCTTCCGAACCTCCAGTACGCGTCCCTTCTTCGCGGGTTGGGAACTGGGACCGTGACTCGGGGAGAGGCTGGAGATGAACCTTGGGCGAACCCACCTGTACAAGGAGACAAAAGAAGGGATCAGAACCGACAGGACGGACCTCGGACGTCTGCTACTCCGAGCGTCGGAATTCAACAGAACTCACAATGGGCCACATGGTTTTCCGCAGATTAAGGTCATCAAAGAGAACGTCGATCCTCCGATCCCTCACGGGGACCGTTAGTAGAGTGGTAATCGCCTCTAGCTCGGCGTCGATCAGATCGCCCAGCTCAAGAACCAGTGAGCTTGCGTCACTCTAACGGGCCGGGAAATCCACCTCCGATGGAAAGGCGACGAAAACGTATTCCCCCTTCCAACGCTTCAAAGAGCTCGGTAGTCCCAGCACCAGGCTCATCTTTGACCGAGCACTGATGTAGATCCAGGCCCCCGACTGATGGTGACTCAGACGGTAGAATTGGGCGAAGAGTCGGAGGGACGGATCGATCCCCTTCAGCACACAGAGAACGATAAACCCAACAAGGCACCCAATGACGTTGGGGCAGAATTGGCACAAGGCCGCCCTATGAGCTTGCAAAAACTCGACGATGAAGGGGTGTAGAGGGAACCGGAGCCCTAACCGAAAGCACGCTTCGTATACCCCGATTTCCTGAGGACCAGGAAAGCAGACCCGCTCGTCGATTTCAGGAGCCCGGGCGGAGCATGAGGGAAGAAGATAGCTGGTACGCAGATCCCCAATGTAGTTGGCACAAATAGATGAAGGCCACTCTACAACCTCGGGAGGCACCCCTGAGAGCACACCCCCATGACGGCGCACCGCCGGGACGGATCCGCGAGTCAGATCGGGATCGGCGACACCTTCCGGACGACCCGAACCAGTGGCAGAAGAGGACGAAATGGGGGGAGCTTGAACAGGACCTGGTTCGATGACAAGAGAAAGGAAGAGGGGGGGTGACGATTGGAGAAGAAAAACCCTCGTCAGATGGATGAAGGCCTCCTTTTATGCAACGCCCCCCGAAACGACCCCTCGCGTTGCGGGGAAGAACGCACATGGGCACGTGGCCGCATCTGGAAGCCGGCGACGCTTCGAATCACGCACCCAGAGAAGTTTGAACGGGCCGCCTCATGATGGCTTCCATTTAATGAATTGGCCTCGACTGACGTGCCTGTCAAAATCTGCAGAAGTCACATCGCCTGAGCCGAGCCGGCTAAAGCAGGTCGGCATGACCGATGGGGGCAATTGATACGCCTATTTTGGAGAGGCCCCAGAGCCAAGGGCTCGAGCCCAAACCAAGGGAAGGAGGCCCACGAAGAGGACGCGGCCCATTCAACGAGGCCCACGAGAAATCTCGGACTCGAATCAGCCGCAACCCGGCACACGCACGACCAGCCCACGACCGCTGGGGATAACCGCTCCACCTGAAGTGCGGAACCTTAATGACATTAAGGAATCCCGTAATCGACTTCCCCACAACGCATGCAGACGCCATTGCCGGGGTGGATCTCGGGGGCGTGAGTGGGAGTCAGTCAGGGAGCGTGGGTCGGGGGCAAACGTGGGCCAAGCTCCATAAAAGGGCAAGAGGGATGACCAAGAGGTGGATCGAATCCCAGGTATCTAAATCTGAGGTAATCCATCAACGACCTTGCTTTCGCCCTTATTTCCCTTCCCCTGCTCAGACCGAGGGTCAGCGTATCGATCCCCTCTCGAGTCGAAGCTACCCCGTCGGGTACTCATCAGATCTTGATCCGACTTAAGCATCAGAGGGGACTTGGCCGGAACCAAGGTCCGGCCCCCTGACAAGTTTTATCGTCTGTCCAGGAAGGAGCTGGTCGAGGTGCCGAGGCTACTCCTTAGCGCAAGACGATCCAGCCCACTGCTAGCGTGCATCGCCACCGACCGAAGACCAAGCAGCGATCGAGGCGCCGCGGCTATCCCTCGACTCCCGACCAACCAAGGCCGAGCACTTCCCGCGGAGCCGAGGCTTCCCCTCCGCTATGCACCAACTGAGGACCGACGCTCTGCCCGGAGCTCTCGCTCGTCCTCGTCTCCATCACCGTCCCACGCTGAGTGCACGTGAGCTCGGCGTATCCAAGGGATCTCAACCGGACCCTTGACCACATTGACTGCTTAGTTGTCGGTCAATGAGTCAGTGGTGTGAAAACACCCGTAAACAGTGTACGTGTTCCATTAAGGGTTAAGGACATCACTAAGTGCACATATTTGAGGCATGTATTCCCCTTCCAAACTTGTTCCATTCGTTGTAGTCTGATGCTTTAAGGGTTGAGGGCCGTTCAGAATTCTCCACATCACGAGTGATGTAAAGTTGTGGGCCACGAGATTGAGTGTTTCTTTTAGTTCATTCGAAACTCTAGCTTTTTAGAAAACTGTATCTCTGCGTGCAAACATTCTGCCAATTTCATCTGGATGTTCTGCTTTGTCCTTTCAGATATGCAGAATTACTCCCAACTGTTTTTGGTAATTTCTTTTAATAAGATTGATAGTTAGTGATGAGCGTTCTCTGTATGTTTAAGGGAAAATTTCATATATTTGCATCAGCATGTTACCTTGAATCGACACTACAGTCAGTTGTGAATCTTGTGATGTTTGCATGTGCATTAGTAATTAAAATCAAGCAGATTTGGAGCACGTGTTCTGCATGTGCAAGGAGGTCCTATCTAGCCACACAGATTGAATGTTAGGTTCAGCATTCTTTTTAAATATTGAAATTCTTTCTTGAAATAATTGTCAAAAGTGTAGCTTCTGAAAAGAATTCTTATTAGAGAGATGGTCCAATCTCTTTTCTAGTAGACGATTCTTGTTTCATGGTTTTTCCTTCCATATAATTGTATTGTTTGTTAGAAAAGCAGCAATTGGCCGCAGGACTTCAGACAAAATCATAGTTTTTGTCTGCGGCATGCTTGTTGAATCTTGATTTCTTAGATTACAATAGAAGACATTATTATTTGTAATCAAGCGACATCCTATGAAAGAGGCCCTTCTTTGCTTGCATTATTCTACTAGCCTGAAAGTTTGTGGTCTCTTGAGTTTCCATGTCATTGTTGTGTCAAAACAACTCTTCTATTTACATCATGAGCTGTCTCCAGAATCTCCTAAATTAATATGTCCTAAGTACCTCCTAAACTTTCAGTTTTGTGCTTGAATGAAAAGGTGATCCTGTATATTGTCTCCCATGCACGGTCTTCTAATGCTTTTATAATGTCTGTATGTCACTTGGACTTGTATTATGATTCACAGATTTAAATATGTTTGTGATATATTTTTGGTTGCTTGATGAAAATGAAAAGTGACTACTTCCAAATTTCGATCATTCGTTATTGACCTGACTTTGAAACAGGTTGCTGGTACATGGCGCTGGATGCTAGGAGTGGCTGCTGTGCCAGCCATTATACAGTTCCTTCTGATGCTACTCCTGCCTGAATCGCCACGTTGGCTATTTCGGAAGGTTGGTGACTCTGGTATATATAGTACGTTTTTTGTTTTCATGCATCGGTATGGTTCTAGAACTTAGTTTTGAATCTGGGTCTTTGACATACACGCAGAATGAGAAAGATAAAGCTATTGCTGTGCTTTCAAAAATCTATGATTTTGATCGTCTGAACGAGGAGATCGATATTCTTTCCAGTGCTTCAGAATTAGATGTATTCTCAAAGACTACTGTTGGATATCTGGATGTCTTTAGATCCAAAGAGATGAGGCTTGCTTTCTTTGCCGGAGCTGGTCTTCAGGTAAGCATTGAAGGTTTAATTGCCAAGACTCCTCCAATTTCTTGGTGATCGAAATCTCATTGTAAGCTAAAAAATGACAGCGTTGCGGTACCCATTCATGCTTCTCGTATTCTGTAATAAACTTTGTCAGTATCACATTCTTGTCTACCGCATAGTACATCTAGAGCATCATAGTAATTACTTACAGTTTTTTCATATTTTCCATTCAACTTTCTTCCCAATTTTCCTTGGTAACCAAACATGAGAAAGAATCTCATTTCATTTTCATTTTCTTTCTTTTTCTTTTTCCTTTTCATTTCATTTTTCTTTCTTTCCTTTTCCCACTAACCAAACACACCCTTACAGTTTTTTCATAATGTTTCTGAAGAACTTACAAAATTAGTCAATATGTCAACATATTTTAGCCTTGAAATTTCTCTCTTATCAAGCCACTACAAGTGGACACATTAAGTAGCTATACGGTTAATTCTTTATGCAGGCGTTTCAACAATTCACTGGGATTAACACGGTTATGTACTACAGTCCCACCATCGTCCAGATGGCGGGCTTCTCTTCCAACCAGCTCGCCCTCCTCCTCTCGCTGATTGTGGCAGCCATGAATGCCGCCGGCACCATCGTCGGCATCTTCCTAATCGACCGCTGCGGCCGTAGAAGGCTGGCCCTTATGAGCCTAGCGGGAGTCTTCGTCTCCCTTCTCATGCTTGGCGGTGCGTTCTCTCTTCCGTCCTCCAACGTTACATCCAACCTCTGCAGCAGCGGGGGAGTTTGCGGAACCAAGTATGGATGGTTTGCGGTTCTAGGCCTGGCTATGTACATCTTGTTCTTCTCTCCGGGAATGGGCCCGGTTCCATGGGCGGTTAACTCCGAGATATATCCAGAGGCCTACAGAGGGGTCTGCGGTGGGATGTCGGCGACGGTGAATTGGGTGTCGAATTTGATCGTGGCACAGACGTTCCTGTCGATAGTGTCATTGGTTGGGACTTCGGTGACCTTTTTTATCATCGCCGGGATCGCGGTGCTGGCGTTTGTTTTCGTGGCGGTGTATGTGCCCGAGACGAAGGGCCTGAGCTTCGAGCAGGTTGACAGATTATGGAAGGACAGAGCATGGGGACCTGGAGGTATCAGACAGAGATTGCTGGACTCCGAGGTTTAAGGCCGATGCTGCACTAGTTGTTTCTCCAGCACACACGCCGCCCTTCTGTTTTGGATGGGCGTGGTGATTTTTTTGTGCGAGGAGAGTCCTGCTATTTAGTAAATATGCGCAGTGCGTCGCCTTATTTTATTTTATTTTCGATTTCGTTCTCTCTGTGTATTATTTTTTATTTGCCCAGTATGGAGCAACTTGGGTTGTTTAATGCATTCAGTTTTGAGAAAATAGGTTAAATAACACCGGTCAAAGTTGGGTTTTAATTTATACCATCAAATTTAAAAACTTTGCCAAACTAACACCCTAACGAAAATATTGACGGAAATACCCCTGACCAAAAAGTTAAAAAGTAAAATAACTGAGAAACACTCATTTTTACCGTCGTTTGCACTCCTCCAGTTTGCCGCCCAAAATCGCCCTTCTTCCTCAACTCCGACCATCCCTCCGGCGAGCCCGTCCTGATCCGCAGCTCACGCAACTGCAACGCTCCCAAACAACGAACCATCAAAGCCATCGCCGCGTCGCCAACTCATACGCCTTAGCCCTCGCAAAGCGAAGACGACTCAGAAATCACAGCACCGCCATAATCAAGCGACTTTTTGTAGAACCAGGTAAGTGATTTCGCATATTTAGCTACTCATGTTGGAATTTTTTTTGCGATTTATGTAAAAGTTTTTTTGGGGAATTAATTTAGGGTTTTGTGAAGAATACAATTTGAGAAGAATACGAACATGATAAGTTATCACACTAATCAACTTGCATGTTAAGCAAAATAAGTTTGTTTGAAGATGTGAATCAATATGCGGTAAAATACGTTGGAAAACGGTAGTATACGCTGGTTTACGTTACAAATAGAAGCGCATATCAGCGCATATCAGCGCATATCAGCGCAAATTGGTGTATGTAAGCGCACATCAGTTAATTTATGCTAAAAACCTAATTAGCAGCATGTTTTTGTACTTTTTTTGGGGAAATACGATGTAATAAGATATAAAACAATGATTTATTAGGAAATTAAGTTTACTTATTTGTGTTGTATGCTTACTTGGAGTTGTGCATACCAGAAAGTTTACTTAATTGGACAGTTGCATCAATATGCGGTAACATACGCTGGTTTACTTTAAAAATTTTAGCGCATATCAGCGCATCTCAGCGCAAATGGGTGTATATTAGCGTAAATCAGTGCTTAGCAGTTAATGTGACGGGATAAAGATACGTACATAAGTAGGAAGCACTTTTATTCGAGGAGCGGCATGTTTTGGTATTATTCTTTGTAAAATTCAATGTTATACGTTGTAAAACACTGATTTAATAGGAAATTATGTTGTCTTAATTGTGTTGTACGCTTAATTGGAGTTGTGCATACCCTAAAAATGCGTAATTGGACATTTGCATCAATATGCGCTAAAATACGCTGGTTTACATTAAAAATTGAGCGCATATCAGTGCATCTCAGCGTAAATTGGTGTATATCAGCGTAAATCAGTGTTTTTCAGTTAATTTGACGGGATAATGATACGTACCTTACTAGGAAGCCCTTTTATGCGAGGACTAGCATGTTTTGGTATTTTTCTTTGTAAAATACATTGTTATACGTTGTAAAACACTGATTTAATTGGAAAATATGTTGTCTTATTTATGTTGTACGCTTACTTGTAGTTGTTACTGATTTAATTGCTTAATTGGACATTTGCGCAAACTTAATTATCTAATATCCTGATATGTTTTGCGTTATGTAGATGGGTAAAATCAAAGTTAATAATCGGGCTTCCGTGGATTGCATACGAGAGGCAAGGGCATACTTGGGCGAAGATGCATTCCAGACAATGTTGAAGGAGTACAATTTCATATGGTTCTTGTCTAAGCTTGAGAAATTCCCGATACAAAGTCCTACTTTGCATTGGTTATTATGTAGAGGGGATGTTGAAAGCAGTACCAGCCCAAATAAACGGGCATTAAAGTTTAACATAGCCGGGCATTGGCATACATTTGGGCCTGTGGAATTTGCGCTTGTGACTGGCTTGCCATTCGGGGAGTTCCCGAATTGTGACGAGGAAGCAGAGACACCGTTTCGGGCTTTCCTTGACACAGCTACCCTTCGATTTTCAGATGTGATGGCCAAGCTAGGCACCGAGGCCGTTGAAAATCCTGGCGGCGTAGAAATTCGCAAGCTTGCTGTGCTTTACATCATCCACAGCATGGTCTTCGTGAAAGACGCTGGGAACATTGTGCATCCAAGGGCAATATGCTTGGCAGATGATCCGGAGCTGTTCAATGCATACCCATGGGGAAGATTGGTGTATGAAGAATTGGTGAAGGAGTGGGCCCACATGTTGATCAGGGTTAAGAAACCAGGTGTGGCACATCTGAAGGTGGGGACGTTCCCATTTGCTATTCAAGCATGGGTTCTAGAGTGTCTTTTGCCAGATTTCGCTGCTGCCTTGGCTAGGAGGGTGCCTGGGAACCCTCTTCCAAGGATATTGCGATGGGATACGTCAAACGCGTTGGAAGGTGGCTATTCCCTAGCTAGGCAGACTATATTTGACGTTGAAGATGTAAGAATGGACTTATCTTTCAATATCCTTTTGTTTATTCATTATGTAAAATGATATGACACTGTATGCATTTAAATACAGTAGTATACGCCCAAATACGCCAATATACACCTGTGTGCGTCGCAGTATACTAGTGTATGTCAACGTATACTAGCGTATACTAGTATACACTAGTATACGCCCAAATACGCCGTTATACACCATTGTAGGTCAAAGTATATTGGCGTATATGCACGCAAATTCACTGTATGCACTCAAATTCACTAGTATACGCCCAAATACGCCATTATACATCAGTGTAAGTCAACGTATACTAGCGTATATTAGCGTATACTGATGTATATTGGTGTATGTGAACGTAACACAGATTTTTACATACCACCTAGTTATGTTTTCATTATATATAATGATATGACACTTTATGCACTCAAATACACTCGTATACGCGAAAATACGCCATTATACATCAGTGTTAGTCAACGTATACTAGCGTATATTAGCGTATACTGATGTATATTGGTGTATGTGAACGTAACACAGATTTTTACATACCACCTAGTTATGTTTTCATTATATATAATGATATGACACTTTATGCACTCAAATACACTCGTATACGCGAAAATACGCCATTATACATCAGTGTTAGTCAACGTATACTAGCGTATATTAGCGTATACTGATGTATATTGGTGTATGTGAACGTAACACAGATTTTTACATACCACCTAGTTATGTTTTCATTATATATAATGATCTGACACTGTATGCACTCAAATACACTCGTATACGCTCAAAAACGCCATAATACGTCAGAGTTAGTCAACGTATACTAGCGTATATTAGCGTATACTGATGTATATTGGTGTATTTTCGCTTTTTCCACATCATAGACTTATTTATTTATTGTTCTTGCAGTTACCTTTCATGCGATTAACACCAGAAGCCGCAGAATTGGAAATTGATTACTATCATGGAGTCCGAACTTTCCTTGATTACAGACCGGCTTTTCTAGGATATTCAATGCCTCCTGGTGGAGATGAAGAAGAGAAGGGTCCCGGGCTTCTAAACTTGACGTTGGCTCTGAAGAATCTAGAAAAGAAGATGGACGAGAGCAACAAGAAGATGGAAGATCGTATAACAGTGTTGGAGGGGAGGGTGGCCTCGTTTGAGAAGGATAGGTTGGATGTCAAGAGGGTTGAAATAAATGTTGCGAAGCGAGTGAAGGACATTTTTTCCTATCAGATAGCCACGGCTATTTTCAAAATGGAGAGGCAACTGAGGGCTGAACTTAAACTCCCACCACCGACAAATGAACCCCCTACAGCGATCGAAATCCATGACGATGAAAAGTGTTTTGATGGTGCAGCGGTTATTGACGAGCCTGGTTTTGAAATGCCTGCTATGTCTGGGGCTATCTCTGCTGAAGTTAGTGCTGCGGTCGAGGAACACAAGAGTCAAATTAACATAGGTGGACGACCTATGAGGACGAAGAGGCCTGCAGCTGCAGTTATTAGCCCATACCAGAAACCTGAGGGCCAAAAAAAACCAAGGAAGAAGAAGGGTGATTATAAAGAAGCTGAGAAGAAGAATGTAGCGCTTATATGCTATGCCGAAAAAGAAGCTGAAAAAGAAGCTGAAAAAGAAGCCCAAGCTGAAAAAGAAAATCTAATTGATTTACCCCTATCCACCCCTACTACAACGGATTTCTCTTACGATACTTCGAGGTTTGAGTTGTTAAGATCATGGATGTCGAAGAATCTATCAAGGGCCGAAGTAGCTGGACTAGTGACTAGGGTGAAGACATTGGATTACATATCTTGCAAGAACTTGGAAGTGCTCATTTCTGCAAGAGGATGGCTTAGTAGTGAGGTATGTACTAATATTATTTCTAAACTAATATTTTTCTTGATGAATTCGTGCAATATTCTTAGCTTTTTTTACTATATACAATGATATGCGCCTAAATACGCTAGTATACGCCCAAATACACCATCATACACCGGTGTATGTCGACGTATACTAGTGTATATTAACGTATAATAGTGTATAGTAGTGTATTTTAACGCAACACATCCTTTTGCATACCACATATTATTTATTTCATTGTTCTTGATGAATTCTTGCAATAATCTTAGCTTTTTTAATTATATACAATGATATGCGCTTAAATACGCTAGTATACGCCCAAATACACCATCATACACCGGTGTATGTCGACGTATACTAGTGTATATTAACGTATAATAGTGTATAGTAGTGTATTTTAACGCAACACATCCTTTTGCATACCACATATTATTTATTTCATTGTTCTTGATGAATTCTTGCAATAATCTTAGCTTTTTTAATTATATACAATGATATGCGCTTAAATACGCTAGTATACGCCCAAATACACCATCATACACCGGTGTATGTCGACGTATACTAGTGTATATTAACGTATAATAGTGTATAGTAGTGTATTTTAACGCAACACATCCTTTTGCATACCACATATTATTTATTTCATTGTTCTTGATGAATTCTTGCAATAATCTTAGCTTTTTTAATTATATACAATGATATGCGCTTAAATACGCTAGTATACGCCCAAATACACCATCATACACCGGTGTATGTCGACGTATACTAGTGTATATTAACGTATAATAGTGTATAGTAGTGTATTTTAACGCAACACATCCTTTTGCATACCACATATTATTTATTTCATTGTTCTTGATGAATTCGTGCAATATTCTTAGCTTTTTTTACTATATACAATGATATGCGCCTAAATACGCTAGTATACGCCCAAATACACCATCATACACCGGTGTATGTCGACGTATACTAGTGTATATTAACGTATAATAGTGTATAGTAGTGTATTTTAACGCAACACATCCTTTTGCATACCACATACTAATAATGCGTCAATTAAAACATTGTTTATTAACGTATTCCAACGCATTTTACAGCATATTGATGCACACCTCCAGTTACTTAACATGCAAGTTGAGGAGCATCCTGATATGTTCCCATCATCAAAATGGACTTGTTTGGGCGGTCTTTACAGCAGGTCCGTTAAGTATGGGTACAAGTTGTTTTTGGAAAACCGGCAGATGAATGCCGAGAAAAAGATGGATGGAGCTGCGTTGTCATGGGGTGCCATGGACCTTGATTTGCTAATGTTTGTTTTAGGGATGAATGAAAATTGGGCATGTAAGGCATGGGTCAATTGTGACCACGTCTATGGGATCGAAAACATTGCGGGTTCGCACTGGGCTGCATATGCATATGACTTTGGTAAGAAAGAAGTCAAAGTGTATGACTCCATGTCGAGTGCGTACAAGGAAGAACGCCGCGAGATCTTTAGGATGCATGCCGCAATCGCACCGTCCCTTTACAACGAGAGTTTTGCAAGGGCTGAATCCAAATTGGACCCTGACATCCCATTTGCTATGACAATTGTTGATGTTCCACAGCAGCCAAACAGTTGGGACTGTGGGGTTTATGCCATTAAATTTGTACAGTGCTTGGCAATGAATACTGACCTCCATGGATTATCGTCTTCGCACTTTATTGATTACAGGAGGCAACTTGCGGTGGATATGGTAAAGTGGTCCAAAACCACTGCCGGGACATTTGTATATGATGAGAAGGATATCAACGCTTGATTTGTATATGATTTGTATATTATGTATATAAAATTGACACATTACTTTTGGGTATGGATGCGTATCTCAAATCAAATCTCTCTTTCCATGGTACAAGAGAGTAGTTTAAATTTTAATCAATGTACTTCTGTCGTTAATTATATTGTTTGTAATATTATACACCAATTTGCGCTGAGATGCGCTGCTTTGCGCTGATTTGCTCTTCAAATGTTACGTAAACAAGCGTTTACCACCGTATTACATCGTATTTCAACGCCTATTGATGCACTTAGCCCGTTCATTACAGTCCAAGTTTACGGAGAATTTAGGCACGTTACACTCATCACAATGTACATTTTTGGTCGTCTTCTTCAGGAGGTATGAGAGTTTTGGGTAGACGTGATTAGTTTCAACTGACATTTTTAAGGTTAAATCTGATATTATTCATTCTAAAAATGAGTACGTACTGTTTCAACCATTATACCTTCAAATTAAATGTTATACCCCAAGTTGCGCTGAGATGCGCTGCTGTGCGCTGCTTTGCGCTTCAAATGTTACGGAAACAAGCGTTTACCACCGTATTTCATCGTATTTCAACGCCTATTGATGCACTTCGCCCGTCCCTAACGTCCAAGTTTACGGAGTATTTAGGCACTATCCAGTCATCACAATGTAAATTTTTGGGATGCCTTTTTCAAAAGGAATGACCGTTTTGGGTTCACGTGATTAGTTTCATTGGACCTGTTTAAGGTGAAATCTGATATTATTCATTCTAAGAATGATTACGTAGTCTTTCAACCATTATACCTTCAAATTAAATGATATACACCAATTTGCGCTGAGATGCGCTGCTTTGCGCTTCATATTGGCACGTAAACAAGCGTTTACCACCGTATTACATCGTATTTTAAAGCCTATTGACGCACTTCGCAAGTTGCTGAACATACAAGCTTTCGTAGTATGTATTCATGATACAAGCATCACAATGGACATGTTTTAGCTGCAATCTGACTTTATTATTAGTTATACCTTCCACTTACATTGTTGCAAAGTATTACAATTTGATGAATGGCTAAACATAAAATTTTGATGCACAATCACAATGGTTGAGTTGGTACATACTCCTTCCCCTTACATGTTTGCCTATTATGGCCCAGCTCTCTGCATCGTCCACACCTCCTTCCTGGGAGATTTCCAGGGGTTTCCTCTCCTTGTGAAGGCATCCTTTTCTTCTTTCTCCTTCCTTTTATGTTCGAAACAACTGGCGGACGTACAACCACATCTTGGACACTTTGGGGTACGACTCGATACCACTCACTTCGATGCGGAACTGGATTCAATGGTAGGGCGTATGACAGCCTTAAACATTCAATTGTGTAAAACCTGCATAAGATAAGAATCATATTTTAACCCTCGATTAAAAACTAATATATACCAGTATGCACTACTCTACGCCATTAGACACTATTATACGCTTTTGAACACTGAAACACGGAAAGTATACAAACGTATACCTACGTATAACGAATTTTACCTTGAACAAAGGGTATAAGAAGATATATTACGCGTCCTGGAAGCCCTGATTGCATGTGCGCATGGCAACTGGTTTAGCTGGAATTTATAGCACGTGCAATTGCGCAAATTTAAATCAACCGTTGCATCACGTTGACCATCAAGAATGTAAAACCTGAATTCATCAATTGGATGTACCATGAAGTGGCGTGACTTATCATCTCGCTTACCCATCTTTCTCTCAGCATAAGGAGTGAGTATGCTAGTGCATTTGTTGGCGAGTCGTAGGCGATCATGGAACCAAGCCTGTAACTTTGTTCTAATAGTTTCCAACAAAGTGATAATAGGAAATTCCCTAGCCACCTTCAAGAGAGCATTCATTGACTCGGCAATATTGGTCGTCATGATACTGTATCGCCTCGCAGGAAAAAAACACCTAGCCCATTTTTTGGGATCGGCTTCCATAAGATAGTCGTATACTGGCCGCTTTGTCGACCGCACATGCTGCAACTTCTCTTCGAAATCTATCTCTGTATAAGCCTTAGCCACACTGTACAAGAATTCCTTCGCCTTCACCTTGTACTTTGCATTCATGTTCAACCCCAGATGGAACATGCAAATTCCATACACTGCTTCAGGAAATTGCTCCTTGCAACATTTCTCAATTGAAGGATGACGGTCAGAAATAAACACTAAATCTTGTCGGGCCCCAATAACATGGCGAAGTTGCTGAAAGAACCATGCCCACGATGCATCGTTTTCCGTTGCTGCGACGCCAAATGCTAATGGATAAATTTGGTTGTTTCCGTCCATACAAGTAGCAATGAATAATTTGCCTCTGTAACGTCCCTTCAAGAAGCATGCATCTACAGCTATAACGGGTCGGATGCAAGATTCAAAACCCACAATTGAGGGCCCAAATGCCAAGAAACATTGCACAAAACAATTGTTCACGTCTACCTGATATGCCGAATACGTTCCGGGATTTGCATGCTCCAACAACCACAAGTAAGATGGGAGTACCATAAAAGATTCTTCCGGACTGCCACGTATCATTTGTGTAGCAATCTCCTTGGCTTTCCAAGCTTTCCAGTAACTTATTTTTATACCATACACCTTTTCTAACATTTTCACGATATCCAACGGATCATTATTATCATCTTTAACCATTTGCGCAATAACTTCGCTTGTTGCACTTCCACGATAACGCTTAAACCTTGCATCAATGGAACAACTGTGACCCTTCACGTATGAACGAATGATCCATGATCCATGCTTCTTTGACAATGACCCCCTAAGCCTCCACGTGCAAGACTTGTCAACACAGGTAGCAATAAGCCTCTTGCGGTCAGAATGTGTAATGCGAAACTCGCGATTCGCCTTCACAGTTATAATACGCAGTCGGAGCAACAGTTCAACCTTGCTTCTTACAAGTTCACCAACGCTGAAATCCTTCATCACATGAACGTTCACATTGGTCGAATGTGCTTCAGAAGGTCCATCGTTACCACAAGTGATGGTATGATTGTGATTACCTGCCCAATTACCTGCACAATTATCTACTTTACTACAGTATACACCAATATAACATAGTAATAGCCAATTTACTACAGCATACCTGTAAAAACAGGCTCAGTTGGGACTATGGGGAGAGGATGTGAATCTGCATGCTTGTTTGTATGGCCATCATCATAATTGTCTATATTTTCTGTTGCATGATCACCCTCTACTGGATGTACGGCCAGGCGTGATTCCATAAACACACCAAAATATGGATCAAACATACCATCACATACACACGCAAATGGATCCGGTCGTTCATACGAATCATCATCACAAACATCATTGAAGGGGTCATCATTGTCAAATTCGTCATTACAACTATCTTCTTCTTCGACTTCATCTTCGTGCATCGAATACGCTTCATCATTACCACCAAAATTATCTATTGGATTGGTCAGTTTAATGTCCTCCAGACCGATAGGAGAACAACCATCATTGTTGTCTTGGATACCAAATGGGACTGTTATGGGCTTGTTCACGCTCTTGCTTACTGGTTGGGCCACGACGGCATTCACCTTTATTTTGTCTACCACAACTGGCGGACTAGGGGCTATCACAACCTTTGGTTTTGGCGATGTACTGATACATAAAGGAACGTTGTAATCTCTCTTGGCACTGAGCTCAATGAATGTTGAAATATCTGAATTCCTCAGCATTATAAAGGGCGGCATCACAGTATTCACCGGGTAACTAATCCATGCCTTCACGTCAATTATGCTCTCATCCTTACTAATCCCAGTTTCAGCACAGATCTTATCAATTAGTTCCGGGAAAGTTGTCGACCCTCTAACTCTTACATACCTTGTAAACAATGCATCATAGGTCCAACAACCATCACTACCTTTTTTCCACTCTCCCCCATAATTAATTGGAACTAGTATACCTGCAGGAAAGTTAATCATGTATTCTAACGTTTATGCATCCATAACAACGTATACAGCTGACGCATGTCAGATCTAACAAAAAATTCATAGTATAACATCGTTAAATTCACCTTTATTCGAATACATTTGCTCGAAGTTGGATTTTGGCCTCAGGATATGGTTGATTCTTGTTGAAACCCTAAAAATGTAGTGGTGGCATTAGTAATAGCGTATAACATCGTATTTTACAAAGAAAAATACAAAACCATTATGCTCTTCGCATTCCTAGATAGGTACGTAATATTATTCACTCCAATTAACTGATATGCACTGCTTTACGCTGATATACGCCAATTTGCGCTGACAAGCGCTGCTTTGCGCTTCTACATGTCGCGTAAACCAGCGTTTACTAGCGTATTGCAACGTATTTTTCCGTATTATTCATGCTCATTTCCAATTATGCTAGTATAGTTGTAAGCACAACTCCAAGTCAGCGTATAACACCAATCAGTGATATTATTTTCCCACTAAGTCAGCATTTAACATCTTATAACTTCGTATTTTACACAACAAATAGAAAAACATGACCCTCGTCGCATTATAATGCTTCCTAGATATGTACGTACTATTATCCCCTCAAATTAACTGATATGCACTTATATACGCCAATTTGCGCTGAAATGCGCTGCTTTGCGCTTCTAAATGTCGCGTAAACTAGCGTTTACTAGCGTATTCCAACTTATTTTAACGTATATTGATGCTAATGTCCTATTATGCATGTTTAGTGTTATGAGCATCAATATCCTTTACATTTGCGAAGAATTTGAGTAGGATGAAGCCTTAAAATCATACCCAAAATTTAAAAAATTCCAAAATAAATCGCTTTTCACTTACCTCGTTCGATAATCAATGAGGAGCTGTAGGTTTGGTACGGCAGTGCTGTGAGTTCTGCGTGCGAGGGCTATGCCGAATGAGTTGGAGAAGCGGCTATTGGTTTGTGCTTTCGGTGGTTCGGATCATTGCAGCTTCGACATATGCGGTTGTATCCGGGAAAAGAGGTGGAGGGATGGTCGGCGAGGACGACGTCGGGATGATTTATGGGTTTCGCGGGATAGGTGGACGATTTAGGCGGCAAAATGAAGGAGAAAGACCCCCGACCGCTTCGTTTTTCAAGGGCTTTTATATTATTTTGACTGGGGGTATTTTCGTCACTATTTTCGTTAGGGTGTTATTCTAGCAAAGTTTTAAAAAATGGTGGTAAAAATTAAAACCCAACTTTGACCGGTGGCATTTAGCCAATTTTCTCTTCAGTTTTAATGGAAAGTTTGAGGTATAATTTAGCATTTTTCTTGTCCACCCTTTCTCGGTGAAAACAAGGTCTAAAGTTACCGAAATCTAAGAATCATCTTTCTTGATTTTTTACTGATTAGTAATGATGCTTCTCACATAGGAGATCGTCTGTTTGGACTTGTTTGCGGTTAGGCTGTGTTTGGTTGCAAGGAAAAGAAAAGAAAAGGAAAGAAAAGTGATGGGAAAGTAAATTTTCATTGTTTGGTTGTATAGAAAAGTAAAAGGAAAGAAAGTGAGAGGGAAAATGAAAGAAAAAAAGATATAGAATTTTTCTCTCTACTTTTCTCTCGCAAATCGGAAGGAACCCGTTTTCTTTCCCAAAAATTTTCTTCGCCAAAAATTTTATCGATAACAAAAATTATCTTTTTGTTATTGCTCATTTTTTATTTCAAAAGAATGGTTTTGGATTGAGTTTAATAGAAAAATGAGACCCTTTAAAATATTAATTATAAATAAAATCATATTTCTTTCAAGTTTTCCTTTTCATTTTCATAAGCAACCAAACATGAGAAATCATTTTCCTTACCATTTTCCTTTTAATTTTCTTTACAATTTTCCTCACTAACCAAACATAAAAAAGAAATCGGTTTCCTTTTCCTTTTCTTTTTCTTTCTGTTTCCTTTTCATTTCACTCTTCTTTCTTTCCTTTTCCATGCAACCAAACACAGAATGTATGATTTTCACATTGAGAAATTTGGACGTCGGTTAAAAAACGATGTATTTCTTCTTATAGACATGTTAAGGAGACTACTCTTCATTATTTTTAGATAGAGTTGACATTATTAATTTAAGACATCATCATATCAAAATTGGCTGAGAAGTGACGGCTACTGAATATTTATAGAAGAATAGTTACAATAGGATGTATACCCTAGCCTTACATGGGCATACAAAAGCACATTCATAACACTTCCCCTTATCCATTCATCATTGTAAGCTCGTTATATGAATAATTCAGGATTCACGGTGTTTATTCACGGTGTTTATTAGTATTATTAGAATTTGGATACTTCTGGATTCTAAGTTAGGAGGTTTTGTCTCGTTAAAACCTTTGGCTATGAAAAACCAGTGGGAAAAACCAATAGCTAAGGAAAAAGAGTACAAGTCTCCTTAACTTCCCCTGATATGTAGATATCACTAAGCGTGGATACTTCTTGATCCATAGTTAATGTGGTTGTCCCATTAAAACCTTTGGCTATGGAAAACACAGTAGGAAAAACCAATAGCTAAGGAAAAAGAGTACAACCTTACATTGAACTCTCCATGTTGTATACAAGCTTGTGGATCTTTCAGGCGTCACATCCCAATCACATTTACTAGTTTTCTAACGGTACATCGAGATAATGATTTAGTAAACAGATCAGCTAAGTTGTTGCAAGACTGAATTTATTGTACGTCGATCTGTTTCTTCTCTTGTAGTTCGTGCGTCCAGAAGATCTTGGTGGAGATGTGATTCATCCTGTCACCCTTGATATAACCACCTCGTAGTTGAGCTATACAGGCTGCATTGTCTTCAAACATGGTGGTTGGTTCAAGGTCGCCAGTCTTCAGGCCGGTCGTCACTAGGATCTGGTGAATGACTGAACGTAGCTAGAAACATTCTCTGCTAGCTTCATGGATCGCCAGGATTTCAGAGTGATTGGATGAGGTTGCTGTTGTGGTCTGCTTCACAGATTTCTATGAGATGGCCGTCCCACCATAGGTGAACACGAACCCGGTCTGCGACTTTTCTGTGTGGAGATCGGACCTGTTACCTGCATATGTATAACTAATCAAATTGGAGGATACAGCTTTTTGGTAATATAGTCCCAGATCAATTGACCCTTGGAGGTAGCGTAAAAGCTGATTAACTCCGGTCCAGTGTCACTTTGTGGGCACTGCACTGTATCAGGCTTGAAGTTTTACTGCGAATGCTTTGTTGGGGTGCGTGCAATTTTCCAGATAAAGAGGTGCTCCAATGGCACTTATGTAAGGTACTTTAGGACCTAGTGTTTCCTCCCCCTTTTCCAGTGGACGGAAGGGGTCCTTATATACATCCAAAGATCTAACGACCATTGGTATACTCAACAGATGACATTTGTCCATATGGAAATGTTTAGCAATTTCCGTGTGTAAGTGGATTGATGTAACTTGATCCCACTGCTGAGGTGTTCAATCTGTAAGCCAAGACAGTACTTTGTTTTACCTAGTTTTTTATTTCAAAAGTATATGTTAGGTTTTCAGATATCTCAGATATCTCTTCAGGAAATCCGATGAGATTTAGATCGTTTACGTAGACGACTATAATAACAAATCATGTTCTCTTTGTTCTTATGAAGATGCAAGGGCAAACTTCATAATTGGTGAATCCTTGCTGTACAAAGAATTCACTGAGACTGATATACGACATCCTTTTCGATTGTTTTAGATCATATAATGATCTTTGTAGCCTAATAGAGTAGACGTCCTGAGGTCTATCTTTTAATTCTGTTGGCAATTTAAAACCCTGAGGAAGTTTCATGTAGATATCTTTATCTATGTTGCTGTATAGGTGTGCAGGCACAACGTCCATAAGCTGCATATCTAGCTTTCCTGAGCATTAAGCTTATGATAAATTGGAAGGTGATCGCATCCATAATCGGGGAATATGTTTCTTTATAGTCTATCACTGGTCGTTGGGAAAAACACTGAGCTACAAGATGTTCATTGTAGCGTACGATCTGATTATTCTCATTTCTTTTTCTTACAGATACCCATTTGTATTCCATAGGTTTTACACCTTTTGGTGTTGGAACTACTGGTCCAAATACTTTGCATTTCAAGAGTGAGTCCAGCTCTACTCCTATTGCATCGTTCCATTTTGGCCAATCCTCTCTGCCTTTGCATTCAGTTAGAGAGTGTGGATCGATATCATCGTCGTATTCAGCGACATGAATGGCAATATAGAACGCAACGTCGTTGTCGATGACAATGCTTTTTCTATCCAATATCTTCCCAGTACGTACATAGTTTAATGGCATTTCTCCTATACTTTCCTCTTCTGGGGAATGAAGGTGGGGAGAGGTATTCGGGATGAGCTCATCATTCTGTGGTGGTATCGTTTTATTTTCTCCAGGAGTCTTTCTCTTTCGAGGAAATTTGTCCTTAGAGCCTGGTGGGCGTCCTATTTTAATTGAGGTACTGCCACTTCTGCTGTAGGTGGATTGCATCCATCTTTGGGTATGTCAATCCTAGTCGGCATGTTTGCAGCAGGGACGTATGATCTGACAATCTTCTGGTTGTTAGTAAATTTGTCCTGTAGTAGGTGAACTGTGTTTTGTATGTGAAGGATCTTCAGGATCTCATCGTCACATTGATTAGTTCTCAGATCAAAGTAGGACAAAGTCTTTGTGTCCCATGTAATGGTCTTTGAAGCTTCAGGCTTCGTCGAATTTAAGCATAGTTTGGGAAAATTATTCTCGTCAAACTTAAGTCTTCAAGACGTACCTTAAAAGCGTCCCCAGTGTCACGCCCCGTTCCCCAGAATACCCGGTATTTAATTTTTTTCCCAAGTATCCTGAAGAGTGAGGGGGAGTGATCGAGGGAAAAATAAAGAAAGAAGAGACTGAATATGCAGGCCACTGCACACATGATGTGACAGTACAAGTGTAGCTTCACAGAACATCAAACAACCTCATGAATAACGTAAATCAACAGCAACATATCTTACATATAACATCTTCCATTAATATACATGCTCCGAGTACACCACCACACATACACCACCACTCTTCACCTCCCAAAGCAACCAGGTTACACTATATAGCTACAGCCCACGCCAAATTCTACTCCTGAAACCCAACTCCAAGTCATCTCCAACCACTCTGTCCTTGCTACCTGAAAAATAGGGAGGAGAACGTCAATGCGTGCCCCAGTAGGAACCAACTTGGATTTGGAACACCGTTCTAAAGTTATTAATCCACCAAACACGACAAGGAAACTAATGCATGCAAACGAAATAACGTAATGAAAAGTAAATAGCAAGATAAGGGGATCATACCTGCGATCCAATGTAGAGCTGCTGCAAGAAAAGGGTTAGCACGAATAATAATAATAATAACAATAATAATAACACGAGTGTTCAAGCAACCAATATCAAATAAGATAAGTGCAAGTGCCTGAGACATGACACATAGCCACAAGGTACGGGCAAAGGGGAAGGGGAAGTGCTGCCAGCAGCAGAAGTAACACGCAAATCTTATTTTATTATTTCATAATTGAGTTAATTGGAATTTGGATAAACTGTGTGATACCAGGTCCAGGACTTCCCCCCAAATTTGGGGTGAACTAGCACACGACGTAGTGGACACGTGCACTGTACGACGGGCCTCTCAGCTCCCCCGTCCCTGGCAGGAGTGAGGCTCTACAACCTCCTTACCCCTCCACTCCCGGTAAAGGCGAGTGGGTATAAAAATCCCCTCCACTCCTGGTAAAGACGAGTGGGTATAAACTCCACACATCACATAATCATCTCCCAATTCACAGTCCAGGCCTCATATCCACAGTTTACTCAAACCCCACCTAAAACCCGGGTTTTGCTAACTTATCCCCTTTTGGAGGGGATTGAGACATTTTCATTCATCAATTAAGCATTTTAAGATTCATTATAGGAATCATGGTGGCATGGCACACGTTTAGTAACTTCCTTTCATCAACACGGTCATGCACCTAAGTGTTATGCCCTCAGTCATCGCATCATCACATAGCAATCTGGGTCATGCACTCACGTGACATGTCCTTCATCACATCACATACACATTCATGTATAATGGTGTATCCATGCCATCCACGTCCCCAACATCATCAATTTATAACAGGGTTCTTGATACAAGAGAATATATACCCAATTTCTATTTTTCTTTAACTTCACATTCATTGGGGCATTTCAACAAACACGTGGAAGGCGCCATAGAAACGAACATTGTCACATTATCAAATGTAACAACAATAGTGTAACTAAACATTTCGTCATTATCACAACATCCATGCATAATGGGATGGAGAAATTAACATCATCAACGATTCAATATTCAACCAACACTCCAACTTGCTAGAATTGTAAGAATAACCATAAGGATCAACACATTTCATTCATTTCTCTTGGGAACTTGACACAACTTTATAAATGAAAGTTGAAGATATGGCAGTTATGGATTTACAGATAAAATTTCATGCAAAAATATGAACTACATGATTTATGGTGAATTAATTGGTGAAGTGTGTCAAATCTGTTTTTCAGACAGATTTTAGGGCCTGTATTGAAAGCCAATTTTGGGCATGTTAGAGGCAGAAATTCGACATATAAGCATCTGATGAATTTTTAGATAACTTTCCAACAAGACCAAAATCATAAAATTTCATTGTGTGTGCAGGTGTCTAGGCCAATTTTACTAAACTGTGTCAATACTGAAAATCAAACAGACATGTTGTAAAGATGGATTTATTGCTCCCAAATTCTGAGTTGAACATATATCAAAATTTATATGATTTTGGGATAGAACTTCAATATCTACAAGCTCAAATTTTTTTCGAACCCTAATTCGAGCTATAGTAATCAGAATTAAGGCAAAATCAGACATCCAGATTTTAGAATTTCAAAAGGAGATAACTTTGCTAAGAAATTCAAAGAGAAATTGTGAAATTGAGCCATATCATGTACAAATTGACTATCCTCATCACATATTGGATAAAACATGCTATAAAAACAAAATAGCAAAAATTAATTGAATGGAATTCCAACTCCAAGAGATTCCTACCTCAAATGTTTGATTTCCTCCTCCTTTCCTCCTCCTTTCTTCTCCATCTTCTTCCCACTTGAAACCACTTGTGCTTCTTAATTTTTGGTGATCTAAATTAGGGGTTTTCATTTGATAAATAAGGGAAAAAGGAGGGATAGAGTGGCCGGCCTTGGTAGGGGGAAGAAAGGAAAGGGAAAAGAAGAAAAGATAAGATAGAAAAGTAAAGAAACTTAAAGATTTTAAAAGAAACTTCTCTTAAAAAATCTCCACCTAGAAGCCACTTTTGGATAAGCATGCAACAAGTTAAATGACCAAAATACCCTGCCATATTCTCGGTATTTATAAGTTTGCCATTACTTTATGCACACACCACTTTAGGATGTACGCACAGCAGCTTTAGTCCAAATGACCGTTTTGCCCCTCGCCTTTCTAAAAATTTACGGGGATTGCCATTGGCCCCTAACCCCTTTCACACTTGCATGGCTCTTCCTACACACATCCATGCACATCCATGCATGCATATGTGCTTCACACACACACGGCTAACACATTCCTGTTGTTTTGCACTTACGACGTCTTTCACACTTCTTCCGCACTCAATCTCATTTTTCTCGTCTCTTAGCCCCGCATTACGGCCTAATTCCCCTTGCACTACGTCACATACATCGATATCTACGTTTATTTCATGCACACGTATGCATCGTAGGTGGAAATACCACGTGTGTTCAATAGAATGCCCGTATAGTGCAAAATAAGGCATGACATCCTACCCACCTTAAAATAAAGTCCGTCATCGGACTTTTTAGGGCGTGAACCCTGCCCAAGGTCAGCTAGGTATGACGATCTTACTGCCCATGAAATACAAACAAGAAGACATATCTACACCACACTTATATGCACTACATGCTTCGCTATTATTCATATGCATCCGCATTATACACATATCACAGATACACCCTATTATTTATCTAATGATACATCCACATCACTATGTGCACTCACTACATACACATACATATTTGTTCTTCACATAAATATCTAGGCACATGTTTTCACACTCTAACATACACATCACACACCATAAATAAATCTCTATACGTATTATTATACGTATTTAGATTACTACTCATATCCATGTACATATGACATCACATCGTGTCCATATCATGATACCTTCAAGTATAACGACTTATATTCTACCTGCTTATATATATATATACATATACGTCTTATCCATGCATAAACACACAACAATACACATTTATCTACACAACATTACTTGATAAACATGGTCACTATCACGGTGTCACACGTATGTACCCCACATCCCTATACATCTGATACTTAGTCATATGGGCTCACTTCCATGTATAGGCATATAAATATCCATATACACATATTATTTAGTCTCATCTATACATACATTCACGTGCATGTACCAATATATGCATGATCAAGTCACATAGGGTTCACAATCATGCTTTAAATAATTATACACATAACCTCACATCCATAGTAGTGCACCTACTGCCTCACACAAATAGCCACTTATACCACACACAATACACATAAGAGTACACAACATAACACGTCCCTCGCCATATGCTATATATATAACTACCTTTGCACATCACGCGCGCATACTGCCATGATAGTCAGATAATTATAAATATTCATATACACTTTACATACGCGTATACATATAAATTTGCAACCAAACACACACATTCCAATACCCACATGTCACACAGTTTCATTCACTTACATTTATCAAACATATATGTACACCTACGTTACATATCTTATCACCTTTACATTTACATTGCACATGTATATACATACATACATGCTTTGGTACAGACTTATATGCATATATACATGCATGCAAGCAGAGATACATTTTTCCAGGGCATACCGAGGTACACCTGGATGAACAACCCTATAGGATAGATCAGCAAGTGAACAAACAAGATATGTATAAGTATATATACATATGTGTGTGTGTGTGTGTGTGTGTGTGTGTGTGTGTGTGTGTGTGTTAATTCATCCAATATACGCACCATTACATATACTCCTACTGCACATTACACCTACATGAACACATCCCAACACTTTACATTCATACAAGTATGATACATATTCACATATAGATAACAAACAATACTTCACATAAATATCCCACATCTAATTATATACACACTCCTTATATACCCACAGATGTATTTATATCAACACCATATATATATCTCTAGGCCTACACATAGCCATATACACATCATGGAATTTTATGATCTTACACACCAGATTCTTATTCTAATAGTAGGCATGCATACAGACATGTGTATATATATCTATCTATTATGATCAATGCATCATGCACATACATTACCATGTATGGGCACACCCACACCTACACACATACTATACATATTCTGCTTTTATACCTATACGGTCAAGCTACTCAAACTACACTAACAAATAGTCGGTAGCTACCCATACCACTATATACATAACATCCAATATGTCCATACTTTTACTAATATACTGGTATACACACAAATATATGTATTTCAATATTCATACACATTCGATAGATGGCCACGTCCACTATTCGTACTCATCCACATACTGATACATGTATATCAAAATAGGGATCATTCACATACATACACATATAACCACTTATAAGATATACACCAATACACATCCAATAGCAACAACACATATACACAATCACACTATACTTCCTACAATACACCCACATACATATAAGTATCTCATACACCAATACACGATCCCCTTCATGCCACTATAAACGGAGGGGTACATGCAGTATATATATACATCCAAATGGTCCTATAAGCACCATTCTACGGGTAAGCATATACACACATATATACATATACCTAACTCCACTTAACCGTGCAAACCCATAGCCACCCCACTTGTACATGCACTGTATAATCTCAAATCTTCACATTCATCACATTCTACATATGATACACGTCACACTTATATTTCTATCCCATAATAGGCACGGTATAGAGCTAAGGCCTCAACTTGGGTGGACGGGTCTAACGCATCCCTACCCTCCTTAGGATACATCCACTCCAAACACCCTGGAGCATTACTCATACTATCCGTGCATCCACCACTTGTCTATATCGCTACATACACGCTATATATGGCCAAAACACAACACCTGTCTTCACGCAATAATGCACCCACGACCATATACCTAAGTAAAACAATATACCAATCCCTATATGCCCATAGGCAGCACATACATATATTCTCAGTTATTCAAATCTAACACATTAGGAATTCACACACTAACAATACACCACTAGAGATATATATATACCAATATTTCAACCCATATCTACACCACCTACCCATACAAGCACACATATATTCACACACATACACTTTCTCCACATATATCAACAAGACCATATGAACACTCCACCAGTTTATCCACACAAGGATAGATATACGCACCTTGGTACTTTCCCACACGGGGAAACAACCATAATGTAATAGATAGGAAAACGCTTACATGCACTCATATCAGCTATGTACATATCTTCACTCACACACATACAAGGCGTATGTCCCCACTAGCTTATATGTAACCACCAATATACATCCACGAACAAACACGTATATATCACCTATGTCTCGGAGTCGCACAAGTATACCACATACCAGCCTCACATATCCGTGTCATGTACTTTTATAGAGACGTAGTATACATACACTCAAGTATTCACCCACCTAGTATATACTCCCAAGTCTATCCATACATGCAGCTTTCATGCTATTCAAATACAAATATGCATATATACTGAATACAAGTATACATGCGACACATGTAATTCAAATATCCAAGTACAACAGCTGCATTTATATACACGAATTTTCATTAGTATATATACACTAATACCAACTAATATACTTCTATAGTATACTACAATGTAGGAAGTTCATCCTCTGACTTCCGAAGTTAGGGGTTTAAGGGTGGATCACTTAAGGCTCTAAGGTCACTACCCACCTTAGGGCTAATGTATCCCAATTACCTACTGAAGCGTTACTTGTACTATCCTTACACACATCGTAGTGCGGTGACCTGCATAGGCCACCAAAAACTGGCACGCCCCATTCCCCAGAATATCCGGTATTTAATTTTTTTTCCAAGTATCCTGAAGATTGAGTGGGAGTGAGCGAGGAAAAAAGAAAGAAAGAAGAGACTGAATATGCAGGCCACTGCGCACATGCTGGGACAGTACAAGTGTAGCTTCACAGAACATCAAACAACCTCATGAATAACGTAAATCAACAACAACATATCTTACATATAACATCTTCCATTAATATACATGCTCCGAGTACACCACCACACATACACCACCACTATTCACCTCCCAAAGCAACCAGGTTACACTATATAGCTACAGCCCACGCCAAATTCTACTCCTGAAACCCAACTCCAAGTTATCTCCAACCACTCTGTCCCTGCTACCTGAAAAATAGGAAGGAGCACGTCAATGCGTGCCTCAGTAGGAACCAACTTGGATTTGGAACACCATTTTAAAGTTATTAATCCACCAAACACGGCAAGGAAACTAATGCATGCAAACTAAATAACGTAATGAAAAGTAAATAGCTAGATAAGGGGATCATACCTGTGATCCAATGTAGAGCTGCTGCAAGAAAAGGGTTAGCACGAATAATAATAATAATAATAATAACAATAATAATAACACGAGTGTTCAAGTAACCGATATCAAATAAGATAAGTGCAAGTGCCTGAGACATGACACAGAGCCACAAGGTACGGGTAAAGGGGAAGAGGAAGTGCTGCCAGCAGCAGAAGTAACGCGCAAATCTTATTTTATTATTTCATAATTGAGTTAATTGGAATTTGGGTAAACTGTGTGATACCAGGTCCTGGACTTCACCCCAAATTTCGAGTGAACTAGCACACGATGCAGTGGACATGGGTACTGTACGCCGGGCCTCTCAGCTCCCTCGTCCCTGGCAAGAGTGAGGCTCTACAACCTCCTTACCCCTCCACTCCCGGTAAAGGCGAGTGGGTATAAAAATCCCCTCCACTTCCGCTAAAGGCGAGTGGGTATAAACTCCACACATCACATAATCATCTCCCAACTTCACAGTCCAGGCCTCATATCCACAATTTACTCAAACCCCACCTAAAACCCGGGTTTTGCTAACTTACCCCCTTTTGGAGGGGATTGAGACATTTTCATTCATCAATTAAGCATTTTAAGCTTCATTATAGGAATCATGGTGGTATGGCACACGTTCAGTAACTTCCTTTCATCAACACGGTCATGCACCTAAGTGCTATACCCTCAGTCATCACATAATCACATAGCAATCTGGGTCATGCACTCACGTGACATGTCCTTCATCACATCACATACACATTCATGTATAATGGTGTATCCATGCCATCCATGTCTCCAACATCATCAATTTATAACATGGTTCTTGATACAAGAGAATATATGCCCAATTTCTATTTTTCTTTAACTTCACATTCATTGGGGCATTTCAACAAACACGTGGAAGGCGCCATAGAAAGAACATTGTCACATTATCAAATGTAACAACAATAGCGTAACTAAACATTCCGTCATTATCACAACATCCATGCATAATGGGATGGAGAAATTAACATCATCAACGATTCAATGTTCAACCAACACTCCAACTTGCTGGAATTGCAAGAACAACCATAATGATCAACACATTTCATTCATTTCTCTTGGGAATTTGACACAACTTTATAAATGAAAGTTGAAGATATGGCAGTTATGGATTTACAGATAAAATTTCATGCAAAAATATGAACTACATGATTTATGGTGAATTAATTGGTGAAGTGTGTCAAATCTGTTTTTCAGACAGATTTCATGGCCTGTATTGAAAGCCAATTTTGGGCATGTTAGAGGCAGAAATTCGATATATAAGCACTCTGATGAATTTTTAGAAAAACTTGTTCCAACAAGACCAAAATCATAAAATTTCATTGTGTGTGCAGGTGTCTAGGCCAATTTTACTAAACTGTGTCAATACTGAAAATCAAACAAACATGTTGTAAAGATGTATTTATTGCTCCCAAATTCTGAGTTGAACATATATCAAAAGTTATATGATTTTGAGGTAGAACTTCAATATCTACAAGCTCATATTTTTTGAACCTTTATTCGAGCTATAGTAATCAGAATTAAGGCAAAATTAGACATCGAGATTTCAGAATTTCAAAAGGAGATATCTTTGCTAAGAAATTCAAAGAGAAATTGTGAAATTGAGCCATATCATGTACAAATTGACTATCCTCATCGCATATTGGATAAAACATGCTATAAAAACAAACTAGCAAAAATTAATTGAATGGAGTTCCAACTCCAAGAGATTCTTACCTCAAATGTTTGATTTCCTCCTCCTTTCCTCCTCCTTTCTTCTCCATCTTCTTCCCACTTGAAACCACTTGTGCTTCTTAATTTTTGGTGAGCTAAATTAGGGGTTTTCATTTGGAAAATAAGGGAAAAAGGAGGGAGAGAGTGGCCGGCCTTGGTAGGGGGGAGAAAGGAAAGGGAAAAGAAGAAAAGATAAGATAGAAAAGTAAAGAAACTTAAAGATTTTAAAAGAAACTTCTCTTAAAAAATCTCCACCTAGAAGCCACTTTTGGATAAGCATGCAACAAGTTAAATGACCAAAATACCTCGCCATATTCTAGGTATTTACAAGTTTGCCTTTACTTTATGCACATACCACTTTAGGATGTATGCGCAGCAGCTTTAGTCCAAATGACCGTCTTGCCCCTCGCCTTTCTAAAATTTACGGTGGTTGCCATTGACCCCTAACCCCTTTCATACTTGCATGGCTCTTCCTACACACATCCACGCACATCCATGCATGCATACGTGCTTCACACACACACGGCTAACACATTCCTGTTGTTTTGCACTTACGACGTCTTTCACACGTCTTCCGCACTCAATCTCGTTTTTCTAGTCTCTTAGCCCCATATTACGGCCTAATTCCCCTTGCACTATGTCACATACATCGATATCTATGCTTATTTCATGCCCACTTATGCATCGTAGGTGGAAATACCATGTGTGTTCAGTAGAATACCCGTATAGTGCAAAATAGGGCATGCCACCCAATTAGGGGTTCCAGGTATCTAATTATCGAGGGTGAGTCAAACCTTACATAAATACCTAGGCGACGCTGAGGACCCATCTTTGTCCTCTATGGTGGTGCAATGGGGATATAGACTGCGCATCCAAATACCCTTAAGTGAGAGATATTTGGTGGAGCTCCATTTGCTAGTTGCATTGGAGAATGTGGTCTTATCCTTATGAGTGATGCAGCATGAAAAATTTCATGTGTCCATGCAGTAATAGGCAACTGAGATTGTGTAACGACCACTTTTCGTTGTACGTTGTTCGTGCACGTGCTTTAGGCCGTGCACGTGTTTATTTTAGACTTTGTTTGTTTGTAAACACTTTCGTGCGATATGCCATTGTGAACATCTCTAAGAGTATTAAATAGTGGCACTAAATTAGAACGACGTTTCTCGAGTCGTTTTCCCACAATTTAATCTTATTCGATGAGACGTTGTGATTCCCACTTTTGACGGGAGACGTTCCTATTTTTAGTTTCGTCGTCCGACGTCGAAATTGAGATATGTCTTCTTAGTTAGCTCACTCTCGTCATCACGATCACCCCGATATTTATTTTATAATTTTTGGAGTTTATTTGACCACTTTTATATTTTTAACAAGGTTTATAATATTTTTAATAATTACGTTTTAAATTAATTTCGGCCAAACAAAATTTATTTGAGTTTAAAACGTTTTAAAGAATTTTTGAGCCAATTTCCAGCTCATTTGGATCGCAGCAAATCCTTGTGTGAGTTGGAGAGGGCGAGATACGAATTTTAAATTATTTTAAACTCCTAATCTCATTAGGATTAGCCCTAGACCTAGTCAACCCATTTACACTATATAAACAACCTCTAGGAAGACCTATTTTCGCAATAAAATAACCCTAGCCGCTCCCAAAACCCAAATTCGACGTTGCGACGAGCTTTCCCCGCATCGACCGAGAGAACGGGCTCAAAAACCCCGCACCGACCGCTGCTCACGCCCGCTCATCCGCTCCGCCCGCTTGCACAGCCGCCGCTCCGCTTTGCCCCGTGCCCGACCGAGAGAAGCTCTCGGTCAGACCGGTCGTCCGCTCCGCACATCCGCATCGCCCGCACCCGCTCGCAGCCCGCTCCGCACCCCGCTTTCCCCCGTGCCTGACCGAAGCCCCCGCCCGCTCATGCCGCATCGCCCTGCGTTGCAACGTTGCAACGTTGCAACGTGCCCGCCAAGCGCCCGACCGGCGCTGTCTCCCGCTCCGACCGAAGCAAAGCCCCGCACCAAGCTTCCGCCCGCTGATGCGACCGACCAAGCGCTGTGCAGCGCCTGTTCCTAGCGCCAGACCGAGAGAGCTCCCCGCATTTGGCTGTGTACGACCGAGAGCAAACGTCGCAACCCCGCACCCGTCGCACCACTTGCCACCGTGGGCCCCCCAAGTTCTCCAGAGGTATTGTGGGTCCCCCATAGGTTCCTAGGACTACTGTGGGCCCCACCTAGGTGCGTGCTCTTCGACGATTTGCCGCGTACGACGTTGCGACACGTCGTAGCCCGTCGTCGCACGTGCTAGCTTTGGAATCTGGAACCGTTGCTCTGGTTGATGCTCTGAACTTTCCAGCGAGGAAACTAATTTGGAATCAGGACTTGGAGCGCGTTCTCTTATTCCAACCCCCGGCGTCGCTACCCGACGCCGGTGTAGCTTTCACGTCGTGTTGAGGTAACGCTTTACACTCCTAGGACCCCCAACCCAAATGCATGCTAATCAAGACTAAAATCAGTATTTTTAAAGTATTTTAAATGTTTTAAATTCACTAATCAAGATTAATAAAATGGACTTTAGGCCGGTGGACTTGTGCACGCAGGATAATTGTGATTTTGGACTCTATTGGACGGTGTTTCTCAGACGTCGTACTTGCAGGCAAGTGAAACTTGCCAACTCTTGTGTAGGGCCATGTTTTTAGGCCACTTCCTTGTTTTCAGCGTAAAAGAGACTAGTCAGTGAAATGATAGCTGGCTAGACGCCTACTTGATCTAGTTTGACAACGAAACTAGATCCGTCACCTAATTGATCTAGCTTGACAACGAAGCTAGATCCAACCCTTTAAACTTGTTGTTCATGCATACTAAACTGTCACGTTTACTTTCCTTATCTGTACGCACTTTTAACTGCCATGCATTGCATCTTACATGTCATCCCAGTTGATTGTTGCATTCGTAGCACACGCTACAATACTTGTACTCCTTGAATACTACTTCCGGGGAAACGGGCCTCATGTGTTGGTCAAAGCCAATGCCCGGTTTCCTGGTCCGGCTAGGTGCACCCCTATGCCATACTTGTTAAAAACACTTCCTGGCTCGTGATCCAGAAGCGAGCATTACCGTTCGGGGGTAAGGCCCTGGCTCGATACACGTGGAGGGGTAGGGATAAACGGTCAAAAGAGCTTAGGAGTGGCCCGATCAGCCCTCTAGCCAGAAGACAGAATCTCTGTGCACGAGGTGCTTACTTTCCTTGTCTTGTACTTGTCTTGTGAATGATTCATGTAATACTTGTCATCCATGCCATGTTTAAATGCCATGCTCGTACTTTACTTTACGTTACTTTACTTTACCTGTTGCACTCATACTTTAACTGCCATGTCATCGCATTCATGCTAGAACTGCTAGGTTGCTTTACTTTTGGATACTTTCAGTTTCCTTGCACAAGTCTCTTGTAGACTTGCTGACATGTGCCCCTTGCTCTTTTGGGTGTCACATGTTAGACCCTGAGCCAGAGACCGTTGCTGTGTACGTGATGTGTTGCTGACACTGAGCCTGAGTCCATGTCTGCCTAGGAGGAGTTTTGTGGACGTCAGTGATCTTTCTTGGTGACTTTGCTGAGCTTTCTTTTGTTTTAGGTTTGTTGTTAGTTGTCGGTTCGTGTCACCTTTGTTTTGTACGATGTACTTTTGTTGGCCATGTTTGGGCCTTTAGACTCTCTTTTATTTCAGCCTGGTGGCTTTTTCTGCGATGTTGGAATTTATATTTATGGATATTCTGAGATTATTCTTTTGTCTCATTTCATTATTATTATCTTGTTTCGCTCGCGTTGCAAGGACCTGCAGTTTTAAATTTGATTGACGCTTATCGGACTTGCAGCTTTGTAGCTTCAAGTCTGAGCGGACCTTCTCACGGTTCGCCTCCATATTTTTGGGAAGCGGGGCGTGACAGATTGCATTAATAATGGACATGCAATCCATTGGAGTCTCTTTATAAGAGACTCTGTCAACCCGTTTTGAGTGTGAACATGAGCTACATGATGTTCAACTTCAATACCAGTTGCTTGGCAGTAGTCTTGAAAGACTTGTGATGTGAATTCTCCAGCATTATCCAGGCAGATTTTCTTAATCTGGTTGTTTGGGAAATGTACCCGCAACTTAATAATTTGTACCAGTAGCTTTGGAAAAGCTAAGTTGCGGGTGGAGAGTAGGCACACAAATGACCATTTAGAAGATGCATCTATTAGTACCATAAAGTACCGGAATGGGCTAATTGGAGGGTGAATAGGCGCACAAATATCACCATGTATTTTCTCCAGGAAGCTAGGACACTCTAAGTACATTTTAAGTGGGGATGGTCTCGTTATCAGCTTTCCTTTGTAGCAAGGAGGATAAGAAAATTCACTCTTTTGAAGGATCTTCAGGCTCTTCAAATTATGTCCACGTGATTGGGATATGATGTGATGCATCATTACCGATCCAGGGTGTCCAATTCTGTAATGTCAAAGTAAGAACTCTGGCTGTTTTGTGCACTTCTGGTGCTTAGTTAGATTGACTTCCATAGCTCAAATTTTTGTATGATAGAGACCCAACAGGAGTCCCTTGAAATGCTCAACAGTGGTTTTGACACCATCTTTTTGAGTCGTCACATATAAGTATTCGTTATTATTTATGTCGACTGTTTCGAGGTGGTATCCATTTCGGCGGATGTCCTTGAAACTTATAAATTTCTATTCGAGGTTGGAGAGAATAGAGCATCTTTTATTGTAATTTGTGTATTGTTGGGGAGCAAAATATTTGCTTCCCCTGATCCTTCTATTATACTCGATGGTCCAGAAATTCTATTAACCGTACCATCATAAATATTAATGCTTTGAAAAAAGTTTTCGTCGCGAAGGATAGTGTGTGTAGATGCACTGTCAACTAGGCATTTATTATCCATATATAGAAAAAGAGATGTAATATCATAAGGCACAATAATATAATTCATGCCATAATAGTATAATTCATTCATGACAGTGTCTAGAAGAGAAAACATGCTAGCAAAGATAATCATATTGTAAAAGAAATTGTTTCTATTACATTTATTTTGCTTAAATAGATAAATGGAGGCATCGGTCTAGGAGGTCTTCATTCGAGAAGAACTCGGCAGTGAACCAAGTTGGAGCCTGGACTTGATTCTCCACCAGATTTGTCTTAGTAGAAGACTTCAAGCTTTCTTGATACAAATCTTGGAGGTGGCGTGGAGTACGACATATCCTGGACCAATGTCCAGTCATACCACATCTGTGGCATTTATCTTCACAGTCCTTCTTGGGAGTAGATGTCTGGCCAGTGTTCTTGCTCCTCCACGTGTTTTTCTTCTTCCCCTTATTATTGTCATGCTGTGGGGGACCTCTGGCCTTCTTCTTCATTGATTTACCCTTCGGGGGTTTACCTTTGTGCCTATTCTTGTTCTTCTGCTTCTGGAAAGAAACTGTGTGTGCCTCTAGGGCAGGAGCAGTGCCAGTAGGACACTGTTATAAGTGGCCATCAAGAGTTCTCTGTTCTGTTCTGTCATCAGAATGCAAGAGAGAAGATCTGAGTATTTCGTGAATTTGCGTTCACGATACTGCTGCATGAGGATGACATCCTTCTTATGGAAGGATGCGAAGGTTTTCTCCAACATGCGTGTCTCCGTAACTTCTTCACTACACAACTTTAGGCGTGAGGTGATACTAAATAAAGTCGAGTTATACTCGACTATGGACTTAAAGTCCTAAAGTTGGAGATTTTCCCATTCATAACGTGCTCGAGGAAGGATAACAACTTTTTGATGTTTATACCTTTCCTTGAGTGTAGTCCATAACTCGTATGAGTCTTCCACTTTCAAGTATTCGGCCTTCAGGGTCCAATCAATGTGGCGTTTGATATAGATAATGGTTTTCTCCTTATCTATATCACGTACTTTATCATCAGCAGTGATAGCGAGACTCAAGCCCTGTGAGTTCAAGTGGAACTTTATGTCCAGTTACCAGCTCAGATAGTTTTTGCCTTAAGCATTCAAGACGTTGAAGTTAACACTCGCTAGCTTGGCCATTTTATCTAAGCATGTAAATTAGCGAGCATTAAATATTTATAGTGTAAACAATAATGCAAGACAGATATATAAGCTTGTTGCGTGGATCGGCTAGTCAACATAAAAAAGTACAGTCCAAAGTCCATATACAGCCCCAAAAAGAATAAAGAGAAAAATACAACTTGGTAATCCTGTGGGCCCCATCTTCTAGCAAGTTGGTCTCCATCTTCAGGGATGCGCCACCGGCCTTGGTTATTTACAATTTAATCCTCACTACTTTTTCGCTCAAAGAGACAAAAATGCGAGGAAAGTAAAATGGTGACAAACTAGCCGATCCAATACCACAACAAAGTGAATAATATACATCACAAAAGAATGAATATGCAACATGAATATAAATTTTCATCACAGACATTTAGATACGCTTCAAGCATTACTAATTTGCATCATTGATGTGTCCATATTTTCTATACTTTTACTGCATGATTTCATAGTGTTTTCATTGTCCAAAGTTCACTTTTCTAAATATTATCGCGCTTTTCACGATATATTTGATTCTCGTGGAGATTTTTGAATTTTCAGGAACTTTGGAGAGATTAGGAGCAAATCTTAGACATGGATACATCCAAGCTAGCCAGAGCATCAATGGCAAGGCCCATTAAGTGCTAGATGAAGTGGAGAAGAAGATTGGAGGAGGAGAAGAGAGAGAAAGGAGAAGGAGAGATTGAAGATGGAGCCTTCACCTATCTTATCAGCCTTCCCAGCCAACTCGACCGAGTGGACTTGTCCACTCGGGCTGAGCAGCTGCACCCAACAGAAGGTGCTCCACCACTTAAAGAATTGTGTCACTCGAAACGAGTAGCCACGCTACTCGGTCAGACAAACTCGATAGCATCAGGAATCTCTCAGGACAACATTGAGTCCAATACTCGACCAAGAAAGGATGCTACTCGGTCGAGCTGAATATGAGACATAATGACAATTCCAAGGCCTTGTGCAACGCCTGCCGCTCGACCGAGCAAACGTGACAACTTGGACGAGTAGTTAAGCTACACGACCGAGCTGAATGGAGGAAAAAACGAAGATTTAGAGCCTAGCATTGGCTTCCTACCTCTCGACCGAGTGGGACATCCACTCGGTCGAGTAGAGCGACACAGCAGCCAAAGATTGGGCGAGTTGGGCCTTTTTGTGGGAATTTTTGGTTGGACCCATCCCACTTGTATATAAATCTATTTTAATTCCTAGGTTTAGAGAGCTTACTTTATTATTCTAATTTTAGTTTTAGAGAGAGTTTTGAGCTGTCGTTATTGCTTTGACGATAAAGATTGGATTTTTATTATTGTGCTTGCTTTGGAATCTTCGGATCTTAATTCGCTGAGTTTGGTTATTCGTCTCTATTATTTTGGTAACGATTTCTCGTCTCTCTTTATCAGTTTTGATGTCTATTGTTGTGTTGCCGACTACTATTTCTATTGTTATTACTTTTGTTGATATTTCCATGGATTGCAAGTAGTCGTTTCTAGGGCTAATGGATGAGCCCTATGATCTTAGGATGTAGATGTAAAGTTACGATTTTTATGTTGTTTTGGTATAAAAGGGATGTGATTTGGTTGATCCAGCCAAGTTTGTTGGCTATCCTAATTAGGGGTTGTGATCCACGATGGTGGCACACATCCTAGATATATTATCCTATGGACTTAATTCGGCTTGTTAGTGAATTCAATTGGAGTTCGTGACCCACGATAGTGGCATGCACTTTGACGGTTTTCACCGGCGTCCTATACTACAAATTGATGATGTACGATAGTAGCATCAATGAGAGCCATCAAATCACAGATCGAAGCTTTAACCCACGATGGTGGCGTAAGTAGAGATTGAGAATAGTTGTCGTTCGTAATGCATGGATCGCGTGCTAGGCCATCCACGATGGTGAGGCTAAGCACATGATATGTTAGATGAGTGGTACAATGATAGTTGGTCATGAATTCCACATTTTAGATGCGAAAATCTCTCCCTGTAAAACCAATTCAACATATAAATTATAACCTAGCATCGAAATACGACGATCCTAGTGGTGTCACGCCCCGCTTCCCAAAAGATTGGGCAACGAGGCATGGACTAGAGCCGTTGAGGCTCGGGATCCAATAAGCGTCTATGGCAAGTTATGATGTGGAGGGGAAGGTCCGATCGAACGATTTAGCATGAAACAATAGAAATAGCAGTAAAATAAGATATTATTCAAACGCAGAAGGTAACCAACAAAGAGTTTAACATAGAGACTAAAACTATACGTACCGGAGGCAACTAAAGAGGAAAGAGTCTGCCGGGGTCCTCAGGTTGTGGCACCTCGGTCAAGTCTGAGACATGTGCAAAACACATGTCAGCAACGAACTAATGAGACCATAAGTTAATGCAGTTATACAATTCTAGCAGTTCTAAATGGAATTTAAATGACAAACTACACAGGCAGTCCTAGAAAGCAGGAAATAAGTAATGGTTATTCTAAGCGATCTGCTAGGGGTGTCCATCTAGACAGATCGTCTAAGAGTTGTTCATGTAGTTCGGTCAATCTGCCAGGGGTGTCCATCTGGTCAGATTGTCCAAGTCTAGAAAAGGTCAAACGACCGGAATGCATCCCTGCGAAGCGAACAGGAGTGCACCAACTACGATACAAAGACAAAGCCTAAGGACTCAAGCTGTGTAGGCGGAGGGGAGCTACCCCCCAAGCCCAGCTAGACTCTTTTGCCCTACCCCACCCGCGAGTCGTTTGTTTTATGGACACGAGCCAACAAACACTCCATCTAGACACGAGACAAGACAAGGATCACGAATGATACTGCGTATCATACCGGGACGCACCGGTCACGAGTGAGCCAAAGCTGGGGAGCACCAGTCCTCAATGGTCATCCCCGTCGATGATCCGAAACAAATCATTAATCATGAATGATACTACGTATCATACCGGAACGTACCAGTCACGAGTGAGCCAAAGCTGGGGAGCACCAGTCCTCAATGGTCACCCCGTCATCGATTAACTATCTGTAAGCGAGACATTCCTGGACGAGCCAGCAAACGCTCCACAAGTCCGTAAGCGAGCCGTCTCTGGGCTAGCCAGCAGACGCTCCACGAGAGTAGTGCCAACCTCCGTATAGGAGAGGCCCACGCCTGTGATCTTCTACAAAGATTCACACAATTATAATGACTGGCTTATTAATCAGCATGTGAGGTTTAAGTTGCATCTTAAAAGTGGGTTCGAGCAGAAAGTAACATGTGATCATTTTCAAGTATTTTGCAGAAATAAATCTAGCAGTTCTAACATCAATTCTAGAAAGAATAAAAGCAGTAACTAAAGTCTCATTCCTTGCCTGAAAGATTCCGGCAAGGATGTAGTCCAGCAGGGTCTGGGTCAACCAACGGATCTACGGAACCTGTACGATAATCCTATCATCACAATCATGCACTCTAACATCCACAAGCAACGACATAAGATAAGCCAGATTAACTGGGCCCGCTTTGGGTCACCAGATCTATGGTATGCTGCCTAGTTTGATCGATCATTCCATCTATCCTATGTGCACAGCAGAGTAAGTCCATTGATCGATCGAGGTGATTTTCTAATGAGTTCGTTCTATGTGAGTTACTCCATGCAAGTTGGCCCTAATTACTAGAGCAACAAGGCTTTAGAGAATCATTACCTAGCCAGATGCAAAAGCTCCACGTCGATGACGATTCTGACACAACGTCGCGTCACCCGAAGGTAGGTCAAGGGTGGAAGGCCTGGAGCACAGATTCCTATCAGCGATCTGTCAGCTCCACGTTGTCGCAATCAGCGACTGAGGGTACCCAGAGGTGATCGTCAGTGGCAGAAGTCACCGGATCACCCTCGGAAAGTGTGAAATGGTCGATCGACGCCCAGATCTGCGAAGAAACTTCAAACGACGTTCGTAGACGCTGTTCTTGGTGCCGAATCGAAGAGTAGGCCGACTGAGGGTTCACGGTACAGATGGATCTCCAAGGCGAGGACCCCGTCACCGGAAAACGGCGAAAGAACCCCAAACCTAGGGTTTGGAGTGTGGAGAACGGAGAAGAAGATCGGGGCCGTGGCAGAGGCTCTGGTTGCTTGCAGCTGGAGGAGGGGGCCGAGGGGGAGTCGACGGCAGCGGAGAGGAGGTTTGGCCGGTGGCGCTGTGTGGCCAGAGCTGCTGGTCAGTGGTTTTTGGGCAAGTCAGAGCTGATGGGCAAGGGGATTGGCGATTTGTGATGAAGGGGGTGTTGCCGTTCGGATCTCGGCCGGTGGGAGGAAGGAGTGGTGGCGTCGGGCTGCGTGAATGGGCCGTGGGGAGAAGAGCTCGCGGCCTGGGCGCTGTTTGTCGTGAGGCCGTGAGATGGATGTGGCCGGCCTGTGAGGGCGCCGGAGGGTGGTTGAGATGGCGAGGGGGAGAGGAAGTGCGAAGAAGAAGGAGGAGGAGCAGCGGCGTCTGGGCTCGTGGTTTGCGTGGAGAAGCCAATGGCAAGGGGGCGGCTTGCCTAAGGGGCTCTAGGGTTTAATAGCCTAGGGGTAGGGTTTGTATAATATATAGAAAGTGATGTACAGGTTGCCTGCGCATGGAAATAATAGGGTAGTAGGCAGGCCTTAGGTTTAGAATAAGAAATATGTTTAAAAAGATATAGGGCCAGAACGTGAATTTCCCTAGGTTACTCTATTCTTGAAAGGGTATAGGAGTTGTTTAATTTATTATTATAACTAGGCTGTGATGTAAAGCTCTAAACCTAGGTTTTACAAAAATAAAAGTGTGTGTGCGTGTGGTACATGGGTGATTCGGCCATAGGGGGGTTTAAGGCTAATTTATAAAAAGGAACTGTTGAATTAGTAATTAAAAACTAATTAGGAAGGAAAATAATAGGAATGATAAGTAATGATTTTAACTAATTAAATCAAAGGGATTAATAGCAATTCAATTTGGTTTAATGGGGGTTTAAAAGGAATATTTCGTTTGACTTTAGAAAGAGATTTGAAATTCGAATTTTAAATTTGAAAGTTGTAATTAATTTAATAAGAGATACTTAACAAAATAATAATGAAAATGATAATAATAATAATAATAATAATAATAAAAATTTAACCTAGTGTCATGAAATGATGATCGTGATAGTTAACAAGAAAGGTTGGCACGTGCACGGGGACAGATACGCCTAACTACGGACACAGGCGAAAATACGCAAGAGGAAATACAAATAGTATTAATGATAAAAACCGGTCGTTACATCCTACCCACCTTAGAATAAAGTCCGTCCTCGGACTTTCTTAATTTCAGGCGTGGCTAGACTCCTCTAGTTAACTATAGTAACTACCCCGATCATTCCTAGCACAGTAGTTCAACCAACATATAACCTAATACATCTATCTATATACATGCTCAGTAATAATATACATCAATTATTTCCCAACCATTATATCTTGTACTTATAGCTAGGTTAATATTATTCACACATACATTTCTAACTCATGGAAGTGCCTCCGCACATCCATACCTGCGCACAATCATATTCCAACATTCAATAATCACCCCATCATATACAACCATAGTATTATACATATAGTACACATATACTAACCAGGGTATTTAAATTCATCACGAATTTAAAACCGAAAATACATATATCTACTCAATATAACCTACAAAAGGTATATCCCCTAGTATACATTCAACACATCAATCATAACAATAATACTTAGCTATATTATAACTATTCGCCACAACGCCAAATGACAAACAATTTCTTATTACAAGCAATACATAATCACACTATCATGTTAATCTATTCTTACTAACACAATGCATCCAACCTAATAACTATGCATATAGCACATTTCACTCCTAGTTTAACTAACACATACTCATTCAAACATGTAAACCCTTCATTCATAACTATAGAATAAACCTGTATCTATATATGGTGTAGCTACGCACGTTCAGGTGCGTAGTGTAACCCAGCACAAACACCTACATAACTACATTCACCATATCCTATCATGCACGGATATATATAACAATATACTCACATCCGCAAACCACAACCACATTATAAAATACTTACTGAGCATACTCACTCGCTCTCGAGTGAGACTCCAAGATACATACCAACCAATATACAATCTATGTACTTATACACACACTCCTATATATTTATATGACACGACTCATCATATGTAGCCTTAGTAAATAGCTAGACATCACTATACAATCATTCACACATCAGAACATGTAATTCATACTTATCCCATATATACGTATATACAATTACGCAACACATTCTTATCCTAGTATCTATAAGCAGGTCCACTCGTACCCGAGGGAACACTAAGACTTATATGTATTCACAGGCATTATATATTCACACCTATTAGCTTACATAAGTATCTATACTTATACATGTACTATATACACATAATCATTACATTCATCGCAATACACATATCCCATTATTCGTCCATAAGCTCACATATACCTAAGTAATAATACTAAGCATGCCCGACAATGATATATATTCACATGAGCCGGGTAATCCTCCTCATGGATCTACGGGGAAGGCAAAACAAACACAAGGCTCTAATGTGCCGACACTTCCAATATTTGACATCTAGGGTGGTTAAACAACCTTCAACTAACCAGCCCTAATTGGCTGGTCCAAATCATTATAAACACCAATAAAATTTCCAACTCAAAAGCCCATTCATGAGAACCTGTTATAATGATCCTGTTGTTCTCCGCTTCAATTGGTTCTTGGCTCAGCTGCCTCTAGGAATCTCTAAAGTGAAACTACCAACCAATTCTAGATTTTCGGGCGTCAGACTTACTTACGATTTCCTTTTCAATCTAAACAACCAAGGCAATCTACTAACTCTTTTTCCTGATCATTGAGCACTCGTAAAACCAAACATGCTCACTTGACTTGATCTAGAGTTTTCATTGACACTTAAACTGCTAGTCACTGTTGACTATAATCCATCCACATGATCTGGAGAAGTCATCGCCTTTCACCATTTTGTAAACTGTAACTGGAATCCAGTGATCAGTACGCACTCGATGCGTATTCGAACGGTCGACTTTGAAACTCCCATGACATTCCCAAGATCCTTAATTCCTTTAAATCACTGAGTCCAAAACAGATCATGTTGTCGATCTTATACAATCCATCATAAGATCAATCTCGTCATCACATTATCACTCTGAATCTCTTCTGTTCATCTCTAATGATCATATTATTTACTTCAACCACGTTGCTATCCTCGAACCTTTTTTTTTTCAAAACCCAGGTTATACTGTTGCTACTCGGCTTATATATAAATATGCTCATAATATCCGTTGCATAACACTTCACTTGATCGATGTAGGTCTACGCATTTAGTCGTTAAGACAAGACTTCTAATCACCACACTTCTATCACGAGCAGCATACTAATAGTCGATCTCATTCCCTCGATTCAATGCTCTCACTTCCATGGTTCCTTGTCAAGTCGAGAATCCAACCTTATAACTATCCAATGTGTTAGAAATACATCACTTTAAACTTCATCTTATTCCTGTATTCTCACTCAAATCCAACTAGAGGGGGCCAAGGAACTAGTCTAAACCTAACTAACTTATGTCAGACTCGAATATTGTTGGTTGTTTGAATAGTTACTGCAACACTATTGTTTCGATAAATCATTCGATCAAGACCTGCATGGGCCAACACAAAAACTGTCACGCCCCGCTTCCTAAAAGATTGGGCAACGAGGCATGGCCAGCCCACATAGACTAGAGCCGTTGAGGCTCGGGATCCAATAAGCGTCTATGGCAAGTTATGATGCGGAGGGGAAGGTCCAATCGAATGATTTAGCATGAAACAATAGAAATAGCACTAAAATAAGATATTATTCAAACACAGAAGGTAACCAACAAAGAGTTTAACATAGAGACTAAAACTGTACGTACCGGAGGCAACTAAAGAGGAAAGAGTCTGCCGGGGTCCTCAGGTTGTGGCAGCTCGGTCAAGTCTGAGACATGTGCAAAACACAAGTTAGCAACAAACTAATGAGACCATAAGTTAATGCAGTTAGACAATTCTAGCAGTTCTAAATGGAATTTAAATGACAAACTACACAGGCAGTCCTAGAAAGCAGGAAATAAGTAATGGTTATTCTAAGCGATCTGCTAGGGGTGTCCATCTAGACAGATCGTCTAAGAGTTGTTCATGTAGTTCTGTCAATCTGCCAGGGGTGTCCATCTGGTCAGATTGTCCAAGTCTAGAAAAGGTCAAACGACCGGAATGCATCCCTGCGAAGTGGACAGGAGTGCACCAACTGCGATACAAAGACAAAGCCTAAGGACTCAAGCTACGTAGGTGGAGGGGAGCTACCTCCCAGGCCCAGCTAGACTCTTTTGTCCTACCCTACCCGCGAGTCGTTTGTTTTATGGACACGAGCCAACAAACGCTTCATCTAGACACGAGACAAGACAAGGATCACGAATGATACTGCGTATCATACCGGGACGCACCGGTCACGAGTGAGCCAAAGCTGGGGAGCACCAGTCCTCAATGGTCACCCCGTCGTCGATCTGAAACAAATCATTAATCATGAATGATACTACGTATCATACCGGAACGTACCAGTCACGAGTGAGCCAAAGCTGGGGAGCACCAGTCCTCAATGGTCATCCCCATCATCGATTAACTATCCGTAAGTGAGACATTCATGTACGAGCCAGTAAACGCTCCACAAGTCCGTAAGTGAGCCGTCTCTGGGCTAGCCAGCAGACGCTCCACGAGAGTAGTGCCAACCTCCGTATAGGAGAGGCCCACGCCTGTGATCTTCTACAAAGATCCACACAATTATAATGACTGGCTTATTAATCAGCATGTGAGGCTTAAGTTGCATCTTAAAAGTGGGTTCAAGCAGAAAGTAACATGTGATCATTTTCAAGTATTTTGCAGAAATAAATCTAGTAGTTCTAACATCAATTCTAGAAAGCATAAAAGCAGTAACTAAAGTCTCATTCCTTGCCTGAAAGATTCCAGCAAGGATGTAGTCCAGCAGGGTCTGGGTCAACCAACGGATCTACGGAACATGTACGATAATCCTATCATCACAATCATGCACTCTAACATCCACAGACAACGACATAAGATAAGCCAGATTAACTAGGCCCGCTTTGGGTCACCAGACCTATGGTATGCTGCCTAGTTCGATCGATCATTCCATCTATCCTATGTGCACAGCAGAGTAAGTCCATTGATCGATCGAGGCAATTTTCTAATGAGTTCATTCTATGTGAGTTACTCCATGCAAGTTGGCCCTAATTACTAGAGCAACAAGGCTTTAGAGAATCGTTACCTAGCCAGATGCGAAAGCTCCACGTCGATGACGATTCTGACACAACGCTGCGTCACCCGAAGGTAGGTCAAGGGTGGAAGGCCTGGAGCACAGATTCCTATCAGCGATCTGTCAGCTCCACGTTGTCGTAATCAGCGACTGAGGGTACCCAGAGGTGATCGTCAGTGGCAGAAGTCATCGGATCACCCTCGGAAAGTGTGAAATGGTCGATCGACGCCCGGATCTGCGACGAAACTTCAAACTACGTTCGTAGATGATGTTCTTGGTGCCGAATCGAAGAGTAGGCCGACCGAGGGTTCACGGTACCGATGGATCTCCAAGGCGAGGCCCCAGTCGCCGGAAAACGGCGAAAGAACCCCAAACCTAGGGTTTGGAGTGTGGAGAACGGAGAAGAAGATCGGGGCCGTGGCAGAGGCTCTGGTTGCTTACAGCTGGAGGAGGGGGCCGAGGGGGAGTCGACGACAGCGGAGAGGAGGTCCAGCCGGTGGCGCTGTGCGGCTAGAGCTGCTGGTCGGCGATTTTTGGGCAAGTCAGAGCTGATGGGCAAGGGGATTGGCGATTTGTGATGAAGGGGGTGTTGCCGTTCGGATCTCGACCGGTGGGAGGAAGGAGTGGTGGCGTCGGGTTGCGTGAATGGGCCGTGGGGAGAAGAGCTCGCGGCCTGGGCGTTGTTTGCCGTGAGGTCGTGAGATGGAGGTGGCCAGCCTGTGAGGGCGCCGGAGGGTGGTTGAGATGGCGAGGGGGAGAGGAAGTGCGAAGAAGAAGGAGGAGGAGCAGCGGCGTCTGGGCTCGTGGTTTGCGTGGAGAAGCCAATGGCAAGGGGGCGGCTTGCCTAAGGGGCTCTAGGGTTTAATAGCCTAGGGGTAGGGTTTGTATAATATATAGAAAGTGATGTACAGGTTGCCTGCGCATGGAAATAATAGGGTAGTAGGCAGGCCTTAGGTTTAGAATAAGAAATATGTTTAAAAAGATATAGGGCCAGAACGTGAATTTCCCTAGGTTACTCTATTCTTGAAAGGGTATAGGAGTTGTTTAATTTATTATTATAACTAGGCTGTGATGTAAAGCTCTAAACCTAGGTTTTACAAAAATAAAAGTGTGTGTGCGTGTGGTACATGGGTGATTCGGCCATAGGGGGGTTTAAGGCTAATTTATAAAAAGGAACTGTTGAATTAGTAATTAAAAACTAATTAGGAAGGAAAATAATAGGAAGGATAAGTAATGATTTTAACTAATTAAATCAAAGGGATTAATAGCAATTCAATTTGGTTTAATGGGGGTTTAAAAGGAATATTTCGTTTGACTTTAGAAAGAGATTTGAAATTCGAATTTTAAATTTGAAAGTTGTAATTAATTTAATAAGAGATACTTAACAAAATAATAATGAAAATGATAATAATAATAATAATAATAATAAAAATTTAACCTAGTGTCATGAAATGATGATCGTGATAGTTAACAAGAAAGGTTGGCACGTGCACGGGGACAGATACGCCTAACTACGGACACAGGCGAAAATACGCAAGAGGAAATACAGATAGTATTAATGATAAAAACCGGTCGTTACAAGTGGTGACTTCTATTGGCCTAGTTTTTATTATATTGTTAATCTGAAATAATGAATACTTGTGACAACCTTCAGAACACGCCTATAACTGACACTGTTCCATGACTTTGAATAGACCCAAGAATTTAAACTAATCGCCTCCTTGTGGGATCGATATCTTTCTATATTACAAAGCTTTGACACCATGCACTTGCGATACATTTCCAAAGTTAAATTCTAGGACAATCAAGCTTTTGGTGCCGTTGTCGGGGTGGCAAACGATTTTTCTTGGGTTATTTCTCTTAGTTGAGGACTTATTGGGGTTTCTAACCATTTTCCATCTTTCCATATTTCTATTCTCTTTCCTTTTTCTACTAACACCTTCCTCTAGTCGATTTTCTCTGAAAATAAACAGGTCCTATGGAGATGCAAATGTGTTGGATTAGTGATTCTGATAGTGACTCAGATGGGTGTGGCTTTTCTCCATATCAAGCGTACAATTTTCAAGATCCATATATGGAGGGTGCCACAATCGAATACGTAGTGAGAGATCTACTGAATGCAGTTCAATTTGTTGGTTAAGGAACCTACACGACATGTGATGAGTTCCAACAAATAGTTTTGGATTATATTGTAAATAATGTTTTTGATGCAGGTATTATTGAGGACGGCATCCACAGTAGTTTCGAGGGACATGTGATGCACCTTTGCGCTATTGAAACTCCACAAACCGAAGCATACGAACCACTGAGTGATTCCTAATTCTTGAATATCATGAAGAACATTGTGATTGACGCTTGGACCACCGGTTCGGTTCGATTTCCCGTGAAAAATCCTATTGTGCAAGGACTCTCAATCTTAATTGCAAGTCACTTCAAGGACGCAGAATTCTTGGATGGCGTCCCCATTTTTGATGGAGTCTATGTATGCTACGAGGGAGACGCTCTACATTTCTATGGTGATAATATCCTCCGGGCCGAGACATGTGAGGACTTCATCCATAAGGAGTGCGTAGAACCTGAGCAATTCCATAGTGATACCACTCAGGGAAGCCCTCTTGACTCTACACCCGATGATACATGCATGAATGAAAACCGTACTTCTGTTGATAGGTGCACTGTGGAACCTAACCCTATAGAAGTGGACTCCGCCGATGTTTACTACAAGGCACCATCATCACCAAGCTCATCCTACAGATTTACTGAGGGGGAATTTATCGCAGATGAACTGACAATCGAAGAAGCATCTTTATCACAGGAAAATGATGAAGGGGGTACAACACCCCCAGGTAGAACTGAAACACCTTCCTGCAAATTTAAAATATGCTTTCTTGGGGGACAACTCCACTTACTCCGTCATTGTTAGTGCCTCTCTCACTGAACCACAATTAGAGAGTCTTCTGAAAATCCTTAGAGCACACAAGAAGGTGATAGGGTATAGCATTACCGACCTGAAAGGCATTAGTGAAACTCTATGCATCCATAGGACCCACTTCGAGGATAACGAATCTACTTTTATTGAGCCTCAAAGGCGGTTAAACCTAACATGAAAGAAGTAGTAAAAAAGGAGGTCCTCAAATTGCTTGAAACCGACATCATCTATCCCATTTCCGACAGTAAATGGGTTAGTCCCGTTCAGGTCGTCCCCAAAAAAGGATGTATAACCGTTGTGAGGAACGATAAGAATGAGTTGATATCCACTATGACTGTTGCTGGTTGGCAGATGTGTATTGACTATAGAAAACTAAACAAAGCCACCAGAAAAGATCACTTCCCCCTCCCATTGATTGACCAGATGCTTGAGTGACTTGCCAAGCACAAATATTTCTGTTACTTAGACGGGTATTCCGGATTCTTTCAAATCCCATTGCATCGTGAGGATCAAGAAAAGACAACGTTTACATGTCCTTATGGCACATTTACAGATCGAAGAATGCCATTTGGACTATGTAATACACCTGCGACATTTCAAAGGTGCATGCCGTCTATTTTCCTGGACTTAATTGAGAATATAATGGAAGTTTTCATGGATGACTTCTCCATTTATGGCACCGATTTTGATGCTTGCCTAGCAAACTTGACTAAGGTCCTAGAGCAATGCCATGACAATAACTTGACATTAAATTGGGAAAAGTGCAATTTCATGGTAACAGAGGGAGTACTGCTTGGCAATGGTGTTTCTTCTAAGGGAATTGAGGTTGACAAAGCCAAATTAGAAGTTATCAAAGATCTACCACCTCCTACCAATCTCAAGGGCATCTGTGGTTTTCTTGATCATGTGGGGTTCTACCGCCGTTTTATCAAGGACTTTTCTAGTATTGCACGTCCCCACACTGAACTTCTTGTAAAGGACACCCCTTTTGTGTTTTCTGATGCTTATTTGCAAGCTTTTAACCGGTTAAAAGAGGCTCTCATTTCAGCTCCTATCATCCAACCTCCAGACTAGAGTCTACCATTTGAGCTGATGTGTGATACTAGTGATCAAGCAGTTCAGGTTGTTCTAGGCCAAAGAAAAGAGGGGAAGCTTCATGCTATTTATTATTCTAGCAAAACTTTGTATGACACTTAGAAGAATTACACCACGACGGAGAGAGAACTACTAGCAGTGGTGTATTCCATCGAGAAATTCCGATCTTAATTCTTAGGATTTATGGTCATCATCCACATAGATCATACAGCCTTGAAATATCTATTGAACAAGAAGGATGCAAAGCCATGGCTGATACGATGGATTCATCTCCTTCAGGAATTTGATATAGAGATCAAAGACAAGAAGGGAGCAGAAAATGTAGTGGCAAATCATCTATCAAGGTTAATCCACAAGCATGGAGACGATGAATTACCAATTGATGACTCATTCACCGAAGAACAGTTATTCGCAGCAGCTCCCTCTGAACCACCTTGGTATGCCGATATAATAAATTACTTGGTGAGCGGTATATTGCCTCATGGAATGGTGACCTATCAAAGGAGGAAATTCATCCATGATGCCAAACACTACTTCTGGGATCCATATTTATTTAGGACATGCGCCGATGGGATTATTAGACATTGCATCTCGAAGGAGGAAACTAAATCCATCATCTCACATTGCCATGACCAACATTGTGACGGGCATGTGACAGTCACTAAGACTACGGAAAAGATCTTGTAATGTGGTTTTTACTGGCCCACCATATTTAAGGACACACATGAGTTCATCAGAGCATGTGACAGGTGTCAAAGAATGTGCAATATTACAAGGAAAAATGAGATGCCTCTGAATAACATTCTGGAGATAGAGTAATTTGACTGCTGGGGAATTGATTTCATGGGTCCCTTTTTAGTGGCGGTCGATTACGTCTCAAAGTGGGTAGAAGCCATAGCCACCCTGACAAACGATGCGAAAGTGGTAGCCAAGTTTTTCAAGCATACGATTTTCCCCCGTTTCGGAGTTCCAAGAACAGTTATAAGTGATGGATGGAATCACTTTATCGAGAAGAGATTCGAGGCATTGCTCAAGAAATATGGAGTCCGTCACCGACTTGGTCTCGCCTATCATCCATAAACTAGCGGCCAAGTTGAAATCTCCAACAGAGAGATCACAAGCATCCTAGAGAAGACGGTGAATAGGTCAAGAAAGGATTGGTCCCAAAAACTAAGCGACGTGCTTTGGACGTAAAGTACGGCTTTCAAGACCCTTATCGGGACCACCCTTTACAGGCTAGTCTACGGAAAAGCCTGTCATTTGTCGATTGAGTTGGAGCATAGAGCTTATTGGGCAATCAAAAGCTAAACTACGATTACAAGAGTGCGGCCACACGATGTTTCTTGAGCATCAATGAGCTTGAAGAGATCCGACAACATAATTATGAGAACATAAGGATCTATAAGGATAGAACAAAGGTTTTTCATGACAAGCAAATCACCGTGAGACGATTTGACATTGGTGACCTTGTACTTCTTAACAACTCAAGGCTAAGACTCTTCCATGGGAAATTGAAATCAAGATGGTCCGACCCTTTCCAGATAACAAACATATCTCCAGGAGGAGCGATAGAGATTGAAGGGAAAAATGGGAAATTCAAAGTAAATGGGAAATCACTAAAGCCCTACATAGCAGGCGAGCCAATTGATGGCATGGAAACTCATAGCCTCGCCACATGTTTCTCTATCATGTGAAAATCTAGAGGAGTCGAGCTTACGACTTTAAACAAGCGCTTATCGGGAGGCAACCCAAATTTATTCTTATTCTTAGTTTTTATTTCTTCATTTACTTTCATTCCTATTCAAAAACCAAATAAAACGTTTTTAATTCCTTTAAACATCTTTAAAATATAAAAATATAAAATTTTCTGTCGCGTATGTTCATATGCAGGTGATCAATGAAGGGAGCGCTAAAAACGATGCAGAAACAAAGGATGAAGCAAATGGAGAAGAGGAGAGGAGCACGCTCTATCATTGAAGGGAAAGAGGAGCTACTCGACCGAGCAGAATTGTCGCTCGGTCGAGCTTAAAGGAGCCAGCAGAAAGGGCAAAATCAACATCTGATTATATTTCAGCTCGATGAGCTGAGTGAGCAGCTCGGTCGAGCGACAGTCCATGCAGAAAAATCGAGAAAATGGCACCTTATATTTTAGCTCGACCGGGCAAAAAAGCTACTCGGTCTAGTAGGGGACCTTGCAGAATATGAGAAATAGGCCACTTTGTTTTAACTTCAGCTCGATCGAGTAGGTTCGCCTACTCGACCGATCAACGACTTATGAGTGGGTGTCGCACTTAATTGTGAACGGACCGACCAAGCAGCCCTAGCTCGGTCGGCCCCTTATAAATCCCAAAACCTTCATCCCCTTACACTCAAATCGACAGCCCCAAACCGAGCTCCCCTCTCCTCCCCAACTCACTCGACCCTCCCCTTCGACTGACCCGCCACCTTTGGTGCCGCCCGAGCTTGATCGATCCCCATCCATTCGGTCTGCCCCTCATCCCCCCTTCATCTCCACCTCACCCCACATCCACACAACTCTCACTCACTCTAGATTTCAACCCTAAGCTCAAAATTTTCAAATTCTAAACCCTAATCTATATCGATTTTGTTAATCTGCAACTAATATTCTTTCTATCTTATCGTGCAGGTATAGTTGGAGCGTAGGGAGACTACGCTTGGGCTTGGACTACTTTGGAGCTAGCTTGGGGGAGGATATTCGCTTCGAGGAATCGCTCGTTCCTATTTCTTACGATCGTCTCACTTCACAAGCCTTCGATTCACTCGTTCATCTACTCGAGTATTATTTTTGTGTACTCTTGATTCGTGCTTGCATTCGTTCGCATACACCACACCATGCCTCCTAAGACATGGGATAAGAAACCCCCGACGAAGAAGAGGAAAACCGATGATTCCGTTGCTTCCTCTTCTCGTCGGACACGTGCTCGCTGACCATCTCCCACTCCATCTCCATCTCCATCTCTACCACCCTCATGTTCTCCATCTCCCACACCACTAGCACTAAAGGGACCACAAGCTAGTGTCGCCATTCCCACATCCACACCTCCACTCCAGCCACTCCAGGGGACCTTGAGGACATATGGTATTGTCTTCAAGGATGACGCTCATTACGATAGGTTCGTGACCATATCTAGATGCCCCATTTTCCCCACCAGATTTGCTGACATCCCAGCCCTTGAGAGTCTATGGTTGTTAGAGGGGGTACGTCGACTATATCAGACCATATGTTGGGACCACTTTCTGCAGATGACCACGACCACCTATGTTTGCCTCACCTACAAGGCGATGAGTTCTATTTTATGGACCGACCAGGGCATCACGTTCAGGCTTCTGGATCGTGACATAGAAGTCACTTATGCCATGATCCGAGCATTCTTTAGTTTGCCCCATATTCCAGATCCTACTCAGGCCTATGCACATTGTCCAGACCTGTCCTCTTTCAGTTCCGACCGTTTATGGAGTAGGATAGCTGGCCTCCCACATTTCAGCCCTAGCAGGGCTAAGTCTTCCTCCATCATTCGTCCATGTCTTTGCTATGCTCAGTTCCACCTCGCCATGACCATATTCTCTAGGCCTGAGCTTGGCAATATCTCCTTTCATGAGTTGCTCCACCTTAGTGGATGACTAGGCCCGTTAGATGTGATGATGATGGTACCACCATCCTCACCTTTGTCAGACACAGCTCATTGGTTGTGCACCCACCTGGTTTCCACTTCCACCTCCTCGAAGGAGATTTGTTGCGATGGTTTCTTCCCTTTCTTCGCTCCCATGCTATGACTTGACCTTCCTGCTGACCTCTTGGTTGCACATGGGCCTACCACTCTGACGCTTAACATGCTTGCACGCATGCATATCATTAGGCCCCATGGTAAGCGCCACTGTGTCTACCTCATAGGTCATACATGAGAGCTGTACATGGATCTCCCTCACCCTGACCTTATACGTATTGAGTCCGTCCACTTGGATTGGCTCCTTCCTGGCATCCTACAAATTCCACCTATTCACGAGCTTGAGCCTCGAGAGGCCGCATCTGAGCGAGATGATGATTGGGTTCTTAGGTCTGATGAGGATCCCGAGAGAGCTGTCCCCACCACTTTTTCCCCAGTAGAGAGCACCTCTGTTCCTCAGTGCTCCTACTACCATCCCATCCACCACCATTCCAGCCGAGAGTTTCAGGGTAGCCTCCACATCTGTCCCGGAGATCACTGCACCATCATCTGCACCGCCTACCTCTGAGGGCATTTCTGTGTCTACTGCTCCCGCACCTATCATAGACCACATCTCTGCTGAGCATGTCCCTTTCGAGCCTGCTATTACTGCTGTCCTTACCTCTGATGCACCTGAATATGTGAACTCCATCCCTGCCACTCCTATCACCTCCAAGTCTACACCTATTGTGTCTACACTCCTTCCTGGCAGCACTTCTATCCCCACCACTGCCATCTTCACTGAGAGCGTCGTGGTATCTATCACCACGTCTGTCACCACGACGTCTCTGTTTACTGATATCCCTATCCCCACATCTGCACCTGATCTCACATCCATTCCTGCTTCTACTTCGGCTGAGATCCACGTAGGTCACCTGCTCCTGATTATGTTTTCCGACCTCGTGCACCATATGCACGAGCACATGTAGAGAGTGTTAAGCCTAGTGGTGCTGACAGCCTGGCCGTTCCCGTAGTACTATTTGTTGGATATGGATGACCACCCATGAGGGGATGTATGAGGGTTTATGGACCTCAGATGTCGCGTGCACGAAAGCGTGCACGAAGGGAACCTTTTCACGTGTGAAAAGGACCACTCGATAAGTGGTAAAAGTCACTTTATAAGTGCATAAAGGCACTTGATAAGTGAATGAAGAAGAGGATAAGTAAAAGGGCTAATATAGGCTAATAAGCTTATATGTAGTTATTTCCTACAATAACTACCCCTAAAGCCTATAAATAGGACCCAAGGGTAAGGCTTTTACATGATTCCATCCATGCCATAAGTTTGCATAATGCAACTTATGTTCTTCTTCTCCCTTTCCATTAAATTCCTCTTCTAAATAGAGATTTAGACGGTGAAACGCTGCTTCGATCCTCTGCGACGAAGTACCGACCGTTATGGCGAATCCAAGGGCGAAGTTCAGAGACTATGGTGCCGCGTATGCTAACGTAAGTTCTCTTTCGATCCTCCATCCACGTGCGACGAGTTCCTACATTGGTATCGGAGCCATACGGGTTCGCCCCGGTCTAAACGATGAATGAAACGTTGTCTCTTTCACGAATGAGTTTCCTTCCATTATGGATATGGTAGGAGCCCATCGTGACAGAGAGAACGTCAAAAGTTGTTCTTTTCACGTTAGGGTCTTTTGCCATTACGGATATGGCAAGAACTCTCCATGACGGGAAGAACTGACCGTTCATCTCGCCAAACTCGCACTCTTCATGGATGCTGAGTCTCCATTCAATAGGGAATGCGAACTTTCTTCATGTGGAGCATGAAGTTTGCGGACTTGAAAGTGTGTTATTTGTTTTTGGCACACGGCCATTAAAGCATAACCACTTTCTCGATGAACGGGTGTCTCATCGGAGAAGATAGTAGTTATTCTCAACGGAGAAGATGACCTCTTTGGTGCATGATCACCATGGCCATATGGGCCATGGAGGCTATGCACCCCCCTCCCCATGCGGAGGGGGTTGGCTACGGCCAATGACAACCAAGACCCCCCCCCTCCGGGAGGGGGGGGGGGTGTGCAAACCGGACCCCAAAGGAAGGGGAGGCTGGCCATGGCCGGCATGCACAAAGCCCCTGGCCGGCCCTGGCCTCAGGCCAGGGCCCTGGCCGGCCCTGGCAGAGGCCAGGGCGCCGGCCGGCCCTGGCCGAGGCCAGGGCCAGGCCACTGCCGGCCCTTGGCCTCGGCCAGGGCAACGCCCCGGTCAGCCCAGTAAATGGGGGGGCTTGCATGGGCGGTGGCTTGCATGGCCGGTCTCTACGGAGCCGGCGGCAGTTGTCTGCGGCAAAATTCCCCTGTAGGGGGGGAGCGCCTGGATCCATATGGGAGCCGGCGGCGGTGGCTTGCAGAAAACTCCCCTCAAGGGGTGTTCGGCCTTGGCCAAGTTGCGATGGCAACTCTCTCTTCGGAAGGGAGAAGAATCCGGCCTTGGCACGGCCACGACACGACCCCGGCAATGGCCGGGGAATTGTCGAAATATTTCGGCTATGTCACCCTGTAAGGGGGTGTAGGCCTTGCCGAATATTTTGCAAATACAACAAGGGTATTTTTAGTACCATAAGGGTACCAAGTTGAAATTCCCTAATTTTTTTTTGAAAAATACGTTTTCAAAAATCGCTTTTCCATTGCAAAGTACTATAAGAGTACTGTTATTTGATAAAGTGATGGGGAAATATTGAAAGTTGTTCTAGATGGTGATTGGAATCGTAGAGACCTTTCCGATTCTAGAGCAACACCTTCAATATTTTTCGAAAGTAACTTATCAAATGAAAATTCTTTGCAATGTTTTTTTGATCGAATTTGTTCTTATGTCTTTTGCAGCATTTTAAAGCTAAAATTTTTTCCGCCACTAAGAACATCGTCGCTGAGTTGAACAAAGGTGAAAAACTCAACGGCGATAATTACAAACTATGGTCCATAAAGATACAATATGTTCTAGAGGAGCAAGAAGTGCTCGAAACTCTAACGACCATAATGATTGAACCTGAGTTGGGCACTACGGCCCAACACAGAAGAGACAAGGAAGCTTTTGATGCTTGGTCTCGGAAGAACAAGATTGCTCGCATTACGTTGTTGTCCAGTATGGCCGATGACATAATGCGCATTTTCCGAGAGCATGACCTAGCCATGGACATATGGTCCAAGCTAGAGGAGAAGTTTGGTGGCACCTAGGTGTCCAAACTTCGTTCTTTAACTATAAGATTCGATTCGTACAAGAAACGTCCAGATCATTCCATGGGGAAGCATCTGCGACATATGGCGAATCTAATCTCAGAGTTAAAGGATGCAGGTCATGTGCTCACTGATGAGCAACAAATCCAAGCAGTCATACGTTCCCTACCAAATGGGTGGGACCAAATGAAGATGCATCTCACTCATAATGAGAGCATCAAGAACTTCAGCGATGTTTCTAAGCACCTCGAGTTAGAGGAAGAGCGGCTTGCGGCCGCCAAGCCAAGTGCAGAAGTGCACATGGTTGCTAGTTCCTCACACGAGTGAAAGAAACAGAAAAATCGTTCGAAGTTTACTAATGAACGTAATAAGCAACCAGAGTCTACCAAGAAACCCAAACAGAAGGGTGGCAACAAGAAATGGCACAAGAAGAAAGACTTGAAGAGGATCAAGTGCTTCAAGTGCAACAAGTTAGGTCACTATGCCCGTTCTTGTACGGATGGAGGTGACAAGGTAACTTGTAATAATGCTAGTTACATATGTGTTTCTAGTTCAATATTTCTTGTAGAATCTAATCCATTTTAGATAATTGATTCAGGTGCCACCGACCACATAGCAAGGGACAGACTGTCCTTCGTGGAGAATCACCGGATACCCCAAGGAACGAAGTGGATATATGTAGGAAACAACACACGTGTTGAAGTGAAAGGCGTTGGGACGTGCAAGCTCGTCTTGGACAACGGCTACACTATCTTGCTACATTATGTCCTCTTCGCTCCAGATATTCGAAGGAATATTATATCTGTGGTCGTTTTAATGGGTCTTGGTTATAGTTGGTTCTTTCATAGTTGTAAAGTGGACTTGTCTTGTAATAATTCTTTAATTGGTTCTGGGTATGTTTTCAAAGGATTTGTTGTATTAAATACAATGTTTGATTCCTCATTTTATAATGAAAATTTCCTTGTTGCAAATTCATCAAATTATGAGTCAGATGTAATTTGTTGGCATGCAAGGCTTGGTCACAATAGACCAACACGAATGGATAGACTTGCCAAACGTGGCCTTCTATCCAATGTTTCAAAGGTCGAAATGTCAACTTGCGAACATTGCCTTGTAGGGAAATCTTGTCGCAAGCCGTTTGGAACCGGCACAAGGGCCGAGGTTCTATTACAGCTCATCCATTAGGACATATGTGGTCCGATGAATGTCAAGACAAGACGTGGGAAGTCCTATTTCATCACTTTTATTGATGACTTCACCCGATTCGGTCATATCTATTTGATATCCCACAAAAGTGAAGCATTAACCTGCTTTAAAACTATATGAGTTTGGTGGAAAATCAATTAGATCGCAAGATTAAGGTCTTGCGAACCGATAGAGGCGGTGAATACCAATCAACAAGTTTTAAGGAACTTTGTGATGAAAAAGGCATAGTTCATCAGGTAACTATGCCTTATACTCCGCAACAAAATGGTGTTGCAGAAAGGAGGAATAGGACTTTAATGAAAATGGTCCGTTCAATGATGGCGCAAGCCAACTTGCCAATCACCTTTTGGGGTGATGCATTATTGATGGCTGCTTTCATTTTAAACCTCGTACCCTCGAAATCAGTTAGCTCCACTCCTTATGAGTTGTGGAACCAAAGGTCTCATGACTTAAGCATTTTAAAACCTTGGGGATGTGCATCCTATGCACATATTTCCTCCCATAAGTATGGCAAACTTGGGCCAAGGGGGATGAAATGTATCTTTATACGATACGCAGAAAACTCCAAAGGTTATGTTTTCATTGGTCAGGAAGACAATGGAGGACTAATTGAATTTGAGTCGAGGGATGTCACTTTCTTGGAAAACTAGTTTCCAAGACAGGGCGAGATAAGTCAGGACTTATCTTTATTTGAGATTTATGATCAAGAAGGATTACCTCATTCGAGTGGGAGAATTCTTGGTGAAGACGAAAATACGTTTCAAACTTCACCAATGGATGATACGAATGATGTGAATCCTATTCCATACGGGAATAATGATCCAAGTGGGAGCATTTCTAACGACATTCCAAGTGGGAGTGATATTAGAATTGATCTAAATTCAAGTCAACAAGGACTTGAAGAATCTCAAATACGACGTAGTAGTCGTACAAGGGTAGCTCCTCTAAGATTTGAGGATGAATTCCCACAAACCTTTATGACTTTACTACAAGAAGATGACGAGCCTGATACTTTCAAACAGGCCGTATCATGCCCTGCAAAAGACAAATGGATAAAAGCGATGAAGGAGGAATTAGAATCCATGAAAGTTAACCAAGTCTGGGACTTGGTTGACTTACCCAGAGGACGTAGAGCTATTGGGAACAAATGGGTTCTCAAGATCAAGCATAAGGATGATGGCTCTATAGACAGATATAAAGCTCGCCTTGTCGCAAAAGGTTTTACGCAACAGGAAGGGATAGACTACGAAGAGACCTTCTCACCTGTTGTGCGTTTTACCTCGATTCGCTTGATTCTGGCTATGGTATCTTGCTTAGACCTTGAATTACATCAAATGGATGTAAAGACTGCCTTTCTCAATGGAGAATTGGACGAGGAGATCTATATGGAACAACCAATAGGGTTTGTAAAAGAAGGAAACGAACATAAGGTTTGTAAACTTCGTAAGTCAATATATGGTCTTAAACAATCCTCGAGGCAATGGTATATACGATTTCAAGAAGTTGTCTTATCAAATGGTTTTTCCATGCTTGATGAAGATAACTGTGTATATATCAAGAGGATTAAGAGAAAGTATGTTATTATGTCTCTATATGTAGATGACATTTTAATAGCCGGAAATGACAAGGGCTTTGTGATGGATATCAAGGCTTGGCTTTCATCAGTTTTTGAGATGAAAGACATGTGAGAAGCCGCATATATCCTTGGAGTTAAGATTTCAAGGAATCGTTCGAAGAAACTTCTCTCTCTTTCACAAGAGACTTATATAAAGAAGGTACTAGAACATTTTAATATGCAGGACTGCAAGTCCATTGATACTCCTATAAGCAAATGCGATAATTTATGTCTGAAATCGTGTCCAAAGAACCAAAAGGAAAAGGAAATTATGGAAAAAGTTCCATTTTCCAGTGCAGTTGGTAGTCTTATGTACGCTATGATGTGTACAAGACCGGACATCTGTTTTGCCGTTGGAATGGTAAGTCGTTACCAATCCAATCCAGGGCAAGTACACTGGAAAGTGGTTAAGAGGATAATGCGGTATCTTAAAGGAACTGCAGACTATGCTTTATGCTATCACGGAGATGCCTTGAGGCTCGAAGGCTACACTGATGCTGATTGGGTGGGTGATCTCGATGAGCGACGATCGACCTCAGGATATGTTTTTCTACTCAGATCTGGTGCAATATCCTGGAGTAGCAAGAAACAAGCCTGCTTCGCACTTTCAACTATGGAAGCCGAGTTTGTAGCATTTAGCATGGCAGTCCAAGAAGCTGTTTGGCTTAGGAAGTTCTTAGACAGGCTAATTGATGCAAGTGACTCAGGTGCTGTACCAATACACAGTGACAGTCAAGCATCTATAGCCTATGTCAAAGATCCAAAATTCCATTGTAAGACCAAACACATTGATATCCGCTACAAATTTGCAAAAGACTATGATAAGAACAAGAAGGTAGACAATAGGTACATATCTACACATGAGATGATAGCGGATCCGCTTACGAAGGCGATCCCTAGAGATGTGTTTTACAAACACTTATCATCTCAAGGATTACGTAAGAGCTGAGTTGTACCAATGTATATTCCCATGTCTATGAAAGATCAAATTTAATAAAAGAATAAGTTCTTTTTCAAACATTGCATATGAGTTCCTTGAAAATGTTTGTGTACATTTTTTTAATCTCAGCTAAATTTTCTAGTATGTCGGACAGATTGAGGTTGGCTCTCTCACATGAGCAACCGCCTTTATTTTATCAGACGGATAAGATAAAGATGAGACCTGTTTAAAGTCAAAATCATCAGATGGATGATTTAGAGTCATGACTTAAACAAAATGGTCTATAAAAGATCTGCATCATATGGATGCTTACAAAAGATCTAAGAAGATTTTTTAATCTTATCTGTTTTATGCGGGAGGTGGGTCCAGGAGATTAATGCATAGTAAAAGGGACTCAAAGTCAGACATTGTGGTATCTGATCATCATCCTTACAACATCATTAAGACATACTCTCCCTGAGAAAGGAGTGATGTTGTAATACGTATTCATACTACGTATGCATTTTGACCATTGGGTTAGAATAGTAATTGTGTTTACTATTATGTGAGACCCAAAGACCACATGGGTCTTAATTTCTTACACTTATGGACTCTAAATTGGTTCCTTTAGATTTGACTAGGTGATCGCTATCTTAACATGTTGCTTATGGACTATGGTCAATTCGGTCCGGTGGGGCATGTTAGAAAAGCGAGTCAAGTCAAGATCGAAAGGATCTCAAGAAGAGGAAGATTAATTTCATATTCACATTTGGACTTTAGAGATTCAAAGCTGGCCAGCCAATTGTAATCCAGATGGGATTCAATTGTTGAATATAAAGTATAAGAAATGTGAAGAAATAATCTAGGGTAAAGCATGCGTTGATCTACTCAACTTTGCACCTCGAGGAGTGTTGTGTATCTCTAACAAGTGCACAACAGCGGACTCTATGCGCATGACGGTCACACGGTCTATTTCTCAGTATGATAAATAGAAGAACTAAAGGAAAAGATGTTTCATTACAATCCCCTCAAGTGTGAGTGGGAGATGTTGGATATGGACGACATGTATACACCCATGAGGGGATGTATGAGGGTCTATGGACCTCAGATGTCGCGTGCACGAAAGCGTGCACGAAGGGAACCTTTTCACGTGTGAAAAGGACCACTCGATAAGTGGTAAAAGTCACTTTATAAGTGCATAAAGGCACTTGATAAGTGAATGAAGAAGAGGATAAGTAAAAGGGCTAATATAGGCTAAAAGCTTATATGTAGTTATTTCCTACAATAACTACCCCTAAAGCCTATAAATAGGACCCAAGGGTAAGGCTTTTACATGATTCCATCCATGCCATAAGTTTGCATAAGGCAACTTATGTTCTTCTTCTCCATTTCCATTAAATTCTTCTTCTAAATAGAGATTTAGACGGTGAAACGCTGCTTCGATCCTTCGTGACGAAGTACCGACCGTTGTGGTGAATCCGAGGGCCAAGTTCAGAGACTACGGTGTCGCGTATGCTAACGTAAGTTCTCTTTCGATCCTCCATCCATGCGCGACGAGTTCCTACACTATTGCACGCCTGACAGCGATTGATGCTGAGGTTACTGGGCTGAGACGTGATTTCCTCGCCTTCATCCGGACAGTCACTACCCACTACTAGTCAATGCGGTAAGACATTAGGGAGATTCTTGATATCCTCCGAGCATGAGGTGCACCACCTGCCACACTTGCACCAGCTGTTCCTTCTACACCATTCACATCTACTATTGTACCACCTCCTGATCTTTTAGCACCACCATCTGATGTTATCTCTGGTCTATAGCAGCAGGACCCATCATTACCTCCAGAGAGTGGTGCCGCTGCCTGATTCATCTTTTTGCTCCTGTTCTCCCCTCTCATTTTAGTGCCCATTTGTCCACACAGGGTCTAGTATTTCATAGCTTGGGGAAGAACCCATTTCATCCACCACATTCATATCATCATTTGCATGCTTGTTTTTGCATTAGACAGTAGGACCATGCATTTGCATTCATTAGATTTTCCTTTTAATTTTTTGTATTTCTAGGGTTTTTCTTTTATCCCACCCATCCATTCATGGCATCATTTTCCATCTTTCACACGTGTTCTCAGCTGTGAGGACACTGCTGTGTTTAGCTTGGGGGATGAGCGCTAGCGCTTTTTATTTATTTTCCACATATTTTGCACTTTTCGCCTTATTTTTCCCTCCTTTTCCACCTCATTTTTTTTCTTTTAGCATCATATTTTTCTTTCTTTTCGTATGCATGCATGCTTGTTTTTATTCTTTCTCTATTCTCTTTTCTTTCTTTTGCTAGGATGAATTCTATGTGATGTTATCTCTTATGCTCTGATCGCAATCACGATGCATATTTTACATGCAATGCTACTTAGAGTTATTTCATAATCTTCCTCTTATAAGTACTTGCACTTATAATTCTTTTGATGATCTCTCTGAGCAAATGCATGAAACTTATTGAAACTGAATATGTAGAGTAGTGTTTAGTATGCTTTCGTTGGAAATGCACCAAGATTCACGCATCATTAGCATATCTGAAGGCTTGCTTTCATTTCTTATTCGCATTCTTGTTGCATGCTTGATATGTTTGAAAAAATTTACTACTTGACTTCCCTGCTTATTGAGATGATTAGGAATTCCCATGCTTATTTATGAGTTTAGTTGATGTATTATCTTACTAAACTGTTTGTGCACACTTTTGAGTGAATCGAGCGTTATATTAATTTCTTCTCCACATATATCTTATATTCTCTACATGTCACTTGATTTTACTCCCCAAAGCTATTTCTACCGCATCTATTTCCAAAATTCCCTACAATTGCTAAATTCGCTCCAAAAGTACAAAAAGCCAAAAAGGAGCAAAAATCAAAAAGTACAGATCCTATCGCTCCTACAAAAAGTCCAAAAAGAAAAAGAAGAAACAAAAGTTTCAAAAATGAAAAGAAAAGAAAAAAAATCAAAGTTTCGTTATTTGGAGCAATAGTTATACTTTTGGGAAAACCAAAACAAAATCCTATATCCCACAAATATTGCTTTGGATGTGATGCCTCAATTCAAGCTTGGGGGAGAAATCTTTTGACCATATGAGTGAGCATGACATTAAAGTGGAGTTGTGCATGAACAGGAAAGTTTGATAATGCTGAAAATTAGCGAAGTAATTTAAGTTATGGGGATTTTCGATGATTCGATATGAGTATGTGCAGGTCTTGACTCATATTCTATTCTTTGTTGCATGCTTGGTGTGAATTCTCCATGCTTCAGTTATAGCTTTTAATTGAAAAGTGCAACTCCAATGTTATGTATATTTGAAGATATTGAACACATGATGTGGATTTAAGCCGATTGCATGAACTTTAGAGAGATCCCTTTTATTCGATCTTAAACTCTAAAGTACTTTATTTATTAAAGATATGAAATCGCTTGATAGCATGTGATCCATTTTCTGAGTAGTTATGATGTGTGGTGAATGGCACGAGATCTGAGAGAATAATCTAGTGTCCCCTCCTCTTTGTGTTCTTTTCCATTCTCTTATTTTTGCCTCCAGGTGAACTTCCTATTCGTCTTCCTCGAGGACGAGTATGAGGTAAGCTTGGGGGATTTTGATGTGTCCACATTTTCTATACTTTTACTGCATGATTTCATAGCATTTTTATCGTCCAAAGTTCAATTTTCTATACATTATCGTGCTTTTCATGATATATTTGATTCTCGTGGAGATTTGTGAATTTTCAGGAACTTTGGAGCGATTCGGAGCAATGCTTAGACATGGACACATCCAAGCTAGCCGGAGCATCAATGGCAAGGCCCACTAGGTGCTTGACGAAGTGGAGAAGAAGATTGGAGGAGGAGAAAAGAGAGAGAAAGGAAAAGGAGAGATTGAAGATGTAGCCTTCACCTAGCTTATCAGCCTTCCCAACCAACTCGACCGAGTGGACTTGTCCACTCGGGCCGAGCAGCTGCACCCAAAAGAAGGAGCTCCATCACTTAAAGAATTGTGTCACTCGGACCGAGTAGCCACGCTACTCGGTCAAACAAACTCGACGACAACACTCAATCTCTCAGGCCAACATTGAGTCAAATACTCGACCGAGCAAGGATGTTACTCGGTCGAGCTGAATATGAGACAGAACGACAATTCCAAGGCCATCTGCAACACTTGTCGCTCGACCGAGCAGACGTGACAACTCGACCGAGTAGTTGAGGCACTCGACCGAGCTGAATGGTGGACAGAACAAAGATTTAGGCCTAGCATTGGCTTCTTGTCGCTCGACCGAGTGGGACATCCACTCAGTCGAGTAGGGCGACGCAACGGCCAAAGATTGGGCCGCGTTAGGACTTTTTGCGGAAATTTTTGGTGGGACCCATCACACTTGTATATAAACCTATTTTAATTCCTAGGTTTAGAGATCTTACTTTATTATTCTAGTTTTAGTTTTAGAGAGAGTTTTGAGCTGTCGTTATTGCTTTAAAGACGAAGATTGGATTTTTATTATTGCGATTGCTTTGGAATCTTTGGATCTTAATTCTCCGAGTTTGGTTCTTCGTCTCTTTTGGTTTGATAACGATTTCTAGTCTGTGTTTATCAGTTTTGATGTCTATTGTTGTGATGCCAACTACTATTGCTATTGCTATTACTTTTGTTGATATTTCCATGGATCGCGAGTAGTTATTTCTAGGGCTAATGGATGAGCCCTATGATATTAGTAATTAGATGTAAAGTCACGATTTTTATGTTATTTTGGTATAAAAGGGATGTGATTTGGTTGATCCAGCCAAGTTTGTAGGAGATCCTAATTAGGGGTTGTGATCCACGATGGTGGCACACATCCTAGATATATTATCCTATAGACTTAATTAGGTTCGTTAGTGAATTCAATTGGAGTTCGTGACCCACGATAGTGGCATGCACTTTGACGGTTTTCACCGGTGTCCTAAACTACAAATTGATGATCTATGATAGTAGCATCAATAAGAGCCATCAAATAATATATCGAAGCTCTAACCCACGATGGTGGCGTGAGTAGAGATTGAGAATAGTTGTCGTTCATAATGCATGGATCACGTGCAAGGCCATCCACGATGGTGGGGCTAAGCATGGGATACGTTAGAAGAGTGGTACATTGATAGTTGGTCATGAATTCCACATTTTAGATGCGATAATCTCTCCCTATAAAACCAATTCAACATAGAATTTATAACCTAGCATCGACATCCGATGATCCTAATGGTGACTCATATTGCCCTAGCTTTCATTATATTGTTAATAGGAGATAAGGAATACATGTGACAACCTTCAGAACATGCCTATAACTGACACTGGTTCATGACTTTGAATTGGCCCAAGAATTTAAACCAATCGCCTTCCTGTGGGATCAATATCTTTCTATATTACAAAGCTTTGACACCGTGCACTTGCGGTACATTTCTGAAGTTAAATTACGGGACAATCAATCATAGACTTGTAAGCATGTTGCTAGCATTTAAATTTGTGTTTCAGGCATAGAATGGACCAAACATAAAGGTGAAAAAAATCAAGAATTTATTATACGTCCCGAAAAAAATCTCCGTATAGAATTTAATAGCCCCGACATACAAGTCCGTCCCAAAATCCTAATTAGGGTTTGCATTGGTTTTCTTGTGGTTAGCACGACGGTGGCTGTTAAAGATACTAGGGGTGTGCGAGGGCATAACGGCGGTGGCTGTTAGAGCTGCTGGGGTGCGCGAGGGTGCAACGGCGGCCTACGGGACTAAAAAAATACCATGCTAGGGTTGCGTCCTTCGGGGCCGGGATTTCATGCAAACGGGACTGCCGCAAAAGAATGGTAGCGGGGGGAGGGGGTGCTGCCAGCACCCCCCGAAGCATAGCTGCGAGTGTGCTTCTGGCACCCCCAAAACACATCATCGGGGGACTGTCGCCCCGCAAAACCTGAGATGGTAGGGGGGGCTGTGGGTCCCCTGAATCGGAAATGGTATGAGAGGGGCAGCCAGCCCCTCCGAATCTGAGTCAGCGTTGTGGGGGCTACGTGCCCCTCCGAATTGTAAACGGCAGGAAGGGGGGCTGTCGCCCCTCCGGATCGGGAACGGCAAGGGGGGCTACCTGCCCCCAGGATCGGTGTAGCCGGGGGGATGGGGGGCTGCCCCCCCCCCCCCCCCCCCGAATTTTTGCTGTGACGTGGAGAAACAAAAGAAGGGGGTTGCGATACGGGAAGGGGGAGATGATTGGCCATAGGGCCGATATCCCCCCAAAAATGACGCGTGCATGAGTTCCCCCTTTAAAAATCTTCCTTTATCAAATAAAAATGTGATTTTTGTAAAAACCAATAAATCAACGTTTTTACCATAAAAATTTGATTTTTATCGTTAAAAACATTGATTTTTGGTCCATAAAATAGCAGATCTAAACGTATGGTTTAGATCAAGTTTTAATTTATTACATTTAGATCTGTCCTCCAGATCTAGCGACGGTTGATGAAGTCTACGCGTGGAGGATGAAGCCCGCACGTGATGGATCGACTCCTTCTTCTTACTTTCGGAATGAACGGATCTATGGAAAAAATTTAGAGAATCGTGCTGATAACGTGTTGAGAAATGCCGATTACTGAAACCGTAGCTCTGTATTGATAGAAGAAAGGTTACAATATGGTGGATATCCTAGACCTACCTAGGCTCTACATGGACCTACAAAAGCACATTCATAAAAACATTTAGTATTTAAGACCTAGATATATTAAAATTCAGTGAATCTAAAGTATAATGCCCAGTGATCTAATCATTGCGGAAAGTTTGGAAAGCTATTAATTTGCAACGATCAGATCAACAAGCAAGCATTCTGAATAGATTTTTTTAAGCAAATGTTCTAAATAGATTTTTAGTGTATTGTGATTTTAAAATATGAACATCGGTAATCATTTAAAAAATAGTGAAGACTAAGATTTTTAACGAAAGCATAGGAAGGAACCCATCTTTGGGTAGTTGATGCACGTATTTCTTTTGTTAAAGTTGACTCGATTCAGGCGCTGAAGAAGTATTAGAGATGTGTAGACGAGCTATCTTGTGCAGAGCTAGCTCGCTTGTGCTCTGATCCTGCCTATCTGACTCTACACAAGTCAGATACAGTGATGCCGAGCCAATGGACTTCTATAGTGTATGGATTTTCAAGTCAGAGGATCGACTGCTCATAGTTCGGTAACTTTACAGTTTGAGTTTCGGACAGCTCGACTTGGCACTTTTTTAGCTTGGTCTTTTCTTGCCTCAAACTATTGTAACTCCCAAGCACTAGAGGTTAAAAAGTAATAAATCTGGTGAGTCCAGAGTCGTATTCTATAGGGACAATTCGTTATACAATTATTCAAGTTTAATTGATTATGGAAAATGAAGGGTGAGGAGAATTCCTTCTCGAGTTACACAATTGGGTGGTAGGATAGGACGTGTAAGATGTGATCTAGGATTCACTAACGTTGGTTCGCCTATTAGGGAAAGAGATAGGAGGATTTGTATGTACTATGGGGTCATCAATGGTTAATGCTAATTGTGATTCCAAAGTCACTCGTGCGTCCTATCAGAGTGTGCATGATCGCTCCTTATTTTACACCGTTTTTCTGCATGTTTTCATGTCATTTCGATCACCCATATTGCGTTTTTCATGATTATTCGACGATATCGCATTACTTTTCACTATTTCTTGTTTTTGTCTTATTTCAGGAGACATGGAGCGATTTGGAACGAAAATGAGATCAAAGGATTTTCATGCACATTGGTACGTCACCCACAGCTTATTTGAGGAGTTAGCAGTGTTAGAGGATGAGTGGAAGAGGAAGAAATTCGATAGAATCGACGAGGAGGTGAGGATGAGAAGAAAAGAGCCCAGATACAGCTCACTCGGCCGAACAACCAGTTCACTCGGCCGAGTGAAGAACTATACTCGACCGAGTGAAACAGATACGCACAGCCAATTTTCAGAGTTCACTCGGCCGAGTGAGAAAGCTCACTCGGTCGAGTGAGAAAGCTCACTCGGTCGAGTGGTACAGAGATTTTCTTCCGAGAAGCAGCCAAGTTACTGGAAATTCTGAGAAGACCCACTCGGCCGAGCAAGATTGTAACGACTGCTTTTCATGTATCTGGATTATATATATATATAATATATGTTTTGGTGGATTTTCTCCTCATGTGTGGTTTTCGTCTCCATAGGTTTCATTTTCGATCGATTCGTCGTATTTTCTCGCTTCTTTCTTAGGATTGTCGATTTCGAAGTTTGTCACTCGTGACGGGCTTCATAACGGTCGTATCTAACTATTAGATCAAGCCTAGGAGTCTTAGGAATCGATCCCGGGGCCCCGCGCTCCGTATCGGTACTTTCTGTGCTCATTAGCCGGTGTAAGAAGGGCCACCGACCGACTAGATGACGATCCAGTCGGTCGGCAATCCTTCTTGGACCGACTAGTTTGCTTTCTAAATTTCTCAGGAGTTACTGTTTATCGTTAGTCGGTCTAAGAACGTTGGTTGACCGACTAGGTTGCAAACTAGTCGGTCAGCAATGCTTCTTGAACCGACTAACTCATCAAATTATTTTTGTATCAGTTACTGTTTACTCTTAGTCGGTCTAAGAACGTTCATCGACCGACTAGTTACCAAACTAGTCGGTCAGTATTTGTTCATGGACCGACTAACTCTAAAATCCTAATTTCACCTGTAGCTACTGTTTACACTTAGTCGGTCTGCGTTGGTCGACCGACCGACTAGTTGTCAAACTAGTCGGTCAGTGGTTGTTCTTTGACCGACTAACTAGTGCTGTAAACCCTAGTTTTGCCCTAGCCGCCAGCCTAGCCTATAAATACCCAACCCAAACGTTTTCTTCCCCTCCAACTCGACCCTAAACCCTAAAATCGCCCCCATTGATCCCCTACCTTCCTCCAAGCTCCATTGCTTCACTCCAAGCCCTAAATCCATCATCCAAACCATCCATCTACCCTATCTACCTCTCATCTTCGCCAAAATCTCACCAAAACCCATCAAATCCCCAAATCCCCCAAAACCCTAGTTTCCCCAATCTTCTCCAATCTTCTCCAGATTTGATCCTAGGGTTCCCCGGAGTGTTCCTTCCGTCTCCTCTCGGTAAGAAATCGATCTACCGTTGTTTTTATAACTTATTTATAATTTTGGTGAAACCCTAATTAATTTCATGTGTTTGGTGTTTGTTTCCCCCTAAACAGCGATTTCCTCGTAGATAGCATCCGTGTGACGAGGTTGATCGTCATCCCCGGTGCTAGGCAAGTGAAACTTGCCACTTAGGGTTTAGGCCATGTTTTAGGCCATTTGCATGTTGTAGGCGTAAAAGAGGCTAGGCGACGAAATGATACTCGCCTAGGCGCAAATTGGGGAATTAGCTTGACAACGAAGCTAATCCCGACTTTTAGCTTGTTGCATAACTGCCATGTCATGTTTACTTTCAAATAACGGTACGCGAATATGTTCATGTCATTGCATTTTGCCTGTCACGTTTACTTTCAATTAACGGTACGCAAATATCTGTTCATGTCTTTGCATAGTGATTATTCATCGTGATTGCGTAGCGCACGCTACAATATTATATTCCTGGCTCGTGTTCCAGAAGCGAGCTTAGTGAGTTGGAAACCCCAACGCTCGACACATATGGGTGGGGTAAGAGATAAGCGGCCTGAGCCCCGAGTTGGCCTGATCCGCCACTCCGGCCAGCAGGTGGACTCTCTAGTGCACAAGTGATTAATAGTGATAGAGATAAGCGGCCTGAGCCACGAGCTGGCCAGCAGGTGGACTCTCTATGCACTAAGTGTTACCAGTGACAAGTGATTAATAGTGGTAGAGATAAGCGGCCTGAGCCACGAGCTGGCCAGCAGGTGGACTCTCTATGCACTAAGTGATAAGTGATAAGTGATAAGTGATAAGTGATAAGTGATAAGTGATAAGTGATAAGTGATAAGTGATAAGTGATAAGTGATAAGTGATAAGTGTTAAATGATAAGTGATTAGAGATTTGGTAGCTTTTGCTACATTGTGCATGCTTGCTTCTCTTTTTAAACTGTTGCATCATGTTTAACTGCCATGCCATGCATCATACTAAACTGCTAGGTTGCTAGTTGCCTTACCATCAGTTTCCTTGCCCAAGTCTTTTTAGACTTGCTGACATGTGCCCCTTTACTCTTTTGGGTGACACATGTTAGATCCTGAGCCTGAGTGCCTCGTTGAGGACGAGGTGTTTGCTGACGCCGAGCCCGAGCTTGTGTTTGACGGGGAGTACGTGGACACTGGGGACCAGTCCTAGTGTCTCCGTTGCGTTTTATTTTTGTTAGACAGTTGTTTGTTATTGGTGCGTGGCACCCATACTTTGTTATGTCGTTGCTTTTGTTGGCCTTGTTCTGGGCCTTTAGACTCTTTTCTTTTAGCCTGGTGGCTTTTCTGGATGTTGAACATATTTGTGATGTTGGACAATATTTGTGAGATGTGAATTTTATTTCAGTCTCTCCTTGTGTTATTATTGCTATTCTGTTGTGGTTACAGGGACCTGTTTATGTATTGTGGACGCTTATCGGGTTTGGGGCTTCACAGCTCCACTCTCGTGCGGACCTTTTCACGTCTCGCCTCCATTTTAGGGAAGCGGGTCGTGACAGGTTTTAGTGGTGGCCCATGCAGGTCCTCTTCTGTAACTGCGATTTTTGGAATAGGGATAATAACATTAGAATGTCCAATAAACTAAGTTCGACGTTCGAGTCATAAGCTATGAGTCTAATCTGATTTGTTTTCCGTGTCATTAGATGGCAGGAAGACGTTTCACCCGTGGTGGGGCAGTGGTGCGTTCCCTCATGATGAGGAGCCTGAGCGGGAACCCACCAGCGGTGAGATGATGCGGATGATGTTGCAGATGATGCAAGTGCAGCAGGGCGTGCTTTTGCAAGTCCAGAATGCTCCACTTGGTCGAGCTGCCCGGGCTCTTCCGGATGTTCCTCGCTCTGAGCCAGGAGCGAAGCAATTTCGGGAGCTGGGTCCCGCATATTTTGATGGTTCTGAGGGTCCTCTGGCGGCCGATGAGTGGATTCGGAACGTCGAGGACAATCTGAAGATGGCCAAGATCACCCCGGCTGGATGGGTTGATTTGGCGAAGAGGCAGCTGAAGGATAACGCCAGGAATTGGTGGGATGCTGAAGAGAAGTTGTTGGTGGAGCCGATAGCTTGGGCTACCTTCAAAGCCAGATTTGAGGGTGAGTTCTTCCCGAAGGCTGCCAAGGAGGAGATGCTGCAGCGTTTTATCGATTGAAGCAAGGGAACTCGTCGGTGGACATGTACCACCAGGAGTTCATGAGGCTTAGTCGGTTTGCGCCGAAGATGGTGCAGGACGCTGAGGAGAGAGCTCAGAGGTTCCTGCAGGGGCTTGCTTCGGAGCTCCAGAGCTTTGTGACCTCCTCTGACCGGGAATCTTATCAGAAGGTTCTAGTAGCTGCCAAGAGGCAGGAGCTGCTCGTGAACCAGAGGAGAGGATCTGTGGTTGGTGCTGGGAAGAGGCCTGTGGAACAGGTGAGAGCTGTGGTTAGGCCTGGATTCAGGCCGAACCAGCCTGTTCAGTTTAAGAGGCCAGTAGGGCCTGCTCGGAGGACTTGCCATTTTTGTGGCAAGGAGGGCCATGTCAAGGAATCGTGTAGGAGGTTCTTGGGGCAATGTATTGCCTGCGGAGATCCCGCCCATGCTCTCAGGGAGTGCCCGAGGTTGAAGCAGCCTTGGAAGGCACCTATTGCTGCCCAGCCGTTGCAGCAGCGAGCGTCTGTTCCTGCTGGACGTGGAGCAGCTCTTGTTCCGCAGAGGCAGGCTTTTCAGCAGGCTGCTCCGCCGAGGAGGCAGGCTTTTCTGATGACCGCTGCGGAGAGCGAAGCTGTGGATGAGGTTATCGCAGGTAATCCTCATTCTAGCTATTACTTTCCTATTTGGTCTTGATTGCTAGATTATGTTGTTTGCTTGAACTTGCTTGTTTGCTAGACTAGGGTTTGATTGTTAATTGATTGATTAGGTGTGATTTTGGTGTGCACATTTCCTGCACGAGTCCTCTTTGACTCTGGTGCATCGATGTGCATTATTTCTCGGAGCTTCGTGGAGAGGCATTCCTTGTCGACGTCCCCTCTCCCCAAGAGTTGGAATATCGTTACAGGGAATGGTGTGGTCTCGGTGCATCGTGGTAGCAATTCTTGCTCGTTGGTGGTCTGTGGACATGAGCTTTTTACTGATTTCATTGTCCACGACATCATCAACTATGATGCAGTTCTTGGGATGGACGGGCTTGCGAGCTTCTATGCTACGATCGACTGCAGGAGAAAGAAGGTGGTGTTCGAGATTCCCGGACATCCAGTATTTGAGTTCAGTCGTGGTAGCAGTTCGCTTGGTCCTGTCAGATTTCGGGCCAGGCCGGTGGAGGCTGTGGCTATGCAGATGGAGCTGGAGTGGCCAGCTGTGGTGCGAGATTTTGGCGACGTCTTCCCCGAGGAGATATCTGGTTTGCCGCCTGATCGGGCTTTGGAATTTTCTATCGATCTTGTTCCAGGTGCGCAGCCGATTTCGAAGGCGCCGTATCGTATGGCACCTGCTGAGTTGGAAGAGTTGCGGAAGCAGTTGGATGAGCTTTTGCAGAAGGGTTATATTAATCCTAGTGTGTCTCCGTGGGGAGCACCGGTGTTGCTGGTTAAGAAGAAGGATGGTTCGCGTCGCATGTGCGTGGACTATCGGGAATTGAATGCGGTGACCATTAAGAATAAATACCCGCTGCCTCGCATCGATGATATTTTTGATCAGCTTGGAGGTTCGAGGGTGTTTTCTAAGTTGGATTTGAGGAGTGGTTACCATCAGTTGAAGGTGAAGAAGGGAGATGTTCCGAAGACAGCGTTCAGGACGAAGTATGGACACTATGAGTTCGTGGTTATGCCTTTTGGCGTAACTAACGCGCCCGCAGTTTTCATGAATCTGATGAACATGATTTTCTACGACTTTTTGGATAAGTTTGTCGTTATCTTTATTGACGACATCCTGATATATTCAAAGTCGGAGGAAGAGCATGCCTCGCACTTGAGGACGGTGTTGGAGATTTTGAGGAAGCATCGTTTGTATGCTAAGTTTTCGAAGTGCGAGTTTTGGCTGGATCGAGTTGCTTTTCTGGGGCATGTGGTGTCTGGAGGTGGTATTTCTGTGGATCCCGAGAAGATTAGGGCCATCAGGGAGTGGCCTGTTCCGTCGTCTGCGTCTGAGATTCGGAGTTTTCTCGGACTTGCTGGTTATTATCGGCGATTCATCAAGGACTTTTCTCGTATTGCTGAGGCGATGACCAGGTTGACGCGGAAGGATGTTGCTTATGTTTGGTCGGGTGATTGTGGGAGTGCTTTTGGTATTTTGAAGGAGAGGTTGACGAGTGCCCCTATTCTTGTTGTGGCTGATCGCAGCGGTGGATTTGAGATCTTTTGCGATGCTTCTGGCAAGGGTCTCGGTTGCGTGCTGCATCAGCACGGACACGTTGTGGCGTATGCGTCTCGTCAGCTTAAGGTTCATGAGAAGAATTATCCGACGCATGATTTGGAGTTGGCTGCCGTTGTGTTTGCTCTTAAGATTTGGAGGCACTTCTTGCTGAGTGAGAAAGTGAAGATTTTCACCGATCACAAAAGCTTGAAGTATATTTTCACTCAGAAGGAGCTCAACATGCGACAACGTCGATGGTTGGAGCTTATGGCGGATTATGATATTGATTTACAGTATCACCCTGGCAAGGTGAATGTGGTTCCAGATGCTTTGAGTAGGCTGCCAGCGGTGATGATTTTGACCTCGCAGTGGAGATTGCAGCAGGATTTTTGCGAGTCTGGAGTGGAAATTGTTCTTCCTGGGGAGGCTTCTTCGTTGATGTACATGCAGGTACAGTCGACGATCGTGGATCGGATTAAGGCTGGCCAGGCTGAGGATCCGAAGCTGGTGAGGATTCGGGAGATGGTGGAAGCCGGTCTGCGGACTGAATTTTTGATTCATGAGGATGGCTCGCTGAGGTTTGGAGCCAGGTTGTGTGTGCCCGCTGGGGATATCAGAGAGGAGCTGATGGTGGAGGCACACAGTTCGCCGTATTCTGTGCATCCTGGTGGCACCAAGATGTACCAGGATCTTCGTCTGAATTATTGGTGGCATGGTATGAAGAGGAGTGTGGCTCGGAGTGTAGCCAAGTGCTTGGTTTGCCAGCAAGTGAAGGCGGAGCATCAGCGTTCGGCCGGGTTGCTACAACCGCTTCCGATTCCGGAGTGGAAGTGGCAACACATCACTATGGATTTCGTGACTGGACTACCTCGGAGTCCGAAGCAGAATGACGCGATTTGGGTGATCGTGGATCGATTGACCAAATCTGCGCATTTTATTCCGTTCCGAGTGGGACAGTCCACTGAGGCGCTAGCGAGGAGATATATGGAGGAGGTTGTGCGACTTCACGGAGTCCCTGTGAGTATCGTGTCTGACAGAGACACGAGGTTCACATCTCAGTTCTGGCAGAGTTTGCAGAAGAGCTTGGGTACGCGTCTGAGTTTCAGCACGGCGTACCATCCGCAGACGGATGGCCAGTCCGAGAGGACGATTCAGATTTTGGAAGACATGCTGAGGGCGTGCATGTTGGATTTCAAGGGTTCGTGGGAGGACCATCTACATTTGGTGGAGTTTTCCTACAACAACAGCTTCCAGGCGAGTATTGGCATGGCGCCATTCGCCGCTCTTTATGGGAGGAAATGTCGATCGCCATTGAGTTGGGATGACGTTGGTGATCGGGAGTTGTTGGGACCTGAGAAGATCGTGGAGGCCGTGGATATCGTCAGGAATATTCGGGGGAGGTTGAGAATTGCTCAGGACCGTTTTAAGCATTGGGCGGATGCTAAACGTCGTCCTTTGGAGTTTCAGCCGGGTGACCATGTGTTCTTGAAGATTTCCCCGAATCGTGGTGTGATTCGTTTCGGGAAGCGTGGGAAGTTGAGCCCGCGATACATTGGACCGTTTGACGTTTTGGAGAGGGTTGGCAAGGTAGCGTATCGCTTGGCCTTGCCGCCATCTTTGGAAGGAGTTCACGATGTTTTCCATGTGTCGCAGCTTCGTCGATACATTAGCGATCCGTCTCATGCGGTGGATTTTTCGGAGATTACCGTTCGCCCCGATATGACGTATGACCAGCATCCAGTGCAGATTCTGGACAGGCGTCAGAAATCGCTTCGGAACAAGATTGTAAATCTTGTGAGGGTGATGTGGCGACACGGTTCACCTGGAGAGTCTACTTGGGAGAATGAGGATGAGATGCGAGAGCGTTTCCCACTTTTGTTCCCAGACTCGTGAGTTTTGGAAATTCCGAGGACGGAATTTTTCTTAAGTTGGGGAGGATGTAACGACTGCTTTTCATGTATCTGGATTATATATATATATAATATATGTTTTGGTGGATTTTCTCCTCATGTGTGGTTTTCGTCTCCATAGGTTTCATTTTCGATCGATTCGTCGTATTTTCTCGCTTCTTTCTTAGGATTGTCGATTTCGAAGTTTGTCACTCGTGACGGGCTTCATAACGGTCGTATCTAACTATTAGATCAAGCCTAGGAGTCTTAGGAATCGATCCCGGGGCCCCGCGCTCCGTATCGGTACTTTCTGTGCTCATTAGCCGGTGTAAGAAGGGCCACCGACCGACTAGATGACGATCCAGTCGGTCGGCAATCCTTCTTGGACCGACTAGTTTGCTTTCTAAATTTCTCAGGAGTTACTGTTTATCGTTAGTTGGTCTAAGAACGTTGGTTGACCGACTAGGTTGCAAACTAGTCGGTCAGCAATGCTTCTTGAACCGACTAACTCATCAAATTATTTTTGTATCAGTTACTGTTTACTCTTAGTCGGTCTAAGAACGTTCATCGACCGACTAGTTACCAAACTAGTCGGTCAGTATTTGTTCATGGACCGACTAACTCTAAAATCCTAATTTCACCTGTAGCTACTGTTTACACTTAGTCGGTCTGCGTTGGTCGACCGACCGACTAGTTGTCAAACTAGTCGGTCAGTGGTTGATCTTTGACCGACTAACTAGTGCTGTAAACCCTAGTTTTGCCCTAGCCGCCAGCCTAGCCTATAAATACCCAACCCAAACGTTTTCTTCCCCTCCAACTCGACCCTAAACCCTAAAATCGCCCCCATTGATCCCCCACCTTCCTCCAAGCTCCATTGCTTCACTCCAAGCCCTAAATCCATCATCCAAACCATCCATCTACCCTATCTACCTCTCATCTTCGCCAAAATCTCACCAAAACCCATCAAATCCCCAAATCCCCCAAAACCCTAGTTTCCCCAATCTTCTCCAATCTTCTCCAGATTTGATCCTAGGGTTCCCCGGAGTGTTCCTTCCGTCTCCTCTCGGTAAGAAATCGATCTACCGTTGTTTTTATAACTTATTTATAATTTTGGTGAAACCCTAATTAATTTCATGTGTTTGGTGTTTGTTTCCCCCTAAACAGCGATTTCCTCGTAGATAGCATCCGTGTGACGAGGTTGATCGTCATCCCCGGTGCTAGGCAAGTGAAACTTGCCACTTAGGGTTTAGGCCATGTTTTAGGCCATTTGCATGTTGTAGGCGTAAAAGAGGCTAGGCGACGAAATGATACTCGCCTAGGCGCAAATTGGGGAATTAGCTTGACAACGAAGCTAATCCCGACTTTTAGCATGTTGCATAACTGCCATGTCATGTTTACTTTCAAATAACGGTACGCGAATATGTTCATGTCATTGCATTTTGCCTGTCACGTTTACTTTCAATTAACGGTACGCAAATATCTGTTCATGTCTTTGCATAGTGATTATTCATCGTGATTGCGTAGCGCACGCTACAATATTATATTCCTGGCTCGTGTTCCAGAAGCGAGCTTAGTGAGTTGGAAACCCCAACGCTCGACACATATGGGTGGGGTAAGAGATAAGCGGCCTGAGCCCCGAGTTGGCCTGATCCGCCACTCCGGCCAGCAGGTGGACTCTCTAGTGCACAAGTGATTAATAGTGATAGAGATAAGCGGCCTGAGCCACGAGCTGGCCAGCAGGTGGACTCTCTATGCACTAAGTGTTACCAGTGACAAGTGATTAATAGTGGTAGAGATAAGCGGCCTGAGCCACGAGCTGGCCAGCAGGTGGACTCTCTATGCACTAAGTGATAAGTGATAAGTGATAAGTGATAAGTGATAAGTGATAAGTGATAAGTGATAAGTGATAAGTGATAAGTGATAAGTGTTAAATGATAAGTGATTAGAGATTTGGTAGCTTTTGCTACATTGTGCATGCTTGCTTCTCTTTTTAAACTGTTGCATCATGTTTAACTGCCATGCCATGCATCATACTAAACTGCTAGGTTGCTAGTTGCCTTACCATCAGTTTCCTTGCCCAAGTCTTTTTAGACTTGCTGACATGTGCCCCTTTACTCTTTTGGGTGACACATGTTAGATCCTGAGCCTGAGTGCCTCGTTGAGGACGAGGTGTTTGCTGACGCCGAGCCCGAGCTTGTGTTTGACGGGGAGTACGTGGACACTGGGGACCAGTCCTAGTGTCTCCGTTGCGTTTTATTTTTGTTAGACAGTTGTTTGTTATTGGTGCATGGCACCCATACTTTGTTATGTCGTTGCTTTTGTTGGCCTTGTTCTGGGCCTTTAGACTCTTTTCTTTTAGCCTGGTGGCTTTTCTGGATGTTGAACATATTTGTGATGTTGGACAATATTTGTGAGATGTGAATTTTATTTCAGTCTCTCCTTGTGTTATTATTGCTATTCTGTTGTGGTTACAGGGACCTGTTTATGTATTGTGGACGCTTATCGGGTTTGGGGCTTCACAGCTCCACTCTCGTGCGGACCTTTTCACGTCTCGCCTCCATTTTAGGGAAGCGGGTCGTGACAAAGATTGCTCACTCGGCCGAGTGGAGAAGCCCACTCGCCCGAGTCAGTCAGAGCGACAGACCCCCCAAATTTCCCATACTCTATGTCTTTTATTGGGTCTGTCACTCGGCCGAGTGACATAAGTCACTCGACCGAGTGACGCAGTCTGACTGCTACGCAAATTGGGATTTCTGGGCTACGCAGGGGCAAATCTGTGAGGATTTTTTGGACGAATTTGGCTTGTATTTAAACCTAGTTTTATACCTATTTTTAGGAGAGACTTCTAGTATTTTTTTGACGGCTATTCCTTTTGTAAATCTCAGCTGGAGATCATAGACGACAATTTTGGTTTGTTCTTTCTTGCTAAAAATCTTACTTTTATGAATTGTTTCTTCTCTACAATGAATTGTGCTATGGTCCTATTCTTTATTTTTGAGATTTACATGATGAATTGTGAGTAGTTTCGTCATTCTAGGGCATGAGGATGAACCCCATGGACCCGATCTTTGAATTATGATGAATAAATAAGATTGTTGCTAGGATTGAAGAAAGGTTAAGTTGTGATTGATTTATTACGAGTAGCTAGGAATTTCCATCGATTGGGATTTGCAAGAGATTGGATCCAAATTGATGGGAAGGCCTAGATATTCGATTTAGGTTTATAATTGAGATTCTCTAGATTTGGTTTGTATGAGATTGGGCCAAATCTAGGATTTTTATTATAAATCTATACTAATATTCGTTTGCAAGAGATTGGACGAATACAAACTATCATAACCTAGATTGTAGCTTGAGTTTACACAAGAGTGGGCTCGAGTTGCGATTGGACGATGATGTCGATCTTCACGCTAGTGGCTTAGGTTAGGGTTTGCACGAGAGTGGGCCCTAATCTTGGTTGCTATAGACCGGCAATAGCGCGAGAGCGTGAGCTTGGTTCTACATTAAGTTGAGACTAGTTCACCTACATTCAAACTTTACAACATTGATATTCATAACCCACAAGGATAAGAGACGGTCCGTAGCAGGGATTTCCTATCCCTAGACGCTTTATTATATTGAATTCTATTTGCTATTTGAACGATTGTGATATTACCATCAAAACTATTCTTATTCCATTAATAGCTAGGTGATCAAAGTAGGATACTGTCAATTGTCCTCCCTGAGTCCGATACCTGCTCGCTACTACGCCGTGCGCTTGCGGTAAGACTACATTCGTTTTTGGGTGTATATCCGTGCGCGCTCAAGTTTTTGGCGCCGTTGCCGGGGAGGTGACGGTATTTTATTTTCTTTGCTTAGTTATTTCTTTTTATTTTTATTATTTTTACCTTTTTATTCCTCTATCATGCTAACAATTCTATCGAGACTCTCTTTTTCTATGCATGTACACGAGATCAAAGGTTCATCAAGAAGACATATTATTTGATCCTGAGATCGAGCGTACGACAAGGAGGCTTAGAGCTGAGAGGAGATTTGCTATAGAGGAAGATCATATGACCGCTCCAGAGACACCGGAGGAGTTAGCGGCACGCATGGCTAGGCTTGTTTCTATCCGAGATAGGCTACGGCCTAAGACCACTTCTACTACCTCGTCTATTGTGATGCCGGAGTTGGCGGCGGACAAGAACTTCGAGCTTAAAACGGGACTTGTGGTGTTGATGCAACAAGACTCATTTCATGGAAACTCCCAAGAGAACCCACACTACCATCTACAGTTGTTCTTGTCCAAATGTGCTACTTTTCGGATGCCCGGCGTGCCGACCGACGCTATTCGACTGCGCCTCTTTCCATTTACTCTTCGAGACAAAGCATTGTATTGGTTGAGGATGCAAGCGGAGGGGATCTTTACCACATGGGATGAGTTGGCGAGCGCATTTGTTAACAAATTCTACCCACCAGCTAAGACCGTCAAGATAAGAAGCGCGCTCATGTCCTTCAAGCAAGGACCTCATGAAACTCTATTTGAGGCATGGGAGCATTTCAAAGATCTCCAACACCAATGCCCCCATCATAGTATTGAAGCATGGGAGCTTGTGCATAGCTTTTACAATGGATTGCAACCGGGCACCAAGCAAATAATCGATGCAACCGCCAATGGAGCTATTTTGTCTAAGATGCCGGATGATGCTACGGCCCTACTCGAGGAGATGGCCTCGAATAACCAACAATGGAGCGACGAGAGAGGACATTCTTTGTCGTCCTTGAAGCCGACAAGAATTTATGAGGCAAAGGCCGTAGCGGAGCTATCTATTAAGTTTAATTCTCTCCACAAGGTAGTGGAGAGATTGGAGAAGTTGATTAGTGAACCGCATGGGCCCCCCACCGTTTCTACACTGGGAGGAAGCATGCGTGATTGGCAAGACCAAGCTCATGTTATGTATATTGGAGGAGAGCAAGGAAAAGGAGCTACAGAGCAAATTCAATATGTTGTGGGAAACACTGGCTATTGGGCAAACCCGGCTACGAGAAATCACCCGGGATTTTCATATGCTAATAATGATGGAGCATTGAATCCACCACCATAACAACCGCAAGCCCGGCCTCCACAACAACCACAATATCAACCAAGAGGACCTTAACAACAAAACTTTCAACCGAGGCAACAAGCGGGGCCATATAGACCTCCGGGGTACAATCAAGGGTGGAGAGCACCTAATCCACCACAAGCACCATCGAGGTCGGACCATGAAGCAAGGGTTGATGAATTCATGGCCGAACAAAAGAAGGTAAATGCTAGATTGACGGCCCAACAAGAATCTCTCAACACCGTTGTGTCACAGGTATCGGAGCAACTAGCATTGCTCAATAAGAATACTCAACAATTGCAGGCTCAACCGGAACCAAACCCACAGAGCAATACCGGCTACGTAAATGCGGTGGTGGCGGTAACTACTAGGGACGGGAAGGACACTACTCCCGCCATGGTTCAAACTAAGAAGCTGGGGGAGGAAATTTTGGATGACAAGGAGCCAGTTAATGAGGAGGAGTGCCTAAAAGAGCCAAAAGACGGTGAAAATTCTGAAATCGTAAAGCCACGTGAGGAGCGCAACTATATGCCACCGGTACCCTTTCCACAATGGTTGGCAAGGGCAAAGATTGAGAAGCGGCTCGCCAAATTTCTAGAGTACTTGCGAGGAGTGAGCCTAAATATCCCTTTCTTGGATGCTATTATAGAAATCCCGTCTTACGCTAAGTTCCTAAAAGACTTGATTCCGGGAAAGAAGCGAAAGGAGAAGATAATGCTCACCGATCAAGGTACATGGTTTACCCGGAAGGAGAAGGAGCCTACAAAATTTAAAGATCCCGAAAGCTTCCGCATTCCTTGCACGCTTGGAGGAGTCCCACTACAAAAAGCTTTGGTAGATTTGGGAGCAAGCGTGAGCCTAATGCCCCTAACAATGTTTAAGAAATTGAATACGTGAACCGACCTAAAGCCGACGGACATGAGAATACAACTCGCAGACGGTCGGGTCACTAGGCCGATGGGAATCGCAGAGAACATACCTCTCCAAGTACCGGGATGAACTTGCTTGCCGTGCGACTTCGTGGTAATGCATATCAAGGAGGAGGGCGGTACGTCGCTAATTATTGGACGCCCCTTCTTGGCCACCGCAGGCGTGATAGTTGACGTGAGAGAGGGCACATTGTCTTTGAACGTCGGAAACATTGAGGTCAAACTTTACATTCCTAAGGCAATGAAGCACATGCCTTTGACGGAGGACGTCGATTACGTGGACATCCTCGATGAGGTCATTGATGATGCTATGCCATATGCTATCGACACCTTGCATAATGATGGATTCGAAGAAGGCCAATCTTCTAAGGGTGGATAAATGTTGGGAGACCTACCGGATCATTCTATGGTTGATGACAAAGACGACGCTGATGTCGTAAGAATTAGATAGCTATGCAAGCTCTCCACGGCGAAAAATGCAAAGAAAGCTCCACTGGACAAGAAATTATCGCCGCCGGCAAATAAAAAGAACGATAAAAGCTCAAGCTTGGGGGACTCATCCCCCATTACTACCCATGATGAGGGAGAGCCAAGGAATGCCTATGAACAACAACAATTAAATCCATGTGGCCTTCCCGACAAATTTGACGCGCGCATCTCACATGCGCCAAACATCGAGCATTAAACGAGAATCGTAAGGGGTCGAGCTCAAGACCTTAAATGAGCGCTTGTCGGGAGGCAACTCGATGGGTTTATCTTATTTCTAGTTGAATTTTTCACTTTATTTTTGTTTTAGATCTTTGTTAGTGTTTAGAGTCAAGAGTCGATGAAAATCCTGACAACGAGCTCTATTTTTCATGACAGGAGATGTAGAACGAGGAACCATTTGAATGGAGGATGACCAGGGCAATGGAGAGTGCTCTAGGAATGCACTCAGGCCTCAGGAGAAGGAAGGAACTAACGGGGATAAGAAAAAAAAGTGGAGCAAAAACAGAGAGTTGGAGTTGAAAATAGCAGCCCACTCAGCCGAGTGAAATTTACACTCGGCCGAGTGAAGATCCTACTCGGCCGAGCAGGGTACTGATCAGTGAAGGTTCTAAAAACCCCTCTCTGTAATTTATATGCCACTCAACCGATTGACTTTGTCACTCGACCGAGTGAATCTGGCACTTTCTACACTTAAAAAGCTCTGAGTGGCCTTTCCACTCGGCCGAGTGACCCTTGTACACTCGCCCGAGTGGTAAGAGGTACTCGTCCGAGTCGCAACTTTTGCGAAAAATTTTCGAAAATTTTTAACTGAGCCACTCGGTCGAGTATACGCATCACTCGGCCAAGTGACTAACCCTATATATTCGAAATCACGCGGCGCATTTCCCAAGATTCCCAAAAATTTCCCAAAATTTGTTTTCACTGCCCGAGCTTCTTCCCATTCGACCAAACTACACCACCCCTCGCCCGAGCCACCCTGACCCGCCAGCTGAGTCGCTGTCCCCCTTCACCGATTCGCACTTTGCCGCCGTCGCCTGTGCTGTGCTCCCCATCGTTGTTCCTCCTTCATTAAACCCCATTTCAACCTTTTCTCCCAATCTCCGATCCGATAGCTTGGGGAAGAATCAGGGGCAGAGTTGGAGCTTCTCGGAGGAGGTGATCCTACGCACGCACCCACTGCTTGCACTCGCGTCGTGTTCGGGTACACTCGTTCCTTTTTTACAGCACTTCACATTTCGGTAGGCACGTTTCGCGGCTCACATACCGCCCCGCACTAGGTTAAGCATGCGGGCGCCTGCTTCCAAGCAGAAGAGGACCGACGATCCTGGCTCTTCTTCCGCTAGGGCGGACTCCCCTCCACCTAGCCCGCCACCACCCACACTTCTACCTCCTACCGCACCTATTCCACCACCACCGGCACTGCCCGCCCCGCTTTCAACATGCTAGGCATTGTGTTCAGAGATGACACACACCACACCAGGTTTGAGCACATCACGCATCTTGCTGATTTTGAGCGCCTAGGGGTACTTGAGGGGCTACTCCAGTTGTATGACAATGTGGGGTGGCGTGACTTTTTGTCGGTGTTGGCAGACACCTATATCCGACCGACACTAGAGGTTCTGAGTTCTATTGCTAGGACTCCTGGGGGTTGCTCCTTTCACTTGATGGATCGTGAGTGCGAGATCACTCTCAATATGCTTCGAGCTTTCTTTCAGTGGCCCCCAGTTTCGGACCCAAACCGATCCTATAGACCCACGCACATCCCACTGCCGTCATTCGACACACATGCCTTCTGGACACGTATCACGGGATCCCCTCTCGCCTTTGACCCTACGTGGTCCAATGCCTCTGCTATCCTCCACCCATGCCTCTGCATTGCACAGCGCCTTATGGTGACCACTTTCCTAGCGAGGTCTGAGCCGGAGACGATGTCGACGTCGGAGCTCTACATGCTCTACGCGATGACTCAATCGAGGGCCTTCGAGAGGGGTGGAGACGTTTTACTCCCCGCCATTGAGATTGATATAGCTAGGTTGTACTTAGACCGCATCATTATCTCTGTCAACGCTAGGATGCCTATCTATTGCGGCAGTCTGATTACCCTTCCGGCTCCCTTGTGCGGAGTAGACCTTCCAACTGGCTTGCTTAGACCACCGAGCCCCACTTCCCTTTCCATAGACGTTATGGCCCGGATGAGGATGCTGCAAATCCTCGTGGTCAGCACCACTGGGTGTGGCTGCACAGTCCTTTTGGAACTGATTACATGGTTCTTTCGAGCCCCGCTTGGACATATATCGGACCTGCAGGTGGGCAGTGATTCCAGCGATGGATCTCCTCATCCCAGCTGCGTACGTGCTAGAGCCTGAGGGTGCTCAGCAGGAGCCCCTCCTTCCACCCCTGGACCCGGAGATACCTCAGCATGCACCACATTTGTTTGCACCTCCCGATACCTCTGTCCACACTTCTGTCAGTTTCGGGAGTACACTTGCTGAGTCCACCACCACCACCACCACTGTGCCGATGACCATATACCCCATTTCTGCGTGAGCCCTGAGCATCCCACCACCATTATTGAGAGCGGCGAGCCCTCTTTTGCCTCCGCTGTAGAGACCCTTTCCACTTTCTTATTCTCGACCCCTGGGGAGTCATTTTATACACACTTCACGACCTCCCCAGCCGTCGACACTTCCGTCTCCACTGCAGCTGTCTTCATCGAGAGTGTCGTGATGCCTGTCTCCATTTCTGTGTCACCTACCTCTCTGTCCTCCTCGACCTCTCTTACCGTTTCAGCCTCTGCTGCTGCTCCTTCTTCTTCGACCATTCCTGCATCTCAGCCTCTCACAGAGGCTGAGCGTCTTTTTGTGAGCACAGCACCACAGCCCCACCAGGTAGTTACACCAGTCATTTACGGTAGCCGTGTGAGGCAGCCCCGTTCCTCACCTATTCGACCCTCTGCTCCACCTCCCCCCGACACCCTAGTTCAGCACCTGCGTGCTCTAGAGGGGGCAGTCAGTGGACTCAGAGGAGATTTACGTGCTCTCTCCGCTACCATTAGTGCTGTACAGTCTCGTGTCGCGTTACTTCCTGGTATTCAGGCTTGCCTGAACCAGATTCTTGCGCGACTGCCACAGCCGCCACCTGCCACTACACCTATTCCTACCCAGCAGCCACCGCGACCACCACCTCCACCACAGGACGGTGCTGGTGCTCCACCACCCACTTAGGCACACGCTGGATGCCTCTCATACTTTTGCTGCTGCTATTTTGGATATCTTCTGCCTGCTGATTTTGCACCCCTCCTCCACACACATTTTGGTCACTTTTTGCACATATTTGTCTATATCATTCTGGGAGAGAGGAGGTATTTTTTGGGGACACTTATATTGCACCATCTTGATCTCTGGATGCATCACTCGCATATCCATCTCATTTTCTTTTCTTTCCATCATGCATGCATCCTCACCTGCCCCACACATATCATTTTTTTTCTCGGTGTGCCACACTTAGCACATTGAGGACACTGTGCAGTTTAGTTTGGGGGAGTGAGTGTCTCACGCATTTTTCATTTTCTTCACTTTTAATTTTATTTTCCCACCTTTCTTTGTTCTACACTTATTTTCACCCACTTTTTCGTTTTTAATCATGCATCACGTTTTCTTACCTTTAGTGTGTGTTGCATTTATATAGTAGTTTTCATTTTTCTTTTATCCTTATTTCCTTTATCCTTTTTGGCTAGAGATGAATTTTCTGTGATGATGATGACGTAGAATTAGCTTATCTCTATATGCATATTATCTTGTCATGCCATCATTTTTATTTCAGATATCATATGCCATGCTTGCTATGCATTCGAGATAGTTACCCGCACCCTATTATGTGAATGTGAACGAAATTCTTCTATTAGCTGAGTCTGATGATTTATATTGTATACTCTTCATAGAAAACACACCAAGCTTCACGCATTGATTGCTTATATTTGGAGTACTGCTTTGTTGTCTGATATCACTTCTTATTGCATTAAAATTATGCGCTTCACTTTCAGGTTGACTGAATGTATGCTATGTTGATATACCTGGATTAGTTTACTTTCTGAGATCAAACTGAGTAGATTACATTACTCTGCTGAAAGTTGTTGTGCACATTCTATAGAGTGAACTGAGCGTTACGTATTTTTCTTTCTCCACATATCTTGAGCAACATTTCTATACTTAGAATCATTGGTGAATCTCCCTTTAGCGAATCTTATATTGGCATATCCCCCTTGCTATAAAAGTCCATGCTCCAACACCCCAAAATCAAAAAGAAAAAAAAATACATGTATATCTCTCTATCTTTTGATTTGGGATCCTTATTGTATATATTGATTGAAAAAAGACAAAAAGGGAGAAAAGAAGTACATATATGATCCCATTTCATTTCTTTTTCTTTCTTACCTCTTTTTCTTTTATTATTGGAGCTTCAAAAAAAATGGGGAAAGTCTTATTGCTAAATTTGATGCCACCACGCTTATAGATAAGCTTGGGAGAGAGGATCTAATGATGTATGAGAGAGTGGCTATTTGTCTGTGCATGACAACCTTAGCTAGGTAACTTTCTATACTCAGGGAGGTTACTAAAGTATTACGAAGTCCAGGAATTGAAATTTAGCATGCATTTCATGAAAACCACTCCTTTCTATTCTTATTGCTTCATATTGTGTGATACCTTTTATACTCCAAATAGAAAGCGATCTATTGAAAAGTGTGTGGTCTATGATTATGTATATTGCTTTGATACTGCAGACGATGCTAATTCTAGGATGATTTCATAATTCATATTGTTTTGATATTCTTGGGTTTCTATATTGAATGCATCCTTATATGATCATGATATCGAAATAAAAATCTTTGGCATGTTTTTATTCGCCGTATACTATTTGAGTAAGCAAGTTCACGTCCTGAGAAAATGATCTAGCACCTCCCTCTTTGTTTTTCTTTTCTATCTTCTTTTTCCTTTTTCCTTATTTTTACCCGCCGGGTTCGCTTTTTACTCATCTTCCTCGAGGACGAGTTAGAGGTAAGCCTGGGGGATTTTGATCGCTCCTTATTTTACACCTTTTTTCTGCATGTTTTCATGTCATTTCGATCGCCCATATTGCATTTTTCATGATTATTCGACGATATCGCATTACTTTTCACTATTTCTTGTTTTTGTCTTATTTCAGGAGACATGGAGCGATTTGGAACGAAAATGAGATCAAAGGATTTTCATGCACATCGGAGCTTCGCCCAAAGCTTATTTGAGGAGTTAGCAGCGCTAGAGGATGAGTGAAAGAGGAAGAAATTCGATAGAATCGATGAGGAGGTGAGGAGGAGAAGAAAAGAGCCCAGATACAGCTCACTCGGCCGAACAACCAGTTCACTCGGCCGAGTGAAGAACTGTACTCTACCGAGTGAAACAGATACGTACAACCAATTTTCAGAGTTCACTTGGCCGAGCAAGGAATTTCACTTGACCGAGTGAGAAAGCTCACTCGCCCGAGTGGTACATGGATTTTCTTTCGAGAAGCAGGCAAGTTACTGGAAATTCTGAGAAGACCCACTCGGCCGAGCAAGATTGCTCACTCGGCCGAGTGGAGAAGCCCACTCGCCCGAGTCAGTCAGAGCGACATAGCCCCAAATTTCCCAGACTCTCTGTCTTTTATTGCGTCTGTCTCTCGGCCGAGTGACCTATGTCACTCGGCCGAGTGACACAGGTCACTCGGCCGAGTGACGCAGTCCGACTACTATGCAAATTGGGGTTTCTGGGTTGCGCAGGGGCAAATTTGTCAGGATTTTTTGGACAAATTTGGCTTGTATTTAAACCTAGTTTTATCCCTAGTTTTAGGAGAGACTTCTATTTTTTTTGACGACTATTCCTTTTGTAAATCTCAGCTGGAGATCATAGACGACAATTTTGGTTTGTTCTTTCTTGCTAAAAATCTTACTTTTATGAATTGTTTCTTCTCTACAATGAATTGTGCTATGATCCTATTCTGTATTTCTGAGATTTACATGATGAATTTTGAGTAGTTTCTTCGTTCTAGGGCATGGGGATGAACCCTATGGACCCGATCTTTGAATTGTGATGAATAAATAGGATTGTTGCTAGGATTGAAAAAAGGTTAGGTTGTGATTGATTTATTACGAGTAGCTAGGAATTCCCATCGATTGGGATTTGCAAGAGATTGGATCCAAATTGATGGGAAGGCCTAGATATTCGATTTAGGTTTATAATTGAGATTCTCTAGATTTGGTTTGCAAGAGATTGGGCCAAAGCTAGGATTTTTATTATAAATCTATACTAATATTCGTTTGCAAGAGATTGGACGAATACGAACTATCATAACCTAGATTGTAGCTCGAGTTTGCATGAGAGTGGGCTCGAGTTGCGATTGGACGATGATGTCGATCTTCACGCTAGTGGCTTAGGTTAGGGTTTGCACGAGAGTGGGCCCTAATCTAGGTTGCTATAGACCGGCAATAGCGCGAGAGCGTGAGCTTGGTTCTACATTAAGTTGCGACTAGTTTACCTGCATTCAATCTTTGCAACATTGATATTCATGACCCACAAGGATAAGAGACAATCCGTAGCGGGGATTTCCTATCCTTAGACGCTTTATTATATTGAATTCTATTTGCTATTTGAACGATTGTGACATTACCATCAAAACTATTCTTATTCCATCAATAGCTAGGTGATCAAAGTAGGATGCTGTCAATTGTCCTGCCTGAGTCCGATACCTGCTCGCTACCACGCCGTGCGCTTGCGGTAAGACTATAGTCGTTTTCGGGTGTATATCTGGGCGCGATCAGTGCATGATGAATGCTATAACTAAATTGCGAGCCTTATGGCTTGCACCATCGTAAGATGCCCTTATGGTGGTTAAACTAACGGTCGTATAACTCAATTGCAATTTCCTTTTGGGCTTGCGCAATCGAATGATGAATCAATTAAATCGATATGGTTTGCATTAAGTGATTTGTCGTGTCATTAATCTCGTGGCATTAAGAATAAATCAAGAGGGGACTCTAGGCATAATCCCCTTGGATCATAGCCCCTTTGGGTAATCATCAACCATAATAGAGATTACTGACATAATGAATCTAAACAATTAAAATGTGCAATGCAACAAAGAAATCACCACGTTACATGAACCCTAAATTTACCCATAGATAATACAAAGAGAGAATTAATTCATCATAGCATGAAATGAAACATTTTTATCGAAAAACATCATCCCAATCATCATTACAATGCAATAAATCAAAATACAAAAGAGGACGAGATATAGATTAAATCTATGATCCTTTAAGAAGAAGAAGAAATTCCCAAATTACATCTTGAGTTCCTCCAAACCATAGCACCAATGGGTTTCCCTTCATTTTTTTCATCAAACGATAAAAAAAATAAAACCCTAAGACTCCTATTTATACTGCAATAAACCTTATTAGATCTCCACCATTGATCGCACGAATCGACGACTCAAAACGCTTTGGGTTCAGCTGAAGTCACTGTAGAAATTGCCAGGAAGAAGGCCGTTAGACGTTTAGAGAAGGATCTTTAGACGGTTGATGCTGTTGAGCTTGCGTGCTTTAAATTGAGCTGCCCAGACATATATATGACCTGAAACTATGGGGAAAACACTAAAGGGGGGAGGATGAATAAGTTTTTATGAAATTAAAAAGAAAATTATGCCTAATTAAAATCCTAGCAACCAAAAATGTGGAATTGAAATAAAGGAGACAACAACCACAGAAAATGCAATCGCAAGCAGGTTATATACCCTAGTTTGGATCCCACTGAGTTAATTTCTGACTCCCTGAAATCCTACTCCAGCAACCCACTAGTAAATCCCGCTAGTGATAGTAATCCACCAATACCCTCTTACTGTAAGGACCGTCTTTGCCTTGCAATACTAACAACAAACACTCTATAGGGGGTGAATAGAGTAATGGAAATAATTGCGTAATTAAAAATTAAACTTGCAAATGCGGAATTATAAATGCAAGAGGAGAATAATTCATACAATCAATGCAAACGCTAACACAAGAGTTTTACCCTGATACCCCAACTTGGGTACATCCAGTCACACAAATATCCACTATTAACCTACACAAGGTAGTGAATACAATCTCACACAGAGATACCCTACAAAATGGATTTTGGATTCTCATAAAAAGATATCATTACACTCACACAGAGAGACTTTAACTCTCACAAAGAGAGTACTCAACCAACCCTACACAAGGGTTAAACTCTCACAAAGAGAGTAACTATCTCTTGCAAAGAAAGCTAGGGTTTCAATACACAAAGATAAAATAAACTCTCTTACCTATGCCTTGATGAGATGAACTTACTCAATAGTAAATGCAAGGCATGGAAGAGGATATCCAAGTGATGAGATGAACTTGATTGCACTTGGATGATTTTCCATTAGCTTGACTTCAATGCATGAAGAGGAATGAGAGCTCTAAGAGGGAAATCAGAGAGTTTAAGAGTGGCTTGATGATTCTCAATGTTATGCAATATCAACCAAGTGTTATAATTGAACTAAGCCCATTCCTATATATAGGAAGACACCAAAATCCCATAAAACCCAAGGAAAAAGCCAAGAGAGAAGAGCTGCAACGGCTAGAATCTGGGATTTTACGACTAAGACAGTCGAATGAAGAAGGCGGGACAGTTAACTGGTCAACGGCTATAAAATTTCCAACAGCTATATTCTGAGCCAGGACATGCGACTTTAGAAGACTACACAGGCGCCTGTACTATGTGCAGGTACATGTAAATACATCGTCAGGCTACTGTCACATGGGATGGATTGGAGATGAGAAAATGCAACTTATGCACTAGCGCCTTCTGATGATTGATGAACATCTCTCAAGCGCCTGAAACTAGATAGGTGACTGAAAACTCTTCATCAGTTGACTGCCACACAAAGTGGGTTGAAGCCCAAAAAATGCAAGTTACGCACTTTGGCACACAGACAACTGTAGGACAACTCCCAGGCGCCTGAAGGAAGACATTCGCCTGAATAATGAACTTCAATCATCTGTTCCAAAAGCTCAAGAATTAGTCAATAAAACTTGAGTTGAACTGTGCACAACATTTGGCTGTAGAAAGCTGGCCAGGTGCCTGGAATCACCCAGTCGCCTGTCCTGCCTTTAGCAGTTACCTGTTGGAGAGCCAAAAAGTCCAGTAAGACTTTAAGGAAAGGGGAACCTATAGGATTCGTTTCTATGATGATCCTATGGCTCATTAACATGGAAAATGCATATGCATGTATAAGTAGACCATTTATCAAGGCATTACAATAATCCTAAACTCAAAAAGAGAAAAGCAAGTAAATGAAATTACATGGATTACATTTGCTTCTCTTAGAGTCTAATCTTCAACCTTGAGGCTCCAAATCATCTTCCAAGTTTGGCACCTCTTGATGTGCTTCCCTTCATCAAGATCCAAACTTTGTCTATGCTCCTCTAGATGTCCATCCTTGTACCAAGCTATTAGTCTCCAAATCATGCTATTCTTCATTTGATAATTGATCGCACCTGGATGTACTCCGAAAACAATGTAGTTTTACTGCAAGCGCACGGGTAAGTGGTGAGCGGGTATCGAATCACGGGGAGAACTGTCGGTATTATATTTTTTTACTCAGCGAAGATGGAATAATGATTTAGGAATGTTTGGTGTCACAAGCGTATAAAATATCGTTTGTAAATTCAATTAATAAAAGTGCATAGGGTTAGGGAATCCCCACTATGGATCTTAAGCATCAATGTGAAATTATATTCTTCCATATCACTATTCTTGGTTTAGGGTGAAATTATCGCAACTATATTGTGAACCAATGCACGCTCTCGTGGTATGCAAGTCAATAGTAATCTAAACTAGAGCATCGCTCTCATGCAAGCCTAGTTCAAACCACTAGCATTAAGATCGACAATATAATTCAACTCTAACTCAAGTTTGCTCTCGCGCAACGTGAGTTCGAATCTAGATTATGATGGTTCGTATTCGTTTTACCGTCGTACAAACAAATATAATTATAGAAATATAATAAAGATGCTAGCTTTGGTCGCTCACACACACCAATTCTAAGGTATCTCGATTATAGATCTAAATAGAATATCTAGGGCTTCCTATAGATCAAGATCCTCTCTCGAGCTATCAAGATCCAATAGAAATCACTAGCTATCCGTAGCACATCAATCATAATCTAACCCTTTAACAAGTTTAGCAACATGTGTTTTCAATAGATTTCACATATCAAACTTTTAAATTTATAGGGTTCATCCCTTTGCATTAGAGCAAAGAAACTACTCACAATTCATCAATAGAAACAATGGAATTGAGATATGCAATAGAATTCATCACAAAATATATATCTAAACAGGAATTTCTCATGAAGATTAGAAATAGCAAGAGTTTAGAGAAACCAATGATGTTCAATGCTTCAAATAATAAGATAATTAAGATCCTTGCACTCCAATCCTTAAGCAAAAACAAGATGAAATAAAACTTCTCCTAAGAACTCTAGCCGTCATATTTCTCCTCTTTATGGCTCTTAAAACTAGCTATTTATACGCTCCTAAAAAGTCCAGAAAAATCTGACAAAAATACCCCTAGGAGGATGCAAACCCCAATTTCTGAATCTGGGCCGTCGGCGCACTCGGCTGAGTGAGTTAAGTCACTCGGTCGAGTGGCAATTCTGCAGAGAAATCTTCGAAATCAGCCTTCTGTATTCTTCGGGCCACTCGGTCGAGTGGTCGGCTCACTCGGTCGAGTAAGCTTCTCACTCGGTCGAGTGGGGTCTTCTGCAAAGTCCTCCAAAAATAGTAACTTGTCAGTTATTTTTCCTCTCTCCACTTGGTCGAGTGGAGTTCTCACTAGGTTGAGTGGAAATTCCACTCGACCGAGTACATTGTTCCGCTTCTTGAATGGATTGAAGCTGTATCAACCTCACTCGGTCGAGCGAACTGTGTCACTCGGCCGAGTAGCATGATATTTCATCGTTTTCTCCTTCTTCTCGCTTCCTTCCTCTTTCTCTCGTCTTCCTTCCGCTTTTTCTCATTTTCAAGCACCATGAGCTCCTTGATATTGTCGTCGTTGATGCTCCGGTACATGCGTATGTGCTCATAGCTCCAAATTGCTCCAGATTGCTCCAGATTTCCTGAAAATCCAACGAAACATAGAAATAGTGAAATTAATCGTGAAATTGTTGTTTAAGCGTTAAATTCGCGATATGAACAATCGTTATGGCATGGAAAAATGCAGAAATACAGTGTAAAATATGATCATATCAAAATCCCCCAAGCTTACCTCTTACTCGTCCTCGAGGAAGATAAGTAAAAAGCGAACTTAGCGAATAAAAATAAAGAAAATCAAATAAATTGAAAAGAAGGTGAAGAGGGTAAATGCTAGATCATTCTCTCAGAACTCGAATTCACTTATTCAAATGCACCAATAATGAATATAAACATCACTATAGCTTTCACTTCGATATCATTTCATACGAGGTACACTTGATATAAAAACTGAGAACAATGTGAATCTTATAAAATATGAAATCATTTTAACGTTAAACATCGTCTTAAGGCATAGAAAACGATATACATAATCATAGAAAACACATTTTTCAATTGACTGCTTCTACGTGGAGTATAAGAGATATCACATAATTCATACATATAAGAATAGAAAGATGTGGTTTTATGAATTTCATGTCAAGTTTTCAATAGATGTCATTATACTTAAAGTCATCTCCCTAAGTATTAGAAATTACCTAGCTTATGTAATCATGCACATATAAGTATTCCCTCTCTCTCACATCATTGGATTTTCTCCCCCAAGCTTATCTATAAGCGTGGTAGCATCGAATATAGAATATAGTTTTTCCCAAAGTATCGTGGTTCCATAAAAGAAAAGCAATGAAAAGAAAGAAAGAAACGGATCATGTATATACAACGAAGTTCTCTCTTTTTTCTTTTCCCCGTTTTTTTCTTTTTACACAAATAAGATCCCAAAGAAAGATGCATACACATATTTTTTTTTTCTTTTGAGGTTTTGGGATCATGAACCTTATTTTTTTCTTTTGGGTAGTATGGGAAAGATGCACAAATAAGAGTCACTTTAGGAGAAAAAATCCAGTGATAATATGTATAGAAAGTTTTTTTCAAGATTTGTAGAGACAGAATATATCATATCACTCTGTTCACTCTATGTTTGTGCATAACTACTTCAGCAGGGTAATGTCATCTACTCAGTTTGATTTCTAAAAGCAAACTAGTCTATTCATATCAAATGACAATCGGTTCATTCAACCTAAAGATTTAATACACAATTCATGCAATAAGAAATGATATTAAGATAATAAATCAGTACTCTAAATAAAATGCAGTCAATGCTTGAATCTTGGTGTGTTTTCTTCAAAAAGTATACAATAAAGTAATTCTTAGACAAGTCAACGTTAAAATTCATTCATGGACAAATAATATCACATTGGAAGTTCTTTTTCTCAAGTGCACAACAAGTATATCGTAAATGATATCAGGAATAAAGACAATAGCATGACAAAGGATATGTTCATAGGTAAATTGAAATTCAAGCTATATTCATCACAGCGAATTCATTTCTAGCAAAGAAAGTAAAAGAAGTAAGGATAAAATAAAATCTAACTATACGCATGCAAGCACTCCAAAAGTAAGGAAAATATGATGCATGAAAAAAAAGGAAAAAGTGTGTGAAAATAAGTGAAAAATAAAGGAAAGTAAAGATGAAAACAAAGAAAATAAAAGTGCGTAAGTGCACTTACTCCCCAAGCTAAATGACGTACGTTTATATTTCATATATTCACGCACGTTTTCTTTTGTGTTTCTCCGTGTTTTTCGCCGTCTTTTATTCGTTTTCTTGTATTTTCTCGTTTTCTTTCACTTTTCTTTGTTTCTCCATGTTTGCAGGAGATTGACCACGTGGGGGACGTTTAACGATGATATCAAGTGTCCCCGGAGCAACAGGAGGAGTCACACGTGATCCAGGGGGTCAAACGACAAAGAATACATCTTTCAGCCCCTCACCCGGTCGGTTGGCCATCTCCAACCGATCGGGTGATGCACGCGTGCACCACCCGGTCTCAGCCGGAGCTCATGTGGAAGTCACCCGACCGGTTCACAGACCGGTTCAGCGGGGGCCTGTTCTCTGTCTTTTCGAGCAAAATTCCAACCGATCGGGTGACTCTCACCCGATCGGTTCATCTATAGCTGATGCTGAGGAGCTGAAGACACAGGCACCCAACCGATCACTTCACCCGATGGCGCCAAGATCCAACCGGTCACTCCAAGAACTCACCCGACCGGTTCACATGACCAGGTGAAAGCTCGCCGTTTTCTGTTCATTATCTGTAACGGATCACCCGATCGGTTGACTTGTCAACCGATCAGGTGATGCGAGAGTCTATAAATAGAACCCCTAGGGTTCCAGAAACGGGGGAGCTGCTAGTTTTTACTGTTTTCTCCTATTGTGACGGCTGTAATTACTGTTCTTTTGTAAGTTTTTGGATCTTTCTCAAATTTTAGTATTGTCTTAATTACTCTATTACTTCCGCATTCCAATCGTCTGATTATGATTCCAACGGTTAATTTTCATTTAGATCGCTTTTTAATGAATTTTTGTGAGTATTTCCCAAATCTGGGATTTTGGTGGAAACCCCTTCAGGGGCTCTTCCCGATGCGTCCATAGGGTTAGGAAATCGATAGGGATTAGGAATCTAACAGTTACGCGGGGTGTTTCATTGTCATCGGTGGGAAAAAGACCGCCTTTGACCGTTGGGCCAAGGGGGAATAAACTTGGCGGTTGACTCCCTAGCCATAGCTCACGCCCTTAGCGTAGACGCCGAATCCTAGCACACGAGAGCGGCAGGATAAGACGTTGGGAGTTATCGTTGCGAGCTTAGTGCTCCCGAAATCGATCAGTGTTAATGGACACGGGAGTGCCCACTGATCGAATCCGGGAAGTCCGGTGTATCATCCTGGGCACCGACCGGAATACCGGGCCCATGGGATGCCGGTATCACTTTCAGAGGCAACGTCTCACCATTAGACCATAATTCCGATCGCTATCCATACCCGTAGGCCGTATCGGTGAGAGTCGCTCGTTGGAGTGGAAACCAAAGTCCCGGGTTTATTTTCTTATTGTTCATACCTATCAATCCTTTCCGTGACAACCATCAACCGATTCGGGCTAGCTCGCCCACGGGGTGATCTTGGTCCTCCTTGACACAAGCACATCCTATCCTCCCTGTGTTCGACCCCCAAGCCACACTATAACACCGTACGCTTACGGTTACAAATTTCTAAACCCCCACACGGGTCCCCCGGCCATTTGCGGATAGCAAGCCGGGGCGGTCACGTCAAGTTTATGGCGCCGTTGCCGGGGAGGCAACGTGTTTGTTATTTTAGGATCTTTTGAACCCTCGTGTCTAGCTCTCATCCCTACCTCGCGATAATTTTCGCATTCTCCTTTTTCCTTTTTATTTTTCTTATTTTTATTGCTTATCTTATCTGTTTCTTTCCCACTTGTCGCTTCACGAGTGTTTGTTGTTTTTCATGAGCAGGAGTTCAAGAAGTCTCGACGACTTGATTCCTGTTGATCCAGAGATTAACGCCACCCTTAGGCGTTTGGCCGCCGAGAAGCGAAGAAGAGAGGATCCCGAATCCATGGAGGAGAACACCCCGCCTCATAAGTCCCTGTTGGAGTACTCGATGCCATCTATCGAGTCCACTTCCGCCATCCGTTCTCCAGCTATTGCGGCCCAAAGCTTCGAGCTAAAGCCGTCTTTGGTGACGTGGATCCAACAGGATCAGTTTGCGGGTGCACCCATGGAGAGCCCGATCGAGCATCTAGACTCCTTCTTGGAGAAGTGTGACACCTTTCGGATTAATGGTGTCATGACTGAGGCTATCCGTCTGAAGCTGTTCCCCTTCTCGTTGCGAGACAAAGCCAAGCAATGGCTAAGGGGGAAGGACCCCAACACTTTCAACACCTGGGAGAAGCTCTCCAACGCTTTTCTGACGAAGTTCTTTCCTCCGGGGAAGACCATGAAGTTGAGGAGTGAGATCTCCTCCTTCTCCCAGGCCAGCCACGAGTCCTTGCATGAAGCTTGGACGAGATATAAGGAAATGCAAAGAAGATGCCCTCACCATGAGCTTCCGAAGTGGCAGATTATTAATCTGTTCTACAATGGGTTGAGGAATGACGTGAAATCTTCTATGGACGCCGCGGCTGGGGGTTCCTTCATGTCAAGGAGCGAGGAAGATGCCAGACATATTCTGGAAAATATGGCATCCAATAATGAGCGGTGGTGTGACGAGAGAGCCACACCCAGGTCTGGGGGTATACACAGAGTCGAGGACGTCGACAAACTTTCAAGCAAGTTCGACTTGCTTTCGACCCAGATCTCCGCACTAATGGTAGGAGCCGGTGGGGCCGGTACTCAGCAGATTTCAGCAGTAGAGTCCGAATTCTTTGGGGAATTCGACGGTGGTGACGTCTCACCACCGTTGGACCAGGCGAGCGCACTATTTTACAACCCCACGGTAAATGCGCCGTATCCACCAAGAACCAATTCCAACCCGGCCTACTCTCCAAACAACCGAAACCACCCTAACTTTGGTTACCGGCCACCATTTCAGCCCTCGCCGCCTCAGCAGCCGTAGCAACAACCATATCAGCCGGCTAGGCCATAGCAGAGTCAGATTCAGCAGCAACAATATCAGCAGCAACCTCAGTAACAATTTTATGCCCCCAGGAATCAGCAGCCGATCCAGCAGCAGCAGCAGTATGGCCAACAGAGGGCCGTCTCTCCGGTTGAGTCTCTCTTGACTCAATATATAACCAACCAGGAGAAGATCAATCAAAAGCTGGAAATGGGTCAGCGGGCCCTCACTGACCAAGTAAACCAGCTGTGGTTACAAGTGGAGAACCTTTCAAGGTCACAAAACCAATTACCGCCACAACCAGAGGTGAACCCGAGGGGAGCAACCCAAACGTCGGCACTCGTGCACGAGCACGCAAATGTGTCTGCTATCATTCTGAGAAGTGGGACACAAATTCCTACTAGAGTGCCCCCTAACAGACCAGAAGCACCGTTGGTCGTTGAGCGACCGATCGAAAAATCAAACGACGCCGGTGCTTCGTCATCAAATCCTACGACTCCGGAGGGAGTCTCTGAAGAAGAGAAGAAGAAGAACGAGGAAGGGAGCCCGAAAGTGTTCAAACCCGTTGTGCCATTTCCACAACGGTTAGCTCAGGCCAAAATCAACGAGAAATATGGCAAGTTCTTCGCCATGGTCAAGGACCTGAGCTTGCAAATCCCCTTCCTGGAAGCAATCGAAACAATCCCCTCCTATGCAAAATTCCTGAAAGATTTGGTGACGAGAGGGTCTAGAAAGGATAAAGTAGTGTTGACGGCGGAATGTAGCGCTCTCATCCAGAGGGCAAATCCACCGAAACTTAAAGACCCGGGGAGCTTCTCAATTCCTTGCACAATCGGGGCAGTAAATATTCATCGTGCACTCGTCGATCTCGGAGCGAGTGTAAGTTTGATGCCCTTGTCGATGTATAAAAGGATAGGAATGGGTGATTTGGAGCCCACCGGTATGACCCTACAACTAGCTGACCGGTCGGTCAAATATCCGGTGGGGATTGTGGATGACCTCCCCGTTAATGTAAAAGGGGTGCATGTGCCAGTGGACTTCGTAGTCATGGACATGCCTGAAGACGCACACACCCCCATCATCCTGGGACGGCCTTTCATGGCCACTGCTGGCGTTTTGATTGATGTGAAGAACGGAAAACTTTCTCTAAACGTCAGCGGAGAAAAAGTTGAATTTGATCTGGGGTTGTCCATGAAGTACCCCGATCCCCCAGATGACACTCGGTGTAATTTGCTGGAGGTAGAAGAAGAAAAAGCTGCTGAAGAGAGCTCCTGGGAGATTCTCTTAAGAAACCCTCCCGATGACTTGGAGGATTCAGAAGACCGAGACGGCCCCAAGAACGATGATGTTGCTGGGAAAGCGAGTGCAGCAAGAACGACCCCTCCCGAGTTCCCCAAAGCTCTTCATGCGAGGAAAACAGGGAAAGAACCCATGGGCCTCACTAAAGACGAGGTCCGGATCCTAAAGAAGATGGCGGTAAGCGCCAATACGAAAGAGAAGCCCCCAGATCCCAAGAACAAGGAGAGGGTAGTCGAGCAAATCTTTCTCCAGCCGCTGACTGCTCCAAAGGCCTTAAGCTCCAATGAAGAAGAGATGCCGAACTTTGGGCATCACCCGTATCAACCACCGTGAACATCTCTTGCGGGCGTCAAGCCAACGACGTTAAACAAGTGCGCTTCATGGGAGGCAACCCATGCTCTAAACTTTTCCCCCACTTTTTAGCGTTATTTATGACTTTATTTTATCTACTTTTATAAATAAAATCAGCCGCGAGAACATCCGTTCAGGGACTTAGACAATCTGTTGGTTTTTGCAGGAAACAAAGCCCCAACCGATCGGTTGATAACTCACCCGATCGGTTAGGATGTATCAGATACAAGCCGAAATCTGTCCCCAAATGAACCGATCGGTTGAAGAATGAAGAGACTGGGTGACAGACCGGGTGAGCTGGGGAGAACTCTCGGGAAATTTTTGGGGAATATCAACCGATCGGTTGAGTTCGAGCGCGATCGGTTGAAGCGACCGAGTGAGCAGCCCTCAATTCTCGGGAAAATGAGTGGAGCGGCCAACCGATCGGTTGACAAGTCAACCGACCGGTTTGCCTGTAGCACTTTTTTCTGCAAGAGTTTTTGACCTAACCGTCAACCGATCGGGTGACAAGTCACCCGATCGATTTGACTTAAAACCCTATAAATACCCTCGACCGCCCGTTCGATCCGCACTCGCCATTTTCGAATCCAGAACCGCCGTTTCGCCTCTTCCTCGTGCGCCTGCCCTCTTTCTTCCCTAAAATCAACCTCGATCGCCTTCCCCCCCATCTCCCTACCCATCCACCATCGATTTCTCTCCACTCTCCTCGATTCCACCCACACATAAAACCCTAACCTCCACCTGTTTTCCCCAATTTTGAAACTTGCTGAAGAAATCGCTGCGGCTTCACAGCGTGCTCCTATCGAGTAGCATCGGGGCGTCTACAAGCAACGATCTTCATCTCATTTGGGTAAACTCGCTCCTTTGCTCAATTTTAAATTTACCCCAAATATTCTATTTGCTCGTAGGTTGTGTTTCGTGTTTGTTTTGATTCATTGTACTTTTGCATGCTCACACACACGCACGACACCCGCACAATGCCTCACCGCCGTGTTAAGCCCACCGACGCCAGCTCTTCGAACCCTAGGCCCACCCGTCGTACCCGTCGCGCACAGCCCCCCGCTCAACCCACCACCTCCAACCCATCTACCACACCACGCACCACTTCCCCACCTCACGTTTACGATCCCGAATATGGGATGCAATTCCAAACCGACGACCATGCCGACCGATTCGCGGCCATGGTCCTCCTAGCTGGACAGGGTGGTCGGATAACTGAGGAGTCCGTCGACCGAGACCTCCCCTTTCTTCAAAGCTTCATTCGCCACATCCGTGAAGACCCACCCGACGTCTCCGAGCTCCACATTCCACCCCCACGACTACTGGTCCACAGCGCAGGCCCTCGTCACCACCCCCAGAGGTGGTGCCCCTGCTTGATTTTTCTTTCCCACTTTTTCCCCCCATATTTGTGCCCATCTGTCTTTTTGGGGCCCTGCTTTGTCTCTGTCGGAGGGGGACGACCATTCGCGTGTCGCATCGATTTCACCTTATTTGTTTTTGACTCCCCCTTGCATATCTCTGCATTTCACGATCACATTTCATTTCGCGAGCACTGTCAGGTCTAGCTTGGGGGACGTCTATTTTGGTGTGTCATCGTGTTTTGTTTATTTTTCTCATATTTGTGTGTGTGCTTGTTTTTTCCCCTTTTGAGTGTCGTGTCGCGTGGTTTTATTTTTATTTTCGTGTTGTTTGATTTTGATTTTGATCTTTCTTTATTTTCAGTTTCATCTCTGTGTTTTCCTCGTTTTCATTTCTTTTTGTGTCGGTGCGTATTCCCCCCATCTTCAATGCCCTCCCGTTCTCACTCATATTGCATTGAGGGCAATGAAAACTTCAGCTTGGGGGAGTCGCACTGTGTGCGTCATTTGAGTCCTTCTTTTTCGTTTTTTGTGTCGTTTTCATCGTGTTTTTTTTCTTTTTTTTTCTCTTCTCTTCTTTTTTTATCTCTTTCTCCTAGAGATGAACCCTATGATGAATCGCCACAAAATCACACACACCTAGCATGGCATCAATAATCACACTCACTGACCCTAGGATTTCGAGTCCTCTTGCATTTCACGCATCGTGGGTCCACTTAGCTTTTTGTGAGTCGTGCATCGTGCCTATCTGTTTGGTGCGCTTCTACTTTGTGATTTTATTTTATATACCTGTCCAGGAATGACCCATAGATTATCATGCTTCGATTTGAATATGCGGTATTTGCTTCTACTATATGTATGCTATATTTATATCGTATATTTCAATTCGCATGCGTCGGGATTCCATAATTAAGGACTAGGATAACCCATTTAGCCTATGCTCTATTTAGCGAGAATAGTTTCCTTTGCCCAAGTGTTTAGATTTCGACTTCTTTTTTGTTTTACTTGGTGCAAATCCCCTCGTCGTGTACCGTTCTCCCACTTGGGAGAGTACACATGTGTATAGCCAAAAACCCAAAAATCCAAAAAAAGAGAAAAGAAAAGAAAAACCCAAAAAGAAAAGAAAAGAAAAGTTTTGTATAGCCAAAAAGCCAAAAAAAATACAAATACCCAAAACCCAAAAAAAAAAAAATTTTTTTAGTGTGAATATTTTTCCTACCTACCGAGAATAAAGGGAAGGCGAGAATTTGCACCGAGTGTTCTACTCCACATCATCTCAACCCCCATCGTTTTCGAAAACACTTGGCTTAGGAACTTTTTAGCTAGTATCTAGGCTATAGTGGCGTGATTTCCTTAACCCTAGTTGTGGAGTCCCCGACGCATGATACGTTTCACTTCTTATACTCTTCTCATGCATGCTCGAACTAATATTCACCGCAATTTCAAATTCGAATCGGTATTTGGGTCATGTCCTGGATTGCGTATATGAGCTCATAGCACATTGTAGAAAGCGACACCATTTGCTAGCACACGACCGCACTCACACGCGCTTCACCGCGTAGGCCCACGACACTTATTGGGACTCGTTTTCCTAGGTTTAGTGGTGTGATTTGACGTTTGCTTGCTTGGTGTGTCGTTTTTGATTTTGTTGGCTCTGACGGACGATCTAGGATATAGAGTTTTCTTTTTCTCTCTTTCTCTCTATTTTTCCCCTCCGAGCTCTTACTCTCACTCGTCTTCCTCGAGGACGAGGAAGAGTTCAGCTTGGGGGATTTTGACGTGCGTTTATATTTCATATATTCACGCACGTTTTATTTTGTGTTTCTCCGTGTTTTTCGCCGTCTTTTATTCGTTTTCTCGTATTTTCTCGTTTTCTTTCACTTTTCTTTGTTTCTCCATGTTTGCAGAAGATTGACCACGTGGGGGACGTTTAACGATGATATCAAGTGTCCCCGGAGAAACGGGAGGAGTCACGCGTGATCCAGGGGGTCAAACGACAAAGAATACATCTTTCAGCCCCTCACCCGGTCGGTTGGCCATCTCCAACCGATCGGGTGATGCACGCGTGCACCACCCGGTCTCAGCCGGAGCTCATGTGGAAGTCATCCGACCGGTTCACAGACCGGTTCAGCGGGGGCCTGTTCTCTGTCTTTTCGAGCAAAATTCCAACCGATCGGGTGACTCTCACCCGATCGGTTCATCTGTAGCTGATGCTGAGGAGCTGAAGACACGGGCACCCAACCGATCACTTCACCCGATAGCGCCAAGATCCAACCGGTCACTCCAAGAACTCACCCGACCGGTTCACATGACCGGGTGAAAGCTCGCCGTTTTCTGTTCATTATCTGTAACGGATCACCCGATCGGTTGACTTGTCAACCGATCGGGTGATGCGAGAGTCTATAAATAGAACCCCTAGGGTTCCAGAAACGGGGGAGCTGCTAGTTTTTACTGTTTTCTCCTATTGTGACGGCTGTAATTACTGTTCTTTTGTAAGTTTTCGGATCTTTCTCAAATTTTAGTATTGTCTTAATTACTCTATTACTTCCGCATTCCAATCGTCTGATTATGATTCCAACGGTTAATTTTCATTTAGATCGCTTTTTAATGAATTTTTGTGAGTATTTCCCAAATCTGGGATTTTGGTGGAAACCCCTTCGGGGGCTCTTCCCGATGCGTCCATAGGGTTAGGAAATCGATAGGGATTAGGAATCTAACGGTTACGCGGGGTGTTTCATTGTCATCGGCGGGAAAAAGACTGCCTTTGACCGTTGGGCCAAGGGGGAATAAACTTGGCGGTTGACTCCCTAGCCATAGCTCACGCCCTTAGCGTAGACGCCGAATCCTAGCACGCGGGAGCGGCAGGATAAGACGTTGGGAGTTATCGTTGCGAGCTTAGTGCTCCCGGAATCGATCAGTGTTAATGGACACGGGAGTGCCCACTGATCGAATCCGGGAAGTCCGGTGTATCATCCTGGGCACCGACTGGAATATCGGGCCCATGGGATGTCGGTACCACTTTCAGAGGCAACGTCTCACCATTAGACCCTAATTCCGATCGCTATCCATACCCGTAGGCCGTATCGGCGAGAGTCGCTCGTTGGAGTGGAAACCAAAGTCCCGGGTTTATTTTCTTATTGTTCATACCTATCAATCCTTTCCGTGACAACCATCAACCGATTCGGGCTAGCTCGCCTACGGGGTGATCTTGGTCCTCCTTGACACAAGCACATCCTAGCCTCCCTGTGTTCGACCCCCAAGCCACACTACAACACCGTGCACTTGCGGTTACAAATTTCTAAACCCCCACGCGGGTCCCCCAGCCATTTGCGGATAGCAAGCCGGGGCGGTCACATCACTAAACAACACATTGTCCTTAATGTGCAAAGTGTGGCACATGGATATAGAAGATAGCGTTAGGTGGGTATGGATGCAAGTATGATGCAAAATGAAAAATAAGGAAAAATAATAAAAGAAAAATATGATGGCATATGCAGTGAATATATGCAAGGCAAGCATGCAAAATGATGGATGGATGCAATGGTGGTCAAAAATATACTCTCCCCCAAGCTGAAAACTATGGTGCCCTTCAAAAAGTGAAGAGAGATGGGCATGAAAAATGATGGGGTGAGAAAGGTGCAAAAGTATAACAGGCAACAAGTGAAGTGCATACTCAGGTGCATCACCATTATCTCCCTGTGGTGGTGGTGGCGGTCGTAGAGGGGCTGGCTGCTGCTACTACAGACGCTGTAGGATTTGGTTCATCGTATGCTGAATACCAGGGATAAGGGCTATATGGGTCTGCTGGGCAGCAACGGCCTGTATGAGGGCTCGAAAATCAACTCTAAGTCCAGATACTTTCGACTCGACCGTGCACAGGTGCAATTCTCTGTCGTCAGAAGTGGAGGTAGAGGGACGTGCACATGTATGAGCTGGACTCTCACGGCCTCCAAAAACTAATGGGGCTGCTATAGTGTGTGCATGTGGAGTGGAGCTCACGATAGAATGCTCAGCCTTCAGGTGAGTCTGAGACACAAGAATGCTCTCAGAAATCGGTGCAACAGAGGTAGTGATCGGAATATCAGCAGAAATGGAGAAAGGTGCAGAGGTCGTGGTAACAGATGTTGTGATGGATACAACGACACTCTCAGAGAAAATGACAATGGTAGAGACTGGAATATCGACTGGTGCGGTGGGCATGAAAACTGAGGATAAGGTCACCACAGAAGTCGGAATATCAGATGAAGTGAGGGTCTCTACGGTCGTAGAGGAAGAAGGATCGACACTCTCAGAAATGAATGTGGCAACACTCTCTGGAATGGTAATGACAGGGTCAGACACAGCCTAGGCACTCTCAGTGCTATAGACGTGGAACTCTCAGTACGAGTAGAAGTGGAGACAGAAGTGCTGGGTCCAGGGAGTGGATCAGAGGTAGGCTGGATAATGGGGATCACAGGGTGGTGAGGCTCGACAGAGTGCTCCTACTGCTCGTCATCAGGCTCTAGAACATATACAAGTGGGATGAGAAGGTCCATGGGAAACCTCCACTCCGCACCTATTGGTCCTACATGGGTCTGAACGGGGTTCGGAAGCACGATATAATCTGTAGAAAAAGGACCATGTAGCCAGACCCAATGGTGCTATCCGTGAGGACGGATCATGTGCATGCGGGCCAAAACATAGTCAGATAATGAAGTGGGGCCCGTAGCACGGTGCAGGTCAGGGGGAAACTGAATGTCGAAAATAGGGGCCAGGAGTGTGATCAGACCGCTACAATAAATCGCCTTGGTGGAGGCGAGTATGGAATAGATGCGGTCGAAATACCAACTGGCAATATCAATGTAAATGGTAGGGACTAAGACGTCCCCACCAGCCACATAGGCTCTCTCCCATGTCATGGCGTAGAGCATGTACAGCTTAGACCTTGATATAGTCCCTACATATGGTCTGGCTAAGATGGTGGTCGCCAAGAGGCACTGTGCATGACACATGCAGGGTTGGACTATGGAAGAGGCCTTCGTCCTGTTATAGTCAAAGTGTGGTGTGTCTGTGATAATCTCCCAAAATGCATCAGCAGAAAAGGTGGAAGGGGTGTGGTGTGTTGGACCATAAGCTCTATCGGGGTCTGGGACAGGGGGCCAGTGAAAGAATGCACGGACCATGTCATGCGAGATCTCGCACTCTCGAACCATGAGTCAGAAAGAATAGCCCCTAGGAGGCCTACGAATAGAACAAAAGACCTCGAGTGTCGGGCGAATGTAAGTGCTCACCAACACGGATAAGAAATCACCCCAACCGACGTTATCGTACAACTGGTGCAGCCCCTGGAATACCCCTAGGTGCTAAAGTGTCTGAATGTGAGCGAATCTATTGGGGATGATCTGACGTGTGAAGAGCCTATCAAATTTGGTGCGGTGTGCGCCATCTCTGAAGGCGATCCCATACGTCTCGATGGGTGGCTGTGCTGGTAGTGCAGGAGGTGCAGGAGGTATTGGTAGTGCTGGGATAGGGTTGCTACGTGGTGGGGGACGCGCTATCCCAGAGGAAGAAGCACCAGGGTCGCTAGTTTTCTTCCTCTTGGCAGTGGGCTGCCTACCACTGGAACGGGTGCATGGAGGAAACAAAGACCGTCATGAATGTGATGCACACTACGTGAAATACAAACACAATGCTTGAAAATGAAAAGGAACGAGTGTATCGAGAAATCGATGCGACTCCCAAGCAAATAGCTGAGCGTAAGGTGGCTCCCCCAAGCTTTGTCTCTGTAATCTTCATGAATGATCTCCCCCAAGATTTCCTATTGCCCCAAAATAGATGATTAGCGTTAAGAATTCAAAATAATTGGGGTTGATCGAGATAAAATTGAGATTAATATGGTAGATTTGGATTAGGGGTTAAATTGAGGCTTACAAGATGGAAATGAGAAGAACATGGATGAGATGAGGCTCGATGGAGAGGTGGATGGTCAGACTCGGTCAAGTCGGTGGTTGGCCGGTGGTGGTCGGGGCCGTCACCACGGTCGAGTGAGCTTGGGACTCGGCCGAGTGCGCTAGGGCAAAAGGAGGAGGGGGGTGCTGCTTTGATTTGGGGGGAGTCCTTTGAGCGAGTGATTTGGGGTTTAAGTAGGTGGCTGTACTGCTTAAGTCACTCGGTCGAGTGACGATGGTCACTTGGTCGAGTAGCCCGGTGTGGCTGAGGATTGAATTTTGGCATAACAGCTGTGTCGAGTGACTCAGTCGAGTGCGTTAAGTCACTTGGTCGAGTGAGAAGATGAGACAGAGTGTGAGTTTTTGAGTCTTCTACTACAGGTTCCCACTCAGTCGAGTGAACTAATGACTTGATCGAGTGGAGAGGCCTTACAGAGCATTGAAATTTGACTTTCTGCTACAGGGGTTCACTCGATCGAGTGGCATACAGTTCCAGAATGGGTTTTTAGTACTTTCCTGATCAGTGTGTCACTCGGTCGAGTGAACTGTTCACTCGGTCGAGTGAAAATTTCACTCGGCCGAGTAAGCCTATTTTTTCAGCTTCCTGTTCTCTGTTTTTCTCCATCTTCTGTTTCTCCTTTAGTCTTCAGTTTCCTCATTCTTTTCTCGTTTAAGCATGTCCATAGCTCGGCTCTCCATCACCATGGGTACTCTCCATTAGAATGACATCCTCATATCTTCTTCCTACAATTAAAAACGTTGCCCATTGTCAGTTCTTCTATTAGCTCTTGATCCATTAAATTAATAAAAACGTAAAACAAAAAGAAAACTAAAAATCAACTAAAACTACGATAGAAATGTCGGGTTGCCCCCGATAAGCGCTCGTTTAAGGTCTTGAGCTCGACCCCTCATGATTTTACGTTAAGTGCGTGATATTCGGTGCATAGGAAATGCACGTGTCGAATTTGGTGAGAAGACCTGTAGGATTTGGATACTCCGCATCTTCTTGTTTGGCCTCCTCGTTTGGCGTCTCATTTCTTATGATGGTGGGGGGTTGCTCCATATAGCTTTTGTTCTTGGCCTTCAAAGGCTCTATCTTCTTTCCCGGTGGTGTTGAAGTTTTCACCGGTGGCACGTGCTTTTGTTGCTTCCCAGAAGAGAGCTTGCAGAGTTCTCTTATCCTCTTATTCGGTGAGAGGGTCAGGGGTGTCTCCAAGTTGGGGGCGATTTTCAGAATTTAGCTCCCCATCAAAACTATCCATGCGCAAGGCGTTGATAGCATATGGCGTGGCTTCCTCGATAACCTCTTCAAGTAGGTCAATGTAATCATTCTCCTCAAGCGAGGATCTATTCTTCATGGCGTGTGAGAGATAGAATTGGACCTCAATATTTCCAACATTGAGTGACAATTGTCCGTCTCTTACGTCCATGATGACTCCAGCGGTGGCTAAGAACGGGTGCCTAAGAATAAGCGATGTGTCTCCCACTTCCTTCACGTCCATGATGAAAAAATCACATGACACACAAAGTCCTCCCGGTATTTGTAGTGGCACATTTTTAGCGATCCCAACCGGCCTAGTGATATGCCCATCGGCAAATTGAATCATCATGTCGGTGGGCTTAAGATCGGCCCCCGTATTTAACTTCTTGAACATTGTGAGAGGCATGAGACTCACGCGCGCACCCAAGTAAACTAAAGCTTTTTGAAAGGGGACACTGCCAAGTGTGCATGGAATTCTAAAGCTTCCGGGGTCTTTCAACTTCTTTGGCACCTTGTCTTCCTTGATGAACCATGTTCCTTAGTCGATGAGCATAATCTTCTCCGTCGTTTTCCTTCCCGTAATCAAGTCTTTGAGGAACTTTGCATACGTCAGGATCTCGATGATAACGTCTAAGAACGGGATATTTAGGCTTATGCCTCTCAAGTACTCCAGAAATTGAGCAAATTTCTTCTCCAATTTAGCCTTTACCAACCGTTATGGGAATGGTACCGGTGGCATATACTCTCTCCTTCTGGGGCTCATCAACTTCAGATTTTTCTTCTTCATTAATGATCACCGTGGGTCTCTCTACTTCCTTGTTCCCATCTATCTCAACCAGAGTGTCATGCTTTGGGCTTTAAGTTTGAATCATGACGGGAGTCGTGTCCTTCCCGTCTCTAGTATTCACCGTCACTACCGCATTGATGTGGCCGGTGTTGCTTCTTGGATTCACCTCCGATTAAGCCTGCAATTGGTTTTGGGATCTATTCAACAATGTAATTTGCTCTGTCAACTGCGCTACTATTGTGTTGAGGCTATCTTGGTCTGCTGATAATTTAGCATTTATCTTCTTTTGTTCATCCATGAACTCCTCAACCCTTGTCTCATGCTCAGATCTCTGCGACGCCGATGGTGGGTTTTATGGCCTCCAACTTTGATTATATCAAGGGGGTCTATAAGGCCCTGCTTGTTGCCTTTGCTGAAACGGCTGCTGCTATGGTGGCCTTGGCTGGTATAGTTGCTGCTGAGGTGGTGGGCGAGCTTGTTGTTGCTGTGGTGGTTGTTGTGAGGAGGGGTTAAGGCTCCATTGTTGTTCACATATGAAAATCCGGGGTGAGCTTTGTAAGCCGGATTCACCCAAGATTCATTATTTCCACCATCGGGCTTGTAATCTAAAACATATTGAACTTTCTCCACAGGTTCCTCATTCCTATCGGCCCCAAAAACATGACTTGGCCTTGTTCCTAACAATCATTCATGCTCCCACCAGATGTTGACGTCCTTGAGCGCTAGATGGCTCACTCAGCTTCTTCTCAATCTTCTCTACCACTCTGGATAAATCATCAAATCTCCCAGTCAGGTCTGCCATTGCTTTTGCCTCATATATGCTAGTTGGCTTCAAGGATGGCGATGATTGGCCTCTCTCGTCGGCCCACTGCTGATTATTAGAAGCCATCTCCTCAAGTAGTGCCGTGGCCTCTTCAGGAGTCTTTGATAGTATTGCCCCATTGGCGGTGGAATCAATAATCAGTTTAGTGTTCGGCTTCAAACCATTGTAGAAGCTATGTACCAACTCCTAATCATCGATGCTTTGGTGGGGGCATTGATGTTGAAGATCTTTAAAGCGCTCCCACACCTCATATAAAGATTCATGTGGTCCTTTCCTGAAATACATCAAAGAATTTCGTAGCCTGACGGTCTTTGATGGTGGATAGAATTTGTTGACGAAGGCACTTGCAAGATCGTCCCTTGTAGTGAACGTACCATTCACTTGCGTCCATAGCCAATACAATGCTTTGTCTTTAAGTGTAAAAGGAAAGAGCCGTAGGCAGATGGAGTCCTCTGATAAGCTGGAGACCTGAAAAGTGGCACTCTTTGCCAAGAACATCTGAATGTGATAATACGGGTTATCATGAGCATTCCCATGGAAAGGATCTTGTTGCATCGGCATAACTAATACTGTCTTTAGCTTGAAGTTTTTATCTGGTGGCAACTCTGGCATAAGAATGGATGAAGTGGCATAGTTTTTTGGAGTATGTCTGTCTCTAATAGAAATAAGTCTGACGTTTCTCGGTTGATTATTTTTTGTCGCCATTTTATCTTTCTCTAGAATATGTCTCTTCTCTGCTCTTAGCTTCCTTACGGTGTGCTCGATCTCGGGATCAAATAATATCATTCCTTCAGTATCCCTTGAACGTGTGTTCATGCATAGAGAAAGAGAATCTGCACAAAGTGTTAGCACAATAGAGGAATAGAAAAAGAATAACTTAGTAAAAAAATTAAAAATACCGTCGCCTCCCCAGCAACGGTTCCAAAAAGCCGATCGCACCCGGATGTACTCGGGAAACAATGTAGTGTTACCGCAAGCACACGGTTAAGTGGTGAGCGGGTATCGGATCACGGGAAGGAACTGTCGGCATTATATTTTTTTACTCAGCAGAGATGGAATAATGATTTAGGAACGTTTGGTGTCACAAGCATATAAAAAATCGTTTGTAAATTCAATTAATAAAAGTGCCTATGGTTAGGGAATCACCACTATGGATCTCAAGCATCAATGTGAAATTATATTCTTCCATATCACTAATCTTGGTTTAGGGTGAAATTATCGCAACTATGTTGTGAACCAACGCACGCTCTCGCGCTACGCAAGTCTATAGTAATCTAAACAAGAGCTTTGCTCTCGTGCAAGCCTAGTTCAAACCACTAGCATTAAGATCGACATATAATTCAACTCCAACTCAAGTTTGCTCTCGCGCAACATGAGTTCGAATCTAGATTATGATGGTTCATATCCGTTTTACCGCCGTACAAACGAATATAATTATAGAAATATAATAAAGATGCTAGCTTTGGTCGCTCTCTCGCACCAATTCTAGGGTATATCGATTATAGATCTAAATCGAATATCTAGGACTTCCTATAGATCAAGATCCTTTCTCGAGCTCTCAAGATCCAATAGAAATCACTAGCTATCCGTAGTAAATCAATCATAATCTAACCCTTTAACAAGTTTAGCAACATGTGTTTTCAATAGATTTCACATATCAAACTTTTAAATTTATAGGGTTCATCCCTTTGCCCTAGAGCAAAGAGACTACTCACAATTCATCACAATAGAAACAATAGAATTGAGATATGCAATAGAATTCATCATAAAAGAAAGATCTAAACAGAAATTTATCAAAAAGATTAGAAATATCAAGAGTTTAGACAAACTAATGATGTTCAAGGCTTCAAATAATAAGAGAATTAAGATCCTTGCACTCCAATCCTTAAGCAAAAACAAGATGAAATAAAACTTCTCCTAAGAACTCTAGCCGTCATATTTCTCCTCTTTATGGCTCTTAAAACTAGCTATTTATACGCTCCTAAAAAGTCCAGAAAAATCTGACAAAAATAGCCCTAGGAGGATGCAAACCCTAATTTCTGAATCTGGGCCGTCGGCGCACTCGGCTGAGTGAGTTAAGTCACTCGGTCGAGTGGAAATTCTGCAGAGAAATCTTCGAAATCAGCCTTCTGTAATCTTCGGGCCACTCGGTCGAGTGGTCGGCTCACTCGGTCGAGTAAGCTTCTCACTCGGTCGAGTGGGGTCTTCTACAAAGTCCTCCAAAAATAGTAACTTGTCAGTTATTTTTCCTCTCTCCACTCGGTCGAGTGGAGTTCTCACTCGGTCTAGTGGGAATTCCACTTGGTCGAGTACATTGTTGCATTTGTAGGATGGATTGGAGCTGTATCAGCCTCACTCGGTCCAGTGAGCTGTGTCACTCGGCCGAGTAGCATGATATTTCATCGTTTTCTCCTTCTTCTTGCTTCCTTCCTCTTTCTCTCGTCTTCCTTTCGCTTCTTCTCATCTTCAAGCACCGTGAGCTCCTCGATATCGTCGTCGTTGACGCTCCGGTACGTGCGTATGTGCTCATAGCTCCAAATTGCTCCAAATTGCTCTGTATTTCCTGAAAATCCAACAAAACAAAGAAATAGTGAAATTCATCATGAAATCGTCGTTTAAACGTTAAATTCACGATATGAGCAATCGTTATGGCATGGAAAAATGCAGAAATAAAGAGTAAAATATGAGCATGTCAATAATCATGAGATTAAAACATAAGAGTTATTAGCAACAACATAATGTTGTGATTATCATTAGAATAATATTGGTCTAAAACACTATTACCTAACAATCTCCCCCGTTTTGATGATAACACACATTATGTAAAACATAAATAATCAAAGCACAATGCTAATGAGCTCTCCCTACTTATATGCACCAATTGTAAAAATGATAGATAACCAATTGTAAATAATTAAGAACAATAGTGACATATAGTAGGCATGGATTACATAAATAAATTGTAATATATCAATAACACTCTCCACATGGATGGTTTACATAATCCCCCATATCTCTCCCCTTGTCATTGTCAAAAAGGTGGATTTTAAACATACAAGAAGTGACTCTTGTCATTGATTCCAATTAAAAATGTGACAACATGCAAGAGATAAAGAGATGTATGATACCAAATGTAAAAATTTAGTGGGTGTCAATCACTATCTCCTGCTCCCCCTAGATCATAGAAATGGTCAAATTGTTGACTTCTAGGATCAATACCAATTGTAAAAGAAACATCTTTACCAATTGATAATTATAATACTTGGAGCCATGGGCCTAAAATGTATCAAAGCATAGATATAAAAAAATCAAACATCATTGATACACATGACATTTATAAAAGAAAATATAGCATGAAATGTTGGCAATATCAATGGGTTAAGTTCAAGACAATAATAACCAATTGTAAACAATGTAAACAATGATCTCAAACATATACCCAAAATGTGAGTTAAAATATGTTTCAAAAATAATTTTAAACATACTAACCATATTAACTCCTCCATTGTCATACACATGGTTCAAAGTATGCATGTATGATAATGTATTCCCCAAGGTCACCAATTTCATGAGAAACATAATTTGAAAAGTTTTCAATATCATGAAAAACCACACACAATCAATGTGTCACGACCCGCTTCCCTAAAATGGAGGCGAGACGTGAGAAGGTCCGCTCAAACGTGGAGCTGTGAAGCTGCACGCCTGATAAGCGTCAATTTAGTATAAGCAGGTCCCTGTAATCGCAAAAGGAACAACAACAATAATAATAATAAAGAGACGGATATGAAATACCAATCCCAAAGTTTGTCCACAAAATATTCAACATCACAGAAAAGCCACCAGGCTAACAGGAAAGAGTCTAAGGCCCAGAACAAGGCCAAACAAAAGCAACACAAACATAACAGTGTATCAAACTAGGTGCCACGCACCGACAACTAAGCAGCCTAACAAAAAGCTAAACGAAGACACTAAGACTGATCCCCAGTGTCAACGTAGTCCTCGATCAACGCGGTTTCTGACTCAGCGTCAGCGAACACCACGTCCTCAGCAAGTAACTCGGGCTCGGGCTCTAACATGTGTCACCTGAAAGAGAAAAGGGGCACATGTCAGCAAGTCGAAAGACTTGTGCAAGGAAACGGTAGAAAGGTAAACTAGCAACCTAGCAGTTAAAGTATGGTGCATGGCAAGTAAAGTAAGGTGGTAACAAGTAAAGTAGCATGGCAAGTAAAGTAAGGTGGTAACAAGTAAAGTAAAGTAGCAAGTATCAAGTGGTAGGGGTGACATGTAATGTCAAGTACAAGTAAAGTACAAGGGATCACTCAACGAGTGCCCTATTGCCCGCAGGCTGTGTTCAAGTATCAAGTACAAGGGATCACTCAACGAGTGCCCTGTTGCTCGCAGGCTGTGTTGAGCTCGTCTTCTGGAACACGAGCCAGAAAGTGTATTTGGCATAGGATTATGCCCGTAGAACGGGTGCCTAGCCGGAACAAATAGTACAAGTATGTAGCGAAGCTACGCAATCACGATGAGTGTTCAAGCATGCAATGACATGAGCAGATATTCGCGTACCGTTAATTGAAATTAAACGTGACAGGCAAAATGTAATGACATGAACATATTCGCGTACCGTTAATTTAAATTAAACATGGCAGTTAAAATGCAATAGCAGTTAAAGATGCATGGATGACATGAACAGTTAATACGCGTACCGTTAAGGGAAAGTAAACGTGACATACAAGCATGATGAGAGTGACAGACCAAGCTTCGTTGTCAAGCTAGGTCAATGGCGTCTAGACGGCTATCCTTTCACCGTCTAGTCTCTTTTACGCTAAAGCAAGGTAATGGCCTAAGACATGGCCCAAATCAAGAGATGCAAGTTTCACTTGCCTGATACCGGGATTGACGAGCAATGAAGATCGTCACACAAGCTAACTACGGAATGGATCACTATTATGGCAAAACAATCATTAGCGCAATGATTCTAAATAGGTTTCTTATTAGAACCCTAATCATCTAAAAATCCATTTTATTAGGGTTTCACAATGTCAATGTGGGTTATGCTAAAACTAAAGGAATCGAGTATTACCGTGAAGAAGCAAAGGAACGATGCCGAGAAACCACGGCGACGGAAGAACGATCCGGCTCAGATCTGGAAATGAGGGAAAAATCTGGAGAAATGGGGTTTGATGTGGATCTTGGGAGTTTGATGAAGGTTTTGGGAAGATGGAAGGTGGGTTATGACAAGGGAGGGTTTGGATGATGAAGGATGGGCTTGGGATGAAGGATTAATGGTTTGAGGAAGATGGGGGCTCAATGGGAGAGAAATTAGGGTTTTAGGTCATGAGGGAGGAGAAGAAAACGTTTGGAGGGGTATTTATAGAGTTTGGTGGCGGCTAGGGCAAAACTAGGGTTTCCTGCACTGCTTAGTCGGTCAAAGAACAACTGTTTACCGACTAGTTTGAGAACTAGTCGGTCGGTTGACCAACGCAGACCGACTAAGTGTAAACAGTAGCTCCAGTCGAAAACCTGAACTAAGAGTTAGTCGGTCAAAGAATAACTACTGACCGACTAGTTTGACATCTAGTCGGTCGATGAACGTTCTTAGACCGACTAAGAGTAAACAGTAACTAGTCTGTACAGAAGATCTAAGAATTAGTCGGTCTGAGTACAAAGCTTAACCGACTAGTTTAACAACTAGTCGGTCGAAAGATGAACTTAGACCGACTAATAATGAACAGTACTGATACCTAAAATTAGTAGACGAGTTAGTCGGTTAAAGAAGCATTGCTGACCGACTAGTTTGCAACCTAGTCGGTCAACCAACGTTCTTAGACCGACTAACGACAAACAGTAACTCCTGAATAACTTTTCAAGCCTGCTAGTCGGTTCAAGAAGGTTTTTCGACCGACTGGATCGTCATCTAGTCGGTCGGTGCCCCTTCTTATACCGGCTAACGTGCACCAAAAGTTCCGAAATGGAGCGTGGAGCTCCGGGATGGTTTCCTAAGTCTCCTAGGCTTGTTCTAACTCTAAGATATCGACGTTATGAAGCCCGTCACGAATGACTTACTTCAAACACGCCGACCGATGGAAGAATCTAGAGAATCACGACGAAACGAACGAAAATGAAACTACGGAGACGGAAATGAAAATCACAATCAAGAAGAAGCAACCAAATATATATATATAATAATAAAATCCATACATGAAAAATCAGTCGTTACATCCTCCCCAACTTAAGAAAAATTCCGTCCTCGGAATTCCCAACACTCACGTATCCGTGAACAAAAGTGGGAAACGCTCTCGCATCTCATCCTCATTCTCCCAAGTAGACTCTCCAGGCGAACCGTGCCGCCACATCACTCTAACAAGATCGACGACCTTGTTCCGAAGTGACTTCTGACGCCTGTCCAGAATCTGCACCGGATGCTGGTCATACGTCAAATCTGGGCGAATGGCGATCTCCAAGAAATCCACAGCATGAGATGGATTGCTAATGTATCGACGAAGCTACGACACATGGAAAACATCGTGAACTCCTTCCAAAGATGGCGGCAAGGCCAAGCGATAAGCTACCTCGCCAACTCTCTCCAGAATGTCAAACGGTCCAATGTATCGCGGGCTTAACTTCCCTTGCTTCCCAAAACGAATCACTCCACGATTCGGGGAAATCCTCAGAAACACATGATCGCCCGGATGAAACTCCAAAGGACGACGTTTAGCATCCGCCCAATGCTTAAAACGGTCCTGAGCAATCCTCAACCTCTCTCGAATATTCCTGACAACCTCCACAGCCTCCACAATCATCTCAGGTCCCAACAGTTCCCTATCACCAACGTCATCCCAACTCAATGGCGATCGACATTTCCTCCCATAAAGAGCGGCGAAAGGCGCCATACCAATAGACGCCTGGTAGCTGTTGTTGTAAGAGAACTCCACCAAGTGTAGATGGTCCTCCTACGAACCCTTGAAATCCAACATGCACGCCCTCAGCATGTCTTCCAAAATCTGAATCGTCCTCTCGGACTGGCCATACGTCTGCGGATGGTACACCGTGCTAAAACTCAGACGCGTACCCAATCTCTTCTGCAAACTCTGCCAGAACTGAGATGTGAACCTCGTGTCCCTGTTCGACACGATGCTCACGGGGACTCCGTGAAGCCGCACGACCTCCTCCATATATCTCCTTGCTAGCGCCTCAGTGGACTGTCCCACTCGGAACGGAATAAAGTGCGTGGATTTGGTCAATCGATCTACGATCACCCAAATCACGTCATTCTGCTTCGGACTCTGAGGTAGTCCAGTCACGAAATCCATAGTGATGTGTTGCCACTTCCACTCCGGAATCGGAAGTGGTTGCAGCAACCCTGCCGTACGCTGATGCTCCGCCTTCACTTGCTGGCAAACCAAACACTTGGCTACACTCCGAGCCACACTCCTCTTCATACCATGCCACCAAAAGTTCAGACGGAGGTCCTGGTACATCTTGGTGCCACCAGGATGCACAGAATACGACGAACTGTGTGCCTCCACCATCAACTCCTCTCTAATATCCCTAGCTGGCACACACAGCCTGGCTCCAAACCTCAGCGAGCCATCCTCATGAATCAAAAAGTCAGTCCGCAGACCGACTTCCACCTGCTCCCGAATCTTTACCAGCTTCGGATCCTCAGCCTGGCCAGCCTTGATCCGATCCACGATCGTCGACTGTACCTGCATACACATCAACGAAGAAGCCTCCCCAGGAAGAATAATCTCCACACCAGACTCGCAAAAATCCTGCTGTAATCTCCACTGCGAGGTCAAAATCATCACCGCGGGAAGCCTACTCAGCACATCTGGAACCACATTCACCTTGCCAGGGTGATACTGCAAATCAATCTCATAATCTGCCATAAGCTCCAACCATCGAAGCTGTCGCATGTTGAGCTCCTTCTGAGTGAAAATATACTTCAATCTTTTGTGATCGGTGAAGATTTTCACTTTCTCACTCAGCAAGAAGTGCCTCCAAATCTTAAGAGCAAACACAACGGCAGCCAACTCCAAATCATGCGTCGGGTAATTCTTCTCATGAACCTTGAGCTGACGAGACGCATACGCCACAACATGCCCGTGCTGATGCAACACACAATTGAGACCCTTGCCAGAAGCATCGCAAAAGATCTCAAATCCACCGCTGCGATCAGGCACAACAAGAATAGGGGCAGTCGTCAACCTCTCCCTCAGAACACCAAAAGCACTCTCACAATCACCCGTCCAAACAAAAGGTACATCCTTCCGCATCAACCTGGTCATCGGCTCAGCAATACGGGAAAATTCCTTAATGAAACACCGATAGTAACCAGCAAGTCCAAGGAAACTCCGAATCTCAGACACTGACGACGGAACGGCCACTCTCTGATGGCCCTAATCTTCTCGGGATCCACTGAAATACCATCTCCAGTCACCACATGCCCCAGAAAAGCAACTCTGTCCAGCCAAAACTCACACTTCGAAAACTTAGCATACAACCGATGCTTCCTTAAAATCTCCAATGCCGTCCTTAAGTGCGAGGCATGCTCTTCCTCCGACTTCAAATAGATCAGAATGTCGTCAATAAAGATAACGACAAACTTATCTAAAAATTCGTAGAAAATCAGGTTCATCAGATTCATGAAAACTGCGGGTGCGTTAGTTACGCCGAAAGGCATAACCACAAACTCATAGTGTCCATACTTCGTCCTGAAAGCTGTCTTCGGAACATCATCCTTCTTCACCTTCAACTGATGGTAACCACTCCTCAAATCCAACTTAGAAAACACCCTCGATCCTCCCAGCTGATCAAAGATATCATCGATGCGAGGCAACGTGTATTTATTCTTGATGGTCACCGCATTCAGCTCCCGATAGTCCACGCACATGCGACGCGAACCATCCTTCTTCTTCACCAACAACACCGGTGCTCCCCACGGAGACACACTAGGATTGATGTAACCCTTCTGCATAAGCTCATCCAACTGCCTACGCAACTCCTCCAACTTTGCTGGCGCCATACGATATGGTGCCTTTGAAATGGGCTGCGCACTTGGGATAAGATCAATAGAAAACTCCAAAGCTTGATCAGGCAGTAATCCAGACATCTCCTCGGGGAAGACGTCACCAAAATCTCGCACCACAGCTGGCCACTCCAACTCCATCTGCATAGCCACGACATCCACTGGTCTAGCCCGAAATTTGACTGGACCCAACGAACTGCTACCACTACTGAACTCAAATACCGGATGTCCGGGAATCTCGAACACCACCTTCTTCCTCCGACAGTCAATCGTAGCATAGAAGCTCGCAAGCCAATCCATCCCAAGGACCGCATCGTAATTGATGATGTCGTGGACAATGAAATCAGCACAAAGCTCACGTCCACAAACCACCAACGGGCAAGAATTGCACCCACGATGCACCGAGACCACACCGTTCCCTGTGAAGATATTCCAACTCTTAGGAAGAGAGGACGTCGACAAGGAATGCTTCTCCACGAAGCTCCGTGCCAAAATGCACATCGACGCACCTGAGTCAAAGAGGACTCGTGCAGGAAACGTGCAAACCAAAACCACACCTAGCAAACAACCTAACAATCAAATCCTATTCTAGTAACAAGCATGAGCAAGCAACCAACAAAATCAACAATCAAACTAAGGAAGAAAAATAGCTAGAATGAGCGTTACCTGTAATAACCTCATCCACGGCCATGCTCTCCTCCTCAGTCATCAGAAAGGCATGCCCTCTCGGTAGAACAGCCTGCCGAAAGGCCTGTCTCTGTGGAACAAGAGGCGCTCCATGTCCAACGGGCACAGGAGCTCGCTGCTGCAACGGCTGTGCTGTAATAGGAGCCTGCCAAGGCTGCTTCGACTTCGGACACTCCCGGATGGTGTGGGCAGGATCTCTGCAGATAATGCACTGTCCTAGAAACCTCCTACACTGATCCCTGAGGTGTCCAGTCTTGCCACAGAAATGGCAAGTCTTCAGAATAGGCCCTCCTGGCCTCTTGAACTGCACCGGATGATTAGGCTTGAAACCAAGCCTAACCATCGCCCTGGCCTGCTCCATAGGCCTCTTCCCAGCTCCGGAAACATGTCCCTTCCTCTGGTTCAAATTCAACTCTTACCGCCTCGCAGCAATCAGAACCTTCTGATTTGTCTCCAGGTCAGAAGAGGTCACAAAGCTCTGAAGCTCTAAGGCAAGTCCCTGAAGAAATCGCTGAGCTTTCTCATCGGCATCCTGCACCATCTTAGGTGCAAACCGACTGAGCCTCGTGAACTCTTGGTGGTACTGATCCACCGACAAGCTCCCCTGCTTCAGATCTATGAAGCGCTATAGCATCACCTGCCTAGAAGCCTTCGGGAAGAACTCTCCATCAAATCTGGACTTGAAGGTAGCCCAAACTATCGGCTCCACCAGCATCTTTTCTTCAGCATCCCACCAGTTTCTGGCATTGTCCTTCAGCTGCCTCTTAGCCAAATCAACCCATCCAGCCGGGTTAATCTTCGCCATCGCCAGGTTATCCTCAATGTTCCGAATCCACTCATCAGCAGCCAGAGGACCCTCAGACCCATCAAAATATGCGGGACCCAGCTCCCGAAATTGCTTCGCTCCCGGCTCGGAGCGAGGGACATCCGGAAGAGCCCGGGCAGCTCGAGCAAGTGGAGCATTCTGGACTTGCAGGAGCACGCCCTGCTGCACTTGCATCATCTGGATCATCATCCGCATTATCTCTCCATTGGTGGGTTCCCGCTCAGGCTCCTTATCATGAGGGGGCGCACCACTACCTCCACCACGGATGAATCGCCTTCCTGCCATCTAGTGACACAGAAAACGAAGCAGATTAGACTCATAGCTTATGACTCGGATATCGAATTTATTTGTTGGACAATCTTATATTATTATTGTTATCCCTGATAATTGCAGTTACAGAGAGACCTGCATGGGCGACCACTAAAACCTGTCACGACCCGCTTCCCTAAAATGGAGGCGAGACGTGAGAAGGTCCGCTCAAACGTGGAGCTGTGAAGCTGCACGCCTGATAAGCGTCAATTTAGTATAAGCAGGTCCCTGTAATCGCAAAAGGAACAACAACAACAACAATAATAAAGAGACGGATATGAAATACCAATCCCAAAGTTTGTCCACAAAATATTCAACATCACAGAAAAGCCACCAGGCTAACAGGAAAGAGTCTAAGGCCCAGAACAAGGCCAAACAAAAGCAACACAAACATAACAGTGTATCAAACTAGGTGCCATGCACCGACAACTAAGCAGCCTAACAAAAAGCTAAACGAAGACACTAAGACTGATCCCCAGTGTCAACGTAGTCCTCGATCAACGCGGTTTCTGACTCAGCGTCAGTGAACACCACGTCCTCAGCAAGTAACTCAGGCTCGGGCTCTAACATGTGTCACCCGAAAGAGAAAAGGGGCACATGTCAGCAAGTCGAAAGACTTGTGCAAAGAAATGGAAGAAAGGTAAACTAGCAACCTAGCAGTTAAAGTATGGTGCATGGCAAGTAAAGTAAGGTGGTAACAAGTAAAGTAAAGTAGCAAGTATCAAGTGGTAGGGGTGACATGTAATGTCAAGTACAAGTAAAGTACAAGGGATCACTCAACGAGTGCCCTATTGCCCACAGGCTGTGTTCAAGTATCAAGTACAAGGGATCACTCAACGAGTGCCCTATTGCCCGCAGGCTGTGTTGAGCTCGTCTTCTGAAACACGAGCCAGAAAGTGTATTTGGCATAGGATTATGCCCGCAGAACGGGTGCCTAGCCGGAACAAATAGTACAAGTATGTAGCAAAGCTACGCAATCACGATGAGTTTTCAAGCATGCAATGACATGAGCAGATATTTGCGTACCGTTAATTGAAATTAAACGTGACAGGCAAAATGCAATGACATGAACATATTCGCAATGAAGATCGTCACACAAGCTAACTACGGAATGGATCACTGTTATGGCAAAACAATCATTAGCGCAATGATTCTAAATAGGTTTCTTATTAGAACCCTAATCATCTAAAAATCCATTTTATTAGGGTTTCACAATGTCAATGTGGGTTATGCTAAAACTAAAGGAATCGAGTATTACCGTGAAGAAGCAAAGGAACGATGCCGAGAAACCATGACGACGGAAGAACGATCCGGCTCAGATCTGGAAATGAGGGAAAAATCTGGAGAAATGGGTTTTGATGTGGATCTTGGGAGTTTGATGAAGGTTTGGGGAAGATGGAAGGTGGGTTATGACAAGGGAGGGTTTGGATGATGAAGGATGGGCTTGGGATGAAGGATTAATGGTTTGAGGAAGATGGGGGCTCAATGGGGGACAAATTAGGGTTTTAGGTCATGATGGAGGAGAAGAAAACGTTTGGAGGGGTATTTATAGAGTTTGGTGGCAGCTAGGGCAAAACTAGGGTTTCCTGCACTGCTTAGTCGGTCAAAGAACAACTGTTTACCGACTAGTTTGAGAACTAGTCGGTCGGTTGACCAATGCAGACCGACTAAGTGTAAACAGTAGCTCCAGTCGAAAACCTGAACTAAGAGTTAGTCGGTCAAAGAACAACTACTGACCGACTAGTTTGACATCTAGTCGGTCGATGAACGTTCTTAGACCGACTAAGAGTAAACAGTAACTAGTCTGTACAGAAGATCTAAGAATTAGTCGGTCTGAGTACAAAGCTTAACCGACTAGTTTAACAACTAGTCGGTCGAAAGATGAACTTAGACCGACTAATAATGAACAGTACTGATACCTAAAATTAGTAGACGAGTTAGTCGGTTAAAGAAGCATTGCTGACCGACTAGTTTGCAACCTAGTCGGTCAACCAACGTTCTTAGACCGACTAACGACAAACAATAACTCCTGAATAACTTTTCAAGCCCGCTAGTCGGTTCAAGAAGGTTTTCCGACCGACTGGATCGTCATCTAGTCAGTCGGTGCCCCTTCGTATACCGGCTAACGTGCACCAAAAGTTTTGAAATGGAGCGCGGAGCTCCGGGATGGTTTCCTAAGTCTCCTAGGCTCGTTCTAACTCTAAGATATCGACGTTATGAAGCCCGTCACGAATGACTTACTTCAAACACGCTGACCGACGGAAGAATCTAGAGAATCACGACGAAACGAACGAAAATGAAACTACGGAGACGGAAATGGAAATCACAATCAAGAAGAAGCAACCAAATATATATATATAATAATAAAATCCATACATGAAAAATCAGTCGTTACACAATGTGTATGCTAAGAATAATCATTAAGCATAATACCCATGCAATATGCACATGTGTGAGAGACCTAAACCTTAGGGAACCAATCCCAAGAAGAGTTTGATTTCCTAATATAATCAAATGAGGTGATCACATCCCAAACTAATGAGTAGATGTAACTATCCCGATTTTGCACACTAACCTTAGTGGGAATCCAAAGAGTCAAGGATTTCATAGGCAATGGTTTTGCCTTTGCAAGAGGGGTGGATATGGCATGCATTGGTGTAGAAAATAATTTCTTGGTATACATAAAATGAGGATTTTGCTTCTTAGCAAAAAATGAAGAATTTTCATTTTCCCTCACCATCTTGTGATTTACATGCTACTTGATAGTGTTATTGTTATACAAGAAGGCATGTTGATTCTTTTTGGGTGCTTTAGAAATATTTCTTGAATTTGCACCATAAAAAGAATTACAGGTGGGTTTCGTCACCACTTTTGGAATGTATCCCAAACCTCCACTATGGTTTTCCAGATGTTGTTTTTCCAACAAACCGTGGAGTGAATCCATAGCATGTACAAAGCTTATGAGCTTTTGGGATTCCTCTTTGCATTTCAACGTAAGTTGTTGAATGCGAGATTCTAAGCTAATGTTTTGAGCTATCAATTTTCGTTAATTATGCTCAAATCCTTAACTTGAGAGAGAAGTGTGTCTCTCTCACTAGTCTCATAAACATACAAAGCATCATTATTACTTACACTAGTAGATTCTAATTCATTCACCTTACTTATAGCATTTTTAAATTTTGCTTTCAATTTAGCATATGAGTCGATGCACTTACTTGCCCCATTGGAGACCACATTGTAACGATACTCAAGCTCCTCGTAAGATAGCTTTGGCTCCTCCTCAACTTCATCATCGATTTCCTCCTCGCTAGAGCTTGAAGAAGACTCTTCCCCTTTTGCCCTAAAGCACATTTCTTCGTTGGGGTTGAGCCACACCTCCACCTCTTCATCGCTTGAACTTGAGGAGATTGATGAAGAATCAGCGAATGCCACAAAGCACATGTGAGCTTGATCCTTGTCATCTTCATCTTCATCACTTGATGTGTCCACATCAGAGTCATCAAATGTGCCGACAATACCTTTCTTTTGGTTCTTGAATTTGGACTTCTCTTTCCAATGTTTCTTCCCTTTCCCTTTGTAAGATTCTTAGGAGGGTTTGGAAGGGCATTCGGTAGAGAGATGGCCTTTTACTTTACAATTGAAAAAAATAGACTTGTTAGATTTAGAGGCAAACTTTGAAGAAGATTTACCTTGCTTGCCCTTGAGGAATGCTTTGGATTGCTTGGCAAGCACCATGAAATCATCATCGCTAGCCTCATCTTCTCCATCTTCTTCACTCGAATCTTCTCGATGGAATTTTTTCCTCCACTTGATTGGATCCTTCTCGGCATGGAATGCAACCCCCTTTTGCTTCTCCAGCTTCTCGAGCTTTGATGGTTGAATCTTCTTCTTGTGTTGAAGCTTCACTTCATATGCCATGAGATTCCCAATGCACTCCTCAATGGTGTATTTGGAGATGTCATTAGACTCCAAAATATAGTTGGCCTTTGACTCCCATATGGGTGTAAGAGAGTCAAGGATCTTCTTCACTCGATCATCTAGGGAAATCACCTTCCCAAGTTCGTCCAAAGAGTTCACGATGTATGTGAACCTTGTGAACATTTCCGAGATGATTTCTCCTTCATACATATTAAACATTTCATATTTAGATCTAAACACACTTTTTAGATTTCTTTACCTTGGACGTCCCTTCATAAGTAATCTTCAAGATATGCCAAATTTCGTTGGCCGATTTGCATATGGAGATGCAGTTGAACACATTCGGAGTGAGGGCACAATGGAATGCATTCATAGCCCTCGCATTGTATTTGATTGAGCCCTTCTTCGCCTTTGTCCTTGAGGCCGCGGGTGTAGTAGGCTTCTTAAAGGGTGACTCTGTGATGTCCCATATGTCTTGACCCTCCAAGTAGATCATCATCCTGGTCTTCCAACTTGGGTAGTTGGTTCTGTTGAAGAGCGGGGGTCGAACGGTAGATAGACCGTCTTTATGAGACGCGGATGAAGCATTGAATGCTGTCATTGTTGTATGCTTCAACCTCGCTCTGATACCAATTGTAAGGACCGTCTTTGCCTTGCAATACTAACAACAAACACTCTGGCGAGGGGGGGAAATAGAGTAATGGCAATAATTGCGTAATTAAAAATTAAACTTGCAAATACAAAATTATAAATTCAAGAGGAGAATAATTCACACAATCAATGCAAATGCTAATACAAGAGTTTTACCCTGGTTCCCCAACTTGGGTACATCCAGCCCCACAAATATCCACTATTAACCTACACAAGGTAGTGAATACAATCTCACACAGAGATACCCTACACAATGGATATTGGATTCTCACAAAGAGATATCATTACGCTCAAACAGAGAGACTTTAACTCTCACAAAGAGAGTACTCAACCAACCCCACACAAGGGTTAAACTGTGTGCGGGTCTGGGTACCCCGTTTTTTTGTGTTACCCGGACCCTACCCGGTAAGGGACCGGGTCCTAAAATTTGGACCCGGAACCTACGCAATAAGACCCTTTACCCGGACCCTATCCGGACCCTATGGTTCCGGGTAGGTTCCAGGTATACTGTAAAATATAGTTACATTGTTTGCGACGAGTTGAAGTGAACAATCAAATTTGTGAAACTTTTCCATGACTGCAAACGTTACAGTTTGAAGCTTTTGTTATAAATTTTTACTAGTTTGATGGACAGTAGACCACTATTTAGTGACAATTGATGTAGATAAAAGTGTCTCATTATTCAACAGAAACTATATACTTATATGCAAGGTGTTAACTGTTAAGTAGTGGTGAGGTGTTAAGTATTGGTAATCCGGGTTCGGATATCGGTTCCGGGTCCGGGTACCCGTTCCCTATAAATGGGAACCGGAACCGGACCCGGTTCACACCGGTTCCTAGTTTTCATACCTGGAACCTACCCGGTACTAATGGGTATCTACCCGGAACCTACCCATTCGGGTAGGTTCCGATCGGGTATCTGGGTACCCTGTACCCATGCACACCCCTAGTTAAACTCTCACAAAGAGAGTAACTATCTCTCACAAAGAAAGCAAGGGTTTCAATACACAAAGATAAAATAAACTCTCTTACCTATGCCTTGATGAGATGAACTTACTCAATAATGAATGCAAGGCATGGAAGAGGATCTCCAAGTGATGAGATGAATTTGATTGCACTTGGATGATTTTCCTTGAGCTTGACTTCAATGCATGAAGAGGAATGAGAGCTCTAAGCGGGAAATAAGAGAGTTTAAGAGTGGCTTAATGATTCCCAATGATATGCAATATCAACTAAGTGTTCTAATTGAACTAAGCCCACTCATATATATAGGAAGCCCCAAAACCCCATAAAACCCAAGGAAAAAGCCAAGAGAGAAAAGATGCAACGGCTAGAATCTATGATTTTACGGCTAAGACAGTCGACTGAAGAAGAATGTACAGTCAACTGATCAACAACTATGAAATTCCCAACAGATATATTCTGAGCAAGGACAGACGACTGTAGAAGACCACACAGGCACCGATGTGCAGTCGCCTGTAAAGACTTCGTCAGACGACTGTCACATAGGATGGACTGGAGCTGAGAAAATGCAACTTACACACTAGTGTCTTCAGACAATCGATGACCATCTCTCAGGCTCCTGAAACTAGACAGGCGACTAAAAACTCTTCATCAGTCGACTGACTCACAAAGTGGGTTGAAGCCCAGAAAATGCAAGTTACGCACTTTGGCACACAGACGACTGTAGGACAACTCCCAAGCTCCTAATGGAAGACATGCACCTGAATAATGAACATCAGTCGACTGTTTCAAAAGCTTAAGAATGTGTCAATAAATAGTTGACTTGAGCTATGCACAACAGTCGGTTGTAGAAGGCTGGCCAGGCGCCTGGAATCACCTAGTCGCCTATCCTACCTTCAGGAGTTGCCTGTTGGAGAGCCAAAAACTCTAATAAGAGTTTAAGGCAAGGGGAACCAATATGATGGGTTTCTATGATAATCATAGGGCTCACTAAGATGGAAAATGCAATGCATGTATGAGTAGACCATCTATCAAGGGATTACAATATTCCTAGACTCAAAAAGAGAAAAGCAAGTAAAAGAAATTACATGGATTACATTTGCTTCTCTTAGAGTCTAATCTTCAACCTTGATGCTCCAAATCATCTTCCAAGCTTTTGCACCTCTTGATGAGCTTCCCTTTATCAAGATCCAAACTTTGGCTATGCTCCTCTAGATATCCATCCTTGCACCAAGCTATTAGTCTCCAAATCATGTTATTCTTCATTTGATAATCATGAGACTAAAGCATGAGAGTCATTAGAAACAACATAATGTTGTGATCATCATCAAAATAATGTTGGTCTAAAACACAAATACCTAATACTTACCAAATATCAGTAAGAGTAAAACCAATACAATTATAACACCACTTCCCATAACCCGGGAATGATCCACTCACACAACCCGAGAGTAAGTTTCATAAGAGAAAAAGAGAATATGAAATATTCAAATTGAAATAATAACATAAGTTTATGCCTTGAATATGAACTTACTATGAAGTGAGGTATTGAAGTGTGTGTAGTGCTACTAAAATATGAATGAGAGCACTTACTACTTGTCCAAACAAAGAAGCAATGAATTCTTGAAAATTAAGCTTTGAAGCTTGCGGACAAGTGTGAGAGATGAGAGTTTTGAATGCTTGAGGGAGCTTTGAATGTACTTCAATAAATTTGGATCAGTTCTAAGAGTTCTAAATTGAATGCATGAAGTCCCTATATATAAGAGCCTAAAATCCCACCAAATCTCTCCCAAATCATCAGAATTAAATGATGGAAATAGTTTGTAACGGACAGAAATCCGAGTCATCAGTCGACTCGAGAAGACCTACTAGGCGACTGAGGTATACTATGCTGACACATCTTTACATGCAGCCAAACGACTAGTCGACCAAACGTCTGTGATACTATTTAGGCATCTTGGTCTAACGCATCAAACGACTTAACACTCAGGCAAATGGAAAATGAGTTACTGGATTTTTTGGTGAAAAATGCCAGACGTCTGTAGAAGGGGTACCAGACGTCTGGGTGACTATTCATGCGTATGTCACTAAAGCTATAGATGACTTAACAGTCGGGTCAGATGAAATGAAGTTACTGGAATTCTAGACCCAAAATACCAGACGTCTGTAGGTGATCTCCCAGACGTCTGTCCAACTGTGCAGACGTCTAAGAAGACACTCTCAGACGTCTGTCCAATTAGGGTTTTAGGGAATCCTAAAACATGCACACCAGAGGTCTGGTTGGCATACACCAGTCGTCTGGTTGAAGGTAGAAAGCTCAACTTTGAGTAGAATGCCTATCTACCCCTATGGGATCAACACATGAATGAACAAACATGTTATAGGCGACAAGTAAGTTCTTTTAGTGATTCAGGATTGAAATTGCATTTTTATCCCCGCATTTTTTGCATTTTGGTGCATGTATCGTTATATTTTATCTCCATTACATGTATTTTATTTGATATCATCTTATTTTGGAGCTAATCAATTATTTTTGCACAAAATAATGTTTTATGGCTTAATCGTGTCATAGTTTATTTTGCAGGATTTTTGGGTTTCCTGGATTTTTTGAAGCTTAAATGGACACTTTAAACTTAAGGATTTACACCCCTACATGGTTGTGTGTGACATCACACACGATCGTGTGGTGCATAACTTGTTGCAGCCAAATGAAAGTAGCCGTGACACGGTCATGTGTGCCATCGCATGTAACGATGTGGTGATTCAAAGCTGGGATATAGCAGCTACATACGATCGTGTCTCATGACAGTGTGTTGATGTGCCCAAGGAGAAAAGGGCCACATGGCCATGTCAATGAACGACATGATCGAGCCAGGAAACAAACAGAAGGGGCAAAAAATGAGCTTACAGTTAGACAGTCGTGTCATACGACCGTATCTGCCCAGATCAACTAAAGGCCAAAGCTGGGAGAATGGTGACACGACTGTGTTACCCTCACTTTCTTCTTCGAAGTTGCAAGGCTGGGCTTGGTTTTTCGATCTGTTTGCAGCTATTTTGAACCCAATACGAGTTTTGCTGCTATGTAAGCCCTAGGCCTCCCTCTCTTTACCACATTCCACTCTTCCTCATCTTCACCTTAGGGTTTGGGGAGGCCATTGGAGGAGCAAGGAAGCTTGGAGGAGCATAACCTGATGGTAAGCTTTCATTTTTGGGAGAAATCATGTGTGATCTCTTCCCATTCTCTTGTGTATTTGATCTAGTTTGTCATAATGCATTGGATGAGGGGTTTTAGAAGTAAAAAATGTTTCCTTTAAGATTATATTTGGCTAGATCTTCTTTTGTGTGTTGTTTGGTGATGTGTGGTTGTTTTGGTTAAGCTATTTCAATTCTTTCATGATTTAAAGTTTATGTGGATGGATTGTTGTGTGATGAATATTTGATTTAGAGACCATACTGGATCATCCCTAAAGTGGAGCAAGCCTAGGTGGAACAACTCTTTATTGTTTTCATGCCATTATCTCCATAATCCACCCACTACTTTCATTACACACCAAGTATTCGATTAAATGCCACATCCACCGATTGTTCATTTCTTAGCCAGATGGATGCCTAAGTTACATTCGAGTTGAACCCATATGCCTAGCAACCACATTGACCCACACACCGCATATACCTCCTGACACACCCAGAACTTACACCTAAAAGCCACCTGGCGGTGTCACGGTCGCCAAGCGCTGTATGGTTCCTAGGTGTCTATTTTGGGTTCTATCCGCAAGCGGACGGTGTCAAATTATAGTATAAAAGATTGTCAAATTCCATAGAGACAGTGACGGTGTGTTGGGTCTCAGAATACTTCTAAATCTCAGAAAGAATTAGCAGTCAGTTGGAAGATTGTTTGTTTGACGTTGTTGGTTCAATATAAGGAAACTAAGGCCTTAGGGATGATCGCTAGGATCGTCAGAGGTCGATGTTAGGCTTGGGTTCCCAAATTGCGTTGGGTTTATGGGGTTGGTCTCTCAGCTGGTACCACTCTCGTGGATCGAAGCTTTGAGGTACTTTGATGGCTCTCATTGACGCAATGACGGTAGCCGTCAATTTAGTGATATAGTTCATCGGTGGATCCCCTCAAGACACGAGACGAGCATGGTCACGAGCCTTGATTGGATCCACTAACTCCCTAATTAAATCCTTATGATAATCCTTAAGTTAATCAATTTCACAGACCGCGGGCATGATCCCAGTACGAGTTCTCCTAGGGATTTGGCTGGATCAACCAAAGTACTCCCTCTTTTATTCCCAACACAGCCTAAAAATCTCAGATCTACATATTTTTCCTAAGATCCTAGGGCTAACCCATTAGCCCTAGGTAAGATTACTATGACATGGCAAATAGGACAAAGAAAGATGCGATTTTTAGATCGGAGTTCATAATTGCAATGAGGGAAAACAAGAAAGTTGAGATCTTTACGTACCAAAAGTAAGTAGTGCAATAGACGACGATAAGAAAATCCAGATCCAGAAATTCCATGCAGTAACAAGCAATAAAAATCGAGTCTTTACTTTTTGTCGGCACAAAATCTCCAAGACCTAGATCTAGAACTCTTAATAAAAATTAAAGCTAAAACTAAAAATTAACCTCAAAGCTTCGACGTCCTCTAAAGAGTCTGGAAAAACGACTTAAATACATAGGGGATGGACCCCGCACGAAAAACTTAAAATCTGAAAGTTTGGGGCCCACTTGTCACTGGCCGCGTCGGCTGCTCGACCGAGTAGGCGGCTGATCGGTCGAGCAGACCAGACTCTGATGCTGCACTGCTTGGAATGGATACAGGCTACTCGACTGAGTAGCCCACCTGCTCGATCGAGTCATCATGGGGTCGGAGCTTCTCCTCAAATTGTCATTCTGCCTACTCGGGTCGAGTAGGTTCTGCTCAGTCGAGTCATCAGGATGCCTGGATTCTTCGCCCAAAACCTCGCTTTGTCTGCTCTGGTCGAGTAGGTCCTGCTTGGTCGAGTCGGATGTCTGATGGAGGAATCTTGAAGTTGGGTTGACTCGGTCGAGTCACCTCTTTGCTTGATCGAGTGGCCCGTACACACTGGCTGAATCTGCGTGTCAGCTCGACCGAGCAGCAGAATGCTACTCGGGCTGAGTTTTCTGGGAAAGTGACTTAAGCCTTGGCTTTTGATCCTTCTCTCGCTCACTCCTCCTCCTCTCCTACCTGCTTCCAAACCTCAACGAACTCCTGCAGAGCCTATGACGTCCTGGACATGCTGGATGTGTCCGCATCCCAAATCAGCTCCAAATCGCTCCAAAATTCATGCAAGTACAAAAATCTATACGTGACTCGGATATGGCATTAGAAGCGCGTATATGTATGAAAATAAGGGATTTGGATGCGAATATGAAATGAAATGAAATGAAATGATGCTATAAAAAGATGGAAAATTTGGACACATCACCACCTTTCCTATTTGTCTCTCTGATTCCCCTGACATAGGATGTTGATTTGGTAAATGGTCTCACTCCAATTTTCACACCCATCACCCTGTAGCTAGTTGGTAGTATCTCCACCATTATTTCTCCTTAATTAGTTAAACTCGTGATTGCAAAGCGACTTGTCTCTGTGATCCGACCCGGTCTCAACGAAAATTTATTACTTGGCGACCTCCTATAGATGGGAGTATCACTCACTTATTTTGAGACGAGTTAAGTTGTTGGCGTCGTTGTCAGGGACAATTGTTTTTGCATATTACAATTTCGATTGACTTTGGAAATTTCGGCATGATACATCCTTCTATTTAGTGAGAGTATTTTCGATTCTTTATCTTCCACTTATTGAATCTTTCAACTTTATTTATTTTACACTTCTTGAGTCCTTTGCTATTTTATTTTATAAAATTCAAAAATAAATATGGAGCTTAACGGCACAAATTTTCTGTATAATGCATATTCGTCTTCTTTGAGCAGTGCCATGTCATTGAAGCTCAAAATTATTGGCCTCAAATTGATTGTGAATCCTTCTATCAAGCTTAGAGGAGGCTGACAGATTTATTAAGCCATTGTCCACATCATAGGTTCACAATAGCCAATTTCTTCCTGTTCTTCTACACGGGGCTACATGAGGAGATGCAGTACTACATGGTAATGTTGGACGATAGAGCTTTCCTTCACAGGTCATCGAAATATTCTTGGGATTTCCTGGAGTCCATGTAGGAAATTGCATAACCATTGGATGTGACTCCAGGGAGTGAGCCATTAGCGCCATATCTTTACAATGCCAAAGTATACCTTGACCTAGGTGAGTCAAGCATGGACGCACCCTTGCAACCCTTGGCTGAGGAACTTCAACATCTTATCTAGACACATGAGGCTTAATCCCAACACTTTCAGCGGAGCATGCAGACTCGAGTCCAGCACATTCACCAAATCTTAGCGAGTCTTGCATTGTCGGCCTCCAGCTTGGGCGAAGGTAATCCAACCACCCAAAAAATTTTAATATCTGATTTGGATTCTTTTTCTCTTGCAGGAGATGTGCGCAAAGAGGGAGAGAACTGTTAGATCCATGTGGATGGCAGACAACACTAGAAGAGTGGTTGAACAGTGTTGTACACAAAGTAATAAAATTCTTAGCTAAATTAAAACCCTTCTTTTGTTGCCTAAGTCTCAAATATGGGTTACCTCAATTTGTACTTAATCAACGCAAATATTATATGTTTGTGAGAATAATGAGTTACATCTGAAATAAATAACACAAACAATAATAGAGAGAGAGAGAGAACACAAATATTATATGTTTGTGAGAATAATGAGTTACATCTGAAATAAATAACACAAACAATAATCTAGAGAGAGAGAGAGAGAGAGAGAGAGAGAGAGAGAGAGAGAGAGAGAGAGAGAGAGAGAGAGAGAGAGAGAGAGAGAGAGAGAGAAGATGCACAGCGCAAACACCATAATTTTATCCTGTTTCCCCGTCCTGGGTATGTCCAGTACCCGATCTCGCTCGGGATTTAATCCACTATTGCAAACCGCAATACATGCACCTAGAATACCTCACTAGGAATTTCCAACACACTCACCTAGTTATAACCAATTAGGATTTACAACACTTTTCCCTACACGTGGGAAATACAAACACAAAGTCTTTTCCAAAGACTTTACAATAGATATGAAAATAAATACATGATTTCCTAAAAGCTAATAGTATATGAGTGCATAAAGTACCTTAAGAAAATCAAAAGACATTTTGATCAAATAAATGATATAGATTAACACGACTTAATCAAAAAGGTTGTCTTGAACTTGATTATCTAAAATATGCATGTGGGCTTTAGAGATCAAAAATCAAGTTTTAATCTTTGAGAAAAATATGAACTTTAAAGTACACAAAGATTAAAAAGAGAGAACTTGAAATTTGAATCTCAATAAGAAAAGCTATGAGCTTTGGAGATCAAATCAAGTTGTAAAAGGTTAAAAATAATCAGAAATAAACTGAGAATTTAAGTACAAGAACATTAACACAGTAGCCTTTAAAGAAAATCTGCAGAACTTTTGAGAGCTAGAGACCTTTTGCGCAAAGAGAGAGTTTTCTTTTGATATGAAAATGTTGTATGAAAAATTCGAAAATCTCTTGTATTTATAGAGAGATAATAGCATAAATATGCCCAAAATCAGCTTAAAATCAGCTTAAAAAGTCTCCTCTAACCGCTAGCATAAAATATGGCTATTTCACCCAGATAGTTGGCTATTTCCAAGGGTAGTCGGCTATTTTTTTGACAGAGAGTTTGGAGTAAGATATTCCTACCAGTAGTCGGTTATCTGACCCAGATAGTAGGCTATTTCTGGATACTCTTGTTTTTCTACTTAAAATACTTGAAAATTAACAAAAATTATGGTAAAATATTATACTATATATTTATATTCAAAAATGATTTTTCAAGAAATTTTGTGTGTGTGTATAAGACATACTTTGTGTAACGGCCTGTTTCTATCGTACCTTCTTCGTGCACGTGCTTTTGATCGTGCACGTGTTTATTTTAGACTTTAGTTGTTTTTGAACGTTTTTGTGTGATATGTCGTCGTGATCGTCTCTGAAAGTATTAGATTGTGGAACAACTTGGGAACGACATATCTCGAGTCGTTCTTCCGCGATACTAACTTATTTGAGGTAACGTCGCGACTTTCTGTTTTGACGCGAGACGTTTCTATTTTAAGTTTCGTCTCTCGACGTCGAAATTTAGATCCGTCTTCTCCGATCTCTTTCTCTCGTCGTCCCGAACACCCTAGAATTATTTTACAATTTTTGGACTTAATTTGACCTATTTTCCATTTATTTGAAACTTTTAAATAATTTTAAAACCTATTTTTATAAGAGTTTTAATTACAATAAAATTCCTATAATATAATAACGCTTTAAAGAATTTTCTGACCAAATTTCAGAATTTTTGGCCGCACCCATCTCGTGTGAGGGAGAGAAGAGTAAATCTATTTTTAATTAATTATTTTAATTATATAATTACGTTTTTATTAAACCCTAACCCTAGCCCTAGCTCTAACCTATTTATAATAGCCCTAGGATAAATTATTTTCGCATTACACAAACCCTAGCCGTCAAAAACACCTTCCCGACGTTCGTCGCAACGTTGCGACGATCGCCTAATGCACGACAGGAGCTCACCCCCGCAATTCCCAGCGCACGACCGGAGCAGCCCCTCGCATCACCGCTCGCAACGCTCCGCTGCACGCCCCCCCGCTGTCGCTCCGCTCCGACCGAGGCCTTCTCTCGGTCTGACCGAGAGAACAGCCTCTTCGCCGCTCCGCTGCACCGCTCCGCATCGCCCTAGCGCCCGACCGGTGGGTCCGCCCGCAGCGACCGAGAGGCCGCCCCGCACCCGCGCTTCGCTCCGCCTCGTTGCAAGTTGCAACGCTGCAACTTGGCCCGCCCCGCTGCGACCGACGGGATCCCTCAGTCTGACCGAGGGAATTCTTCGCACCGCCCAAGCTCCCGACCCCGCTGCGTTGCAGCTTGCACGACCGAGAGCCCCTCTCGGTCTGACCGAGAGGAACCCCCGCACCGAAGGTGAACGACCGACAGAACTTCGTCGCAACGTCATTTCTCCCACACCAACTTCTGTGGTGGGCCCCCCAAGTGCTCCTGAGGTGTTGTGGGCCCCCTTGGACCCCTAGCACTGCTGTGGGCCCCACTTGGACGTGCTACTTTGCGGATTTGCCGTCTAAGACGTTGCGACACGTCGTAGGCCTTCGTCGCAAGTTCCAGCTTTCGGAGAATCGTGCAAGGATCATATCTGAAGCTGAAGAGTTCTCCGATCAGACACGACATCCATTCTACGACAAACTCCGGTTCAGGTTGGTTCCCCAAAACTCGTAGAAACCCCCACAATAGTTGACTGAACCCTAAACTAAAAACCGTCAACTTGAACTAAATTTACTTTCCAGCTCCTGTAAAACGTTGTACGAACATAGAAAATCGACGAACGGACTTTGTTGACTGTGCACATAGGATAGATCGTCGATTAGGCTGAAACATCAAAAAGTGACTTTTGACGAATAGGATGGTCCCGTAAACCTAGAAACGAAACCTAATAGGATTTGATGAAATTGAGACCTGACATCGTCGCCGAGGCGATATTTCAGACGGACTTCTGCGGACGAGACGCTTGGACGAGACGCTTCGAGAGGACGACACACTTGCCGTTTCAGGCAAGTGTACCCACTTGCGTTTTTGACCGTGCTTTGGTCTTAGATTGCTAGAACTGTTAGACTGTGAGTGTTTAGATTCCGGACGTGAAATGATATCGTCTGGGTCACCCTGACGACTTAGACTTGACGACGAAGTCTAAGTCCGACGAACAACAACTTGTGACACTTTAGGATTGTCTTGTGTGTGCGTGCGTGTGGACACCCTAGAATAACTCTCCCGTACACTGGTCGTGTCTTGTCACTGTGTTACAAAAAGCCTTCGGGCGTTTCAGATGCTCTCCTTGCGGGAGTGATATCCGTGTTACAAAAAGCCTTCGGGCGTTTCAGATGCTCTCCTTGCGGGAGTGATCTCCGTGTTACAAAAAGCCTGCGGGCGTTTCAGATGCTCTCCTTGCGGGAGTGATCTCCCTGTTACAAAAAGCCTTCGGGCATTTCAGATGCTCTCCTTGCGGGAGTGATCTCCGTGTTACAAAAAGCCTGCGGGCGTTTCAGATGCTCTCCTTGCGGGAGTGATCTCCGTGTTACAAAAAGCCTTCGGGCGTTTCAGATGCTTCCCGAGCGGAAGTGATCTCCGTGATACAAAAAGCCTACGGACGTTTCAGGTGCGTTCCTTGCGAAAGTGATCTACGTGCTTCCTGTCATGAGTTCTGGGGTTTTGGGGTAGGGTTGAGCGTGCGCACGGGGAGAGGGTCTGATCCCCCTCAACCCGTAAGGCGTGAACCCTTCGTGTCGTGTCGTGTCGTGTCGTGTCTTACCTGTCTTGTCTGTCTTCGTCTTGTCCTGACACCTTTATGTTAGTCCCGTAGTCGGTAGCACACGCTATGGTTACTGCCTGCTACGCTTTACTTTCCTGCTGCGTACTTCTTTTGCTACCTTGTTGTAACCTCAGCATGCTAATCAACCAGTAAAACATTGTTTAATAGTTCAGTACACTTGCAGTTTGGTCTAACCCTTTTTGTAGACCTGACCTGACGTACAGTTCCTTCTTTTGGTGCTGTACGTCAGGTGTTCAGCCAGAGATCGTGGATGAGGCAGACTCGCTGGAGTACGTGGAGCCGAGGACGTCGTCATCAGAGTACGTACCTGACAAGGACCAGACCTTGAGGTCTTTTAGTCTCCACTTTCAGAGGTTACTACTTTTAGTTTGCTTTTAGCTAGGTTGTTGCCATGCTTAGGCTTTCTTTTAGACTTTGTACTTGTTGGATATTATATCTCTATTTAATGAATGCAACTTCCTTTCCGTACTTTCTGTTGTTTCGAACTATAATAAAGCAAGAACCTGGAAATCGTTTAAAATGGTACCCCTACAGACGCTTATTGGGTCCGAGCTTCTCAAGCTCTGGCCTAAGCGGGCCTTGTCACGCTTCGCTTCCGTCCATTTTGGGAAGCGGGGCGTGACACTTTGCCTTTTACATTTCTAAGCAAATAACTTAGATACACATCACTAGCGCTTGATCTTCAATCTTCGAATTGAGCCATCTCTTCTTGATCTTAAGTCTTCATGCGCCTTATAATTTTGAGCCTTCAAATGCTTCAGTTCATGTTTCGAAAGTAGACTTTTGATCGTGTCTTCTAGGTCTTTCAATTTGATTTACAATGCGTTATGATCTTCATGGTTTATAAAATAACTCCTTGTCACCTATGTACGCTTGAATTAAACATATTAGTACACATATCACTTATGCACATCATCAAAATCCACTGGGTGGGTCTTAATAACCCAACACTCTCCGTCTTTTTGATGATGATAACGAATGATATAAAATATGGAAAATATAATATGCAAAACAGAAATGACTTACGCTCACCCTGCAAAGATACATGATTGCTGGGGAGAAGTTGCTCCCCCTCCATGAAAGCTGGTTAGGAATAAGATGAAATATGCACAATTCATATTTGTTACGACCTAAAGATCGTGACACTCCAACCTTCGATCCAAGCCCACCGACTACCCTGTTTAGCTCGCTCCTCCCTCACAACGGTCAACTGGTCCAGAGATGGGACGCTCCTCGCCCACGACTTCGTAGACCGTCCGCTCATTTCTCCCGGCTCGCTAGGCGCCGGTTGACCCTAAAGTCCGACACGACCAGAGGAAGGGCGCACTTCACCTCAACCGGTGGCAAGGGCATATTCCGCCACGATTCCAACGGGTCGCGCGCACGTTCCCCCCAAGCTCACCGGGAATAGCGCGCTAGCCGTACGACCGGATCGCTCGTCTTCAGTCGAGAGCGTCCTAGCGATCCATCGGTGGTCTCGCACCTCGAGCGCACTCCGACGACTCTTTGGCCCATCGGTCGCGACAAACAACCTAGTACAAGGACGCTACTGACACTTACACCGTCCGACCATCTGACAAAGCGCCCACTGACCGCTGCGCCCCTGACACTTAATGCTTTCGGCCCTGACACCCTGACAAAAGCGCCCCTGGCCACTGCGCCGTCTGACAAAAGCGTGGCTGACACTCCTGTTCCTGACATCCTCATCCGAAGCTTCCACTGACAGTAGGGCCAGCTCAGCACGTCGAGTCAGCATGCCAGGTCAGCCCCACCTAACTGCCTCCCATCAGGTATAAATCCCTATTCACCTCCAACAGGAAAGAGGTGGGCAAATTCTCTCTCAATCTATCATTCACACACGAGAGCAAAGGTCGTCCATATCTTTGTTCTCCCACCTATAGCTCGCCACGTACGATCGACACACAGTTAGTCCGACCGGCGTGCCTAGCCCCTGTTTTAAGTCCTATTACTGACTTAGGCATCGGAGGGGCTAAGGGTTGGACCCCAACCCCGCCCTTCTGACGAGTTGCTCGTGCTGCAGGAAAGCTCGCCCCTTGGTCGACATCAACTTCAGCCTCCTGCCATCCAATCTTCCTCCGCCGCGTTCGGTGAGATTCAACTCCATGGCCACCCCCGGCGGCAAGTCCAACCTCTTCACCCCACTAATCACTTGTTAAACAGCCACCTAAACCCTCTTCTCAACATAACCACCGTGCCCTTGGTTCTCCAGAATACAAATTCATTGTACGCGAGTTCCACCTCGTAACAATTGGCGCCGTCTGTGGGATTGGCCATTGCATTATCATCATGAACACCAATAGATGCAGCAGCAGCGATTGCAGCAGCTACAACAACATCAGCAAGAACAATGGCAGAGCCAACCACATCAACAACAGCATAGCCAATTACATCAGCAGCAGCATCAACATAAACAAATGCAGTAGCAATGTGCACCAAGTCAGCAAATGCCTAATGTAGCTTCAGTGCTAGTCAGCTAATGTGCACCTAGTCAACGGGAGAGGGAAAATGCGGGGGAGGCTTCGGGCTATCTGTACCCGCCATCTTGAAGACCTCCGGGGCAGCCCGTCAGCTCGCCACCCAAACCGGAGAGGAAAAATACGGGGGAGGCTTCGGCCAATCTGTACCCGCCATCTTGAAGACCTCCGGGGCAGCCCGCCAGCTCGCCACCTAAACTGGAGAGGAAAAATACGGGGGAGGCTTCGGCCAATCTGAACCCGCCGTCTTGAAGACCTCCGGGGCAGCCCGTCAGCTCGCCACCCAAACCGGAGAGGGAAAATGCGGGGGAGGCTTCGGCCAATCTGTACCCGCCATCTTGAAGACCTCCGAGGCAGCCCGTCAGCTCGCCACCCAAACCGGAGAGGGAAAATGCGGGGGAGGCTTCGGCCAATCTGTACCCGCCATCTTGAAGACCTCTGGGGCAGCCCGTCAGCTCGCCACCCAAACCGGAGAGGAAAAATACGGGGGAGGCTTCGGCCAATCTATACCCGTCATCTTGAAGACCTCCGGGGCAGCCCGTCAGCTCGCCACCCAAACCGGAGAGGAAAAATGCGGGGGAGGCTTCGGCCAATCTGTACCCGCCATCTTGAAGACCTCCGGGGCAGCCCGCCGGCTCGCCACCCAAACCGGAGAGGAAAAATGCGGGGGAGGCTTCGGCCAATCTGTACCCGCCGTCTTGAAGACCTCCGGGGCAGCCCGTCAGCTTGCCACCCAAACCGGAGAGGAAAAATGCGGGGGAGGCTTCGGCCAATCTGTACCCGCCAACTTGAAGACCTCCGGGGCAGCCCGCCAGCTCGCCACCCAAACCGAAGAGGAAAAATGCGGGGCAGGCTTCGGCCAATCTGTACCCGCTGTCTTGAAGACCTCTGGGGAAACCCGTCAGCTCACCACCCAAACCGGAGAGGGAAAATGCGGGGGAGGCTTCGGCCAATCTGTACCCGCCATCTTGAAGACCTCCGGGGCAGCCCGTCAGCTCGCCACCCAAATCGGAGAGGGAAAATTCGGGGGAGGCTTCGGTCAATCTGTACCTGCCATCTTGAAGACCTCCAGGGCAGCCCGTCAGCTCGTCACCCAAACCGGAGAGGAAAAATGCGGGGGAGGCTTCGGCCAATCTGTACCCGCCATCTTGAAGACCTCCGGGGCAACCCGTCAGCTCTCCACCCAAACCGGAGAGGAAAAATGCGGGGGAGGCTTCGGCCAATCTGTACCCCCCTTCTTGAAGACCTCTGGGGCAGCCCGCCTGCTCGCCACCAAAACCGGAGAGGAAAAATGCGGGGGAGGCTTCGGCCAATCTGTACCCGCCGTCTTGAAGACCTCCGAGGCAGCCCGTCAGCTCGCCACCCAAACCGGAGAGGAAAAATGCGGGGGAGGCTTTGGCCAATCTGTAACCGCCATCTTGAAGACCTCTGGGGCAGCCCGCCAGCTCGCCACCCAAACCGGAGAGGAAAAATGCGGGAGAGGCTTCGGCCAATCTGTACCCGCCATCTTGAAGACCTCCGGGGCAGCCCGCCAGCTCGCCACCCAAACCGGAGAGGAAAAATGCGGGGGAGGCTTCGGCATATCTGTACCCGCCGTCTTGAAGACCTCCGGCGCAGCCCGTCAGCTCGTCACCCAAACCGGAGAGAAAAAATGCGGGGGAGGCTTCAGCCAATCTGTACCCTCCATCTTGAAGACCTCCGGGGTAGCCCTCCAGCTCGCCACCCAAACTGGAGAGGAAAAATACGGGGGTGTCTTCGGCCAATCAGTACCCGCCGTCTTGAAGACCTCCGGGGCAGCCCGTCCACTCGCCACCCAAACCGGAGAGGAAAAATGCGGGGGATGCTTCGGCCAATCTGTACCCGCCATCTTGAAGACCTCCGGGGCAGCCCGTCAGCTCGCCACCCAAACCGGAGAGGAAAAATGCGGGGGAGGCTTCTGCCAATCTGTACCCGCCATCTTGAAGACCTCCGTGGCAGCCCGTCAGCTCGCCACCCAAACCGGAGAGGAAAAATGCGGGGGAGGCTTCGGCCAATCTGTACCCGCCATCTTGAAGACCTCCGGGGCAGCCCGTCAGCTCGCCACCCAAACCGGAGAGGAAAAATGCGGGGGAGGCTTCGGCTAATCTGTACCCGCCATCTTGAAGACCTCCGGGGCAGCCCGTCAGCTCGCCACCCAAACCGGAGATGAAAAATGGGGGGAGGCTTTGGCCCATCTGTACCCACCATCTTGAGGACCTCCGGGGCAGCCCGTCAGCTCGCCACCCAAACCGGAGAGGAAAAATGTGGGGGATGCTTCGGCCAATCTGTACCCGCCATCTTGAGGACCTCCGGGGCAGCCCGCCAGCTCGCCACCAAAACTGGAGAGGAAAAATGCGGGGGAGGCTTCTGCCAATCTGTACCCACTATTTTGAGGACCTCCGGGGCAGCCCGTCAGCTCGCCACCCAAACCGGAGAGGAGAAATGCGGGGGAGGCTTCGGCCAATCTGCATCCGCCATCTTGAGGACCTCCGGGGTAGCCTGTCAGCTCGCCATCCAAACCGGAGAGGAAAAATGTGGGGGAGGCTTCGGCCAATCTGTACCCGCCATCTTGAGGACCTCCGGGGCAGCCCGCCAGCTCGCCACCCAAACTGGAGAGGAAAAATGCGGGGGAGGCTTCGGCCAATCTGTACCCACTATCTTGAGGACCTCCGGGGCAGCCCGTCAGCTCGCCACCCAAACTAGAGAAGAAAAATGCGGGGGAGGCTTCGGCCAATCTGTACCCGCCATCTTGAAGACCTCCGGGGCAGCCCGTTAGCTCGCCACCCAAACCGGAGAGGAAAAATGCGGGGGAGGCTTCGGCCAATCTGTACCCGCCATCTTGAAGACCTCCGGGGCAGCCCGTCAGCTCGCCACCCAAACCGGAGAGGAAAAATACGGGGGAGGCTTCGGCCAATCTGTACCCGCCATCTGGAAGACCTCCGGGGCAGCCCGTCCGCTCGCCACCCAAACCGGAGAGGAAAAATACGGGGAGGCTTCGGCCAAGCTGTACTCTCCATCTCGAAGACCTCCGGGGCAGCCCGTCAGCTCGCTACCCAAATCGGAGAGGAAAAATACGGGGGAGGCTTCGGCCAATCTGTACCCGCCATCTTGAAGACCTCCGGGGCCGCCCGTCCGCTCGCCACCCAAACCGGAGAGGAAAAATGCGGGGGAGGCTTCGGCCAAGCTGTACCCGCCATCTCGAAGACCTCCGGGGTAGCCCGTCAGCTCGCCACCCAAACCGGAGAGGAAAAATTCGGGGAGGCTTTGGCCCATCTGTACCCGCCATCTTGAGGACCTCCGGGGCAGCCCGCCAGCTCGCCACCCAAACCGGGGAAGAAAATGCGGGGGAGGCTTCGGCCCATCTGTACCCGCGATCTCGCCACCCAAACCGGGGAAGAAAATGCGGGGGAGGCTTTGGCCCATCTGTACCCGCACTCTAGAGGTCCTCCGGGGCAGCCCGACTGCTCGCCATCCAAACTGGTCACCAATCCATCTCTGATACATGTCTATGTTTCGGCTAACGCACTTTGTGTTTCTATGATAAGAGAGGCCTAGTCCAAGATCGGCATGATTACCTAGGTGGCCGACCTCGCCACCCCCAAAATTCGGAACATGCCTACAAGCTGGACTCTTGATAGGTCGTCAGGGCTTATGGAGCTCACTACCAGCCAAGAGGTACAAATAATTGATACGTCTTCCGAGCTAGGCCGGGCTTCCGTCTCAAGCTCGAATGACGGGGGCAATTGTTACGACCTAAAGATCGTGACACTCCAACCTTCCATCCAAGCCCACCGACTACCCTGTTAGCTCGCTCCTCCCTCACAAAGGTCAACTGGTCTGGAGATGGGACGCTCCTCGTCCACGACTTCGTAGACCGTCCGCTCATTTCTCCCGGCCCGCTAGGCTCCAGCCGACCCTAAAGTCCGACACGACCAGAGGAAGGGCGCACTTCACCTCAACCGGTGGCAAGGGCGCACTCCGCCACGATTCCAGCGGGTCGCGCTCACATTCCCCCCAAGCTCGCCGGGAATAGCGCGCTAGCCGTACGACCGGATCGCTCGTCTTTAGTCGAGAGCGTCCTAGCGATCCATCGGTGGTCTCGCACCACGAGCGCACTCCGACGACTCTTTGGCACATCGGTCGCGACAAACAACCTAGTACAAGGACGCTACTGACACTTACGCCGTCCGACCATCTGACAAAGCGCCCACTGACCGCGGCGCCCCCTAACACTTAATGCTTTCGGCCCTGACACCCTGACAAAAGCGACCCTGTCCGCTGCGTCGTCTGACAAAAGCGTGGCTGACACTCCTGTTCCTGACATCCTCGTCCGAAGCTTCCACTGACAGTAGGGCCAGCTCAGCACGTCGAGTCAGCATGCCAGGTCAGCCCCACCTAACCGCCTCCCATCAGGTATAAATCCCTATTCACCTCCAACGGGAAAGAGGTGGGCAAATTATCTCTCAATCTATCATTCACACACGAGAGCAAAGGTCGTCCATATCTTTGTTCTCCCACTTATAGCTCGCCAAATACGGTCGACACACAGTTAGTCCGACCGGCGTGCCTAGCCCCCGTTTTAAGTCCTATTACTGACTTAGGCATCGGAGGGGCTAAGGGTTGGACCCCAACCCCGCCCTTCTGACGAGTTGCTCGTGCTGCAGGAAAGCTCGTCCCTTGGTCGACATCAACTTCAGCCTCCTGCCATCCAATCTTCCTCCGCCGCGTCCGGTGAGATTCGACTCCGTGGCCACCCCCGGCGGCAAGTCCAACCTCTTCACCCCACTAATCACTTGTTAAACAGCCCACCTAAAACCTCTTCTCAACATAACCACCGTGCCCTTGGTTCTCCACAATACAAATTCATTGTACGCGAGTTCCACCTCGTAACAATATTATATTCCAATTCAAGTGTTAATCAAGTATTGTTATTTTATATGCATTGTAATCTTTCTCCCCCTTTGTCACATCAAAAACATGTAGTAAAATTATGACATGGTTATTTAAATAAGCATATAGTGAACAAGAATAAAAACTTTAAAAAATATGACACCAAGTGTTAAATAAAAAGAAAATGTTTCTTAATATCTTTCATTTGAGATTTTGCATAAAGGATTATGGCGTAATTTATACACATATGCAATATTTATTTGAGAAAAAAATTTATTTTGCACAATGAATTAGATAGCGACACCAAGTAAAAATTTGCATGATGAAATATTATCTTGATGTCTCAATGTCATTTTGTAATGACTTCACAATCACCATTTGCAAAAGAAAATTTGTAATTTGATGCACATATGAAATTTTCATTGGTTTTTCTCATATTAGTCCCTTAAATCTTGCAAAATTTGATATTAGTCCCTTAAATCTTCGAATTTTGAGTTTAATCCCTCAAATCATTAAATATAACCAAAATAGTCCCCCCGCTCTAATTTTCCGTTAAAAAGCCCCGTTAACACTGACGTGGCTGTTAGTGCTGACGTGTTAATTAACACTAATTGTTAACTAATCGTTAATTAATCTAACTATTTAACAGAATATAGGATGGGGGGACTATTTAGGTTAACGGCTTAAGATTTGAGGGATTAAACTCAAAATACGAAGAATTAAGGGACTAATATCAAATTACGCATAATTAAAGGGACTAATACGAGAAAAACCCAATTTTCATAACTATGACAATTATTAGCAAGCATAGCATATGAATAGCATATCATCACATAAGTGAACAAGATTTGTGAGGAGTACTAAAAGAGTAGCTATATTACAAACCATTACATAATTGTTCTCACACAATAAAAAAAATTTGGTGAGAATCAAATGATTGTAGCATAAGTTTCAAATAGTACAAACCAAAGATTCATATAGATCAACACAAAAACGAACAAGCATAAAGTTCACAAAGTCCATCCACGACATCGTTCATCCACATCGTATTTCCCTCTTGATTTCTTCCAGTTCCTTGTGAATCTTCTTGATCACTTCATCATTGATATCGAGACTGCCCTTGATAGCTTGCTTCATATGATCCATTCTCCCAATCAAGTCTGCCTCCAATGTGTCTACCTTCTGGTTCAACTACAGCTGTAGTTTGTCAAGCCTAGTACATATGGCTTGTTGAAAAGCGAGCATGTATGGTGGGATGTCTTCAGAAAATGACGCTTGGCCTTGCTCCATTGGTTCTCTTTCCTCGGCTTCTTGTTCGACTTCTTCGACTTCTTCTTCCTCCTCGCTGTCTTCAAAAATTTTGTCGGGGTCTGCAAGGAATACCATTCTATTTAGAGCACCTGCATCAAACCTAGTCATGGGTTCTATGAAGTGGGTCTCACTATTAATGTCTATACTGGCAGAGATGAAGACGTATGAAAGATAATGGTCATGGTGAAGAGGTGAAGTAGGGTTCACGGAAGTTGTACTATGGATGATCTTGAAAATGATTTGTGCCCAATTCACTTTGATTTTAGCCAACATGGGATACACACATTTGGCTTGGTTCAAATATAATACGGCTCTACGGAAGTTGAACTATGGATGATGTTCTTGAAAATTATTTGTGCCCAATTCACTTTGATTTTAGCCAATATGGGATACACACATTTGGCTTGGTTCAAATATAATACTGCTCGGCTTCCTCCCTTTTGGTTAATATTATACAAAAGAGTATTGGCGAGAATTCGTGCTATGGGAGTGAGGTGGCAGGTGGGCAAACTAGGTTTGTTGTGTTTTCATTCTCGATACATGAGTTTGATAACGTTTTTGTCGTTCCTTTCAATTCCACGAGGAAGTGTTGTCGTGCTTGGAATACTTAGTTGATGAGTGGTTTTTATATATAGTTTTTACGCCTTTTCCATGCACATTTTGCGCTATTTTATTTGTTGTTCCATCTCCTTTTTCTCGTTTTTGTTTCATTTTTCCTTTTTTGGTCTATTGTGTGCTTTTCAGGCAAAATGAATCAAATCTGGACCTTAGAGCGCGAAAAGGGTTGAAAAAGACGAAGAAAGTGAGAAAGGGGGCTCGAAGTATGCAAAAGGAGAGAGGAAGAAAAAAACACACACGACCGCATGGTTATTCCACGCGGTCGCATCACCAGGACACCCCAGCTGCTCCAATCCTAATTCGACGCGGTCACATGGAGACTCCCCAAACGGTCGCGTAGGAGAAGAAAAGAAGAGAAGAAATTGCAATCGACGCGGTTGTTTCATGATTTGACATGGACATGTAATGTTGGAAGTAGATGAAGCCAATCGGTTGCTTTACGCGACTATTTTGTTCAAGAAATTGAAGACTAACGTGACGAACGATGCAGCTGCGTCCTCCAACGACGCGGTCGCATCGCTGTTGCTGTTTGAGCACCATTTCACGCAAGTCTATAATGTGACCCCATCCTATTCGACGATGTCGCATCAAAATGTGCCCCTATGGTTAGTTGGGCACCACCAGGGTACTTTGAGGGCTTTTTGGGTCTTTTGTCAGGGGTATATATACTCTTCTACTTCCCCTGCATCCGAGGACGATTTTTACTTTGTTTTTTGAGCTTTTTACAGAGAAAATCCGATGTAATCTTCTTTATTATTTGAGCAGTTTATATTGTTCCTTGTTGTTAATCTTGTTTTAGATTTTAGTTTTGATAATAGAAGTAGTTTCTCTTGCTTCTTGCCATTGCAGATTGTTTGATTACGAATTTATGTAAGATGTGGGATGCAGGGGCATGTCTTCACCCAATGCCAAAATTATACATACCCCTACGACCCACCATCATATACCCATAACCTATCTCATGAACCCTCCTTTCCTAACCCACCACCACCACCACCACAAAAATCCCACCTGGAGTTGCTTCTAGAAAACCAAAATCTTGATGGAGGAGCCGCCTCCACCATCGAGATTTAGGCGAGGCAACTCCACACACCACGAGATCAGATTTCCACTTTCACCCATCTTGCTGAAGAGACACTTTTCCAAGCTTAGGGGAGATTCATCAGATTGGTGGACGGATTGCCGAAGCATGGGATGAGCACGCACGACCTCCTTTGCTTCTGCAGTGGAGGACTGCACTATGATCTACAGGAGTCCATGATGAAGATGAATGGAGGCCGATTCTTCGACATGCCACCTGAGGATGCATGTGATTCTATGGAAATTGCAGCAGCATCTCACATGTCATTTTAAGGTAACTCATGTCATTTAAAATTGAAGAATTTTGACATGAGTTTATTTTCCCATGCAAACACCACCCCTGAGGCTTACACCACCGAGGCCCACGTCCATCACCATACTCCAGCCGATATATCCCAGATGGACGACGAGCCACGCATTGGCCCATGGGTGGATACGATTTTTCTTGGAGAGGTTGGTGGCGAGCAAGGACCACACCAGAGCACTATTGACCTCATGGATGATGGTGACATATATGATGGAACTTTTGTATGAATTACGGGGAATGCTATTCATCATTATTCCTTCGCAAAAGATGGGAGTGAGGTGTACTTGGGTGAAAGCAGTATCTCAGACTTCGAAGAACCCAAGTCACCCTTCCCGTTTGATCGCATCCCCACTTCGTACCACATGAGAGCATCAATGAGACCTTGGAGGATGTCCACATTGACGAGGAGGATGGGAGTGAGACCATGCCTTATTTCAGCGAGTCTAACACATTCTTACCTCCATCATCGGCTCCACAGGACTCTCCCACTCCACCATAGACATCACACCCACCAGAGCTTACCACTCCCATTCAGGGAAGTATTTTATACTCCACTTTTGAATCATCTATTCCATTTAATAACTCTTTCGATTCAGATGCTATTGACCTAACATACCCCCCTAAAGGATACAGACTTTCATTCAATGGAGGTATGTTGGTCCATGGCTGCACCCGAGGAATATGCATATGGGATTAGCAAGGCGATGATATCGTCACCGTCGAGAGATTGAAACTCATTTCCAGGAATTTCTCGTCAACCCATTTCACGCATTTCAATATATCTTGACGACTATCTCTGGTATACATTCATTTCGGGAAAATTTTTATCACCACGGACTGATGCTCCTTTTTTTGCAGGACATAGATGGACGTCCTCAAGAGAAGTTGGGGGAGCATTGCTAGTGTCCGTTGGTGTTCGTGGCACCAAGACATTTGCGGAGCCACAAAAAGAGCTGATTGAGCAGCTTCCTGCTCCAATTAAAGTGTTGGATCCACCTTTTGAAAACATGTGTACTTAACCCAGTAGTGTAGAAAATTTTTTGTTTTTCTAGGATCCCAATAAACCCGCCTCTCCACAATAGCGAGAGGAGCGTATTCATCTTAGGACTTTCCGTAATTTTGGTGTTTTTCCTTTCTCCTTGAATAATTTCTCTCTCCTCGATTGGCATGCCCCGAAATAATAGAAACCCTAAAATGAAATGCTTAGATTCTTAGTGGTTTAAAATCCTAATCTTGAAGTCTTTTAAGCTTTATTTTGATGGATTCTATAACTCATTTATTAGCCTGACTCCTTAACATTCTTTGGATTTCGTGTACTGCAGCTCAATAGGATCAAGGGACTTAGAGGAGCAAGGGGCTAAAAGGAAACAAAGTGCTACAGGAGCTAAAGGGGAGAGCAGCTTGAGCAAGAGGCTAAAGGAGGAGCAGCTCACAACATAGTGGCAAGGGGTACATGATTTTATGACCACGCGGTCGTATAGATTCCTCCATACGGCCGTATGAGAACATGAGCCTCTTCCTCATTTTTAGCAAAATCCACATGACCATTTGGATTAATCCAAACGACCTCGTGTCTCTCGAGAAAACCTTGGAGAAATGTGGGGAGTCTGCAGAATCTACACAGCCATTTCGATTGATCGAAACGGCTGCGTCAATCTCCCTCCAAAGCAAATTTCATGCGACTGTGACGTCGACTTAGCCCAAGCCTATATTTAAATCGAATCCACATGGCCATATGGATTTTTCCCATATGGACGTGTCATGTGTCACGCCCCGCTTCCCAAAACTACGGAGGCGAAGCGTGACTAAGGCCCGCTTGGACCGGAGCTGTGAAGCTCGGACCCAATAAGCGTCTGTAGGGGTACCATTTTAAAATTTCAAGTTCTTGCATTTATAAAATTTGGAACAACAGAAAGTACAAAAAGAAAGTTGCATTGATTAATATAAAGGGATAATATCCAGCGAGTACAAAAGTCTAAAAAGAGAAGCCTAAGCATGACAGCAAACTACCGAAAGAGAGTAAGCTAAAAGTAGTAACCTCTGAAAGGCAACAACGAAAAAGACCTCTAGGTCTGGTCCTCGTCAGGAACATAGTCCGGGTCGTCGTCATCTGGCTCCACGTACTCTGGTATGTACGACTCATCAACGTTCTCTGGCTCAACACCTGACGTACAATACCTAATAGAAAAGGAACTGTACGTCAGGTAAAGTCTACGATGAAGGTTAGACTTTACTGCAAGTGCAAAGTAATTAAGAGCAACATTTTACTGGTTGATTAACATGTTGGGGTTATGACATGGCAGTTATGTTGGGAATTGGGCGGTCCCTTAGGGCACAAAAACTCTAGTCCTGTCCTAAGTCGGACGGAACATAGAAAAAAAAAACAATAGCAGCGGAAGAAAAACTATGTTAACTAATTAACATGCAGTTAAAAACAAATTTTTAACTCAGCCCTAAGGTCCAAGACCCTATGCCAAGATCTATGCCGACTTGGGATGGATCTGACCATCCCAAGAAGGATCTAGCCTACTGCGATTAAACTAAACTAATGCTAATAAAATACTTTAACCACATACCCGGAATCTCAGCCCTGGAGCAGGCGAGATGTTCCGCGCCGTCTTCTGAGCTGCTCCCGTCCCACGCCGAGCCGCTCCCTGAACCGCTCCCCAAACCGCTCCTCGAACCGCTCCGCATCCTGAGGCGATCAATCCCCGTGCCGTCGAGCCAACCACACGCCGAAGAAAGTTTCACGCGAGTGAAACCTCCGCCAAGATTTCGGATCCAGAATCTGAACTCCTTTGTGGCTTTGCTAGAGCCCGCAGGAGTAAGGCAGAAATTTAGGGAGAAGAGAAATATTAATTTAAGCTTAGATCCGAGCGTGCTCCAACATTTACGAGAGCCGCTCAGATCTAGAGCTTGGGACGAGTTTTGAGAAAGGGGGGAGACCCCTATTTATATAGGCGGCGGACTCTCCCCATTTCTCAAAATCCGATGTGGGACTAAATATTTGAGTTAATTTAAAATCAAGGTAGTTTGCACTTCACAAAGTGCAAACTTCCGTGAATTTTAACTCCCTCACCGTTGAACTTCAGGATTGATACAACCTATCAATTCGACGGGTGTTCAACGGTGAACGCATAGGAAAAAACCGTTCGTCAATCGGAGGTCGTTTGACCCTCCAATTTATCGTCCAAAGATCAGCCCAAACTTGTATTTCACAACTAATCCAGCCGCCGCCAAAAACACTCCAACCCTAGCAGCAGGCGGGACCCACGCGTGGGCCCCACCCGCGCTTCAGGCGGCAGCGCACGCGCATTGCGCGTGCGCTGCCCTGTGCACGCAAAGCCCGTGCAGAGCACGTGCACGTGCCCTGCACGGGCGCAGAAAATGGCGCCCGCACAAGCGGGCGCCTCCTGCGCTTTGGGGCGAGCGGGGCCCGCACCCGCAGGAGGCGGGCGGGCCCCGCATAAACAGTGCGGGCGCTGAAAAGCGCCCGCGGGTTTCTGTGCCGGATAAATGGCAGGCCCAATGGGCCCTGCCAATTTGCCCCCATTTTGATTTAATCAGCCTCTGAGGCTGATGTCAATATGGGCTTGGGGTTTTTATTGTTTTGGCCATAACTTTTATGTTTGGCGTCCGATTTGGACGCCGTTCGAACCTGGGTCTAGACCGGGACATTCCCGTCTTACTCGTGAACTTTTCCTTGCATTTATATTATTAAAAATTGTATTAAACAATTTAATACACATTTAATCGCTTTTGCATCAAATGCAAAATAGTCCCTATCTAAGCTTAAATTACCATATTGCATCAAATGCAATTATCTCTTCTTTTGCATCAAATGCAAATATTCTCCCTAACTATTTTCTACCTATTACTAGACGAAGCGTTGCACTCTGTGTGAGACCCTACAGCCTGACCCTTAAAACAGGTTGGGCTCGAAGCCCTATACGGCAGTGACCAAGAGCAGTGGTTGCCGTCCCTGCTTCAGGAATCATCATTATGTGGTTAACTCATTGACATGAGTATTGTCGGGACCACCCTGACTGTTTCAGTGATGAATTCCGTAGTGATAGTCTTTTCGTCTTAACTATGTCGTGCAGATCAAGTCTAGGGTACGGTCAAAACTGTCAACCCCAATAACTTGACTCCGGTTAGTTTCTATCGATCTTTAGTCAACTAATGTTGGACTTCTTCCAACATACTCTGCGCAGAGTTTTTACTAAAGACCGAACTAACTCTACGACACTAACTCCCATTGACCGGGAGAGACGAATCCTCTCTTGGTCATTACTCGCCTCGTACGTTTCAAGTGACACCCAATCAAAAGACCTTTCGACAGGCCTTGCCTCGAAGCTAGGTCAGTTGATATAAGTGGCACTGTTCACGCATAGGTTTGTCAAAATGACCTCAAGTCAAAAGACCAACTATCCTATCATCACTCAGAGTTATCACTGATAGATTGGTCAATATAACCATATGATAACTCTAGTGGATCGTTCAGTGAACTCATTCTAATGAGCACCTGTGTCTCGTCTTCGACTTCGCCAAGTCAAGCGATCAAGAGATCATCGTCACCGCTAAACGGTGAAGACTAAGACACAATGGTCTATCCGATGTTTCGATATCCTTGTCTCGGAACATCTACGACCACGAACCATTTTAGACTTATGCTACAGACGGTCAAACGTTTCTCCATGATCGAGATACTCATCTCGATACCCGTTTGACCTTGCATAAAGTCTCAGGACTTTACCTAAGTTGATATCTAATGTTAACTACATTATAATATAACTTAGATAAATTATTACCAAACAGCTTACTGTTATTTCGAACAAGATGTTTGTGCTATTCACACAGGAATAAATGGCCTCGAGGGCATAATATTCCTACAAGTTATAGTATACAGAAAGTAAATCGGTGCTAGAAAGTAAACGAGACAGTCAGTAGCCGTATCTTATGCTACCGGCTACGTGACTAAGCTAGACGGGACAGGACAAGACAATACACGTGTGACTCGAAGAGTTCACCCCTTACGGGTTAGGGGCGGCCAGACTCTCTCCCTATGCGACCGCTCAAGCCTACCCCAAACCCAAGTGCTCAAGATAAGACAATTAGAGATCACCCTCGCATGGAGGGCACCTGAAACGCCCGTAGGCTTTTTGTAACACGGAGATCACTCTCGCAGGGAGAGCACCTAAAACGCCCGGAGACTTTTTGTAACACGGAGATCACTCTCCCAGGGAGAGCACCTGAAATGCCCGCAGGCTTTTTGGTAACACAGAGATCACTCCCGCATGGAGAACATCTGAAACGCCAGCAGGCTTTTTGGTAACACGGAGATCACTCCCGCATGGAGATCATCTGAAATGCCCGCAGGCTTTTTGTAACATGACATGACATGACAAGTGTAAGGGATAGTTCTTTCTAAGGGGTCCACACGCACGCACACACAGAATAGCCCTAAGGTGTCAGTTAGTGTTGTTGTTGCGCTTAGACTTCGTTGTCATGTCTAAGCTGTCAAGGGGGGTATCGGACACTATCATTTCACGTCCGATTCTCTTTAAATGTACTCTAACATTCTAAGTAAGAGATGGCCTAAACGTGGCCGTACGAGTACAAGTGTAAACACTTGCCTGTGGTGGCGAGTGCGTCGTCTGTCCGGAGCGTCACGTCGAAGCGTCGCATCGACGATGGTCGATCTGAAACAGGATAACGACGATGTCAGATCATGCTTTTTGTCAATCCTATTATGGTTTGTTTCTAAATTTGGCGGGACTACCCTAACAGTCAAAAAGTCACGTCTTTTGATGATTTGTTCGGTCTAGATCGACGTCTATCCTATATGCACAAAAATTCAGTTCGTTCATCGATTTTCTACGGTGGACAACGTTTTAAAAGTGTAGAAATTAACTTTAGTTTACGTTGACGAATTTTAGATTAGGTTTTAAGTTTTTCTATGGGTGGGTTCTTACTACACGTTAGAGGACTAACCTTTTGACGTCGTTCAAAAAATGGATATCGGGTCTGATCGGCGATGTGTCGGCATCGTCTGCAACTCCTTCGCCGCAGGTAGCATAGTGAGGCACCTCTAAACAGTGAGGTGGAGAGAAGAAAACAGCGAGCAAGTGGCGATCTTCCTCCCGTTGCGGGTAGCGCAACGGATCTTCACGACGGTGATGACGTCGGGTAAAAACACGTGAGTACAGCGATGCACGTGAACTTAGAGGGTCCAAGGAGGCTGTTGGTGATTGAAGTATTTCAGTAAGAGTTGCTCGGCCCGGTGGATGGCCGACGGCACGAGCGTACGGTGGTGGGTGGCCGTGAGAAGTTGAAGAGGACAGATTCGCGTAACGTTCGTTGTCGCGTGTCTCAGCGGAAAATCAGCGATCAAAAGAGTTAAAGGAAAATTGTAGTAGCTAAAGAACATCAAGAGGAATCCAACGGTGGTGGAGTGGTCACCGGAAGAGGTCGGAGGTGGCCGTGCACCGGCATTGAAGATCAGCGCACAGATCTGTCAAAAACAGCGCTGGAGCTGAGTTTCAAAGGGATTTCGAGGAGTTAGGGATGAGTGAAGAGGGAAAGAAAAGTTGCAGATGATAGAGGGTTCGATATGAGTCCAACGGTGGTAGGGTGGTGGTCGTCGGTAGCTGGAGGTGGCCGAGCGATGGGTTTTTCTGGCGATGGCGTAGATATGTCAAAACTGCCGTTGAGGCGAGTTTAAGAGATGTTTTGAGGAGGTAGAGAGTAGGGGAAAGGAAAAGAAGATTTGCAGGTGATAGGGGGACTCGATGGAAGTCCGATGGTGGTGGAGTTCACCAGAGGGGGTGGCTGGAGGGCGGCGGCCGGGCGTTTTTCCGGCGGGCGCACAGATCTGGGCCTGGCTGTCTTTTGTTGCAGTTGGGGGCTTTTGTGTTGCGGTTTGAGGGTTCTTTGAGAGGAGGAGATGGAGGAGATGGAGGTGGGGGAGATGGCCGGAGTAGGGGGGGGGGCTCTGGAGGTGGCTGACAGCGGCGGGAAGGAGGGGCAAAAGTCGGCCAAAGTTGGGTTTGTGCGGTTTGTGTTAGGGTTGGCTGAATTTAAGTGATAGCTTGCTAAATAACTTGAAAAAGGGGTATAAGTTGAGGGGGTGACTAGGAGAGAGAGAGAGAGTGAGGGGATACAAGGTGGAGAAAAACTGGGTGAGGGTAGAGACAGCTAACCATCTCATGATACGTAAGATATCAAGGCGATTTGATTAAGGGATTTGAATTAGATTTGTGCTAATTGGGCTTGAAAGTGATTAACGATTTGGGTGGGCTAGGAGTGTCAGAAAATTACGAAAAAAATATCGGGACGACCGTGACGAAGAGAGGCTCGGGGGTACGATGGTCAATCATGCGTTTGGTCCATAGAAAATGAACAGAAAAAATAAAAGATCCGGAAACTACGTCTAAAGCTACGTCGATCCTGCAATCAAACCTGATTTGTGGGAGAACGACCCGTGAAATGACGTTCACTAAAAATCCCACAAATAACTACTCTCCCATACGGTCACAACGACATATCACATCGTATAGTCCGAATCCAGGAAGAGGCAAAAATAAATACGCACACGAAAAGAGTCGTATGCGTAGAAAATACGAACGGTCGGAAAGCGGCCGGTACATTCTACCCACCTTAGAAATGATTCCGTCTTAGGAATCACTTATAATAATAATAATAATATCTATAAACACTTATGCCTATAACTCCCATATCTACACATAATGATCGCTAACCCCATATTTTTTAACATCGATCCTCGAATAATTCTTCATAATGCGTCTCTCCACTGAATAAAGCCACAACTAGAATCACATCCTAGCACATAACTATAAATCCACATTACCGTGTACAAATCAACGATCATCTCGTCTCCAATATATCATCCATCATATCGACTCATAAATCTAATCTCTATCATCAATGAACCATCGAACCACATCTATCCTTACCCCTATCATCTAATCTTCGAACCACACCAAATCCATTTACCCAACCATCCATTCATCTCAACACGTTGTGTTACTTCCAACGTCTTCTAATGCCAACCTAACAATCAGGTCTTAATGCTTTAAATGCTCTACTCACTCCCATAATCACCCTAACTCATACTATCCCGTCCTAGCTACTCCTATCTATCACTCGTCCAAGTTTTGGGTCTAATAAGTTCTCATCTCCCCGCATATAATTTCATCCAACCAAAATTCTCCATTGTGTTCGTCACACATCGGTATTATAAATAAGTCTTGAACACCTCATTCTTTTCATCCGAAAGAAATCTAATCTAATATCTTTGTGTTCAAAATCAACCAATCACCGTTACCACATATCTCCTCTCACTCTATGCCTACCAGCAACATAATCTTATAACAATAATAGCTAATACTAACATTATAACAACAAATAAAAGAAAAATAACACTTCAAAAAGGGAAAGAAGAGAAGGAAAAGTTTAAAAAACATGAGGAAAAAACGTGTGGAGTTGTGGTATTGGATGAGGAAGATATGGAGGTTGTGACCTTGTGCGCTAGTCTCAAAACTTTAAAGATTTGATTTAAAAGAAAACAAAAGTTTTGATACAATCACATGCAGCCAAAGATAAGCTATACTATAATATGAAAAACTGAGTCTATGGAATTACCTGTAATGACACTATCCACACCTATGTGAATACTATCATTCAGACAACTCCATACGTATACCACGGACCACACTGAGTATACACACACGACACAAAAGACAATCATTAATATCCTAAAGGTAGCACACTCATACAGGTCCACACACTCTACCTATATACATGCACCACGATGACATCGCAAAACCAAATGGCCCACTACTAAACTAGAGTTGACACAGGCAACTACAGGCACTAATGTCTAAACAATAGAAAGTAACCAAAGCAAAAGCGTAACAAAACTAGATTAGAAGGAATGAGTTCAAATAAAGCGACGATAAGAAAATAGCTAGTTGGGTGGGACAAAAATATTGCTCAAAATAATTAAATAGATGAAAGAAGAATTACATGTAAAATATGGTATCATATACATTTATACTTATAAAAATATGTAGAAGTAGCAAGTAGGTGATAAAATTTCACAACTCGAAAAAAGAGTTAGACGAAGGAATAAAGAGTAGGGTGAGACAGCGATTGTTTTGCAAATGAAAATAAGTTTCTACAAAGATCTTTGAAGTATGAGCACGATGAACATAGAACTGATAAATAAAAAGAAATTGAAATTCTATTTTGCTTGGAAAAAAATATTCTGAAAGTACGTATTGTAAGTGGTTAAGAATAAATTTCGTAGTTTTAGAAAAAGGTGATACATTGAATTTTCAAAATGATAACAAGTTTTTAAAACTGAAATACGAAAGATACCAGTTTAGAAAACCGTTACGAGATAGTAACTAAAAATTTCGACCAAAAAGGTTTCAAAATCCGTGAAAGAATTTTAACTCAACCGAAAAGTCAGAAATTTAAATATTTAATAAGGGTTTCAAAGAAATTAAACTGAGCGAAGAATTTAATAATGAATTTCAAAAATACTTTTAAAGAAAGCAGTATTTGCAATGGAGAGGTTCGAAGAATTATCGATCATCGTCATGAAGCGATCACGTGAATAGAGGGTAAAGAACATGATCGCATGATGAATACGCCTAGGATATGATTCATGAAAGCTACGATGGAATTCTACGGCCGATAACACAGAAGTGTAATGATTGGGAAGATGATAAAAATTAGAGGTTCTAATTATCGGGCCGTCTAAAGATCAGGAAAACTCAGCACTAAGACTTCCTAATGAACTAGACTGTAATAGAGATCTTCATGAAGGGTCCTAATAGAATCAAGATTACGTTTTGCTGGGCCCGAAGTTGATGGACCCGAGTGAACGACTAAAAGAAGGACTCTAGAAATATAATATGATCAGAGTAAAATGAGGGCTACTAAGGTATCCTAAGACGAGTACGACTAAATTTTAACCAAGGCGCCTGACTATCAAACCTGGATGTCTATCTAAGTCTTCCTACCATCTAAGACAAGGAAAACCTAATTTAGACTTGTACATGGATATTAAATGAATGCGGTACTCTTATTGTTCCGAACTTTTTGCATTGACCTGCATGAGCCACCACTAAAACCTGTCATGCCCTGCTTCCCAAAACTACGGAGGCGAAGCGTGACTAAGGCCCGCTTGGGCCAGAGCTGTGAAACTCAGACCCAATAAGCGTCTGTAGGGGTACCATTTTAAAATTTCAGTTTCTTGCATTTATAAAATTTGGAACAACAGAAAGTACAGAAAGAAAGTTGCATTCATTAATATAAAGAGATAATATCCAGCAAGTACAAAAGTCTAAAAAGAGAAGCCTAAGCATGGCAACAAACTACCGAAAGAGAGTAAGCTAAAAGTAGTAACCTCTTAAAGGCAGCAACGGAAAAGACCTCTAGGTCTGGTCCTCGTCAGGAACGTACTCCGGGTCGTCATCCTCTGGCTCTACGTACTCCGGTATGTCTGACTCATCCACGTACTCTGGCTCAACACCTGACGTATAATACCCAATAGAAAAGGAATTGTACGTCAGGTAAAGTCTACAAGGAAGGGTTAGACTTTACTGCAAGTGCAAAGTAATTAAGAGCAACATTTTACTGGTTGATTAACATGCTGGGGTTATGACATGGCAGTTATTGTAGGATCCTGTCAAAACAACGATGTTAGGATCGAACGAAGAGGAGAGACTTACGCTTGCATACGTGGCACCGTAATCTCTAAAATTCGCCCTCGAATTCGCCACAACGGTCAGTACTTCGTCACGGAGGATCGAAGCAGCGTTTCACTGCCTAAATCTCGATTTAGAAGAGGATTTTAATGGAAGGGAGAAGAAGAACACAAGTTGCCTTATGCAAACTTATGGCATGGTAAGATTAGTATAAATGCCTTACCCTTGGGTCCTATTTATAGGCTTTAGGGGTAGTTATTGTAGGAAATAACTAAATATAAGCTTATTAGCCTATATTAGCACTTACACTTATCCTCTTCTTCATTCACTTATCAAGTGCCTTTATGCACTTATAAAGTGGCTTTTTCCACTTATCGAGTGGTCCTTTTCACACGAGAAAAGGTTCCCTTCGCGCACGCTTTCATGCACGCGACATCTGAGGTTCATAGACCCGCATACATCCCCTCATGGGTGTATACATGTCGTCCATATCCAACATCTTCCACTCACACTTGAGGGGATTGTAAGGAAACATCTTTTCCTTTAACTCTTCTGTTTATCATATTGAGAAATAGACCGTGTGACCGTCATGCGCATAGAGTCCGCTGTTGTGCACTTGTTAGAGATACACAACACTCCACGAGGTGCAAAGTTGAGTAGATTAACGCATGCTTTACCCTAGATTTATTTCTTCACATTTCTTATACTTTATATTCAACAATTGAATCCCATCTGGATTACAATTGGCTGGCCAGCTTTGAATCTTTAAAGTCCAAATGTGAATATGAAATTAATCTTCCTCTTCTTGCGATCCTTTCGATCTTGACTTGACTTGCTTTTCTAACATGCCCCGCCGGACCGAATTGACCATAGTCCATAAGCAACATGCTAAGATAGCAATCACCCAGTCAAATCTAAAGGAACCAATTAGAGTCCATAAGGGTAATAAGTTAAGACCCATGTGGTCTTTGGGTCTCACATACTAGTAAACACAATTACTATTCTAACCCAATGGTCAAAATGCATACGTAGTATGAATATGTATTACAACATCACTCCTTTCCCAAGGAGCGTATGTCTTAATGATGTTGTAAGGATGATGATCAGACACCACAATGTCTGACTTTGAGTCCCTTTTACTACTCAAATAATCTTCTGGACCCACATCCCGTATAAGACAGATATGATTTTAAAAGTGCTCTTAGATCTTTTGTAAGCATCCTTATGACGCAGATCTTTCATACGACCATTTTGTTTAAGTCATGACTCTAAATCATCCGTCTGACGATTTTGACTTTAAACAGGTCTCATCTTTATTTTATCCGTCCGATAGAATAAAGGCGGTTGTTCATGTGAGAGAGCCAACCTCAATCTGTCCGACATACTAGAAAATACAGCTGAGATTTTAAAAAAAATGTACACAAACATTTCTCAGAAATTCATATGCAATGTTAAAAAGAACTTATTCTTTTATTAAATTTGATCATTCATAGACATGGGAATATACATTGGTACAACTCAGCTCTTACGCAATCCTTGAGATGATAAGTGTTTGTAAAACACATCTCTGGGGATCGCCTTCATAAGCGGATCTGCTATCATCTCATGCGTAGATATGTACCTAATGTCTACCTTCTTGGTCTTATCATAGTCTTTTGCAAATTTTTAGCGGATATCAATGTGTTTGGTCTTACAATGGAATTTTGGATCTTTGACATAGGCTATAGATGCTTGACTGTCACTGTGTATTGGTACAGCACCTGAGTCACTTGCATCAATTAGCCTGTCTAAGAACTTCCTAAGCCAAACAGCATCTTGGACTGCCATGCTAAATGCTACAAACTCGGCTTCCATAGTTGAAAGTGCGATGCAGGATTGTTTCTTGCTACTCAGGATATTGCACCAGATCCGAGTAGAAAAACATATCCTGAGGTCGATCGTCGCTCATCGAGATCACCCGCCCAATCAGCATCAGTGTAGCCTTCGAGCCTCAAGGCATCTCCTTGATAGCATAAAGCATAGTCTGCAGTTCCTTTAAGATACCGCATTATCCTCTTAACCGCTTTCTAGTGTACTTGCCCTTGATTGGATTGGTAACGACTTACCATTCCAACGGCAAAACATATGTCCGGTCTTGTACACATCATAGCGTATATAAGACTACCAACTGCACTGGAATATGGAACTTTTTCCATAATTTCCTTTTCCTTTTGGTTCTTTGGACATGATTTCAGACATAAATTATCGCATTTGCTTATAGGAGTATCAATGGACTTTCCGTCCTGCATATTAAAACATTCTAGAACCTTCTTTATATAAGTCTCTTGTGAAAGAGAAAGAAGTTTATTCGAACGATTCCTTGAAATCTTAACTCCAAGGATATATGCGGCTTCTCCCATGTCTTTCATCTCAAAAACTGATGAAAGCCAAGCCTTGATATCCATCACAAAGCCCTTGTCATTTTCGGCTATTAAAATATCATCTACATATATAGACATAATAACATACTTGCTCTTAATCCTCTTGATATATACACAGTTATCTTCATCAAGCATGGAAAAACATTTGATAAGAAAACTTCTTGAAATCGTATATACCATTGCCTCGAGGATTGTTTAAGACCATATATGGACTTACGAAGTTTACAAACCTTATGTTCGTTTCCTTCTTTTACAAACCCTGTTGGTTGTTCCATATAGATCTCCTCGTCCAATTCTCCATTGAGAAAGGCAGTCTTTACATCCATTTGATGTAGTTCGAGGTCTAAGCAAGCTACCAAAGCCAGAATCAAGCGAATCGAGGAAAAACGCACAACAGGTGAGAAGGTCTCTTCGTAGTCTATCCCTTCCTGTTGCGTATAACCTTTCGCGACAAGGCGAGCTTTATATCTGCCTATAGAGCCATCAGCCTTATGCTTGATCTTGAGAACCCATTTGTTCCCAATAGCTCTACGTCCTCTGGGTAAGTCAACCAAGTCCCAGACTTGGTTAACTTTCATGGATTCTAATTCCTCCTTCATCGCTTCTATCCATTTGTCTTTTGCAGGGCATGATACAGCCTGTTTGAAAGTAGCAGGCTCGTCATGTTCTTGTAGTAAAGTCATAAAGGTTTGTGGGAATTCATCCTCAAATCTTAGAGGAGCTAACCTTGTACGACTACTACGTCGTATTTGAGATTCTTCAAGTCCTTGTTGACTTGAATTTAGATCAATTCTAATATCACTCCCACTTGGAATGTCGTTAGAAATGCTCCCACTTGGATCATTATTCCCGTATGGAATATGATTCGCATCATTCGTATCATCCATTGGTGAAGGTTGAAACGTATTTTCGTCTTCACTAAGAATTCTCCCACTCGAATGAGGTAATCCTTCTTGATCTTAAATCTCAAATAGAGATAAGTCCTGACTTATCTCGCCCTGTCTTGGAAACTCGTTTTCCAAGAAAGTGACATCCCTCGACTCAAATTCAATTAGTCCTCCATTGTCTTCCTGACCAATGAAAACATAACCTTTGGAGTTTTCTGCGTATCGTATAAAGATACATTTCCTCCCCCTTGGCCCAAGTTTGCCATACTTATGGGAGGAAATATGTGCGTTGGATGCACACCCCCAAGGTTTTAAAATGCTTAAGTCAGGAGACCTTTGGTTCCATAACTCATAAGGAGTGGAGCTAACTGATTTCGAGGGTACGCGGTTTAAAATGAAAGCGGCCGTCAATAATGCATCACCCCAAAAGGTGATTGGCAAGTTAGCTTGCGCCATCATTGAACGGACCATTTCCATTAAAGTCCTATTTCTCCTTTCTGCCACATCTTTTTGTTGCGGAGTATAAGGCATAGTTTACCTGATGAACTATCCCTTTTTCATCACAAAGTTCCTTAAAACTTGTTGATTGGTATTCACCGCCTCTATCAGTTCGCAAGACCTTAATCTTGCGATCTAATTGATTTTCCACCAACTCATATAGTTTTGAAAGCAGGTTAATGCTTCAATTTTGTGGGATATCAAATAGATATGACCGAATCGGGTGAAGTCATCAATAAAAGTGATGAAATAGGACTTCCCGCGTCTTGTCTTAACATTCACCGGACGACATATGTCTGAATGGATGAGCTGTAATGGAACCGCGGCCCTTGTGCCGGTTCCAAATGGCTTGCGACAAGATTTTCCTACAAGGCAATGTTCACAAGTCCACATTTCGACCTTTGAAACATTGGATAGAAGGCCACGTTTGGCAAGTCTATCCATTCGTGTTGGTCCAATGTGACCAAGCCTTGCATGCCAACAAATTACATCTGATTCATAATTTGATGAATTTGCAACAAGGAAATTTTCATTATTAAATGAGGAATCATACATTGTATTTAATACAATAAATCCTTTATATACATACCCAGAACCAATGAAAGAATTATTACAAGACAAGTCCACTTTACAATCATGAAAGAACCAACTATAACCAAGACCCATTAAAACGACCACAGAAATAATATTCCTTCGAATATCTGGAGCGAAGAGGACATCATGTAGTAAGATAGTGCGGTCGTTGTCCAAGACTAGCTTGCACGTCCCAACGCCTTTCACTTCAACACGTGTGTTGTTTTCTACATATATCCACTTTGTTCCTTGGGGTATCCGGTGATACTCCACGAAGGACCGTCTGTCCCTTGCTATGTGGTCGGTGGCACCTGAATCAATTATCCAAAATGGATTAGATTCTACAAGAAATATTGAACTAGAAACACATATGTAACTAGCATTACAAGTTACCTTGTCACCTCCATCCGTACAAGAACGGGCATAGTGACCTAACTTGTTGCACTTGATCCTCTTCAAGTCTTTCTTCTTGTGCCATTTCTTGTTCCCACCCTTATGTTTGGGTTTCTTGGTAGACTCTGGTTACTTATTACGTTCATTAGTAATCTTCGAATGATTCTTCTGTTTCTTTCCCCCGTGTGAGGAACTAGCAACCATGTGCACTTCTGCACTTGGCTTGGCGACCGCAACCCGCTCTTCCTTTAACTCGAGGTGCTTAGAAACATCGCTGAAGTTCTTGATGCTCTCATTATGAGTGAGATGCATCTTCATTTGGTCCCACCCATTTGGTAGGGAACGTATGACTGCTTGGATTTGTTGCTCGTCAGTGAGCACATGACCTGCATCCTTTAACTCTGAGATTAGATTTGCCATATGTCGCAGATGCTTCCCCATGGAATGATCTGGACGTTTCTTGTACGAATCGAATCTTATAGTTAAAGAACGAAGTTTGGACACCGAGGTGCCACCAAACTTCTCCTCTAGCTTGGACCATATGTCCATGGCTAGGTCATGCTCTCGGAAGATTCGCATTATGTCGTCTGCCATACTTGACAGCAACGTAATGCGAGCAATCTTGTTATTCCGAGACCAAGCATCAAAAGCTTCCTTGTCTCTTCTGTGTTGGGCCGTAGTGCCCAACTCAGGTTCAATCATTTTGTTCTTCAGAGTTTCGAGCACGTCTTGCTCCTCTAGAACATATTGTATCTTCATGGACCATAGTTTGTAATTATCACCGTTGAGTTTTTCACCTTTGTTCAACTCAGCGAAGATGTTCTTAGCGGCGGAAGACATTTTAGCTTTAAAATGCTGCAAAAGATATAAAACGAAGGTTCGATCAAAAACATTGCATAAATTTCATATACATAGTCACTATTTTAACACATTTGTATAATGCAGCAGTCTCGGCCAGCGGACCGACCAGGGGAATGGCTAGTCCATGGTTCACTATCCTCAGACAAAGCCGAGGTGTCCCACAAACTAGTCCAAAAGACCACTGGCCGAATCATGGTCCATTGAGATGCTGAATCAATCGAATGTGGAAATTCAGACTAGTTTAATATCACTCCCACTTGGAATGTCCCACTTGGAATGATATTATTATATTTGATAAGTTACTTTCGAAAAATATTGAAGATGTTGTTCTAGAATCGGAAAATTCATTACGATCCCAATCACCATCTAGAACAACTTTCAATATTTCCCCATCACTTTATCAAAATTAGTACTCTTATAGTACTTTGTAGCGGAAAAGCGTTTTTGAAAACGTATTTTTCAAAAAATTAGGGAATTTTTAACTTGGTACCCTTATGGTACTAAAAATACCCTTTTTATATTTGCAAAAATATTCGGCAAGCTCTACACCGAATATTTTGACAATTCCCCGGCCATTGCCGAGGTTGTGCCGTGGCCGTGCCAAGGCCGGATTCCTTCTCCGAAGAGAAAATTGCCATTGCAATTTTGGCCAAGGCCGAACATCCCCTGAGGGGAGTTTTTCTGCAAGTCACCGTCGCTGGCTCCCGTATGGATCCAGGCGCTTCCCCCATACAGGAGAATTTTGCCGCAGACAACAGCCGCCGGCTCCGCAGAGACCGGCCATGCAAGCCACCACCCACGCAAGCCCCCCGAATCACTAGGCTGACGGGGGCGTGGCTTTGGCTGAGGCCAAGGGCCGGCAATGGCCTGGCCCTGGTCTCGGCCAGGGCCGGCCTTGCCAGGGCTGGCCCTGGCCGTGGCCAGGGCCCCCTGGCCCTGGCCTGGCCCCAGCCAGGGTCGGCCCTGGCCACGGCCAGGGCCCCCTGGCCCTGGCCGAGGCCAGCCAAGGCCAGCCATGGCTTGGCCATGGCCGAGACCATGGCCGGCCTTGGCCTCTTGGCCATGGCCGGCCTCCCCCTTGCATGGGGTTGGCCGCACACCCCCACCGGAGGGGGTGGACTTGTTTGTTATTGGACGTAGCCAACCCCCTCCGCATGGGGAGGGGGGATGCTAAGCCTCCATGGCCCATATGGCCATGGGGTTCATGCACCAAAGATGTCATCTTCTCCGTTGAGAATAACCACCGCCATATTCTTCTCCGATGAGACACCCGTTCATCGAGAAAACGGTTTTGCTTCAATGGCCGTGTGCCAAAAAATGAAGAAAACACATTTTCGCGGTCGCAAACTTCACGCTCTACATGAAGAGAGCACACATTCCCTATTGAATGGAGACTCAGCATCCATGAGGAGCGCAAGTTTGGCGAGATGAACGGTAATTTCTTCCCGTCACGGAGAGTTCCTGCCATATCCGTAATGGCAGAAGACCTAACATGAAAAGAACAACTATTGTGTTCTCTCCGTCACGATGCGTTCCTACCATATCCATAATGGTAGGATACTCATTCGTGAAAGTGACAACACCGCGTTCATCATTGAGACCGGAGCAAACCTGTATGGCTCTGATACCAATGTAGGATCCTGTCAAAACAACGATGTTAGGATCGAATGAAGAGGAGAGACTTATGCTTGCATATACGGCACCGTAATCTCTGAACTTCGCCCTTGGATTTGCCACAACGGTCAGTACTTCGTCACGGAGGATCGAAGCAGCGTTTCACTGCCTAAATCTCTATTTAGAAGAGGATTTTAATGGAAGGGAGAAGAAGAACACAAGTTGCCTTATGCAAACTTATGGCATGGTAAGATTAGTATAAATGCCTTACCCTTGGGTCCTATTTATAGTCTTTAGGAGTAGTTATTGTAGGAAATAACTAAATATAAGGTTATTAGCCTATATTAGCACTTACACTTATCCTCTTCTTCATTCACTTATCAAGTGCCTTTATGCACTTATAAAGTGGCTTTTTCCACTTATCAAGTGGTCCTTTTCACACGAGAAAAGGTTTCCTTCGCGCATGCTTTCATGCACGCGACATCTGAGGTTCATAGACCCTCATACATCCCCTCATGGGTGTATATATGTCGTCCATATCCAACAGTTATAGTATATAGAAAGTCAATCGGTGTTGGAAAGTAAACGAGACAGACAGTAGCCATAGCGTGTACTACCGGCTACGGGACTAAGCTAGACGGGACAGAACAAGACAAGACAAGACACCTGTGACTCGAAAGGTTCACGCCTTATGGTTTGAGGGCGGCCAGATCCTGTCCCCGTGCGACCGCTCAACCCTACCCCAAACCCAAGTGCTCAAGACAAGACAACCAGAGATCACCCTCGCATGGAGGGCACCTGAAACGCCCGGAGGCTTTTTGTAACACGGAGATCACTCTCGCAGGGAGAGCACCTGAAACACCCGGAGGCTTTTTGTAACATGGAGATCACTCTCACAGGGAGAGCACCTGAAACGCCTGCAGGCTTTTTGGTAACACAGAGATCACTCCCCCATAGAGTGCATCTGAAACGCCCGTAGGATTTTTGGTAATACGGAGATCACTCCTGCATGGAGAGCATCTGAAACGCCTGCATGCTTTTTGTAACAGGACACGTCATAACAAGTGTAAGGGATAGTTCTTTCTAGGGGGTCCACACGCACGCACACACAGAATAGCCCTAAGGTGTCAGTTGTTGTTGTTATTGCGCTTAGACTTCGTCGTCAAGTCTAAGCTGTCAAGGGGGGTCCCGGACGCTATCATTTCATGTCCAGTTCTCTTTAAATGTACTCTAACATTCTAAGTAAGAGATGGCCTAAACGTGTCCGTACGAGTACAAGTGTAAACACTTTCCTGCGGTGGCAAGTGCGTCGTCTGTCCGGAGTGTCCCGTCGAAGCGTCCCGTCGACGATGGTCCGTCTGAAATAGGATAACGGCGATGTCAGATCGTGCTTTTTGTCAATCCTATTACGGTTTGTTTTTAAATTTGGCGGGACTACCCTAACAGTCAAAAAGTCACGTCTTTTGATGATTTGTTCGGTCTAGATCGACGTCTATCCTATATGCACAGAAATTCATTTCGTTCGTCGATTTTCTATGGTGGACAACGTTTTAAAAGGTGCAGAAATTAACTTTAGTTTACGTTGATGAATTTTAGATTAGATTTTAAGTTTTGCTACAGGTGGGTTCTTACTGCACATTTGAGGACTAACGTTTTGACGTCGTTCAAAAAGTGGATGTCGGGTCTGACCGACGATGTGTCGGCATCGTCTGCAACTCCTCGGCCATGGGTAGCATAGCAAGGCACCTCTGGACAGTGAGATGGAGACACAAAAATAGCGAGCAAGCGGTGATTTTCCTCCCATTGCGGGTAGCGCAACGGATCTTCACGATGGCGGCGCCGTCGGGTAAAAACGCGTGAGTACGGCGATGCATGTGAACTCCAAGGGTCCAAGAAGGCTGTCGGTGATTGAAGTATGTCAGTGGAAGTTGCTCGGCCCAATGGGTGGCCGACGGCGCGAGCGTACGGTGGTGGGTGGCCGTGAGAAGTTGAAGAGGACAGATTCGTGCAACGTTCGTTGTCGTGCCTCTCAACGGAAAACCAGCGATCAAAAGAGTCAAAGGAAAATTGCAGTAGCTAAAGGACTTCAAGATGAATCCAACGGTGGTAGAATGGTCTCCGGAAGTGGTCAGAGGTGGCAGTGCACCGGTGTTGAAGATCAGCACACAGATATGTCAAAAACACTCGCTAGAGCTGAATTTCAAGGGAATTTCGAGGAGTTAGAGATGAGGGAAGAGGGAAAGGAAGTTGTAGATGATAGAGGGATTCGATATGAGTCCAACAGTGGTAGGGTGGTTGTTTTCGGTAGCCGGAGGTTGTCGAGCGACGGGTTTTTTCCGGTGATGGCACAGATATGTCAAAACTGCCATTGAGGCGAGTTCTAGAGATGTTTTGAGGAGGTAGAGAGTAGGAAAAAGGAAAAGGAGACTTGCAGGTGATAGGGGAACTCGATGGGAGTTCGATGGTGGTGGAGTTCACTGAGGGGGTGGCCGGAGGGCGGTGGCCAGCCGTTTTTCCGGTGGGCACACAGATCTGGGCCTGGCTGTGTTTTGTTGCAGTTGGGGGCTTTTGTGTTGCAGTTTGAGGGTTCTTTGAGAGGAGAAGATGGAGGAGATGGAGGTGGGGGAGATGGCCGGTGTAGGGGGCTCTGGAGGTGTCTGTCGGCGGTGGGAAGGTGGGGCAAAAGTCGGCCAAAGTTGGGTTTGTGCGGGTTGTGTTAGGGTTGGCTGAATTTAAGGGATAACTTGCTAAATAACTTGAAAAAGGGGTATAAGTTGAGGGGGTGACTAGGAGAGAGAGTGACTGAGTGGGGTACAAGGTGGGAGAAAACTGGGTGAGGGTAGAGACAACTAACCATCTCATGATACGTAAGATATCAAGGAGATTTGATTAAGGGATTTGAATTAGATTTGGGCTAATTGGGCTTGAAAGTGATTAGCGATTTGGGTGGGCTAGGAGTGTCAAAAAATTACGAAAAAAATATCGGGATGACCGTGATGAAGAGAGGCTCGAGGGTACGATAGTCAATCGTGCGTTTGGTCCACAAAAAATGAACAGAAAAAAATAAAAGATCAGGTAACTACGTCTAAAGCTACGACGATCCTGCAATCAAACCTGATTTGTGGGAGAACGCCCCGTGAAATGACGTTCACTAAAAATCCCAAAAATAAATACTCACCCATATAGTCACAACGACATATGACATCTTATAGTCTGGATCTAAGAAGAGGCAAAAATAAATACGCACACGAAAAGAGTCGTACGCATAGAAAATACGAACGGTCGGAAAGCGACCGTTACATCATGCACTCAAGCCCCCCCACTATATAAAGCACCCCCCATGGTCGAACAAGCCCTCATACTTTCGAACCATCTCAAATTTATTTCTCTTCTCCCAGCTCCATGACTAAAAATCTTCCCCCTTCTACAATATTCGTGACAACAGCTCCTCCCAACCCCCAACCACCACCTCAACTCACCTCCCTCTCCCCTACACCATCTTCAACAGCACCATTTCCCCCCTGCAAGCCCTAATATCCACTATCATCAACCGCAAAGGGCTCATCGACGCACTTCACAGCCTAGGGTTTGACTCGACGGAGTGAGCAGCTTGAGGGAGTGAACTGGAATCAAATTGCTCGGATTCGTAGCGACAATGGAAATGAAGCTCGGGTAAACTCTTCCCCTACCCTTGATTTCATTTTTGCTCGTTGTTGCTGCACATTTTGGGTCCTGTTGTGTTACTATTTCAGTGTTCCCCTACCCCCAAACTCATCACCTTCACTTCACATCCCACTGCCCAATACACAAACACCTCCACATACACACACATTTTTCATCTGCATACACTCATCTTCACCACTCCTACACACACATCATCATACACTGTAATACCCCTATACTTGAACTACTATATTGTGTATATTGTTGTACTTGTATGAGTATGGATAGTAATATATTAGTATTATTGTCCATATACATGATATTTGTATGTGTGTGTGATGTGTACATGTGTTATGCTTATATGGATGTCTACTATGGATATAGATTAAGAGTAAGTATGTATTTATATATGTATATGCATACTAAGATGTATGGATGGCTATATGAATATTTGGATGTATCTTGGTGTGTAGTGTATAAAGATATTGAATAATTTAGTGCATAATTGGGTATATTGATATGTGTTAATACATTGGCTGATATAAGATGTTTATATGGATAGATAAGTGTTGAGATATGCTAAGTGATATTTAAAAAAATATTATTTGTATATCTATGGTATATTTGTATGTGTATATATATAGATAAATTATTATTAAAATGATGGATATATTAGTGTATGGTTGAGGAATGGGTATATATATTATATAAATATGATATTATATGTATGAACTAGTCATAACCCGTGCCCGAGGGTACGGTTCATTTAAGATTTTCCCCCGCGAAATCTTTGTTCCCCAAAAAATTATTTCCACCACCAAAACTTAAAAGAACAACAAATTAATGTTAAAATATTTAGTGGTACGGACGCCTTCGACGGGGAACAAAAAATTCAGCGTAGATGCCTTCAGCGTGGAACAATAAATTCGACGCGGGGGCCTTCGACGCAGAACAACAATTTCGGCATAGAACAACAATTTCGATGCGGGTGCCTTATCACGGAACAAAAAATTAGTGTAAAAAAATTTAGCGGCGCGGGCGCCTTCTATGCGAAACAACAAATTAGCGTTAAAAATTAGCGGGCGCATTCGGCTCGGATGCCTTTTTGCATAAATTTTTAGGGGAAAAAGTGCTGGGTTTGCATAAATTATTTAACAGGTCCCTCAAAAACATATCCCTCAATTGTATAATAGATAAAAAAATTGTGAATTTCATATTATTTGCATATGTATCAAACCATTGAAATTCACAATTTTTTAGACATGAATTAGAATGGTGTATGACATCTGCCCCTTCAACCCATCTCCTATTATTCTAATTTCATATTATTCTAATTCATCTTCTGACAAAAACTCCTACACCCTCCGCCACACGATCCAATGGTGTAGGACATCTGCCCCTCCAACCCATCTCATGCAACGATACTTGTATTTTCATTGCTGTCCTCTTTCGTACTATGGTTCCTTATTTTTCATATAAATATAAATATAAATATATATTATTATTATTATTGGTCGTCACCCTAGGGTACCGCTATCTAATCATCAAAAATTTGTTTCTTTGTTTAGTCAAGCTAATTATCCGCTATTAAAGTTTCATTTTATTGCCTATGATTTAAAAGGTTGGCTTTATAATAGCTCTCAGAACTTTGATCATCTACTTAAAATAAGTACAAAAAATTTTGTCCTTCATTAGTACCGTTTCAATTTATTTAGAATTTGATTGGAACTTGGTTATACTAACCCATTATCCAACAAATAAAGGGCACGGTTCATTTAAAATATCCCCCAAATCTTGGATCCCCTAATTTTAAACGATGGTCCTTGTAAGCTCCTTTGATAGTCAACACATTCTTGTGCCCAGTAAAAAGGTGCATAATCTGAATCTCCCTCCTCACATCCTCAACATCCTCCCTCGAAATCAGCTTTCTTTTCAAAATCGATTTGCACGCATAATCAACCCCGTCGCTTTCTCAATGCAGAGGTAAGTTGTATCGAATTGGCATTAACATAGCTTGTGTCCAAAGAGTGTAGAGGCCTCTGAGTTGGGTGTTTTGTGGCCGTGGATGGATATGGCACCAGGATCAACGCCCAGCCACATGAAGGAGAATGTGATATTACGATTGGGCTTGTGCAGCTCCTCAGCGAACTGGTTTCGATCCAACGAATTCGAGTAGACCGAGGAGTCATTAGTAGCATGATTTTGTTTCTTCTTTTAGAGACTGATCTTTCTGTGGACACGGTAAAATCAAAACTCTTGATTCCTAAAGATCCATGGCATGTGTTCCCTATGAAATGAACTGATGATTATCGCATCGAACCAAAACAAAAGCCAAAGTTTTGATTTTATTTATTAATGAAGAACATGTAAACTGCTGATCTCCGGAGGACTAACTTGATGAAGAACTTCACCAAATCATGTCTATCCACAAAATAATATTGTCATAAAATTAAAATCATCAAATGAAACATGGTAAATAAGTCAAAAGTTAACCCAAAAAAGAAAACTACAAAATTTTATAATTGGGCTTGAATTGGCTCAGGGCCATTCCAAAGAGAAAAGCCTCAATCTTTAGATTTCTGGATGAGATCCTGCCATATTTGCAATAGACCCAAATGAAAAAAAACCAAAATCTATGCCTAAAATCATGAGAAAGCATATGCATTTGTTGCAAAAAGATTGGATTTCAGTTTCACTTCATGGGTGCTCCTTGGATAAAAAGGAGCAGGAGATCAGAATCCTCTGCCTGCTATCCGACGATCGCTCTGTTATCGTATGCGATGGAGGCAACGGTAGGCGGCACGCTCTACCACATGACGGAGCACATGCTGTCGCGATTGGACATGGTATTGGGAGGATCCTCAAGGAACTGGTCTCGATCCAATGAAATCGAGTAGACAGAGTCGTTAGCTGCATGATTGTGGTTCCTTCTCTTAGAGACTGATCTTTCCGTGGGCTCGGGGGAATCGAAATTCCTGCTCCCTAGAGATCCATGGCATGTGTTACCCATGAAACGAATGGATGATTATCGCATCGAAGAAGAACAGAATCCAACGTTTTGATTTTTTATTGATGAAGAACCTTTTTATTAATGAAGAACCTGTAAAGCACAGATATCCGGAGAAAAGGAACAGATTCTTGCATGGAATCTGATGGTGAATCGCGAGGAAGCACAGAAGAGAGAGCTTCAATGATGACCGAAGAATCGTAACCCTGAGCTATGAAACATAGATAGAGGAAAGAGATCTGAATAGATCAACGATGATCAACTTTAACATGACGTCGGTGAATCTGCTCAAAAACAATCCCATCAAAACATACACCCCTAAAGAAGAGAACTTTACAAAAATTCCAAGATCCATGAACTATACAAAAATTACCTGATCCTGCTTATCCATCAAATTTTCCCATCAGAGCTTCCTCTGCACGATGTAGAGGCCGTCGGCAAACTGATCGCAAATTCCTACCACATGGTAAGCTCCCTTCCTGTAAGAATCCACGCCATCGCTCAATACGCAAAGGCGTAATATAAAAATAGATCAGTTTTCGATCTTTGCTTCAATAACTGATCGGATAGTGACCAAATACCTGTATGAAATAAGACTGATAGTGACCAATAAATCCACAGCTTGGCTTCAATTAATTTGGGTGAACTGATCTCCAGCTCAAATTTGAGAGTTTTCGAGCGGAAACTCCTTGATCCGTCGAGAAATTTTGAGATGATTTTTTTCCAACCTTAGAAAAAAACCCAAAGAATAGATCTTTAGATAAATTCCAAGATCCAAGAAAACAGATCGGATCATTACCTGAGCCTGCATATCGTAGGCGAGCCAAACCGTGGAGAAATTCCACCTTCCGAGCTTCCTCTACGCGATGTATCGGCCGTTCGTCGATTTTCGCCATGTGGTAGCATCCCTCCATGTAAGATCCATGCCCTTTCGTGGTAGCATCCCTCCATGTAGCGGCTGTTCGTCAATTTTTGACGTGTGGTAGCAGGTCAATTTGAAGCGAAGAGAGGGAGAGGGGGAGAGAGAGAGAGGGGAGAGAGAGATGATGAATTATTTGTTTTTCACCTCTTCTTTCGTGGAGAGAGAGCACATATCAATAGTAGGAGGGCTTAATTGCACCTGCTACTTTTAAATGCAATACACGTCGGGAATGATGGTAATTAATTGCACCTTCTACTTTTTTGAGGATTAATTTGACGCGGTTTGAACTTCGGCCACTTGCCCTCACCGAAACCAAGTCATTAAAGTAAATTTTCCCCCACATAATTCCAAAGTAACGTTTTTAACTTTTTTGCGCGCAAACCGATTATTCCTGCGAACTGGAGTGAAGTTGGCGTTGAGAATGAACTGGCGAGAGTTCTATTTTGGGGATGAACTGGCTAATTGACGCCCCGTTCCCCGTTCCTCTATTTTGGGGAAGAGCAAGAGACGCCTCGTCCCCCGTGAAAAGCTCTTCCCCTGTTTATTTTTTTCAAAGCGTGTGCTGTCTTTATTCAAAAAAAGTTGGACCCACAAATATCAAAATTTAATCCTAACCGTTCATCATCCAAGAGTAAATCCTGGCCGTCTTTTATCAACCAGTTTGTCCTAGTCAGCCCTAGGATTCAAAAATCGCTGTCAAATGTATAATAGATATTATATGTGAGTGTGTATGTATGTGGATAAAAGTTGTATTGGATGTATGTTGTGTGTATTGATTGTATTATTGTATTAATTGGAAGTTAATATTATATGATATTATATAACTAGAAGTTGTGTTATTTACATGAGATAGTATAATATTTATTTTGTGTGGGTAAATGATTATATATGTGTGTGTGTGTGTGTGTGTGTGATTTTGGGTATGTGGGTATAGTTATGTAAATATGCCTTCTTAGGAGGAGTTTTGTGATTATTTTGTAATAGAAGGATTATAAGGGGTTTTGTGTGATTTGTGCTTCATATCATGCATGAGGGCTTGGTGAGAATTATATGATTGTGTAAGGGGTTTTGTGCATATTATAGATGATATGTCATTAATATAGAGAAAATGCTTGAGTGGATGACACCTTAACTTAATGACTCATCACCGACCCTTTGACCCATCTCTCTCTCCTCTCTCCTCTCTCTCTCTCTCTCTCTCTCTCTCTCTGGTTTTGTGCATATTATAGATGATATGTCATTAATATAGAGAAAATGCATGAGTGGATGACACCTTAACTTAATGACTCATCACTAACCCTTTGACCCATCTCTCTCTCTCCTCTCTCTCTCTCTCTCTCTCTCTCTCTCTCTCTCTCTCTCTCTCCCCCCCCCCCAATCCCCCCCTTTCCACTTTCCAAACCGCACCAAATCAGCCCCCCTTTTGTGCTACAAAAATCTTTAAAAATGGAGAAAAAGATGAGAAAAAGAGAAGAAAAAGAAGAGGAAAAGAGAGGAATGAAACCCTAACTCAAACACTTCTCCTTTCCTTTCATTTTCTCCTTTTTCCTTCAATCTCCAAGGCCAAAACTCTCCCCAAAACAGTCCATATCTGGCCGAAATTGTCCATGGCTTTTTTCCTTCAATTTCTGGCCCAAATCATTCCATTTACCTTCCCTTTTAAGTCTTGATGATAGCTAGGTGGATGAGGGTGAGTTTGGGAGCTATAGGAGAGGTTTTCATGACAAAAAAGGTATCTTTGGAGCCATGGAAGTTCAAAAACGTGGATCATAGAGAAGGTTGGAATCTTGGGGATTTTCATGGAGGAATGCTTCATTTTTGGGTAGGATTCCCTTTACTTGTGGTATATTGTTCAATTTCATTACTGCATACTAAAGTTAGTAAACATTCTATTGATATTGTGTTCATTTTTATGCCTTGTTAATAGTTGACATGCCATGAAGTTGTCATCTTGCATGTTTCTAGTGATATGTTATGCTTGGTCTAAGAATTTCTTTCTAGTTGATTGTTGTAATATTTATGCAATGTTGATTGTTGTCATTTTTATCCAAATACTCATGTTATATTCTCTATTATGAATTTCATCTTAATGTTCATGAAACATGTTTATTGCTTGATAATTTGGAGACATAACCCTTGTGTAATTTCGGCCATGTGCCAAAATTGTGTTTTTGTGAAAGAATATGCAATTGCATAAAGTAATATATATTCGAGATATTGATGTTCAATTTAAGTTGTGAAAGAAATGGAAATGGAATTATGTAAGCATGAGTAGGATTTTAGTACCATGAATATGTGAGTAATGGTGGCAAACATGGGGTGGATTTATACGAGGTATTTGAAATGAGGAAATGGTGAAGGGTATGCACAAGGAGATGCATGACCCAATGTGAATGAAAATGAAAAATGAAAGAAAGAAACGTAAATATGAAGCCACGTCATCTTGACCACATGATCCACTTATGTATGATACTAATATGCCGTAAACCATGCCTAAATGCAAGTTGTAATAACCTATTACAATCCATATATGGAAGTAATGTCATACTTTATTAAATTGTTGTGGATATGGTCCTTTATTTATGCTTCACCATTGTAGTTACTTCACTGCCTTTACATTTCCCTCTATGTTCCATTTACTTAATTTCATACCATGCCACACCTTGTAACTTGTAAATTTACAATTATGTTTCATATTTTTAATGCCATGTTATGTTCCAATTGTATCATACATTCTAGCTTGCATATGCATAGAATAATGTATCATAAGAAATGGGATATACTACTAAGACAAGTTTTGACGTGCTCCTCCACGTGGTTTACAGGTAGTTGACACTTGGAGATTCTCACGCAGCCGTGTTAGCATGGAGCAGGAGTGTGGGGTAGGTTTAGGATGTTGAGTTGTACTTGGATATGGTGATGGTGAGGTGTTCTATATAAGGGTTGTATCTTGGGGAGTTGTATGTAAATTTGTAATTGCACTTTGTTTATATATATGAATGATGTTTTATTTGTCCATTGTTATCTTGTGTCATAAATTTTGTGTGGAACATTACGTGTACTTCCCAGCACATGTGCAGGGGCATGCTGGTTTTATTTGTATTTTCCTTCATAACAGTCGCTGCTCTAGGATCACCTGGGATGGATTCGTACTTCCCGGGTATCCTAGGGGACGAGGCGTTACATACACACCCTCAAAAACCCTAGCACACACCCAATTGCCGTGCTTACACCATCATCATACACATCACCTTTGACCTTCACTTCACACACACACACACACACATACACACATCACGCACTCCTACACTTCACACCAACTTCACATCCTCACATTACACATACTCACCCACTGCACATACACTCCTCTCCTTCACCAACACACACACACAAACACACACACACACACACACCCCCCACTGCACTTCATTCTCACATATCCTACACTCCCGCATACCTCCTTCACACATTCACCACACACCCTCACAAACCCGAACACACCCTCACCACCATTACACTTCACTCAAACATACACTTGCATTCCACCTACACTCATAATTCATCACTTCACACACCCACTTCCCACACTCATACATACTCCCCATCACTCATCTTCACCTTGCACATACACTAACATTTCACACTACACACACACACACACACACACACACACACACACACACACACACACACACACACACACACACACACACACACACACACACACATCAGGCCGCCCCGCGTGAAATGCCCACGCCCACCACCCTATGACTCCCAACTAGGGAGGTCTACATGGCAGTGCACATCAGACCGACCTTCCACATCTACACAGCGTCCATCACCACCTATTGTGACCCTACCACAAATAGACACTCTGGGGATCACATTCACTTCTGGGGCCCAGACGGATCGTTTTACCACCCTGCCCAGACGGATCGTTTTGCCACCCTCTCTCGGTGGACATTTCTCCCCACGAAGTTCATGAGCATTCCTACTCTCAATACTTTAGGAGCCACCGAGGGTGTTAGACGTTTATATACCAATCTAGGGTGGGACGATTTCCTCGGTTTTAGAGCCCCTACAATAAGAGACTCACACGAGAGTTTCTCAGCTCCTTGAAGATAGTGGGCTCCAGTATAGATTTCAGGGTATTAGACACTGATTATACACTCTCTTTTGATGCCATGAATGCTATTTTTTGTTGGCCTGTCACCACGACAGACGCCATCACCCCCCTTGTAGCTCCTAACCTACTTCCTTTGATGTCTCCTGTTTTTGGAATTTGATCATTGGGTTGGTAGATTTTCGTCGCACAGCAAGAAAGGCATCCTGCCTCATTCGACCATCCTTGCACTTTTCCCACCACATACTAGTGAGAGCCCTATTCTGCAGGGAAGTGACTGGGACAGTCGCATGACCTGAGCTTCTCTTTTTATGGGCCATAACACAGCTTGTAGTCCTCCATCCCACGGAGGTTGCTACTGCTGCAGTCAAGGCCCCACGTAGACTTTTCCATACGGGCTCATGGTTAGAACATAGGCTCATGAGAATCGCCAAGTCCTCCACATGCAAGATCCGTTTTGGCAGTCTCATTACCATTATAACATGCAAGCCTCATGTTTCCCTTGAGATGGATGACAATATTAACCCTATCTCAGGCCGTACCTATTTGGATCTCTCAGTTCTTGCACACATGCATATAATTAAGGTGAACTTGAGAGATCAGATTTTATGGCTTTATGGGCCACAGTGTGTCCCCTATACTATCTTGCCAAACCCTTTGCACACATAGGTCACTGGGCTTACGCAGTGGACATTTCCACCTGATCCTATATTTCCTATCCCTACCCAGCCATAGCCTGAGCCTGAGCCACAGCCCCAGCCTCAGCCACTGGCCACTGAGCCATCCACTTCCACCCCCACACACCACCATCCCCGTGAGCACCAAGGATCCCATTGCCATATAGATTCCACTTACCATGGACGGCTATGGACCATCAGGTCCTCCTCCTCTGCTCGATGATCACGCACGTCTTCTTATTTTAGAGGAGGTGGCTCGGGCTTCCTGTGCCGTTTGGATGCATGTCAAGAAACGCAGCAAAAGATCCTATCGTACGTCTCTGACATCCATCAGCACTTTTTCCCACTACCACCACCACCTGAGGTTGGTACTTCTAGTTCTCCTCCACATTCCTCTGCACCCACCGAGCCTGCATCCTAGCTCCACTCTAGCTTGGGGTAGACCTTTCCCCTTCTTCACGCCCACACTTTTTATATCCTCACACTTCATTGATTATTTTCCATTGAGGACACTACAGACTTTAGCATGGGGGAGTAGCATTTACACTTTTTCTTTTTTATTTTTGTTTTCCATATCCACCTCCACTTTTGTGTCTATATTCAAATGTATATATCGTTTTTTTCACGTCACTTTTGTTTTCATTTCCATGCATTGTATTTCTTTTTACTTACTTTTTATTTTTATTTTATTTCATGCATCATGTTTTCCCTTTTATATGCATACCAAAAAATCCAAAATCCAAAAATCCAAAAATATTGGCATCGCATCATGTATTTTGCATTATCCATGCATCATTTGTATATACATATTTCGAGAAATTTCTGAAATCGAGCTATATATACATGGTTTCCAAATAGGATTTCATTTTCTATCTTTTATGCTCGATTTCCTCGATATCGGTTTGACTATAAAACTAGGACATGTTTTTAGTCTCAGATCCCATTTAATATGCTCGTTATGATCATTCTCATGTCCCTTAGGATAGAAGTACTCAAAACCGACCTAGGCCTCTTAGAGAACCGCTCTATGCCTGAGCCTTTGAGTTGATAGTTGAGATTAATGGTTTATAACCCATCGAGACTTGGATAACAACATATTAGCGAGTACTGAGGAGTGGCATCACTTTTTATATTCATGCCTTCAAAAAAATGCATATACATGAGAAAAAGAATAAAGCATGCACTGTTCCCCCGTTGAAACTGAGTAACCGGATCCCCACGATAGAAACCATCAGGCCTCATGGCAAAAGGTCTAGTTTGGGGGAGTGCATGAGAATAAGGATTACTGTTGGTTGAGCTAGTAGGTCTGAAGGGTCCTTCTTGGCCTGATGCCCTAAGGTCGTCTAACATGGGAGTCATCGACCCAACGATCCTTACACGAACCAATTGGAATCCAAATGAAAAAAAGAGAAGAAATTTTTTTGGAAGCATGAATGGATTGTTGATTTCACGAATCATGGAAAGTTGAGGTGTTGTGAGTGCCACTTCTTCGATGGACCAATAACCCGTTATCTCAGATTTATCTTTTCTTCGACCAATGCATAGCTTTGGTCCTTTTGTTTTTGGCCTAAGGATGGTAGATGAAACATCCTATGTTTTGAGCTTGATCATGGCATAGTATATTATTTGATGATTCGAGCTAGAAACCACGTCATACGGTTATATTCTTATTGATAGAGAGAGGTTGGTGTTCTATATTTCTTTGAATTTGAATTTTATATCTGTCATGTATATATATGCTCGATTTTATAAATTTCTCGAAACTCATAAGTATTTGCATGCTTGATTGCATACCCCCTTCTTTACTCTCTCTTCGTCTTCCTCGAGGACGAGGAAGAGTTTAGCATGTGGGATTTTGATAGGTAGTTTTCATACATGGTTTTCACTTTCTTTTCACTCACGTTTCATCCCGTTTCGTCTCATTTTCCTTGCCATTTATACCGCTTTTTGTTCCTTTTTACACATTTTGTCTCCTCGGTACTTTTTAGGTGAATTTGGAGAGTTTTGGAACAGAAGGGCGAGATTATTGGGTTTTGGAGTGAAGTTTGGCACTGGAGCTCACTTTCATGATTATGGAGCATAATGGGGCATTTTGGGAGCTTGGCAGAGCCTTGGAGTGAGCTGGAGTTTACTGGTGGTGTGTAGATGAATAAATTGCTTTGGAGCAATGAGTTTAGAATCATGTAGATGTGGCATTGAGCTTGGGTTGGAGCTCCTGATGTGAAACTAGAGCATGAAGATGCAGCAATGGAGATGGTTGCTGAATAAATGAGCTTGGATGAAGCATTGGATTGTAGATGGAACTTATTGTGGAGTGTTGTGGAGTCTGCATTGTGGAGCTTTGGAAGAAGCTTGTAGATGAATGGGAAGATGGGCATGTTGATAAGAGCTTGGGAGCTGAAGGATGAAGCTGGAGCATTGGGTCTGGAACATTGATGCTGAAGATGGAGAAGAGCAGGAGCATGGAAGAATGAAGCTAGAGATGAAGAGACCGAGGCCTCTCATACGTCCATATGGGATGCCCCCATACGACCGTATCACTCTTCAGCAGCAGAGCATCAAGGCTCCATGGCCATATGAATTAAATTCATACGGCCATGTCTTCTATCCCCATTCCCCCAAAGCAGTAGCGAAAGTGAGGATTCCATACAGACGTATGGTTTTTGACCATACAGCCGTGTCAATCGAATATGATTGAGCCTCCATTATGCACAGTGATTTGGGGTAAATATTATATATTTAACCCCCAATTAGAGCAATTTTATGTGTATATAATGCTTATTTAATCCCTAATACGATCGTATCTAGAACGCTCTGATTTATTAGATCAAACTATGCACAAACCAGCAATATGTTGTGTATTTCTGCTCTTTTAGTATTTTTCATAGGAAGATCACAGTTTCACGATTCCAACGACTATTTATTTGTATTTATCTGAGATCTATGCTAATTTCTATGAATTTTTGAATGTAGAATACCATGTAAATGGAGAAATACGACCTAAAATACGAAAATACGCCACTGCACACGTATCCCGCTCATCGGGCAGGCCACGTGCCCACATCATGGCTGAAGCTGCTTCATCTAATGGCATCAGCAGCGAGGCGACACGGCCATAGAGGAGTCGTCAATCTAAGATCGAATGGCCCAGATGAAGCTTCGTACACTTTTCGAATACGAACTGAACGCGGTAAATAAAGCAGCGACGTGGCTCATTGTCAATTGTTGGATCAACATCCAATGGACTAAATTGAAGACGAAGCGGATCCAAAGTCGCATGCAATCATGGGCGATAACTTGTACATGTGGCATCATCTTAATCAATCCCGCCTTCGATGAAGCGACAACGATTCACTCCGCATCGAATTCAGATGCGATCGCTGATTCGAGCTTAGTAGAGCGTATTCGGGAGACGTGGCTGAACGGTGGCCACTTATCTGTGATCCAACGGTCACGATGAAGCCCGCTTCAGAGTCGGATCAGAGCAAGGGATTCGGGTGTAAGCGGACACGTGGCAGCATCTGGGTGAATCTCGCCCAGATCGAACGACCGATATGTGCAGCGAGGTTTGAATGTGGGGTTTAAGCTTATTGGATCGGGTTTGAACCCGTTAAGACCCCAAAACCCGCAATGCTATTATATAATCGTATTTCTAGGGTTTTGGGGTATTCTTTGCGTATTGGGAGCTCTTGCTGGAGATAGAGGCTTGGGGCTCTTGCTGGAGAAGATCTAAGGCTTTTGGAGGAGTTTTGGTGATAGAAATCTTAACTTATACATTGTATTTTGCGTATTTGGCACATATTTTGAGCTTTCGAACATGTATTTGCTTATAAATATGAGTTCTTTTCTCTCCATGCATGGCTAGTACCTTTCTGTGTTGGTTGTGATGTAGTTAGGGCTATGTGATCGTTGCTTTTGATGTCTTTTTGCCCAATATGCATGTTATAACCACGTATTTCATCGATTTCTACGTATAATCTAATTGAGTATGTTAATCGAAGACATGTGCATACTTTAATTGAATATGATCTAAGTAAGACTTATTCGTGATGCGATCCAAGAGGACGTATCATGACCTGAGAGGGCACGTGTGCATATTTTCATTATAAAATCGATATTTTTATGTGATTACTTCTTGGCACGATATTCTAAGCTTTAACGTTATATTTTCTGACGTTCTCATACCTTAGCCAGATGAGACGTTGAGTTGTAGAAAATATATTCAAAATCATTGATTACAAAACCTTAACAAAATCACAACCGGCACATACTCCTCTCATTGGTTTCTTAGATCGACTTTCCGTACTTGTTTTAGTATCACTTTCATGTTTGCTTAAAACCATCATCACGATTCTCTCACATTCGAAAGGTGGTTTCTTTTCATCGATTTACTACTCTTTAGAAACTGGTTCTTTTGGTTTGTAGGTCAACTGTCCTGTAGATTCGACACATGACTCTCCAGGTTTACTACTTGATTGATCTCCTACACTTGGGAGAAGCGCTCGCACATTTCGAGACCAGTCACACAACATCTTGAAGACGACATGGCCGTTTGGTTTCTCCAAAGGGCCGTGTTAAATGCGAGTCTGGAGCTGAACTCGTTAGGCTTGTGGTTCTATAAAACGATCGGGGGCGCCGCCATTTGGGATGGCCGAGTTCTTAAGCTCGTTTTCCTCATTTTTTACTGCTCCATTGTGTTTTTAGGAATATAATTGGGATAGATGATGATTTTTGGGAGTTTCCTCTCTTGTTTTGTAAGCGGATTGATAACCCAATTTATGAATCAAGGAGAAAAGCTTTCTGTCCCCTTTTTCACATTGTTATTGTTATTATTTTTGTTAATTCCTGCTGTTTGGGCATGTCTTCACCCATTTGATTGTTAATCCTCTTTGTTATTGTTATTGTTTTATCCCCGTAACCCATGTTCCATTCTCTCAATTAACGTAGCTTGCATACAACCTTATCTCGAGCTAGTACTCGATCAATCCGCCTCCCAACCGACTACCTGTAAAGCGCTACGACGACGCCGTGCGCTTGTGGTTATAAATTTAAAGCTCTAACACAATCTAATTCTGAAATCTGGCTCCGTCAACTATGTCAACCTAAAGCTTGCTCGTTGCCTATATACCATCATGGGTGGCTTAAAGGTAAATTGGGCATATGTCCTCATGTTAGTATCAGTCAAACCAATTACCACACATATCATGCACCATCACCCGAATTCTCCGAAATTTTTCAGTTTTCACCATAATAAACTATGATCGCTCCGTTCTTAACCGCATGGAACTTCCAGCACCTCCCCTCATAATGAAGAAGAAGTACAACCCATTGAACCGCCACTACATCGACGTCGCATTGGAGTGAACCCTAACAACCCTCCTACTCCTCCTCATCGCGCAACACTTCAAACTCAGATTGACAATCTGCACGAGGACCTGAATACGGGTTTTGCAGGTGTTCAACCACATCTAAGTGGTTTTGAGAGTCGTCTCAATCAAATGAATATAACCATGGACACTATGCAAGGGACCCAATGCCAAATTTTAATCTATCTTGAACAATGGGCTCCATACTCTCCATCGACTTCTCAGCGACCTCCTAGGCCTCCTCTGCATTATTAGATCTGGTTCTGTTCGGTTTCTGGTCGACCAAGAAAATTAGTTGGTCGACTAAGGGTCGGTTGTGTTGGATTGTCGGCTTAGTTTCGATGTTTGTTGTTTGCATTGGTTTGTTTTTTGTCGACTAGTTCGTTCTCTGTTTTTATATGTGTAATGGTCCCTCTATGTATCAGTTTAATTCACTTTCAATGTACCTCCTTTTTAAGTATCCAGTTCTTTATTCTACTTTTAGCTGACCAAGACATTCTTTTAGTTGACTAAATATCCTACTTGGCAGAATTTTACCCCATTTTTGATAATTTCAAAGGGGGAGAAAATATGGACTTTATATGGATAATACATAGGGAGGATTTATGACGTCTCCTAGTTTTTAGAATACAAGTGCAATATGATTGGGGATACCAGATTTAAATATTTATACCACAAGCGCACGGTGTTGTAGTGTGGCTTGGGGGTCGAACATAGGGAGGCGTGGTTGTGCTTGTGTCAAAGAGGAACCGGTTCACCCTATGGGTGAGCTAGCCCGAACGATCGATGGTTTTGTCATAGAATATAGATACGAAGGATAAACGATATAAAAGGAAACCTAGGACTTCGGTTTCCACTCAATCATGTGCTCTCACTATTACGACTGACGGATAGGAGTACGATTGGATTTAGGGTTCAGTGGTGAGACGTTGCCTCTAAAAGTGACCTAGCGTCCCATGGGCCAGATATTCCGGTCAGTGCCAAGGATGATACGCTGGGGCAACCCGGGTTCGGTCGGTAGGCATTCCCATGTCCATTAACACCGACCGACTCCGAGAGCACTAAGCTCGCAACGATTACTCCCAATATCTCATCATGCCATTCCCACGTGCTAGGATTCGATGTCTACGCTAGGGGCGTGAGTTGTGGCTAGGGAGTCAACCGCCAAGTTTATTCCCCATTTGCCCGACGGTCAGAGGTGGTCTTTCTCCCACCAATGACAATGAAACACCCCACGTAACCATCTAAATTCCTAATCACTATCGAATTCCTAGTCATATGGACGCATTAGGGAGAACCCACGAAGGGGTTTCAACCAAAATCCCAAAATTGGAAACTACCCACAAATCATAGCTAAAAAGCAATCTAAATGAAAATCAACGGTAGAAATCATGATCAAGAAATTGAAATGAGATAGTAGCAATACTATTAAGATAATATTAAATTTTAAAAGCAATCAGAAGGCTTACAAAATGCAATAAAATTCCAGCCGTCACCGTACAAGAAAAATTCAGAAAAAATAACAACTCTCGTTTTCTGAAACCTAGGGCCACTATTTATACAAATCGACGTCACCCGATCGGTTGAAGTATCAACCGATCGGGTGAGCTGCTTGGCGTTTCAGCTGCGGGCTTTAGAACTTCAACCGCTTACTTGGTCCGACCGGTTGGCATCACCAGGTCGTTGCTTGGAGAGATGCAGCATCAGGTGAACCGATCGATTGAGTATTCAACCGATCGGTTGGAATTTTGCCCAAAAAACAGAGAACTCTGTTGGGTTCACACGATCGACGAACCGGTCAGTTGAGCTCTCTGGGTCGTTGCTTGGGAAATTCAGCTACAGATGAACCGATCGGGTGATGTTACCCGATCGGTTGGAATTCAGCTTCAAATGGCCGAGAGCTCTGCCAATCTCACCCGATCACTGAACCGATCGGGTGAGATGTTCTTCACTCTAGCCTCCGTCCGGGTCAGATATACGTGCATCAACCGATCGGTTGGCTGTGTCCAACCGATCGGTTGAAGGCTAAAATATGGCAATTTTCATCGTTTGACCCCCGGATCGCGTGCGACTCCTCCCGTTGCTCCGGGGGCTCATGATATCTTCATTATATGTCCCCAACGCTGGCAATCTCCTGAATATATACAAAAACACAGAGAAGTGACAGAAAACTAAAAATCACAAGAAAACGAGTACGGGACGACAGAAAACAACGGAAAAGCACAAAGAAGACGTGCGTGAATATATAAAATATAAACACACGTCAAAATCCCCCAAGCTGAACCCTTCCTCGTCCTCGAGGAAGATGAGTGAGAGTAGGAGCTCGGAGGGAGAAAATAGAGAGAGAGAAAGAGAAATCAAAATCCTAAATCATCTGTCAGGGCCAACAAAATCAAACACGCCACACCAAGCAAGCAAGCGAAAAATCACAACACTAAACAAAGGAATATGAGTCCAAACAAGTGTCGTGGGCCCACGCGGTGAAGCGCGAGTGAGTGTGGTCATGTGTTAGCAGAAGGTATCACTAGCTACATTGTGCAATAAAGCTCCATATACACAAATCCAAGGAAAGACCCAAATATCGATTCGATTTGAAATAAGCGGTGAATAGTAGCTTAAACATGCATGAGAAGAGTATAAGAATAGAAGCGTATCATGCATCGGGGACTCCACAGCTATGGATTAGGAAATCACCACACTATCGCCTAGGTAACCGCTAGAAAGTCCCTATGCCAAGTGTTTTCGAAAACGATGGAGGTTGAGAAGGTGTGGAGTAGAACACTCGGTGCAAATTCTCGCTTTCCCTTTATTCTTGGCAGGTTGGAAAAATATTCACACTGGAATTTTTTGGGTTTTGGGTATTTGTATTTTTTTTTGTATTTTTGGCTATACATATTTTTTTCTTTCTTTCTTTTCTATTTTCTTTTCTATTTTCTGGGTTTTTCTTTTCTCTCTTTTTTGGATTTTTGGATTTTTGGGATATATACATGTGTGCTCTCCCAAGTGGGAGAACGGTACACGACGAGGGGATTTGCACCAAGTAATATAAAAAGAAATCGGATTCTAAACACTTGGGCAAAGGAGATTTTTCTCGCTAATCAGAGCATATGCTAAATGGGTTATCCTAATCTTTAATTGTGGAATCCCGACACATGCGAATTGAAGTATACGATATAAATATATTCATGCATATAGAAGCAGACATGGGAATCAAATACCGCATATTCAAATTGAAGCATGATAATCTAGGTGTCATCCCAGGACAGGTATATAAATCAACATCACAAAGTAGAAGCACACCATAAGCTAGTCACGACACACTACTCACATAAAAGCAAAGTGGACCCACGAAGCATGAAATACACGAGGACTCGGCTTCACAGAGAAATAAGAAAAACGTGATGCATGGCAAAATAAAAGAAAAATAAAGAAAAATGAGTGCAAAAGTGAAAAAAAAAACGGTGTGAAAAACTAAAAATAAAGGTGGCAAATCGAAATAGAACGTGAGAACTCACTCCCCCAAGCTAAACCGCACAGTGTCCTCAATGTGCAAAGTGTGGCACACAGAGAGACAAGTAATGAGAGGGGCAAGTGAGGATGCATGCATGATGGAAAGAAAAAAAAAGATAATAAAACGAAAAATAAAGAAATGAAAATATGATGCGGATATGATGCATGCACAGATATGAGTGATACGAGTATAAATGGGTCACCAAAAACTCTCCCTCTCTCCCAAAAAAGATATATAAAGATACGGCAAATGAGAATCCCAAAATAAGTGAGGGGAGGGGGGGGGTGGGCAAAAAGGTATCAGGGCCCAGCAGAAACGGGCAGCACAACGGTAAAAGGAATCGATGGCATCAAGGGTGCCTAGGAAGGTGGTGCTGCGCTGTCTCCGTCCTGTGGCGGAGGTGGTGGTGGTGGTGGTGTAGGCTGCTGAGCTGGGGTGGGCGTGGAAGTGGAAGCAGGTCTAGTGTGTGTGGCAGTGTGTGTGGGAACCTGCTGGGTGGGTGGGGGTACGCGCGGAAGACGCTCTAAGATCTGTGTCAGGCAGTAGTGGATCTGAGGGATCAGGTCAAAGCGTCCAGCCATCGTAGAGACGGTGGAGGACAGGGTCCTAAGGTCACCTCTAAGACCACTCACCGCCAACTCAAGAGCACGTATGCTCTGCAGTACAGTGTCAGGTGGGGGTGGTGCAGAGGGACGCACCGGTCTAAGCTGCGCAGGGCGGGGCTGGCGTACGTGAGTGGAGTATGTAACGGGCTCAGCAGGGAAGGGGACAAAAGGTGCCACACCAGCAAATGTGGGCCTGGCCTCAGTGTGAGGCCGGGACACCGGCTGGTGAGAAGTAGAGGCAGCGGCAGCAAAGGAAGCGTGCAAAAGTGGCAACGAGGTGGCAAGAGAGGTCAGTGGCCCAGAAGTGTGGACAGACGCCACGACGCTCTCGGAGAATACGGTGGCTGTGGAGACAGAGGACTCTACCGCTGGGGCGGAACTGTGTGGACCAAAAGGCGCAATCCCAGCGGAGATCATGCTAGCCATGGTCTCCACGACCGCGGCAAACGAGGGCGCTCCACTCTCGACAAAGGTGGGCGGGCGCTCGGGGAGTGCGGAGCAAAGATGCTCCACGGACAGAGGGCCAGAGGTGGCAGCGGGAGTGGTGGGGACAGCCTCGGAAGTGGTGACAGTGGTGGAAGTGGGCTCATCAAAAGTACTCGCGACACTGACAGAGGTGGGGACAGAAGTGTCAGGAGCAGTGGAAACGTCAGGAACAGGCTGAGGGGCCACAGGGTCGACGGGGTCGGCAGCAGGCTCGACAGGGTATGCAGCAGGGTCTGCGGGAGCAGCCTGGGCAGCGTGGGCAGCGTTGGCCTGCTCGACCTCCTCGGCCTCGAGCACGTACGCAGCGGGGATGAGGACATCCATCGCTGGGAGCCAGTCAACGTGGGCCGGTGCAATCAGGGTCCGAGCTGGGCTCGGGAGAATCATGTAGTCGGCACCGAAAGGGCCGTGCAACCAGACCCAGTGACGCTCAGCATGCGGACGTAGCATCTTCATCCGGGCCATAACGTCTATCGACAAGGAAGTGGGGCCCGGAACGCGTCGCAGGTCGTCAGGTAAGTCCTCGCCGGTCATCATGGTAAGCAGGGTGATCAGACCGCCGCAGCATATCGGTGAGCGAGCGCCCACCGACACAATGATACGGTCTAAAAACCAAGCCGTAATGTCGATCACGACGGCGGGGACAAGCTCGTGTCCATCCCTAGATAGAGCTCTGGGACGTGTCATCGCATAGAGCATGTAGAGCTCTGGCGTAGACATCATGCCCGGCTCATATCTGGCCAAAAAGGTGGTCGCCATAAGGCGCTGGGCAATACGTAGGCAGGGGTGGACAATGGCCGAGGCCTTGGCCCTACTAGGGTCAAAGGCGGTGTGGTGGCCTGTGATCCGGGCCCAGAAGGCACCGGCGTTGAAAGAGGGTGGGGGGATGTGGGTAGGGCTGTAACCGCGATCGGCTCCGGGGACTGCGGGCCATGAGAATAACGCTCTCATCATATCGAGAGTGACCTGGCACTCTCGATCCATGAACCGGAATGAGCATCCCTCATCGGTCCGGGCGATCGAACTCAAAACCTCAAGTGTCGGGCGGGTAAAAGTATCCGCCGACACCTGGAAAAAATCTCGCCAGCCCACGTTGTCGTACAACGTGAGCATCCCCTCAAGTACCCCCAGGCGTCCTAGGTCAGCGAGGTGTGCAAACCTGGAGGGTACGATCGAGCGCTGGGAGATACGGTCGAAGACGGCGCGGTGTGCGTCGTCTCGGAACGTGATCCCGAGCGGCCCGACCAGTGGAGCCGGTGGTGGTGGCTGTGGATCGGCAGGGAGAGGCTGTGCGGGCTGTGGGTGCACTGCAGGCTGTGCGGGGCCTGCAGGCTGTGCTGGGTGTGCGAGGTGTGTGGGGGACGGTGGAGGAGAGTCCTCCAACTCGTGGGAGGGGCCGGCATCATCCGACCGCTTCCGCTTGGCGGAAGCTCTCTTCGACCGCGGCCGTGTCCGGGGCGGCATATCGGCCCCGAGCGCGCGCCGAAAAGTGAAAAGTGCGGCGTGTGCAAAAAGAATGGAAAGAGTGTACCAAAACACACCGCGAGTGCTAAGCAGTGGAAGCGTGCGAAGTCCGCGCCTCCACGAAGTCCTGAACAGCCCGTAGAAGCTCCCCTGGCCTCCCCTAAGCTCCAATAAGCAACCTGCGCGTGAAAAAACGATATCAGCGAGTAATAATCAAAATGTATGGAGCAATAGGGGTATAATGGATAGATATAGAAATTGATTTGGGTTAGGGGGGCGTTTAGCACATGGATCCTCAAAAAAAATACACGAAAAGAGGAGAAAACGGTGAAAACAAGCGAACCGGAGGTGATCGGAGACAAGGCCGCCGGCGGCGACTCGGGCGAGGCGTCGGCGGGCTCGGCCGGCGGTGGCGGGCCGAGCGGCGGCGGGGCAGCGGCGGTCGGGTGAGTGAGGGTCGAGCGCGGGGGAATCGGGCGTGGGAGCTGAAGGGGCGCGGGCGAGAATTGGGGATTTGCGTTTTCGAATTCCGCGCCCCCTTGCCGCTTATATATAGAAATGTTACGACTCGGCCGAGTGACGTGCTCACTCGGCCGAGCGAGGCAAATAAAAATTTCTCCCCGATATCACTTCGGCCGAGTGGCTTTGCCAGCCTCGGCCGAGTGGAGTAAGTCCATTCGGCCGAGTGACTCAAACTACTCGGCATGACTCGCCCTAGGAGGGTATCCGTTTTACTCGGCCGAGTGAGAATGTAGACTCGGCTGAGTAGCAGTTCTAATGAAATGAGGAAAATAGACAGAGAGTTGGGTACAGCAGACTTCCCTCGTTCGTGAGCGGCTCGGCCGGACGAACTTCTGGACTCGGCCGAGTGACTAGTATACTCGGCCGAGTGAGCCTTGTATTCTGCTGTTTGTCTTCGTTTGGGCTCTAAACTCCGTCTTTCTTCCTCCAGTCGATTTCATGCTCCTCCTAAGCATCGAACGCCTTCTTGGGGCGCTCCTCGTCGTCTCGTTCATCCTCCTCATGATGGATCTACCTATCTCCTCTCCTGTCAAGAAAAATAGGACCCGTTATCACAAAATTTTTGGTCGAATGACTCAAAACACTAAAAAATCTCTAAAACGAGAATAAAGAAAAAGTAAAAATAAAGCAAAAACCGTCGGGTTGCCTCCCGACAAGCGCTCGTTTTAGGTCGTGAGCTCGACCCCCTATAATTTTCAATCAATGCGGGATGTTTGGTGCATATGAGATGCACCCGTCAAACTTCCCGGGGAGCGCGCTTGGATTTGGACGTGGCGGTGTAGCGTTCTCCCTCGGAGGTCTCTTGTCTCGAATAGTGTTGGGGGGAGGCTCCCCCAAGCTAGCATTTGCCCCGGTCAACGGCTTAACCGGCGATGCCGATTTCCGTACCGGCGGAGCTTTCTTTGGAGACTTTAATTTCGAGAGCTTGCAGAGCTCTCGAATCCTTGCGACATCAGCGTCGCCTTCATCCTCATCAGTGGAGAAGTCGGGGGAATCGTCTTTATTCTCTTCATCTCGGCCTAAATTCGGGCCTTCTTCAAATTCTTCATCAAAAAGGGCGCCAATTGAGTGAGGAATCGCCTCCTCTATCACCTCATCGAGGAGGTCCATGAGATCATCCGATCGTTCCTTGAGCAAATATACCCTATTGGTTTCGCCCGTCGGGATTCCTTCGGAATAGTGCTTGAGCCTTTGACCATTTACTTTGAACGTGGAACCGTCCTTGCTCTCCAACTCGAAAGCTCCTCCCGGTTGTATATGTTTGATGGTGAAGGGTCCGGACCAGCGTGACCTCAACTTACCGGGAAATAGTCGGAGCCGGGAATTATAGAGCAAGACTTTGTCTCCTACTTTGAAGTCCGTGACGGTTATGCGGGCATCGTGGAGAATCTTGGTCCTTTCTTTGTAAATTCTCGAGCTCTCATAGGCGTCTCTCCTTATTTCGTCAAGCTCGTTGATGTCCAATAGTCGCCGCACCGCCGCACTCTTGTAGTCGTAGTTAAAGGTCTTGATGGCCCAATATGCACGGTGCTCCAATTCTACCGACAAGTGGCAAGCCTTCCCATAAACTAGTCGGAACGGTGTGGTGCCTATGGGAGTGCGAAAGGCCGTACGATATGCCCATAGAGCATCGTTTAGCTTCTTTGGCCAATCCTTTCTAGATCGATCCACCGTCTTTTCAAGAATTTGCTTAATTTCTCTATTTGAGACTTCCACTTGACCGCTTGTCTGGGGGTGATAAGCCATGCCAACTCTATGATTTACCCTGTACTTCTTTAGCATGGCTTCAAACTTGTTCTCTATGAAGTGGCTCCCCCCGTCGCTTATCAAGGTACGCGGCACTCCGAAGCGCGGGAAGATATTTTGCTTGAAGAACTTGGAGACGACCCTTGCATCATTAGTAGGAGTGGCAATTGCTTCCACCCATTTGGAGACGTAGTCGACGGCCAATAGGATGTATTTGTTGCCATTGCTCGATGGAAATGGTCCCATGAAGTCTACTCCCCAACAATCAAAAAGCTCAATTTCTTGGATGGATCTCATCGGCATCTCATTGCGCTTGGAGATATTCCCGGTCCGTTGGCATCTATCGCACCCCTTCACAAAAGCGTGGGTGTCCCTAAACATTGTTGGCCAGAAGAACCCGCTCTGCAAGATCTTAGCGGTGGTTTTAGAGGCGGCATGATGTCCTCCGCATGGTAGGCCGTGGCAATGTAAAATAATCGATGTCGCCTCCTCTTTAGAAACACACCTACGGATGACACTATCTTTGCATATCCTGAAAAGGTAAGGATCTTCCCAAAAATAGCTACGGACCTCATGCATAAATCTCCTCTTTTGTTGCGTGGACATCCCGTGCGGTTTGATTCCGCAAGCCAAGTAGTTGACAAAGTCCGCGTACCAAGGTACTTCCCCTGTCCTTACCGCATATAGCCTCTCATCAACAAATGTGTCATCGATAGGTAAGCTCTCATCCTCCTTGTCGCGAATGAGCCTAGATAAATGATCCGCCACGACATTGTCTGTACCCTTCTTATCTCTGATCTCTAGGTCGAATTCTTGCAACAATAGTATCCACCTAATCAACCGGGGTTTGGCCTCCTTCTTGTTTAAAAGACACTTCAATGCCGCATGGTCGGTGTGGACAATCACCTTGGAACCGAGGAGGTAGGAGCGAAACTTCTCTATAGAATAGACGACCGCTAGAAGCTCCTTCTTGGTAGTCGTGTAGTTTTTCTGCGCGTCATCCAATGTCTTGCTTGCGTAGTATATCGCATGAAGCTTCCTATCTTTCCTTTGTCCTAATACCGCTCCAATGGCTTGGTCGCTAGCATCGCACATTAGCTCAAAAGGGAGGCTCCAATCCGGCGGTTGTATGATAGGCGCTGAGACTAGCGCTTCCTTCAAGGTGTTGAAAGCTTGCAAGCATTCTCCTGAAAAGTCAAAAGGAACATCTTTAGCGAGTAAGGAAGTAAGAGGTCGGGCAATCGAGGCGAAATCCTTGATGAAGCGGCGGTAAAACCCCGCGTGACCAAGGAAACCTCTAATGCCCTTGACATTAATAGGAGGAGGAAGTTTTTCGATTACCTCAATTTTTGCTTTATCTACCTCGATTCCTCTTGAGGAAACAAGATGTCCGAGAACTATACCTTCCGTTACCATGAAGTGACACTTCTCCCAATTGAGAGTGAGATTGTTTTGTTGGCACCTTTTTAGGACTTTAGTGAGATTTTCCAAGCAAGAGTCAAACTCACTTCCGTAAACCGAGAAATCGTCCATACAAACCTCCATAATGTTTTCAATATAATCGGAAAATATGGATGTCATACATCTTTGAAAAGTGGCGGGAGCATTACAAAGGCCGAACGGCATCCTACGGTATGCATAGGTGCCATAGGGACAAGTGAAAGTTGTCTTTTCTTGGTCATCTTCGTGCAAAGGGATTTGGAAGAAACCCGAATACCCATCTAGATAGCAAAAGTATTTATGCTTCGCTAGGCGTTCAAGCATTATATCAATGAAGGGCAACGGGTAATGGTCCTTTCGGGTGGCTTTATTGAGTTTCCTATAGTCAATGCACATTCGCCATCCCGTGACGGTGCGTGTAGATATGGGCTCACCTTTTTCATTTTTTATAACCGTCATCCCTCCCTTCTTGGGAACGACGTGAACGGGGCTAACCCACCTACTGTCTGAGATAGGATAAATAATACCAGCTTCTAGCAATTTTAGGATTTCTTTTTTAACCACCTCCTTCATGTTCGGGTTTAACCGCCTTTGAGGCTCGATGGAGGTGGCATCGGTGTCCTCCAAATGGATCCTATGCGTGCAAAGCCTAGGGCTTATCCCTTTTAGATCGGAGATAGTGTAGCCCAGGACATCTTTGTGGCTCCTAAGAACATCTAGGAGTTTTTCAAGTTGGTCTGGCGTGAGATGGGAGTTTACTATCACCGGGAAATTTAATTTGCTACCCAAGAAGGCGTACCTTAGATTCAGAGGTAATTGTTTAAGTTCCACCTGAAGAGGCACTGCTCCTTCCACTTCATCAGCTTGCATGAGTTCGGTCCCTTCCTTGCCATCCGGGTTTAGCTCATGTTCAGGTGGCGCGATTTCTTGTGACGAGTCAGACTCGCTACTTAGCGAGGATGAGGCATCGAAATAGGTGCTCTCCGATTCGGTGCTAGCATCGCAAAAACTTTCACTCTGCTCCGGCTCGTACCTGGAATCAAGAAACACATCAGACGATTCATAAAAGCAAGAGTGAGCGTCATAGAGTGTAACTCCCTGAATTTCGGTTTGCTCGAAGGATTCTTCGGAAGTATAGTGTTCTTCGAAACTTGCTCTATTGTCTTCGAAATACAATTTGTCGTCGACCACATCAACTCTGACATCCCCTCCGACAGTCCCCTCCGGGGAGATTTGGTCCATCACAAAACTAGCGAACAGTTGCTCGTCGGGGTCCTTGATATCGATAGCAAATGCTCCGGTAGCGTGGACCTCGTCGATAAGCTCCTTAAGGAGGTCTGTGAAGGAGTCATAGTCTTCCCGACTGAGTTCCATTGTTGGCAGCGCATCCTCCATTCTCCCTGTTAAGATCTCATGCAAAATATGGGGAGAATATGCAAATAGGGCTGCGAATAAAGTTAGAATAAGATGTAGAGGGAAGTGGAGAAAGAAGGAAGAAATAACCGGGTGGTCGATGCCAAACACCGTCAAAACGCAGTCCCCGGCAACGGCGCCAAAAACTTGATCGCTCCGGGACGTACACCCAAAGAACGGTTGTAGTTTTACCGCAAGCGCACGGTATAGCGGCGAGCGGGTATCGAACACAGGGAGGACGAATGACCGTGCTTGCTTCTAATCAACCTGGCTATTTAAGAATAAAGAGAATTGCCTTGGGCGATCCTGTCACAATCGTCAGACAAATGTGCGAAATATCAAATCAAATAAAGAACGTCTAGGGAATGGGGAATCCCCGCTACTCACCGTATTTCATAAATGTGGTTCGTCGGTATCAAAATTACTAGAATGAGAATTTGGATGAACTAGTTGCAACTAAATGTGGAACCAAGCTCACGCTCTCGCGCTGTTGCCGGTCTATAGCTATCCTAGGGTCGGGTCCAATCTCTTGTAAACCCTAGCCTAGGAAAGCTAGCATTAGGATCAACATCATCGTCCAATTGCGCACCGAGCCCAATCTCTTGCAAACTCGGTCCACAATCTAAATTAGGATAGTTCCTACCCGTCCAATCTCTTGCAAACGGGTATCGGCACGGAATTGCAACCGGAGATCCTAGTATCGGTCCAATCTCTTGCAAACCGATACTTCGAAAGTCCGACTCCAACCCAATTCGGATTTCTAGGGCTTCCTATCAAATTGGGATCCAATCTCTTGCAAATCCCAATTGATATGAATACCTAGTTATCCGTAGTAATTCGATCCCAATCTAATCTCTAATTATTGATTCTAGCACAATTTCTACCAATTTATCACAAATACGAAATTGGGCTTGTAGGGTTCATCCCCACGCCCCAAGACATGGAGACTACTCACAAATCATAGCAATATCACAAAAATAATCAATGAAATAGGCAATGGAATTCATCACAACAATGATATAAACAATAAAAATAGAGTTTTTGGGGAAGAGAGATGCAAACCAATGTAGTTCTTCAATTAATCCAACAAAAATCCAAGTTTTTCTCTTCTCCAATCACAAATAATAAAGCTAAAAAGTAATCTCAAAAAGCTGCAAAAAATCTGAGAGATGGCTCCTAAAACTAGGGTAAAAACAGGGCTTAAATAGCCCCAAAAATCGTCCAAAAATCCTGACCAAAACGCCCCTGCACAGCCTGTTTTCCGCAAATTTCGCTACAGGCAGCGCATCGCACTCGGCCGAGTGACAAAAGTCGCTCGGCCGAGTGAAAACCCTGTCAATTTTCCAGTAAGTCGGGGGCTTCAGGGGTCTTCAGTTCGGGGGCGGCTCGGCCGAGTGAGTTGTCGTCACTCGGCCGATGGCTTCACTTCACTCGGGCGGACGGGATTTGCCACTCGGCCGAGTGGGTCTTCTGAAGCTCAGATGGCCGAAAAACAGTAACTTCGATCTTTTTGAGGGCCTTCGTCTGGGCGCCACTCGGGCGGACGTGGTATCGTCACTCGGCCGATGTGGTCTCCGTCGCTCAGCCGAGTACACATGGAAAACGTGTCTGAACGGGTCGGCCGAGCGGTGTCTCGCTGGTCGGCCGAGTGGCTCCTCCACTCGGCCGAGTGGGACACAAAAGATGCCCAATCTGATTGTTTTGGCCTCCTCGTCGCTCCTGCGACGTCCATTCTTCTTCCGCTCCTCTCCAACAGCAAAATATCCCACGGGGAGGTCGTCGGTGGCCGTCTAGAGTAAGCGTGTCTCGAGATCACTCCAAATCGTTTCAAATCACCTGAAATGCGACAAAAACAACAAATCGTGAAAAGCATCGCAATATCGTCGATATATCGTGAAAAACATGATTTGGGCGATCTAAATGGCATGCAAACATGCGGAAAAAAGGTGTAAAATAAGGAGTGATCAGCGTTACGCACGATCGGGCTCCGTGGATCTGTGTGTCTCGTCTCCACGATCGTCCCGGTATTTTCGGATTATTTTTCTGACGCCCGGATTGGGAGATATCGCCCGGAATAACCTCGACCGTTGATTTGCCAGTCAGATTTAAATTTCTAATTTTGTTAGCCAAATCTTGCTAAATATCTTATTTTAAATCGTTTTAAATCTTTCCCTAAGCTGTTCCTCTAGCTTCCTCTAGACTTGACCCAACATGTACACTCTCTATCCCTTGCCCCTCACCCATTCAACCATTATCTTAGGTCTATATAGTTAACCTATACCCTATTAATAGTAATTTAATCCCTAACCCGAGCTATTAACCCTAACCCTAATCATCAGCGCCGCCGGCCTCCCCTAAAAACGAAAACCCCCAAAAACTCACCGTATCTCTCCCTCCATCCGGCGATCCGCCGCCTTACGGTCTCCCCTCGGCCTCGCGCCCTCCGGTGGTCACCGCCACCACGGTCTCCGCCTCCAGCCCCCTCGCGACACCGTGCCACCCCGACGCCGGCCCCCGCGTAACCCCGATCGCCGCTGTGCTCCGCCACGGCCTCCGATCCCCATCGCACTCGCCTACCGTAGCACCGCCGCGCTCGCTCCACGGTCTCAACCCCGATCGCCGCCTCCCCACAGCGGGGGCCGTTCCGTCATCCTCACCCTCGTGAGACCCCGACCCTGATAGCTCCCCCGTCGCACTCGCGGTTTCCCTCCGTCGTGACAGCCCTCACACCGATCATTCTCTCTCTCCGCCGCGATTAATCAGCCGCCACAGACCCCGCGCCATCGCGTTGCTGCAACATCCGTCGCCGCCTTTAATCACCGAGCGCCGCCGCATCACCTCACCACCGGCGGTATCACCTTCGACCTCCGAGTTCCCCTCGTGCCGCCCTCTCTTCACCGCAACCCCTCATCGGCGCCGCCGCAGCCGCAGACTCAGCCCCTCATCAGCTCCGCCGCAGCCCATGATTTCCCCTTAGCTCCCCCGCGACCCCACGGCCGCTCGCCTGCACTCTGATCCACGGAGTCCCCAACCCCCGGGCGACGCGATCCACGACTCCCGCCGCGATCCGCCACCCTGATTTCTGTGCAGCGCGCAGCCCGAGCGCCGCTCTCGCGGTTCCCCGTCACCATGACCCTGCAGATCGTGCAACGCCTTTCCAGCGCTCCCCCGCCGCCACTGTGCCGCTTGTGGCCACCGCACTGAGCCCCGACCGTCGGTGGCCGCTTTGCATGGAAAACAGCGGGAGCAACTGCCCGAGGACTGTTGTTGTTCCTTCGAGCCGCCGCGACTACTTTATTCTGACGCTTTCCCAAGGCACGACTGTTCTGTTGACCCCGGCCCTTGCCGACAGACTGACCGTATCCACTGCCGCACTTCGTCCGCTGCCCGGACGAGTCTCACTACGCTACCCATAGTCGAGACAACGTAGACGCCGCAGGACTCACGATCTTCCGGCACCGTGATCCGTTACCGTTACCGTTGCCTGAGACGTTTCGTTGCGCTACCCGCAACCGAAGCAATCACGACACCGTACCCGCAGCCGTTACAATCCTGAGGCGACCCCGAGATGACTTCCACTGCGCTACCCGCAGTCGGGGTCACGAGCACCACCACTGTTTCCAGACCCGACGCCAGATTCACGGTTAATCATCATCCAGGTTGGTGCCCTAAACTCGTAGCGAACCCACACTGTAGAAAACCGAACCCTAACTAAAATTGGACAATTATAACTAAATTTATTTTCTGCGCCCTTAAAATGTTGTGAAACAGTAGGTTCGACGATTGGAACTTTTTGCCTGTGCACATAGGATAGAATCGTCGAATAGGGCTGAACATCAAAATGTGACTTCTGACGAATAGGATAGTCCCGATAACCTAGAAACGAACCTTAATAGGACTTGATGAATTTGAGACCTGACACCATCGCCGTGGCGATATTTCAGACGGATTTCTGCGGACGAGACGCTTGGATGAGACGCTTCGGGAGGACGACACACTCGCCACCGCAGGCAAGTGTACCCACTTGCGTTTTTGACCGTGCTTTGGTCTTAGATTGCTAGAACTATTAGACTGTGAATGTATAGAACCGGACGTTAAATGATAGCGTCCGGGACGCCCCTGATGACTTAGACTTGACGACGAAGTCTAAGCTCGACAAACAACAACTTTTGACACCGTAGGGCTATCTTGTGTGTGCGTGCGTGTGGACACCCTAGAATAACAATTCCTTACACTTGTCATGTCATGTCCCTGTTACACAAAAAGCCTTCGGGCGTTTCGGATGCTCTCCATGCGAGAGTGATCCCCGTGACTGTTATACAAAAAGCCTTCGGGCGTTTCGGATGCTTCCCTAGCAGAAGTGATCCCTGTTACCTAAAAAGCCTTCGGGCGTTTCGGATGCTTTCCTAGCGGAAGTGATCCCTGTTACACAAAAAGCCTTCGGGCGTTTCGGATGCTTTCCTAGCGGAAGGGATCCCTGTTACACAAAAAGCCTTCGGGCGTTTCGGATGTTTCCCTAGCGGAAATGATCCCTGTAATTCTTGTCCTGAGTTTCTGGGTTTGGGGTTGGGTTGAGCGTGCGCACGGCAAGAGGGTCTGATCCCCCTCGAACCGTAAGGCGTGAACCCTTTTGTGTCTCACTTGTCCTGTCTTGTCTTGTCCCGTCACGTCACGTCTTGTCATGACACCTGTAGGTTAGTCCCGTAGTTGGTAGCACACGCTACGACTACTACCTGTCCCGTTTTACTTTCCTGCTGCGTTACTTCCGGTCGTGTTACCCTGTTATAACCACAGCATGCTAATCAACCAGTAAACCGTTGTTTAAAGTTCGGTGCACTTGTAGTAAAGTCTAACCCTTCTTGTAGACTTTACCTGACGTACAGTTCCTTTTTCTTGGGTGCTGTACGTCAGGTGTTCAGCCAGAGTTCGTGGACGAGGCAGACTCACTGGAGTACGAGGAGCCGAGGACGTCGACCCCGAGCACGTGCCTGATGAGGACCAGACCTTGAGGTCTTTTTAGTCGTCACTTTCAGAGGTTATTACTTTTAGTTTGCTTTTAGATAGTTTGTTGCCACGCTTAGGCTTCTTTTTAGACTTTGTACTTGTTGGATATTATATCTCTAATTTAATGAATGCTACTTCCTTTCTGTACTTTCTGTTGTTTCGAACTATATTAATGCAAGAACCTGAAACTTTTAAAATGGTACCTCTACAGACGCTTATTGGGTCCGAGCTTCTCAGCTCTGGCCTAAGCGGGCCTTAGTCACGCTTCACCTCCGTATTTTTGGGAAGCGGGGCATGACAGGTTTTAGTGGTGGCCCATGCAGGTCATGCAAAAGTTCGGAACACTAAAAGTACCGCATTCATTTAATATCCACGTACAAGTCTGAATTAGGTTCCCAGTCTTAAATGGTAGGAAGACTTAGGTAGACTTCCCACTTGGATAGTCAGACACCATGGTTTAGTTTTGGTCATCCTCGTCCTTGGATACCTCAGTGGGACGCACTTGACTCTGACCGTGTTAGATTTCTGGAGCCCCTCTCTTTTAATCGTTCGCTCGGGCTCATCGACGTCGGGCCCAGTAGAACGTGACCTTGATTCTCTTAGGAACCTTCCCTTTAGATCCTGAATATAGTCTAGCTCATTAGGAAATCTTAGAGCTGAGTTATCCTAATCTTTAGACGACCCGATAATTAGGACCCCTGACTTCTAGCGTCTCTCTGATCATTACACTTCTGTGTTATCGATCGTAGGGTCCCATCGTAGCCTTTGCATCTTATCCTATGTGTAACCAACATGCGAACATTTTCCTTTCTTCCGAATCCCGTGAACGTTTTCGGACGATTATCGTTGATCCTTCGAATCCCTTCCTTGGCCTATTCTGCTTCCCCTAAAGGTATTTTCGAAATTTATTAGTAAGTTTTTTTTCGCTCAGCTTAATTTCTTTGAAAACCCGTACATTATATATTTTAAAATTTCTTGTTTTTTTGGTTGAGTTAAAATTCTTTCACCGATTTTAAAACCTCCTTGGTCGTAAAATTATTTTACTATCTCGTGCCTATTTTCAAATCGGTATCTTCCATACTTCAGTTTTAAACCTTATTATCAAATTCTATAATCCAATATATATATATATTACTTTTCTAAACTACACAAAAATTTTTTTTATTTCTAATCACTTACCGTACATACTTTTAAAATATTTTCTAAACTAGAGGGAACTTCAATTATTTTATTATTATTATTATATCTGTTCTATGGTCCTCGTGACCACATTTCAAAATCTTTGTGTAAACTTATTTTCATTTGCAAAACAATCGTTCCCCACCCTACTCATCCTTTCCTTCGTCTTACGTTTTCCAAAATCTTAAATTGTTACATCTGTCCACTATTAAGTATATATATAATTTTAAAAGTATGTGATACCATATTTTACACGTAATTCTCCCGTCATCAATCTAATTATTTTGAAGAATAATTTTCGTTCCATCCAACCAACTACCTCCTTATCTCGCCTTATTTGAACTCGCTCCCTCCGATTCATCTCGTTACGCTCCTGGCTTCTGTTTTCTTCAGGTTGTGTAGACATTAGTCCTTGTAGTTGTCTACGTTGTCTCCAGTTTAGGACTAGGCCCTTTGGTAGGTGATGTCGTCGTGGTACATGAGCATAGGTAGAGTGCGTAGACCTGTATGAATGTGTTTTCTTTAGGATATCCATGATTGCCTTTTGTGTATTGAATGTGTACTCAGTGTTAACCATGGTATGCTGGAAGTTGTCTGAATGACGGTATTCATACTTATATGAATGGTGTCATAGCAGGCAGTTCCTTGGACTTAGTTTTAGTTTTAATGAATGGGTTATTTTGGCTGCATGTGATTGTACCGAAACTTTTTGTTTTCCTTTAAACCAAATCTTTAAAGTTTTTGAAACTAGCTCACGAGATCACAAATCACTTATCCTCCCTCATCCATTACCACAACTCTACACGTTTTCCAAATGTTTTGAAATGTGTCCTTGGTCTTAAGTTTCCTTCTCTTCTTTTCCTTCTCCCTTAGAAATTTTTTTTATTTTGTGTTTATGGTTGTTATACTATTGGGACTAGTTATTATCGTTATAGGATTTTGTTTGCAGGTAGGCTTGGGGTGAGATGAGTTTTACTATGGCAATGATTAATTGATTTTGGGACACAAGGATATTGGATTAGATTTCCTTGGATGAAAAATAAAAATAAAAAAAATGAGCTGTCCAAGACTTATTTATAATACCGATGTATGACGGACTCAATGGAGAATTCTGGTTGGATGAAATTATATGCGTGAAGATGAGAACTTATCAGATTTGAGGCTTAGACGAATGGTAGATAGGGATGGCTACAGAGTATGATAGGAGTTAGGGTGATCATGAGATTGAGTAGAGCTATTATTAGCATCAAGACTTGATTGTTGAGTTGACGTGAGAAGACATTGGGAGTAACATGACATGTTGATATGAATGGATGGTTGGGTAGTCGGACTTAAATTGGTTGGGATTAGTTATAGTGAGTAGGATGAGAGGTGATTCTGATAGTTCGATCATTTAGCGGATAAAATTTATGGGAAGATATAACAAGAATGTATTGAAGACACGACGATTGTTGATTTGTGAAGGTATTATAAGATAGACAAAGTTTTTGTCTTGGAGTGGTGGTTGACTAGAATCTCATTTTTGGAGATTGATTAATATGGGAAGAGATTGAGAAATTTATAAATGTTATGGAGCAATGATGTTTAGTGGAGTGTTATGATATGGGATTATGATTATTAATCTTTGGGTGAGGACCTGGAGTTGGGAATTTGAATGGTAATAATGGGTCCGTAGTCGGGTGTTGGGATGTGAGTTTGGTCGTGGCATTGTTCAGTGAAAAGAAGGGTTATGATGGATTAATTAAAGACCATTGGTTGAAGTTATAAGATCAGCGATCTATATGTGTAGTTATGAGAGTTTTGGGTATAAGGTTATATAGATGTTATTAGTCTTAGTTGAGAGATTCCGAGGGCGGAATCAGTTCTAAGGTGGGTAGAATGTAACGGCTGCTTTCCGACCGTTTGAAGTTTCCTGCGCGCACGTGTTTTATCGTGCACGTATTTTATTGGCTATTTCTGAGCTCCGGCATATGCGATGCAATATGCCGTTGCGATCGTTTTGGGGTGTTGGATTTTATAGTAATTTTTGAGAACGTCTTTTCACTGCTTGTTTCCTCGCAAAACGACTTTGGATAGGGGCGTTTTAGTCATTTGACTCAAAACGCCATTCCCAATTTTACGTAAATTTTTGGTAGGCGTTACGCACGATCGGGCTCTGTGGATCTGTGTGTCTCGTCTCCACGATCGTCCCGGTATTTTCGAATTATTTTTCTGATGCCCGGATTGGGAGATATCGCCCGGAATAACCTCGACCGTTGATTTGCCAGTCAGATTTAAATTTCGAATTTTGTTAGCCAAATCTTGCTAAATATCTTATTTTAAATCGTTTTAAATCTTTCCCTAAGCTGTTCCTCTAGCTTCCTCTAGACTTGACCCAACATGTACACCCTCTATCCCTTGCCCCTCACCCATTAAACCATTATCTTAGGTCTATATAGTTAACCTATACCCTATTAATAGTAATTTAATCCCTAACCCTAGCTATTAACCCTAACCCTAATCATCAGTGCCACCGGCCTCCCCTAAAACGAAAACCCCCAAAAACTCACCGTATCTCTCCCTCCCTCCGACGATCCGCCGCCTTGCGGCCTCCCCTCGGCCTCGCGCCCTCCGGCGGTCCCCACCCCCACGGTCTCCGCCTCCAGCCCCCTCGCGACACCGTGCCACCCCAACGTCGGCCCCCGCGCAACCCCGATCGCCGCTGTGCTCCGCCACGGCCTCCGATCCCCATCGCACTCGCCTACCGCAGCACCGCCGCGCTCGCTCCACGGTCTCAACCCCGATCGCCGCCTCCCCACAGCGGGGGCCGTTCCGCCGTCCTCACCCTCGCGAGACCCCGACCCTGATAGCTCCCCCGTCGCACTCGCGGTTTCCCTCCGTCGCGACAGCCCTCACGCTGATCATTCTCTCTCTCCGCCGTGATTAATCAGCCGCCACAGACCCCGCGCCGTCGCGTTGCTGCAACATCCGTCGCCGCCTTTAATCGCCGAGCGCCGTCGCATCACCTCACCACCGGCGGTATCCCCTTCGACCTCTGAGTTCCCCTCGTGCCGCCCTCTCTTCGCCGCAGCCCCTCATCGGCGCCGCCGCAGCCGCGGACTCAGCCCCTCATCAGCGCTGCCGCAGCCCGTGATTTCCCCTCAGCTCCCCCGCGACCCCATGGCCGCTCGCCTGCACTCCGATCCACGGAGTCCCCAACCACCGGGCGACGCGATCCACGACTCCCGCCGCGATCCGCTACCCCGATTTCCGTGCAGCGCGCAGCCCGAGCGCCGCTCTCGCGGTTCCCCGTCGTCGTGACCCTGCAGATCGTGTAGCGCCTTTCCAGCGCTCCCCCGCCGCCACTGTGCCGCTTGTGGCCACCGCACTGAGCCCCGACCGTCGGTGGCTGCTTTGCGTGGAAAACAGCGGGAGCAACTTCCCGAGGACTGCTGTTGTTCCTTCGAGCCACCGCGACTACTTTATTCTGATGCTTTCCCAAGGCACGACTGTTCTGTTGACCCCGGCCCTTGCCGACAGACTGACCGTATCCACTGCCGCACTTCGTCCGCTGCCCGGACGAGTCTCACTACGCTACCCGTAGTCGAGACAACGTAGACGCCGCAGGACTCACGATCTTCCGGCATCGTGATCCGTTACCGTTACCGTTGCCTGAGACATTTCGTTGCGCTACCCGCAACCGAAGCAATCACGACACCGTACCCGCAGCCGTTACAATCCTGAGGCGACCCCGAGATGACCTCCACTGCGCTACCCGCAGTCGTGGTCACGAGCACCACCACTGTTTCTAGATCCGAAGCCAGATTCACGGTTAATCATCATCCAGGTTGGTGCCCTAAACTCGTTGCGAACCCACACTGTAGAAAACCGAACCCTAACTAAAATTGGACAATTATAACTAAATTTATTTTCTGCGCCCTTAAAATGTTGTGAAACAGTAGGTTCGACGATTGGAACTTTTTGCCTGTGCACATAGGGTAGAATCGTCGAATAGGGCTGAACATCAAAATGTGACTTCTGACGAATAGGATAGTCCCAATAACCTAGAAACGAACCCTAATAGGACTTGATGAATTTGAGACCTGACACCATCGCCGTGGCGATATTTCAGACGGATTTCTGCGGACGAGACGCTTGGATGAGACGCTTCGGGAGGACGACACACTCGCCACCGCAGGCAAGTGTACCCACTTGCGTTTTTGACCGTGCTTTGGTCTTAGATTGCTAGAACTATTAGACTGTGAATGTATAGAACCGGACGTTAAATGATAGCGTCCGGGACGCCCCTGATGACTTAGACTTGACGACGAAGTCTAAGCTCGACAAACAACAACTTTTGACACCGTAGGGCTATCTTGTGTGTGCGTGCGTGTGGACACCCTAGAATAACAATTCCTTACACTTGTCATGTCATGTCCCTGTTACACAAAAATCCTTCGGGCGTTTCGGATGCTCTCCATGCGAGAGTGATCCCCGTGACTGTTATACAAAAAGCCTTCGGGAGTTTCGGATGCTTCCCTAGCGGAAGTGATCCTTGTTACACAAAAAGCCTTCGGGCGTTTCGGATGCTTTCCTAGCAGAAGTGATCCCTGTTACACAAAAAGCCTTCGGGCGTTTCGGATGCTTTCCTAGCGGAAGTGATCCCTGTTACACAAAAAGCCTTCGGGCGTTTCGGATGCTTTCCTAGCGGAAGTGATCCCTGTTACACAAAAAGCCTTCGGGCTTTTCGGATGTTTCCCTAGCGGAAATGATCCCTGTAATTCTTGTCCTGAGTTTCTGGGTTTGGGGTTGGGTTGAGCGTGCGCACGGCAAGAGGGTCTGATCCCCCTCGAACCGTAAGGCGTGAACCCTTTCGTGTCTCACTTGTCCTGTCTTGTCTTGTCCCGTCACGTCACGTCTTGTCATGACACCTGTAGGTTAGTCCCGTAGTTGGTAGCACATGCTACGACTACTACCTGTCCCGTTTTACTTTCCTGCTGCGTTACTTCCGGTCGTGTTACCCTGTTATAACCACAGCATGCTAATCAACCAGTAAACCGTTGTTTAAAGTTCGGTGCACTTGCAGTAAAGTCTAACCCTTCTTGTAGACTTTACCTGACGTACAGTTCCTTTTTCTTGGGTGCTGTACGTCAGGTGTTCAGCCAGAGTTCGTGGACGAGGCAGACTCACTGGAGTACGAGGAGCCGAGGACGTCGATCCCGAGCACGTGCCTGACGAGGTGTAACGGCCACCTCCCGGTCGTATGTATTCTGTGCGTATGTTGATTCGTGTGAGTATTTTCGTGTTTGTTTTTATTATTGTATTTCCGTAGTTTAGACGCGCGACCAAACCCCGTATCCATGACCCTCTCAAAGGCGCGAGCGCCCCGGTACTTTCCTTGAAATTTTTGGACGTCCAAGGACTTATTTGCTTATCTAATTACAATTTATAAAATATATTTTTAATAAAATTTGATTTTTAAAAAAATGAAAAGCCGGTACGTTTCTTTTATAATCCAATTATAAATTATTACTCACTATAAACCATAGCATTAATAACAATTTGTGGCAGTTCATTTTATTTAAAAGGAACCAAGAGAATCAAATCAACTTTTTTTGATTAAATCCTATATTATTAAAACTGTACCCCTTTATATCTCAACCATATCACACGTCACCCACCATTTTCCCACGTACACGTCTCCCCTCCCCTATAACATGCGAACCTAGGGCAGCCGAGTTGACAGCCGCCCTCCCCTATTCTCATCTCCACGCAACCAACAACAGTGCGCACGTCCATCTCCCTTCGCCCTGCCGCAACGAACTAGCACCGCCCACCTCTTCCACCCAGCGCACGACTTTTCCCCACAGTGCGTTCAACCCCGACAAGCCCCGTGAGCCCTCCGACTTACTCCTAGCCATCCGACAGCCTGAACGACGCCGCCCAGAGCTTTCCTCCGCTCCTTCCCCTCGCAACTTCCTTCCGGCCACCTCTTCCACGCACGACTCGACGCACGACGCCATCCGACCATCAATCTCTGTTCGAATCCGCCACCTGCAAGGCACGAAGGGGAGAACGACGTCAAACACGTAAGTTTGCTTTTATTAAAATTCACCTTGTACTAAACATTGAAACACTGGGAAATTGTGTGTGCATTCGTGTGTGTTTGCCTTATCCAGTGTCTAGGTTTAGTTTATCATTCAGATAACTATCAGAATGTGGAAACGTCAAAACATATGAATGTCATATACCCATGATTTTAAATTTATAGATATTTGGATCTGAATATGCTAAATTGCATCCATTTTCAACCTTGTGTTAATGTAGTAAAGAACTAATAACTTGTAAATATTTGTTTGACTTAAATAATGTAGCTGGAGCCACCTTAATAAAAAAATGGGTGAACAGACTTGACTCATCCCTTCCTGTTGATTAAGGGAAAGAAATACTAATTGAACAAGTTTTAGATTGTGGAAAGGCTAGAAAACATGATCCAGATCCCTTCATGGACATCACTACATGTGGGTTACAACTCAAAAAGGGACATCACTATATGGATATCACCCTAGGTTAGAAAACCTAATAAAATGATTTATTATTTAAATAAGTTGGGGTGAACCTAATTCAGAGATATGTTCAATCAAAACAGAGAACCAGTCGCCCTATAGCATAACGCCCGTCGAGACGAACCCACGACAACGGACATCACCGGAAACAGGCAAGTGAAACTTGCCAACACTTCTTTAGGCCATGTTTAGGCCAATTCCTTGTACTAGCGTGAAAGAGACTAGATCGTGAAATGATAGCGGTCTAGGCGCAACTTTGCGATCTAGCTTGACAACGAAGCTAGATCCAACACCTTGTCATATCATTTATGCATTGATAACTGTCAAGTTTAAATTCCTTAACTGTACGCATTTGAATTGTTAACTGCCATGCATTGCATCGTACGTGTCATCCTAGTTAAATTTGTATCGTAGCACACGCTACACTACTTGTACAATCCATGTTTCCGTGTTACCGGCTAGGCACCCGTTATGCGGGCATAACCCTACGCCATCTGTGTTAAAAACACTTCCTGGCTCGTGATCCAGAAGCGAGCATTCCGTGTTCGGGGGTAATGCCCTGGCTCGATACACGTGGAGGAGTAGGGATAAACGGTCACTTGAGTGTAAGAGTTGGCCCGTACAGCCACTCTAGCCAAAGGACGGAATCTCTGTGCACGACGCGATTACAATTCCAGTACTTGTCTTTTACTTGTTTACTTGCCATGCCATGTCATTTGTCATTTTATATCCATGTCATACTTTACTTTAGAACTGTTAGGTTGCTTTACTTTTATAGTTTCCTTGCACAAGTCTTTTTAGACTTGCTGACATGTGCCCCTTCTCTTTGGGTGACACATGTTAGTTGCTGAGCCAGAGACAGTTGCGGAGAGTGACGAGTTCGTGGAGTTCGTGCCCGAACCTGTTGGTGACGTGGAGTACGAGGACACTGGTGATCAATCTTAGAGACCTCCCGTACTTTTCTTTGTTAGCTGTGGTTGTCGGTGAGTAGCACCATTTTGTTAGACTCTGTTGGCCATGCTAGGCCTTTTACTTTGACTCTTTTGTTGCCTGGTGGCATTTCTGGTTGTTGGACTCTTTGTTGGACTATGAGTTGGAATAATGTTATATTATTGTCTCTCTTTTCCTATTATTGTTATTGTTGTTCTGAGTCACATTACAGGGACCTGCTACTTCGTTTTATTTGACGCTTATCGGACTTGCGGCTTTGCAGCTTCAAGTCCGTGCGGACCTTCTCACGCTTCGCCTCCATGTTTTTGGGAAGCGGGGCGTGACAAGTTTCTTTGGTGGCCCATACAGGTCCCGTTTTTCTGTAACTGTGACTTAATCAGAATAACAATAAGAATTATAGAAAGTCCAATAAACAAAATTCAACGCCGTGCCTTGGGCTAAGAGTCTGATCTGTTTTGTTTCCTGTGTCAATAGATGGCTGGGAGACGGAATGCCCGTGCTGGTGGTGGTGTGCCCCCTCGCGACCAGGAGCCGGACCGAGAGCCCACCACTGGGGAGATGATGAGGATGATGCATCAGATGATGCAGGTGCAGCAAGGAATTCTGCAGACTGTCCGAAATGTTCCGCCTGCTCATGCAGCGCCGGCTATCCAGGCTGCCCCTCGCTTCGAGCCCGGAGCGAAGCAATTTCGGGAGCTGGGTCCCGCTTACTTCAATGGGACCGAGGGACCCCTGGCTGCAGATGAGTGGACCAGGAACATGGAAGACAATCTGAAGATGTTGAAGGTCGACCCGACTGGATGGGTTGATCTGGCGAAGCGGCAGCTGAAGGACAACGCGCGGAACTGGTGGGATGCCGAGGAGGAGTTGCTGGAGGAGCCGATTTCTTGGGCTACCTTCAAGTCCAGATTTGACGAGGAATATTTTCCTAAGGCCGCCAGGAGGGAGATGGCTCAGCGCTTCATTGACTTGAAGCAAGGGAATTTGACGGTGGATCAGTACCACCAGGAATTCACGAGGCTGAGTCGTTTTGCACCGAAAATGGTGCAGGATGCTGAGGAGAGAGCCCAGAGGTTTCTGCAGGGGCTTTTGTTGGATCTGCAGAGCTATGTCACTTCTTCTGATGCGGAGACTTACCAGAAGGTTCTGATTGCGGCAAAGAGGCAGGAAAGGATTGTGAATCAGAAGAGGGGACAGATTTCTGGCGCTGGGAAGAGGCCTATGGAGCAGGCCAGAGCAGTGCTGAGACCGGGGCACGGGCCCAACCAGCCTGTGCAGTTCAAGAGGCCTGGAGGACCTTCTACTTTGAAGACTTGCAACTTCTGTGGCAAGACTGGGCATATCAAGGATCAGTGCCGGAAGATGCTGGGGCAGTGTTTGGTTTGTGGTGATCCTGTGCACACTATGAAGGATTGCCCGAGGTCGAAGCAGCCGTGGAGGGCACCTGTCGCAGCTCAGCCGTTGCAGCAGAGGGCACCTGTTCCTGCTGGTCGTGGAGCGCCTCTCGTTCCGCAGAGGCAGGCGTTTCAGCAGGCTGTCCAGCCGAGACGACAGGCGTTTCTGATGACTGCTGCTGAGACCGAGACTCTAGATGAGGTTATCGTAGGTAACTTTCTATCTAGCTGTTTCTTTCTTAGTTAGTTTGGTTGTTAGATTTGATTAGTTGTTTGCATATGATTGTTTGCTAGAATAGAATTTGATTGTTAGACTGTCTGTTAGGTGTGATCTTGGTTTGCGCTTTTCCTGCACGAGTTCTCTTTGACTCTGGTGCATCCATGTGCATCATTTCTCGGAGCTTCGTGGAGAGGCATTCCTTGTCTCTGGTGCATCCATCATTTCTTGTGGCACGCGTATGGGTGATGGAAGTGGAGGGTGATGGATCTGTGGGGTCGACGGCAGTGGTCGTGAGTGGATGTGTAGTGGAGGGAATGGAAACGGTGGTGGCGGAAGGGGATGCATGAGATGGTGGAGGTGATAAGTGGGAAGGTGAAGGTGAAGATCGTTGAGGAGGCGAAGGTGGAGGTGAAGATCGTCGAGGAGGCGAAGGTGGAGGTGAGGGGAGGTGGACCGTGAATGTGAGTGAGAATGCAGAGGATGGCGGACACGTTTCGCTCCAGTGCGAGGAAACATGTGTGGGAAAAGATAGAAGAGAATGGGTACGAGGAGGTCGTGGTGGATGCGCTAGCACGCAGTGCAGCTAACTCAGTCTCTAGAGCGAGACGAGCGGAGACGACTCGACGAACGGAAGAAGTAGTGGTCGTACGGACGGTGGAAGTGGTGCCGGCGACAGTGGTCATGCCGGCACCTGAGGCGAGGCCTAAGTGGGCCTCAGCAAAAGCCTCAGAAGTGATAGGGGTAGAAGCCAATGTGGCACTACTAGGGCCAGCCCCGGGGTCTCCTCGGGACACAAGGATGTCCTACTCGCCTAAGTGGGCGGCAGGGGGAGATGATCTGGGTGCGCCCGGAATACGAAACTAAAGATGTAACCCCCCTAGGAACTCTGGGTCAGGAGGGAACGTCCAATCTACCACGTGAACGATAGACATGCGACCTAGGTTGGGCAGAATGGTGTAAGGAGCAGGGGGTGACCGTAGTAGAAGGTTAAACGACCGTCGGGTCGAGGCTTGATCATATGAGTGTGCCGCAGGACATCAAGATCTAGACGTGTAGGTCCTGCGGCAGAAGATAAATCTCGTGGGATAGCGATATTGTATTGGGGATATGAAGCAATGATGGTAAGAGGCCCCCGCAACAATACTTGCCCTTGCCGGTGTGGCTAATCTCAAGTAATTTGTGAATAATCCAAGCGTTGCCATGAATGGAAATGCGAGGGGCCTCAAAGGCGATCCCATCATCACCGCGAATAAAATCAAATGTCATAGCCCACAGAATAAAAATTTCAGGGATGGTCTCGGTACCGAACTCATCCCTGTGGAAGAATGTGCTAGAAATGATACGATGGGCCAGACGAAATACGGGGTGAATGATGGAGGAGGCATTGGCCTTGCCTCGAGGATAGTGGTCGTGGAGGGTGAGGCGAAACCAAAATATATCGACATCGAAGTCGCGGTGATATTCATGGGGACGGATGGCGTTGCTCCCTAGAATGGGAAAACCGAAAATGTTATTGATTGTATTCAGGTGTGTGCGGATGGTTCGATTTCGGGCGCGAAAATCGACCACGGACCCCGTATCACTTTTGAGGAAGGATAGGAATTCTAGTGTGAGGGAGGGGTAAGACACTGCGTGGGCGTTTAAGAAAGCTATCCAGCCTAGGTTAGCGAAGAGAGTCTCGACCTCGGAGAAAACTCCGAGATCGATAAGAGTTTGGGCATGTGCAAACTTAGTTGATAGGTGTGAACGTGCGTCGAGTCTATATTAAAAATCTTTCTGCTCATGACTCAAGAAACGGTAACCACGCGGTCCCATCAATGGGTCCACATGAGGGATAATTGGTTGGGGTTGGGGTTGTGTAGGCGGTGTAGGAGGAGGACGTGAACTAGGTGGACGTGTGGTCTTCCGTCCCTTGCGAGACGGCCCCTCCTCATGCATGATAGCCTTACCCTTACCCTTGTCCTTGGCCATGATAGTGAGTGATGCAAGTGTATGCAAGTCTATATCAATGTACACGGCCAAATGATGATAGAGCAAATATATATATATATATATATATATATATATATATATATATATATATATGGCAATATTAAAATGGAGCTAAGGAGCGAAGTTACCCAGAAGAGAAGTTAATCCTTGCTCGCAAATCACCCAACGCAGCACAATCGAAGGAAGTGTGAAGCCGCGGTACGCTGTTCCAACAAAATTTGAAATTTTCAAAAAAGAGCGATATTAGGGCTAGGGTTGCTGCGGATTTTTGGGAAGAATAAGGATGGAGAGAGGGCATGATTGATGGAGAGAGAGATTGCAGATGTGGGGAGATCGATTGAGAGGGAGTGGAGATCGGTTTGGGGGAGGAGGATGGCCGGTTGAGAGTGTGGGGAGACGAAACGACGGAGGGGAGATCGAAGTCGGGTGAAGAAATGAATCGGGTGAAGAGGGGGGTATTTATAGGGTTTTAGGCGAACCGATCGGGTGAGATCTTACCCAATCGGTTGGGGAAATTTTCGAAAAATATAGTTGGATGGCAGCTACAGGCGAACCGATCGGTTGAGTTTTCAACCGATCGGTTGGCCTCTTCACGATTTTCCCGAGAGCTCTGTGCACTTCACCCGGACAGCGACCCGGTCTCAGCTCCAGTGAACCGTTCGGTTGGTTTACCCCGAAATTTCCCGAGAGCATTGAGGATTCACACGATCTGCTACCTGATCAGCAATTTTTGTCAACCGATCGGTTGGGTGATATTCTGACACGGTCCATCTTCAGACACAGCCCACCCGACCGGTTGATGGTTCAACCGATCTGTTGGGGGCTTGTTTCATGCAGAATTTCAAAAATAGTCTAAGTCCCTTGACGAAATCTCCCGTTGCAGAATTCATTCATCAAAATAAGAAAAATAACCCAAAAAATAAAGACGAAAGTTTAGAACATGGGTTGCCTCCCATGAAAACGTCGTTTGCTCGACGCCCGGTAGATGATTTTCAAGGAGGACATGGGTGATGCCCAATGTTTGGCATCCCTTCAGATTTTGGAGTGGTGGTCTTTGGTGTTGACAGTGGTGATAAATAGACGCACTCGACGAGCCCTCCACTGGTGGAGTCCGGGGGCGTCTCCCTCATATTGGCATCTACCGCCACTCTTCAAAGTATTCGGATCTCATCAGCATTGAGCCACATGGGCTCTTTTCCTTTTCTCCTTGTCGGAGCAGCTTTCTGAAATCTGGGAGGGGTCGTCACAGAGGAAAACAAGTCTCTGATAGCTTTCTCTTCTTCTACCCCAGCATGTTCCTCCAGGGTTCCCAAGCTAACAGGGGGGTTCCTAGAGAGGATCTCCCAAGCTCCAGCTTCTACAGCTCTTTCTTCTTCAATGTCCAGACATTACAGCTCTGCTCTTCAGGGGGAGGATTCATAGATAATCCCAGATCAAATTCGACCTTCTGGTCGCCAACATTAAGGGATAGCTTCCCTTTCTTCACATCTATCAGCACACCAGCGGTGGCCATGAAGGGCCTCCCGAGGATGATCGGGGTATGAGCATCCTCCGGCATGTCCATCACAACAAAATCTACGGGCACATGCACTCTGCTGACGTTTACTGGCAGGTCGTCTACAATCCCCACCGGATACTTGACTGATCGATCTGCAAGTTGTAGGGTCATACCGGTGGGCTCAAGGTCGCCCATCCCTATCCTCCTGTATAGTGATAGAGGCATCAGACTGACACTCGCCCCCAAATCGACGAGCGCCCTATTAACCTTTACCTCTTCAATCGAACAAGGAATAGAGAAGCTTCCTGGGTCTTTAAGCTTGGGCGGGTTCTCTCGCTGGATCAGAGTGCTGCATTCCGCCGTGAGAACGACCTTTTCTTTTTTGGAACCCCTCGTCACCAAGTCCTTCAAGAACTTTGCATAGGACGGGATAGTCTCTATAGCTTCGATGAAAGGGATCTGCAAGCTCAAGTCCTTGACCATATCAAAGAACTTGCCGTATTTTTCATCAATCTTTGCCCTGGCAAGTCGTTGTGGGAAAGGCACAATGGGCTTAAAGACTCTTAGGTTCTCTTCCTCGTTCTTCTTCTTCTTCTCTTCCTCAGAGACTCCCTCCGGAGTTATAGCCTTGATGACGAAGCTCTGTCGTCATTAGCTTTTTCAATTGGTCGCCTATCAACCAACAGAGCTTCAGGTTCCTTAGCAGGCACTCTATTTGGAAGCTGAGTGCCGCTCCTCAATACTATAGCAGACACGTTGGCATGATCATGCGTTAACGCCAATGTTTGATTCAGCCCCCTCGGGTTTACTTCCGGCTGTCCCGGTAAGTGGTTCTGCGCCCTTTGAAGGTTCGCCACCTGCAACCCCAGCTGGATTACTTGGTCGATAAGGGCATTCTGTCCCATTTCTAGCCTCAAGTTGATCTTCTCCTGGTTCGTAATATACTGGTTCAAGAGGCTCTCGACCGGGGAGATAACTCGCTGCTGGCCATATGGCTGCTGCTGCTGCTGGATGGGCCGCTGGTTCCTGGGGGGATACTGCTGGTACATTTGATGTGGCTGCTACTGCTGTTGCTGAGGCGGCTAAAATACTTGTTGGTACGGCTGCTGGGGCTGCTGATAAGGTGCCTTATAGCTCAGATTGGGGTGGTTCTAGTTATTGGGGGAATAAGCCGGATTTGAGCTAGTCCTTGGTGGATATAGCGCATTACCCGTCGGGTTGAAGAAAAGTGCGCTAGCTTGATCCACTGGTGGTGAGATATCTCCACCCTCGAAGTCTCCCAGGACTTCAGCTTCCACCGCCGATACTTGTTGGGCGCTGGCACCACCAGCTCCTACCATAAGCGCCGAGATCTGAGTCGATAGCAAATCGAATTTGCTAGACAATTTGTCGACGTCCTCGACTCTATAAATGCCTCCAAATCTGGGCGTGGCACGCTCATCGCACCACCTCTCATTATTTGACGCCATGTTTTCCAAAATGTTGCCGACATCTTCCTCGCTTCTAGACATAAAGGACCCCCAGCCGCGGCATCCATCGAAGAATTCAAGTCATCCCTCAGCCCGTTATAGAACAGATTAATTAGCTATCACTTGGGAAGCTCGTGGTGAGGGCACCTCCGCTGCATCTCTTTGTATCTCGTCCAAGCTTCGTGCAGGGACTCGTGGCTGCCTTGGGAGAAGGAGGAGATCTCACTCCTCAGCTTCATCATCTTCCCCTGGGGAAAGCACTTAGTCAAGAAAGCATTCGAGAGCTTCTCCCAAGTATTGAAGGTGTTCGGGTCCTTTCCCCTAAGCCATTGCTTGGCTTTATCCTGCAGAGAGAAGGGGAATAGCTTCAGTCGGATAGCTTCAGTCGTGACACCGTTGATCCTAAATGTGTCACACTTCTCCAAGAAGGAGTCCAGATGTTCAATAGGGCTCTCCATGGGTGCCCCTGAAAATTGATCCTGCTGGATCCACGTTACTAACGACGGCTTAAGCTCGAAACTTTGTGCCGTAATAGCCGGAGGTTGGATAGAGGAGGTGGACCCGATGGATGGCATCGAGTATTCCAGCATGGACTTCTGCGGTGGGGTATTCTCCCCCATAGCTGCAGACTCGTATCTTCTTCTCTTCTCTGTGTTCAGATGCCTCAGGGTGGCGTTGATCTCCGGATCTAAAGGAATCAAGTGATCGAGACTCCTTGTATTCCTGTGCATGAAAAATTACGAACCCCCGTGAAGCAAGTACGTGATAGAAACAGATAAAAATAGAAAATAGAAAATAGAAAATAAAAATGAAAAAGTAGAATGTGAAAATTATCGCGAGATAGGGATGTGAACAAGACTCAAGGGTTCATTGGGTCCTAAAATAACAAGCACGTTGCCTCCCCGGTAACGGCGCCATAAAGCTTGACGTCCCCTAGTTTTGAGCATACAAGTGCAATATGATTGGGGATACCAGATTTAAATATTTATACTGCACGCGCAAGGTGTTGTAGTGTGGCTTGGGGGTCGAACACAAGGAGGCATGGTTGTGCTTGTGTCAAAGAGGAACCGGTTCACCCTATGGGTGAGCTAGCCCAAACGATCGATGGTTTTGTCACAGAATATAGATACGAAGGATAAATGATATAAAAGGAAACCTAGGACTTCGGTTTCCACCCAATTATATGCTCTCACTATTATGACCGACAGATAGGAGTACGATTGGATTTAGGGTTTAGTGGTGAGACATTGCCTCTAAAAGTGATACCTAGCGTCCCATGGGCCTGATATTCCAGTCGGTGCCCAGGATGATACGCTGGGTCTACCCGGGTTCGGTTGGTGGGCATTCCCATGTCCATTAACACCGATCGACTCCGGGAGCACTAATCTCGCAACGATTACTCCCAACATCTCATCCTGCCGTTTCCACGCACTAGGATTCGATGTCTACGCTAGGGCATGAGCTGTGGCTAGGGATTCAACCGCCAAGTTTATTCCCCCTTTGCCCGACAGTCAGAGGCGGTCTTTCTCCCACTAATGAAACACCCCGCGTAACCATCTAAATTCATAATCCCTATCGAATTCCTAGTCCTATGGACGCATTAGGGAGAACCCACGAAGGGGTTTCCACCAAAATCCCAGATTTGGAAACTACTCATAAATCATACCTAAAAAGCAATCTATATGAAAATCAACGGTAGAAATCATGATCAAGCAATTGAATTAAGATAGTAGCAATGCTATTAAGATAATATTAAAGTTTGAAAGCAATCAGAAGACTTACAAAATGCAATAAAATATCAACCGTCACCGTACAAGAAAAAGTCAGAAAAAATAACAACTCTCGTTTTCTGAAACCTAGGGCCACTATTTATACAAATCAACGTCACCCGATCGGTTGAAGTATCAACCGATCAGGTGAGCTGCTTTGCTTTTCAGCTACGGACTTCAGAACTTCAACCGCTCACTTGGTTTGACCGATTGGTATCTTCGGGTCGTTGCTTGGAGAGATGCAACTCAGGTGAACCGATCGGTTGAGTATTCAACCGATCGGTTGGAATTTCGCCCAAAAAATAGAGAACTCTGTTGGGTTCACACGATCGACGAACCGGTCGGTTGAGCTCTCCGGGTCGTCGCTTGGGAAATTCAGCTACAGATGAACCGATCGGGTGATGTCACCCGATCGGTTGGAATTCAGCTTCAAATGGCCGAGAGCTCTGCCGATCTCACCCGATCACTGAACCGATCGGGTGAGCTGTTCTTCACTCCAGCCTCCGTCCGGGTCAGATATGCGTGCATCAACCGATCGGTTGGCTGTGTTCAACCGATCGGTTGAAGGCTGAAATATGTCAATCTTCATCGTTTAACCCCTAGATCGCAGTGACTCCTCCTGTTGCTCCGGGGGCTCATGATATCTTCATTATACGTCCCCAACGCTGGCAATCTCCTGAATATACACAAAAACACAGAGAAGTGAAAGAAAAATAAAAATCACAAGAAAACGAGTACGGGACGACGGAAAACAACGGAAAAGCACAAAGAAGATGTGCGTGAATATATAAAATATAAACACACGTCAATTTACTAATGGCCACCAAGATAATTAACACAATAAAGTTTCATCACATTTGCAAGTTCACTTAGTATTGTATGCATTCATCATATCAAAATATTTTTTATTTTTATTATTTATGAAGCATATAATTATGGGGACCTTTTAAGGATTTAAATATTTTTCACATATAAGACATATATTTCATTTTACATTTAGATATATTGTAATCATCAAAAAAGGAGGAGAATGTTGGAAACAAAAAGTTTTCTTCCCATAAAGTTTTTGATGATACAATCATTTTTATATGAATATACTAACTCTATGGATGCAGACTTCAAAGTTCAATATTTCAGACAATCATCAAGTCTACATATACAGTGCAAGACAAAGCATCAAAAAACAAGACGAAGCATCAAAAGGTGAATCTTTATATGTTGTGAAATATGATATAATTTATCTTTTTATCCTTGCATATATTTATAATGTAAAAGCCTGGATGATGCTTTACCTTATCTCTTTAGGGACCATCCTTAAATAACCCAGTCACAGAAACATTAGCGGACCAACGCTTTCCTCTGGTCGACCAATAAATTTTTCCTTATTTTTAAAAGAAAAATAAAATAATTTTTGTTCAAATCATATTTTCAATTCATACAGATCATTTTTATGAAATTTCCTAAGTTTTTGATTTTTAGTCGACAAGTAGATTTTTCTGGTCTACCAGACAGTTTTTCAAATAGTTATATCAACAATTATTTTAACTATTTTTATTGATTAAAATTTTTAATTAATTAAAGGCAGTTAGAACTACCTTCTAATGAATATAATCCGATAGGTTATAGCCATTTGTGTCAGTTTGGACAGTTTTATTTGTTGAGTATTGTACTTCTCCCAACTTGGTTTTGATGATGAGCAAACATAAATAATTGTGACTAATCCCCTACTTGCAGTTAATACATTGCCTAAGCATATCATGAAGATCAATTAGCAATGGATGTCACTCAAGGATCAATCAAAGCTCGTAAAATGGATTGGATGATCGAAGATGAAGATTGTAGCTTCAAGAAGATTTCTAGATCTTCCAATAGAAAGAAGAGAGGCAGATCAAATGTATTCTTTTATTCTCTTCTTATTTCTTTCTAGAATGTAGCTTAGAAGTAGAATTATGTTGGAGCTGTTGGATATGGACGACATAAATACACCCATGAGGAGATGTATGAGGGTATAGGGACCTCAGATGTCGCGTGCACGAAGGCGTGCGCGAAGGGAACCTTTTCTCGTGTGAAAAGGACCACTCGATAAGTGGAAAAATCCACTCGATAAGTGGAAAAAGCCACTTTATAAGTGCAAAATGGCACTTGATAAGTGGATAAAGAAGAAGATAAATGAATATGCTAATATAGGCTAATAAGCTTATATTTAGTTATTTCCTACAATAACTACCCCTAAAGCCTATAAATAGGACCCAAGGGTAAGGCATTCATTCACACTTTCCATGCCATAAGTTTGCATAAGGCATCTTATGTTCTTCTTCTCCCTTCCATTAAAATTCTCTTCTAGTTAGAGATTTAGGCGGTGAAACTCTGCTTCGATCCTCCGTGACGAAGTATCGACCGTTGTGGCGAATCCGAGGGCGAAGTTTCGAGATTACCGTGCCGCGTACGCAAGCGTAAGTCTCGACTTCATTTATCGATCCTAACGTCCTTGTTTTGTCAGGATCCTACATTGGTATCAGAGCCATACGGATTCGCTCCGGTTAGACCGTCGCCCCGTCGAAACTATGAACGAGTCGTTGTCTTTTTCACAAATGGGTATCCTACCATTATGGATATGGTAGGAACACTTCGTGACGGAGAGAACGCAGCGGTTGTTCTTTTCACGTTAGGGTCTCCTACCATTACGGATATGGCAGGAACTATCCGTGACGGGAAGAACCGACCGTTCATATCGTCAAACTCGCTATCTTCATGTATGCTGAGTCTCCATTCATAGGGAATGAGCACTCTCTTCATGTGGAGCGCGTAGTTTACGAACTTTTTGAAGTAAGTTATTTTTTTAGCACACGGCCATTGGAGGATAACTACTTTCTCGACGAACGGGTGCTTCACCAGAGAAGAAGATGGTGGTTATTCCCATCGGGGAAGATGAATTTTGGTGCATGAAATCTATAGCCATATGGGCAATGGAGGCAATGCATTCCCCCTCCCCATGCGGAGGGGGTTGGCTACGGCCAATAACGACAAAAACCACCATGACCACCCCGTCGAGGGGGAGGAGTGCATGCGGCCACCCCATGAAAGGGGGGAGACCGACCATGGCCAAAGGGCCATGGCCGGCCTAAGCCAATAGGCCAGGGGGCCCTGGCCGAGGCCAAGGCCTGGCCTGGCCGAGGCCAGGCCAGGGCCAAGGGGCCCTGGCCGGCCTCGGCCAAGGCCAGGGGCCGGCCTGGCCGGCCCTGGCAGTGGCCAGGGCCGGTGCCCTGGCCGGCCTAGCCGGCCCTGACAGTGGCCAGGGCCAATGCCCTGGCCGGCCTTGGCCTGGGCAGAGGCCCTGACCGAAGGGCCAGGGCCTGGCAGTGGCCAGGGCCAATGCCCCGGCCTCGGCCAGGGCCTGGCCGGCCCCTGGCCGGCCTCGGCCAGGGCAGAGGCCATGGTCAAGGGGCCAGGGCCCCTGGCCAGCCAGGGCAGAGGCCCTTGGCCGGCCCTTGGCCAGCCTCGGTCAGGGCAGAGGCCCTGGCCGGGAGGAGTGCAGATCATTGGTTGGTCGACCAATCTAGGAGTTTTGGTCGACCAATCCGGCAAAAGGCCTTGGTCAATCACGAACATGCCGACTAGCCCATACGGGGTGGCAAAAGGCTTTGGTCGAACATGAATCTGCAGACTAGCCCATACGGGGCTAACGACAGTCGTCTGCGGCAAAATTCTCCCATACGGGGGGAAGCGCCTGGATCCATACGGGAACCGGCGACATTGGCTTGCAAAAAAATCCCCTCAGGGGGATCCGGCCTTGGCATGACTACGGCTCATTTCCCGGCAAATGGCCATGAAGTACCGGATATTTCACTAGTATCATAAGGGTACTAAGTTGAAATATACATTTTTTGAAAAATACGTTTTCTAACGTTTTGAAAAATATGTTTTCAAAAACGCTTTTCCGCTGCAAAGTACTATAAGAGTACTAACATTTGATAAAGTGATGGGGAAATATTGAAAGTTACTCTAGATGGTGATTGGAAACGTAGTGACCTTTCTGATTCTAGAGTAACATTTTCAATATTTTTTGAAAGTAACTTATCAAATTATAAATGTCGTTCCAAGTGGGAGTTGAAATTAGAACTATCCAAATGGGATATTCTATTATCACTTCAAATGGGAATTATATTTTAAGAATTTTTCAATGCAATGTTTTTGATCAAACCTTCGGTTTTTTGTGTCTTTTGCAGCATATTAAAAGTAAAATGTCTTCCGCTTCAAAGAATATCGTCGCTGAGTTAAACAGAGGTGAAAAACTCAACGGCGATAATTACAAACTTTGGTCCATCAAGATACAATACGTTTTAGAGGAGCAAGAAGTGCTCGAAACTCTAAATAACGTAATGATTGAACCCGAGTTGGGCACTACGGCCCAACACAGACGAGACAAGGAAGCTTTTGATGCTTGGTCTCGGAAGAACAAGATAGCACGCATTACGTTATTAAGCAGTATGGCTGATGACATAATGCGCATCTTCCGAGAGCATGACTTAGCCATGGATATATGGTCCAAGCTGGAGGAGAAGTTTGGTGGCACATCGGTGTCCAAACTTCGTTCTTTAACTATAAGATTTGATTCATACAAGAAACGTCCAGATCATTCCATAGGGAAACATCTGCGACATATGGCGAATCTAATCTCAGAGTTGAAGGATGCAGGTCATGTGCTCACTGATTAGCAACAAATCCAAGCAGTCATACGTTCCCTACCAAATGGGTGGGACCAAATGAAGATGCATCTCACTCATAATGAGAGCATCAAGACTTTCAGCGATGTTTCTAAGCACCTCGAATTAGAGGAAGAGCGGCTTGCGGCTGCCAAGCCAAGTGTAGAAGTGCACATGGTTGATAGTTCCCCACACGGGGGAAAGAAACGTAAAGATCGTTCGAAGTCTTCTAATGAAACGTAATAAGCAACCTGAGTCTACCAAGAAACCCAAACATAAGGGTGGGCACAAGAAATGGCACAAGAAGAAAGACTTGAAGAAAATCAAGTGCTTCAAGTGCAACAAGCTCGGTCACTATGCTCGTTCGTGTACGAGTGGAGGTGACGAGGTAACTTGTAATACTAGTTACATATGTGTTTCTAGTTCAATATTTCTTGTGGAATCTAATCCATTTTGGATAATTGATTCAGGTGCCACTGACCACATAGCAAGGGACAGACGGTCCTTCGTGGAGTATCACCGGATACCCCAAGGAACGAAGTGGATCTATGTAGGAAACAACACACGTGTTGAAGTGAAAGACGTTGGGACTTGCAAGCTAGTCTTGGACAACGGCCGCACTCTCCTACTTCATGATGTCCTCTTCGCTCCAGATATTCGAAGAAATATAATTTCTGTGGTCGTGTTAATGGGCCTTGGCTATAACTGGTTTTTTCATGATTGTAATGTGGACTTAAGTTGTAATAATACTCTTATTGGTACTGGGTTTGTATTTAAAGGATTTATTGTAATGAGTACAATGTATGATTCCTCGTGTAATGAAAATTTCCTTATTGCAAATTCTAAGACTTATGAGTTTGATGTGATTTGTTGGCACGCAAGGCTTGGTCATATTGGACCAACGCGTATGGATAGACTTGCCAAACGTGGCCTTCTATCCAATGTTTCAAAGGTTGAAATGTCGACCTGCGAACATTGCCTAGTGGGGAAATCTTGTCGCAAGCCGTTTGGAACCGGCACAAGGGCCGAGGTTCCATTACAGCTTATCCATTCGGACATATGTGGTCCGATGAATGTCAAGACAAGACGCGGGAAGTCATATTTCATCACTTTTATTGATGATTTCACCCGATTCGGACATATCTATTTGATATCCCACAAAAGTGAAGCATTAACCTGCTTTAAAAAACTATATGAGTTTAGTGGAGAATCAATTAGATCGCAAGATTAAGGTCTTGCGAACCGATAGGGGCGGTGAATATCAATCAACAAGTTTTAAGGGACTTTGTGATGAAAAGGGCATAGTACATCAGGTAACTATGCCTTATACTCCTCAACAAAATGGTGTTGCAGAAAGGAGGAATAGGACTTTAATGGAAATGGTCTGTTCAATGATGGCGCAAGCTAACTTGCCAATTACCTTTTGGGGTGATGCATTATTAACGGCCACTTTTCATTTTGAACCGCGTACCCTCGAAATTAGTTAGCTCCACTCCTTATGAGTTGTGGAACCAAAGGTCTCCTGACTTAAACATTTTAAAACCTTGGGGATGTGCATCCTACGCACATATTTCCTCCCATAAGTATGGCAAACTTGGGCCAAAGGGAAGGAAATGTATCTTTATACGATACGCAGAAAACTCCAAAGGTTATGTTTTCGTTAGTCAGGAAGGCAATGGTGGTCTAATTGAATTTGAGTCGAGGGATGTCACTTTCTTGGAAAACGAGTTTCCAAGACAGGGCAAGATAAGTCAGGACTTATCTCTATTTGAGATTTATGATCAAGATGGATTACCTCATTCGAGTGGGAAAATTCTTGGTGAAGACGAAAATACGTTTCAAACTTCACCAATAGATGATACGAATGACGCTAATCCTATTCCATACGGGAATAATGATCCAAGTGGGAGCATTTCTAATAACATTCCAAGTGGGAGTGATATTAGAATTGATCTAAATTCAAGTTAATAAGGACTTGAAGAATCTCAAATACGACGTAGTAGTCGTACAAGGTTGGCTCCTCTAAGATTTGAGGATGAATTTCCGCAAACCATTATGACTTTACTACAAGATGATGACGAGCCTGCTACTTTTAAACAGGCCGTATCATGCCCTGCAAAAGACAAATGGATGGAAGCGATGAAGGAGGAATTGGAATCCATGAAAGTTAACCAAGTCTGGGACTTAGTTGACTTACCCAGAGGACGTAGAGCAATTGGGAACAAATGGGTTCTCAAGATCAAGCATAAGGCTGATGGTTCTATAGACAGATGTAACGACCACTTTTCGTGGTACGTTGTTCGAGCACGTGCTTTTGTCCGTGCACGTGTTTATTTTAGACTTTATTTGATTGCGAACACTTTTGTGTGATATGCCGTTGTGAACGTCTCTGAGAGTATTAAATAGTGGCACTATCTTGGAACGACACTTCTCGAGTCGTTTTTCCACAATTTAAACTTACTCGATGAGACGTGACGATTCTCACTCTTGACGGGAGACGTTTCTATTTTTAGTTTCGTCGTCCGACGTCGGAATTGAGATCCGTCTTCTTAGTTAGCTCACATTCGTCTCCACGATCACCCAGATATTTATTTTATAATTTTTGGAGTTTATTTGACCACTTAAATATTTTTAACAAGTTTTATATTATTTTTAATAATTAATTTATAAATTATTTTCGGCCAAATAAAATTTATTTGAGTTTTAAACGTTTTAAAGAATTTTTGAGCCAATTTCCAGCTCATTTGGACCAAGTCAAATCCTTGGGTGAGTTGGAGAAGTTGAATTTCAAATTTTAAATTATTTTAAACTTCTAATCCTATTAGATTTAGCCCTAGACCAAGTCAACCCATCTATACTATATAAGCAACCCCTAGGAAGACCTATTTTCGCAAGATATTAGCCATAGCCTCTTCCAAAACTCAAATTGGACGTTGCGACGATTTGTCGCAACGTTGCGACGTTCAGCCACCGATCTGACCGAGGAAAACAGCTCCGTTCCCCCGCTCCGACCGAAGCCCCGCCCCGCATCCTAGCCGCTCCGCATCGCAGCACAGCGCTCCGCTTGCCGCCCGCTCCGTTCCCTCGGTCTGACCGAGGGATTGGCCCGCACCCGCTTGTCGCCCCGCTTGGCACCGTCGCCCGCTAGTCACCCCGCATCGCTCCGCATCTGACCGAGGCGCCCGCCCGCACCGTGCGCTTGCCGCTTCGTTGCAACGTTGCAAACGTTGCAACGCATTGTCGCCCGCAGCGACCGACGCTCCCGATCGGTCTGACCGAAGAATCTCCCCGCACCTGCGGCTGCGACCGACCCAAATCGCTGCACAGCCCCGTTTCCCCGCAACGACCGATAGGATCTCCCGCATTGGCTGAGTATGACCGAGAGCCACTCATCGCAACCCCGCATCCGTCGCACCACTTGCCTCCGTGGGCCCCCCAAGTTCTCCAGAGGTATTGTGGGTCCCCCAAAGGTCCCTAGGACTACTGTGGGCCCCACCTAGGTGCGTTCTCTTCGGCGACTTGCCGCGTACGACGTTGTCGCACGTCGTAGCCCGTCTTCGCACATGCGAGCTTTGGAATCTGGAATCGTCGCCCGGGTTGATTGCTCTGAAATTTCCAGCAAGGAATCTAATTGGAATCTGGACTTGGAGCGCGATCTTTTATTCCAACCCCCGGCGTCGCTACCCGACGCCGGTGTAGCTTTCGCGTCGTGTTGAGGTAATGTTTTGCACCCCTAGGACCCCCAACCCAATTGCATGTTAACCAAGACTAAAAATCAGTATTTTAAAGTATTTTAAATGTTTTAGCAATCACTAATCAAGATTAATAAAACGGATGTAGGCCGGTGGACTTGTGCACGTAGGAATCGTGACTTTGGACTCGTTGGACGGTGTTTTCTTGACGTGATAGTTGCAGGCAAGTGAAACTTGCCAACTCTTGCTTAGGGCCATGTTTTTAGGCCACTTCCTTGTTTTTAGCGTAAAAGAGACTAGTCAGTGAAATGATAGCTGGCTAGACGCCTACTTGATCTAGTTTGACAACGAAACTAGATCCGTCACCTAATTGATCTAGCTTGACAACGAAGCTAGATCCAACCCTTAAACTTGTTGTTCATGCATACTAAACTGTCACGTTTACTTTCTTTACTTGTACGCCTTACTACTTGTCATGTCATGTCATCCATGCATTGAATGTCGCATTCGTAGCACACGCTACAATACTTGTACTTGTACTCCCTTGACTGGCTAGGTGCACCCCTAGACCAGTAAGATAAAACATTTCCTGGCTCGTGTTCCAGAAGCGAGCATTCCCGTTCGGGGGTAAGGCCCTGGCTCGACACACGTGGAGGGGTAGGGATAAACGATCACTTGAGCTTAGGAGTTGGCCCGCGCAGCCACTCTAGCCAAAAGGCGGAATCCCTGTGCACGAGGTGCTTACTTTTCTTGTCTTGTACTTGTCTTGTGAATGATTCATGCAATACTTGTCATCCATGCCATGTTTAAATGCCATGCTCGTACTTTACTTTACTTTACCTTACCTGTTGCACTCTTTACTTTAACTGCCATGTCATTGCATCATGCTAGAACTGCTAGGTTGCTTTACTTTTACCTACCTTCAGTTTCCTTGCACAAGTCTCTTGTAGACTTGCTGACATGTGCCCCTTGCTCTTTTGGGTGTCACATGTTAGACCCTGAGCCAGAGACCGTTGCTGAGTATGTGGTGTTTTGCTGACGCTGAGTCTGAGTCCATGATTGCCAGGAGGATTTTGGTGGACACCGGTGACCATTCTTTGAGTCTTTGTTGAGCTTTATTTTGTTTTAGGCCTTTTGTTAGTTATTGGTGTGTAGCACCGTCGTTTGTACTTTGTACTTTTGTTGGCCATGTTTGGGCCTTTAGTCTCTTTTTCTTTTTGCCTGGTGGCTTTTCTGCGATGTTGGAATTTATATTTATGGATATTCTGAGATTATTCTTTTGTCTCATTTAATTATTATTATCTTGTTTCGCTCGCATTGCAAGGACCTGCAGTTTTAAATTTGATTGACGCTTATCGGACTTGCAGCTTTGTAGCTTCAAGTCTGATCGGACCTTCTCACGCTTCGCCTCCATATTTTTGGGAAGCGGGGCGTGACAGGTTTTGTTGGTGGCCCATGCAGGTCCGGTCTTGCAATTGCGAATTAACGGAACAACGATAATAACGGAATGTCCATTAAATAAATTGCAACATCCGAGTAATAAGCCCTGAGTTTAGTCGTTTTCTTATGACACTAGGTGATATGAAGGCTTAGTTAGACATCTGTGCTTGCTAGTTAGAGGCCCTGATTGTAGTTAGACTCCCTGTCAGCAATTGATTTAATCGTCGTAGGAGTGACCTTAGGGGTTCTTGTCTAACCCTGACCCTATTAGACTCCTAGAATTTCCTTCCGTCGTTCGTTTGGGTCCATCGATTTCGGACCAAGCTGAACGCATTTCATTACCGTCTAGCTCCTTAGAAAGTCTTAGCGCTTAGTTTTAATCTTTAGTTGGTCAACCGTAGGAGTTTCCCGTAGACTCTTCTGATTCATATCCTAGGCGTATGAATGTTTTGATCTCCGACTAATTTCCTTGCCTCGATTCACGAGATCGCCTCATGACGATCATCGTCCATTTTCGAACCTCTCCAATACGAACCTTGAAACTCTTGAAAGTATTTTTCGACTTCCTCCTTTCCGAAGTTTAACCTTGTCCCAAATTTTAACGCATACATACTTATACTTCATCCTCCTTCGTTGATTTAAAATTTTAAAAACTTTTGTCTGAAATTTTGAACTATAGCTTATAATGTTTTTCCAGCTTATATTTTTCGTACTTATGTAAACGCGTTTCCCTTCATATATTAATTTTATTTTGGACCGAACTTTTGCTTTGCCCAATTCGATTTATAATTTTCCTTCTTATTTGTGTTATACGAATGATACGTCATGTATACTTTAATATACCTTCAAGACACATGGAATTTCATCTTTCAGCAAGTTGGTTTTGCTCGTCGTTTTCGCCACTTCAGATTTTTTTTGCAAAATTACTATTTTCATAACCACTTCCTGATTTAGACCCTCCGTGATTTGATTTTAAAGACTTGCTATTCGATCTTGATAATTCTTATACTAAGTCATTATTATTATTATTCCGTGCACCATACATACTTTCAATTATTTTTATATCCGTGCCAGACTTGTTGTGCTCGTATATTAAGAACCTTGTGCAAATCAGTTTTTCATTTTTGGCAAACCATGGTTTTCTAAAAGAAGTTTCAAAATTGATTATTTTAGATTTTCCATAGCCTAAAAGTTTTGAAAGCATTTAACCTGAGTTTAAATTTTTCCGTTACTTGATTTCATTCTTCGACTTTCCAAAACTTTTTGACAACATTATATTAAATTACTGACGTATAAATTTTCTAAACCACGTCCTTAATATTCGTGTAAATGATTTTACTTCCTTTTATAATGATTTTTAAAACCAATAGACCATTTTCTCTTATTATGAATGTTCGACTCAAATTTATTTTGAACCACTCGTTTTATCGATCTCCAAATATTTCTTTTCAGACTGGGATTTCAACTTTTGAAGTACGTCAGTTTTCAAACTCCACGTATTTTATCTTATGCTATTTACCCTATTATCTCTTCTGAATCCTATTTAAGCATCACTACATCTCCTTTTCCTTCAACCTAAACATCACCCTTGAGTCAATGTTTCATCTAACCAAGCTGTCTCCTTGTACTCGTCTTATCTGAACTCGTGCTTATCGATCCTTCCCTCGTCTCGACCTCGACCTCTCTTCATTGCTTAGGCCTTAGGGTCCGTCAATGTCTGTGTCAACCCTTAAGTGTTAGTAGGCCCTTGGACCTTGTGAGGTAGTCGTAGTGCACGTACCCAAGTTGTGTACGTGGGCTTGAATGAGTGTACCCCCATAGTATATTGATGTTTGCCTATTGTGTGATATATATATATACTCGGAGTTAATCGTGATAGTATGAAGTTGTTTATGTGTTAGTATTTATAGATTCGTGTGTGATTAGCTATACCATAATAGGGATGCTTGTGTATATAAGAGTTAGCGTAGGAATGTCTATTGGAGTGCATGCAATTAGAGAATACTTATAATGGTTGAAATAAAATGATTGGTAAAGCTATGTATATGCTAGGTGTGATGATAATGGGTGAACATATAGATAAGTAAGTAGGTCTATTGTGTGACCCATATATTAGTACGAGTGAGTATGTGCTCGTAGGTAGATATATATGGTGCTTATATGTAAGTAGTTATGTTTTGTTGCCTGAGTATATATGTGTTATACATATGGTAGTAGGATTATAACTTTGATTGGTATTGCTTGCTTTTGCGGGATGTTGCATGCGTGTATACCGTGAGGTATACACGACTATTGCACATCTTAATTATGTACGTATAGAGATGTTAGTATACTAATTATAAGTAGTAGGCTATGGTGTGAATATATACATTACTTATGTGTGACTATACAGTGAATGTTTGTACTAGGGAGGGTAGTATAAATATATGTGTGCTGATGTCTGTATTACTATTATTATGGTATATAAATTGATTTAACTATGTGGGTGTTACCTGACTAAATATTAAGTGTGATTGATCTATGGAATGTATATGGTTGTAATGGTAGACGTATAAATATTGGAGTGGTATTGGTATAAGTATGAATGTCGTGTTACGTATATAGAATATTCTGATATATGTACTGAGTCTCACTCAAGCTTGAGTGGGTATACTCTAGGTATATTGAATGTATGTTTGTAGTTTGAATATAGCAATGTTTGATGTATGCATAGTGATAGAAGTGTTTGTGCCTGGTTGAGTTACGCACATGACTGTGGGTCGCTACACCAGTATATAGTTATAGGTGTTGGTCTTGTGGTGTAGTTATTTACTAAGGACTTGCTCGTGTGAACGTATGTGTACTAGCTAAAACTAGGTGTGTATGTGTGCTAGTTATATAATGGTATGATTGGTCTACGTAAATGAAATGTTAGCGTGTATGGGTGTGCACCATGCACGGGTAAGTATGTGCTTAGTTATAGGTATTGATGACTATGATATATGTGGCGTGTCGTAAATACAGTTATAGGACCGTACGTGATGTGAATATATGGTGAACTATTTGCATGTATTTGAATGACTATATATTGTGAAACTATAGTAGTGTTGAATATATATATATATATATATATAGTGAAATTTGACTTTAAAATGGTATGGTGTGACTGCTTATGTGGATGTGCTTAGTATTGGATGAATACTAGGGGTTATTAGAGGGTAGTATACCCTTGATGTTTGTGCATAGGTAGCTACCTATAGGTAGAGCAATGATTGTATTTGCTAAGTAGACTATCCTTATATGAGTATCTGAAATATTGTTTGCGATTAGGTAGGTGGTAGTTATATAAGGGGTGCATGCTTATATATGTGATTGAAATACGTGTATGGATTTGACTGACTATAATAAGTATAAGAGTATACGTATGTGAATGTATATATATACGTGTTGGTAGTGTTAATGTTTGAGTACCTAGTGCGTACATGAGCACTTGTAATGACTATACCTGGTTGAATTATTATATGACTTGATTGGGGTAGTTACTAGAGCGCTTAGCTATATTAGAAAGTCCGAGGACGGACTTTATATTAAGGTGGGGAGGATGTAACGACCACTTTTCGTGGTACGTTGTTCGAGCACGTGCTTTTGTCCGTGCACGTGTTTATTTTAGACTTTATTTGATTGCGAACACTTTTATGTGATATGCCGTTGTGAACGTTTCTGAGAGTATTAAATAGTGGCACTATCTTGGAACGACACTTCTCGAATCGTTTTTCCACAATTTAAACTTACTCGATGAGACGTGACAATTCTCACTCTTGACGGGAGACGTTTCTATTTTTAGTTTCGTCGTCCGACGTCGGAATTGAGATACGTCTTCTTAGTTAGCTCACATTCGTCGCCACGATCACCCCGATATTTATTTTATAATTTTTGGAGTTTATTTGACCACTTAAATATTTTTAACAAGTTTTATATTATTTTTAATAATTAATTTATAAATTATTTTCGGCCAAATAAAATTTATTTGAGTTTTAAACGTTTTAAAGAATTTTTGAGCCAATTTCCAGCTCATTTGGACCAAGTCAAATCCTTGGGTGAGTTGGAGAAGTTGAATTTCAAATTTTAAATTATTTTAAACTTCTAATCCTATTAGATTTAGCCCTAGACCAAGTCAACCCATCTATACTATATAAGCAACCCCTAGGAAGACCTATTTTCGCAAGAAATTAGCCCCAGCCTCTTCCAAAACTCAAATTGGACGTTGCGACGATTCGTCGCAACGTTGCGACGTTCAGCCACCGATCTGACCGAGGAAAACAGCTCCGTTCCCCCGCTCCGACCGAAGCCCCGCCCCGCATCCTGGCCGCTCCGCATCGTAGCACAGCGCTCCGCTTACCGCCAGCTCCGTTCCCTCGGTCTGACCGAGGGATTGGCCCGCACCCGCTTGTCGCCCCGCTCGGCACCGTCGCCCGCTTGTCACCCCGCATCGCTCCGCATCTGACTGAGGCGCCCGCCCGCACCGTGCGCTTGCCGCTTCGTTGCAACGTTGCAAACATTGCAACGCATTGTCGCCCGCAGCGACCGACGCTCCCGACCGGTCTGACCGAAGAATCTCCCCGCACCCGCTGCTGCGACCGACCCAAATCGCTGCACAGCCCCGTTTCCCCGCAGCGACCGATAGGATCTCCCGCATTGGCTGAGTACGACCGAGAGCCACTCGTCGCAACCCCGCATCCGTCGCACCACTTGCCTCCGTGGGCCCCCCAAGTTCTCCAGAGGTATTGTGGGTCCCCCAAAGGTCCCTAGGACTTCTGTGGGCCCCACCTAGGTGCGTTCTCTTCGGCGACTTGCCGCGTACGACGTTGTCGCACGTCGTAGCCCGTCGTCGCATGTGCGAGCTTTGGAATCTGGAATCGTCGCCCGGGTTGATTGCTCTGAAATTTCCAGCAAGGAATCTAATTGGAATCTGGACTTGGAGCGCGATCTTTTATTCCAACCCCCGGCGTCGCTACCCGACGCCGGTGTAGCTTTCACGTCGTGTTGAGGTAACGTTTTGCACCCCTAGGACCCCCAACCCAATTGCATGTTAACCAAGACTAAAAATCAGTATTTTAAAGTATTTTAAATGTTTTAGTAATCACTAATCAAGATTAATAAAACGGATGTAGGCCGGTGGACTTGTGCACGTAGGAATCGTGACTTTGGACTCGTTGGACGGTGTTTTCTTGACGTGATAGTTGCAGGCAAGTGAAACTTGCCAACTCTTGCTTAGGGCCATGTTTTTAGGCCACTTCCTTGTTTTTAGCGTAAAAGAGACTAGTCAGTGAAATGATAGCTGGCTAGACGCCTACTTGATCTAGTTTGACAACGAAACTAGATCCGTCACCTAATTGATCTAGCTTGACAACGAAGCTAGATCCAACCCTTAAACTTGTTGTTCATGCATACTAAACTGTCACGTTTACTTTCTTTACTTGTGCGCCTTACTACTTGTCATGTCATGTCATCCATGCATTGAATGTTGCATTCGTAGCACACGCTACAATACTTGTACTTGTACTCCCTTGACTGGCTAGGTGCACCCCTAGACCAGCAAGATAAAACACTTCCTGGCTCGTGTTCCAGAAGCGAGCATTCCCGTTCGGGGGTAAGGCCCTGGCTCGACACACGTGGAGGGGTAGGGATAAACGATCACTTGAGCTTAGGAGTTGGCCCGCGCAGCCACTCTAGCCAAAAGGCGGAATCCCTGTGCACGAGGTGCTTACTTTTCTTGTCTTGTACTTGTCTTGTGAATGATTCATGCAATACTTGTCATCCATGCCATGTTTAAATGCCATGCTCGTACTTTACTTTACTTTACCTTACCTGTTGCACTCTTTACTTTAACTGCCATGTCATTGCATCATGCTAGAACTGCTAGGTTGCTTTACTTTTACCTACCTTCAGTTTCCTTGCACACGTCTCTTGTAGACTTGCTGACATGTGCCCCTTGCTCTTTTGGGTGTCACATGTTAGACCCTGAGCCAGAGACCGTTGCTGAGTACGTGGTGTTTTGCTGACGCTGAGTCTGAGTCCATGATTGCCAGGAGGATTTTGGTTGACACCGGTGACCATTCTTTGAGTCTTTGTTGAGCTTTATTTTGTTTTAGGCCTTTTGTTAGTTATTGGTGTGTAGCACCGTCGTTTGTACTTTGTACTTTTGTTGGCCATGTTTGGGCCTTTAGTCTCTTTTTCTTTTAGCCTGGTGGCTTTTCTGGGATGTTGGAATTTATATTTATGGATATTCTGAGATTATTCTTTTGTCTCATTTAATTATTATTATCTTGTTTCGCTCGCATTGCAAGGACCTGCAGTTTTAAATTTGATTGACGCTTATCGGACTTGCAGCTTTATAGCTTCAAGTCTGATCGGACCTTCTCACGCTTCGCCTCCATATTTTTGGGAAGCGGGGCGTGACAACAGATATAAAGCTCGCCATGTCGCGAAAAGGTTTTTTTGCAACAGGAACGGATAGACTACGAAGAGACCTTCTCACCTGTTATGCGTTTTACCTCGATTCGCCTGATTCTGGCAATGGTAGCTTGCTTAGACCTCGAATTACATCAGACGGATGTAAAGACTGCCTTTCTCAATGGAGAATTGGACGAGGAGATCTATATGGAACAACCAACAGGGTTTGTAAAAGAAGGAAACGAACATAAGGTTTGTAAACTTCGTAAGTCCATATATGGTCTTACACAATCCTCGAGGCAATGGTATATACGATTTCAAGAAGTTGTCTTATCAAATGGTTTTTCCATGCTTGATGAAGATAACTGCATATATATATAGAGGATTAAAAGCAAGTATATTATCATGTCTCTATATGTAGATGACATTTTAATAGCCAGAAATGACAAGGGCTTTGTGATGAGTATCAAGGCTTGGCTTTCATCAGTATTTGAGATGAAAGGCATAGGAAAAGCCGCATATATCCTTGGAGTTAAGATTTCAAGGAATCATTCGAAGAAACTTCTTTCTCTCTCAGGAGACTTATATAAAGAAGGTTCTAGAACGCTTTGATATGCAGGACTGTAAGTCCATTAATATTCATATAAGCATATGTGATAATTTATATCTGGAATCGTGTCCAAAGAACCAAAAGGAAAAGGAAATCATGGAAAAAGTTCCATATTCCAGTGCAGTTGATAGTCTTATGTACGTTATGGTGTGTACGAGACCGGATATCTGTTTTGCCGTTGGAAATGGTAAGCCGTTACCAATCCAATCCAGGGCAAGTACACTGGAAAGCGGTTAAGAGGATAATGTGTCTTGTAAGATCAAACACATTGATATCCGATACGAATTTGCAAAAGACTCTTATAAAACCAAGAAGGTAGACATAAGGTACATATCTACGCATGAGATGAGAGAGGATCCGCTTACGAAAGCGATCCCCAGAAATGTGTTTTATAAACACTTATCATCCCAAGGATTGCGTAAGAGCTGAGTTGTACCAATATATATTCACATGTCTGAGAAAGATCAAATTTAATAAAAGAATAAGTTCTTTTTAACATTGCATATGAATTTCTGAGAAATGTTTGTGTACATTTTTGAAATCTCAGCTATACTTTCTAGTATGTCGGACAGATTGAGGTTGGCTCTCTCACATGAGCAACCGCCTTTATTATATCAGATGGATAAAATAAAGATGAGACCTGTTTAAAGTCAAAATCGTCAGACGGATGATTTAGAGTCATGACTTAAACAAAATAGTCGTATGAAAGATCTGCATCATATGGATGCTTCCAAAGATCTAAGAGGATTTTTGAAATCATATTTGTCTTATGCAGGATGTGGGTCCAGAAGATTATTTGAGTAGTGAAAGGGACCCAAAGTCAGACAGTGTGGTGTCTGATTATCATCCTTACAAAATCATTGAGACATACGCTCCCTGGGAAAGGAGTGATGTTGTAATACGTATTCATACTACGTATGCATTTTTGACCATTGGGTTAGAATAGTAAATAAGTTTACTATTATGTGAGACCCAAAGACCACATGGGTCTTAACTCGTTACCCTTATGGACTCTAATTGGTTCCTTAAGATTTGACCGGGTGATTGCTATCTTAGCATGTTACTTATGGACTATGGTTAATTCGGTCCGGCGGGGCATGTTAGAAAAGCAAGTCAAGTCAAGATCGAAAGGATCGCAAGAAGAGGAAGATTAATTTCACATTCACATTTGGACTTTTAAGATTCAAAGCTGGCCAGCCAATTGTAATCCAGATGGGATTCAATTGTTGAATATAAAGTATAAGAAATGTGAAGAAATAATCTAGGGTAAAGCATGCGTTGATCTACTCAACTTTGCACCTTGAGGAGTGTTGTGTATCTCTAACAAGTGCACAACAGCGGACTCTATGCGCATGACGGTCACACGGCCTATTTCTCGATATGATGAACAGAAGAGTTAGAGGAAAATAAGTTTCCTTACAATCCCCTCAAGTGTGATTGGGAGATGTTGGATATGAACGACATAAATACACCCATGAGGAGATGTATGAGGGTATACGGACCTCAGATGTCGCGTGCACGAAGGCATGCGCGAAGGGAACCTTTTCTCATGTGAAAAGGACCACTCGATAAGTGGAAAAAGCCACTTTATAAGTGCAAAATGGCACTTGATAAGTGGATAAAGAAGAAGATAAATGAATGTGCTAATATAGGCTAATAAGCTTATATTTAGTTATTTCCTACAATAACTACCCCTAAAGCCTATAAATAGGACCCAAGGGTAAGGCATTCATTCACACTTTCCATGCCATAAGTTTGCATAAGGCATCTTATGTTCTTCTTCTCCCTTCCATTAAAATTCTCTTCTAGTTAGAGATTTAGGCGGTGAAACTCTGCTTCGATCCTCCGTGACGAAGTATCGACCGTTGTGGCGAATCCGAGGGCGAAGTTCCGAGATTACCGTGCCGCGTACGCAAGCGTAAGTCTCGACTTCATTTATCGATCCTAACGTCCTTGTTCTGTCAGGATCCTACAGGAGCACACCCATATCTTTCATTCTATCCTAGGAAAGCATTAGAGCTCAATTCCTAGGCCTCCAATTCTTTATTCTCAAGCATGTGCAGTTTGGAGTTCATACAGGCGAATGCTGAAGGATTTGCAGGCACCTGTCTCCATACATGCGCCTGAGATTTGTTCTCCACTCTACCGTTATGCACATACTTTTTGACTTTCTCTTCTTGACTCTCTGCTATTAATATCTTCAGTCGACTGTTGTACTATGTACAGGTGCCTCTCCAGCTACCGGTGCCTGTGAATTGTTAAATAGTCGACTGTCTATCCTATCTCAGACTTCCAAGGTTTTGTCAAATTTCGTACTTGCGTCTGTAGGCGATGTAAGAAGAATTTACGGGCGCATGCCTATGGCACAGTCGCCTGTATATACTTCTACAGTCACCTCTCCCAACTTGTCAAACTTCCCAAGTTTTGACATCTTTTGCACTTGCTTTTGCCGAAGATGTAAGAAGGATTTACATGCGCCTGCCCATGGCACAGTTGCATGTATATACTTTTACAGTCGCATGTCTTTTCCTCCTAAGATTTTCTGAGTTTTCACCACTTACGCAATTAGGACATCAGTTGCCTGTAGAAGGGTTCTCAGTCGCCTATTGGTTTACAGGCATCTGTCCGACCTTCATCAGTCGACTGTCCTACGTGGTAAGTTATCGTTTGAATTCTCACCTACCTTCTGACATAGTGCAGCAGACAACTGTGAGTTCTTCATCAGTCGACTGTCTACCGTGTATTTTCTATCCGTTGGCTTTTTCCAGATGGATTTCAAAGGGGTTTTAGGTATTTTTCTTGAGGGGTTTAGAGAACTTATAAAAGGGTCTTCTACTGTTCCATTGGAGATCTCTTGAAACCCATATGACTTCATTGATCTCATCTCTAAGCTCTCAAGCCCTCAATTCTTTCCTAGCCATAGAATTTCATTCTCTCTTGCTCTCAAACATAGAATCAAAGTTGATATCCTCTACGCATTTGGTAGTGACAAGAGAAAGGGCTTCACTCCCTTCTTGGAAGAGATCAACACTCACTTCACTTTACTCCTTCAAGTTCTACTTCAAGGCATTGGTGTTTGTAAGTGTCTTTCATTTCGAATTTCATTATCTCGTACTTCGATTTCACTCTCAGTTTGTGATAGTGGGTTTGCTTGATCCCAAGTTTTTGGAGTCAAGGACATCGATTGTTGTTCGATTATACTTGTAAGGTTGCTACAAGTGGGTTTAAAGGAAATCTCAAGTTAGGGTTCTAACTTGAGTATCCGGAGGAATCCGGGTGGAAGGGACATAGGATTACCAGGAACAAGTCGGGATTGGACTTGGGTAATCCGAACCCTTGAAACATCCTTTGTGTTAGCTTGTTTCATTTTGGGTTAATTTATATTTCCTCATTTATTATTGGTTAGGGATTTAAATTGGTATAACTATCGTTTAAAATTTATAAAAACTATTCAACCCCCCTCTAGTGTTTTCCTCAAATCCAGGGTCCTTACATTATTAACTATTTTGCGCCAAAAGACACCTCAACAGTCATATTCAAATCTGATAGCAAAATTAGTCGACCGACACTTTTCATTAGTTGCCTAATTTATGTAAAAACTGCTTAGAATTTTTTGAAATTTTAGACAATTGTTAAACGTTCGAAAAATAAATTTTTGGGCTATAAATAGACCCTAGCCCTTGTCTAAAATACACGAAAATTCACACTCTCTATCTTTTCTTAAGTTTTGGCTTTTACACTCTAAAAGAGTGATTTTCATACTTTCTTGAGGAAACTCTGCAGAAATTCTTCCTCTTTAGAAAGTCCAATTTCCAAGTGTGTTCTACCACAAACTCATACCAAGAACCTTGGAGATTCCATCACCAACCTTGCGTTATAATTCCTACATTATCAAGGCTATATGTGATATTGTTTCATACTCTTTCTTTTCTTTTATTTGCTGAATCTTGTTGAAGAGATTGTACAAGTTTGCAATGCGGGGAGTGTTGGCATCTTTGTATGTTGATTGCTTTTGGGGAGAGCAAGTGTTATAGTGGATTGAAAATCTCTACGGGGTAGAGGACTGGAGTAATATCACACAGATTCGAACCAGGATAAATCTCCGTGTTTGCGCTTGCTACTTTCTAGATTGTGTTATTTACTTCCGCACTCTTATTGCAATTTTTTAGTTACTTTTAATTTTGCAATGTCGTCGGGATATACACTATTCACCCACATCTAGTGTATTTGGTGTGCCGAGTGATCCACTCTTCTGTATGTTTAATGTGAGATCTTGATGATGTACAATATTATTCTATGGCTAAGTTTGTAAATATTTGTGAGAATATGCATGATGAAATTGACGAATTAGAATCCACTGTTGAGTCTCTTAGGGAAGTAAACTTTGAATTACAACAAAAGAACTACAACATGTCCCTAGACGATGAAATATTGAAAACTGAAAATAATATAATTAAGGACACTCTTGCAAAGATTAAAAAGTCAACACCCATTGTGCATGAGAGCTTTAAGTGTGATGTATGTCATAAGCAAGAGACTGAAAACAAAGCATGCAAAGAAAATATGATTATATTAGAGACTGAAAGAAAAGGACTCAATGAAAAATTGATTAAGCTAGAATCTGAAAACAAAAAGCTCAAAGGAAAAATGAATGAGATAGAAAAGAAAGCTGAAAACATGAAAAAGAATGAGAGGAAAATAAAATTGCTTTAATTAGTAAATGCATTTTTCTTGTGAATGAAAATCTTTATTTGAAATCCAAAGTCACTAACCTAAAATTGACCATAAAAAATTTGGTGTTAGAAAACAATCTTGTATATAATTCTTGGAAACCAATAATAGGCAAAAATATGCGAGGACTTGGATATGGTTTAAAACATGTTATAAAACCCAAAAATAAGAAAGTTAACAATGAGTCTACAAAAGTTAGAGATATTCATGTAAAGTGCTTTACTTGTGGATGTGTTGGTCATATTTCTCTTCATTGCATATATAGGAACAAAAATATAAATTTTAAACAAATATGGGTTGCTAAAAGTATGATGACTAACCTGAGTGGACCTGTTAGATTCCAAGGTCACACATACCATCTTCCGTGTAGGTAAGATGGATGGACAAGGAACTAAGGATTTGGTGCCGCATTTCATTGAAGTTCCTTGGCCAAACGATAACACAAAGGTATGATTTCTTGTTTGAGCTCATGGTATACCTTCATAGGATGTTTTGGTGTGTTTTCATTTTTTGGTGTGTTTATTTGTTTGTGGGGTTTTTGGAGTGTTTATTTTTAAGTGTGTGCTTTTCATTTATTTGTGTGATAGAAAATTTTGAAAACCATAAAAATTTGTAAATTCATATATATATATATATATATATATATATATATATATATATATATATATATATATATATATATATATATAGACACACACATACACACACACACACACACTAGTATATACCCGTGCCCATAGGGCACGGTTCAATTTAGATATTTCCCCCTCAAAATTTTAGTTCCCCCGAAAATGTGGTCACGATTCATTTTAGATATTCCCCCCCATAAAATCTTAGTTCACCTGAAATTGTGTACATGATTCATTTTAGAAACCCCCCAAAATCTTAGTTCCCCAATCAAAGTCTTAGTTCCCCAAAATTTAGATCCCCTTAAGAGATTTTAGTTCTCACATTGTTTAATTACTCACAAAATTTTTAGTCACTGACAAAAATGTTAGTCCCCCAATATGTAGTTCGTTTCTAAATTTTTTTGTAAAGTTAGTTCCATTTCCCCCACATTTTTTACACAAAATATTCTATAAAGATGTGAGCTAAAACATGTTACAGTATTAAGATACATGAATAAACAGAAAAATAGAGATGGACGTAAAAATTAGCCAGTCACCAAAACCTAGGAGTGCGGAAGTTGGCAACATTGATCAGATTATGTGCATTAGCCATGTCACCACATTCCCACCAATCATATCCAACCATGAAAACAATTGAAATTGGTGAAGTAAAAACACCATGCAAGCAACTATTAAAATTTACATTTCTAACATCAAAAAGTAGCACCTTAATAATGTTACACAAAAGTAATGTAGATCCAGTTCTATTAGTCTAAGCCACGTAGCACCATAATAATATTTACATCTGTTACATCAAAAATACATCTGTTACATCAAAGCTGTTAATACACAATCCATCATGGTTCAACATGAAACTTCCTCTTCATTACATTATAAAAAGAATGCGTGTCAATCTCAATCCAACACAGTGGGTCATCTGGATGCATAATAACCTAGGTAAATTACAAACATAAATTGGTTAGAAAAATAAAGAAATATGTGATATGTTTGATATACTGCAGCATTAGAATTGTTAGGGTTGAAATCTTAATGCAATTTCTTTGAATTTAAATAATTCATACTCAAATTCATACTCAAGCAAAAAAATTCATACTCAAATTCTAATGCAGTTATCCTATAGAAATCCTAATGTTAGGGTTGAGTCCAGGATTTTTAGTTATGCTGCATGTGGAGTGTTTTTAGTTCATTCATTTGAAATTTCTTGAGCTCATTCAAATATAAAGCTCAAGCAATTATATTTTACACTTAAACATAAAGCACACTGAAACTACCCAAATTTGAAGCTCAGGCTCACGCAATTATATTTTACAGTGTCAAATAATTACCCAATTTTGAACATTTTTCTCAAATTTGAAATGATGTCATTATAAAGTTTCAAATGTTGATATAATGTTGTCATGATTTATGTGTAAACTGAAAACTGAAACATTTTTCTCATAACATTTTTCATTATATCAACTTGAAATTAAGATGTCATTTGGCCAATGAATACTTATGAAATGCTCATTAGTCCATTAGTTAGTTCATGGCAAAACAGGCATTCTCATTAGTCATATGACATTTGTACTAATGAAATATATGTATCAAATGCTCATTAGTTAGTCATATGAAATATATGTATCAAACTGGGTGAATAATGCTCATTAGTCATATGCTCATTAGTTAGTTCATGGCAATACTTATGAGACATATGCTCATTAGTCATATGTCATTTGTACTAATGAAATTAAGATAATGGGATTCATGTAACTAATGAGCATTACTCCATTAGTTACAGGCCAAATGAATACTTGCTCATTAGTTGATCATTTCATGTTTTGTACTTAAATTCACGTTTATTGCCAAGTGAATAATGTCATTTGGCCTGTAACTAATGAGCAAGTATCAAATCATTTTACATGAATCCAATTGTAAATCAATACTCCATTCATGTTTAATGTACAAAGATATATGCTCAACAATGCTTAATGATTTAAGTTGACAAAACTGGAACATTGAGCATGAATGGATATATGCTCAACTAAAACTCCAATAAGAACATTGAGCATGAATGTTGTATTAGAGCATATTGTATTAGATATGAAATCACTGCAACAAATAATTAAAATAGACTTCTTGATATTTAGAAAGCTAAACCAGCATTCACATGCAGTGAAGCACCTTATTTGGCATCCTCTAATTAAATCTCAGATAGTGTTAAATGGTTCAGATCATTTCATGTACATGGATGAGGCACATAACCTAGTAGAAAAAAAGCTCAGCTTGTCATAAATTACAAATTTAATCTATATAACTGGCCTTGGTTCATATATTTATTATAAGGAATGAAGAATTGTACGCTCAACTAATGAAACCCCTATAATAATAGAGGAGGATTTTAAAGAGAGTGGTAGTAGTAGTAAGGGCATGCTGACACATCACATCTTCATCTTTTCTTAGCAAACAATGTTCTTGCTAAAATTTGAAAAAGAACAAAACAAAAAACAAAAAATGGAAGGAATAAGCTTTTTCTAACGAACAGGAGAAAAATAATAATCATATGCTACTATTGGAAAGAAATAAGAGAAGAAATGAGGAATGAACCTTGGTGAAGACCCCAACACCAAATTCCATGGCAACCTTGGCCATGGATAAATACCAATTAGCAGGAAAAACAGAGTTTTAGTTGTTTTGCAATATGAAGAACAATTGTTATTTGGTCCGGATTAAAATATTATGATCGTGTTTGAACCGTTTTCTTGCTCTTACAATAAGATTGTAAGAAGTTTTGAATTTTTTGAGGTATGATTATTATAAAATCTCAGTCAGAAATCAAGCTATGCAGAGTGTATCATTTAGTTGCTTGATTTCCTGTTTATTTTAGTAACTGGAGTTCTGATTAAACTGAAGTGGAATGGGAAATGTCGGAGATATATTTAACAACATGAAAACCACATCTTGCCAAGTTCTCATAGATTTAACAATAGATGGTTAAGTTAAAAACTATGTGCCTTCCATCATGTTAAAAAATATTGCTACATGATTTATGTTATCATAAATTGGCATAGAAAAAAATGACATTAAACAAAATTTCCAATTCAGTTAACAAGATAGAACAAAAAAAATATTTTTTTAAAAAAATAACAGGATAGAACTTGGAATGCCAACCCTTAGGTTCCCTCAACCGATGAGAACAAAGCATTCTTGAACAATTCTCAGTTTCCCTCAACCCATGAAGAATTTAACTTGAAGAATTCTCAGGCTCCCTAAACCCATGAGAATAAAGCCTTCTCTGTTGAGCAAATCATGTACAGTTAAAATAAACTTGGCAATTTAGGGTTGGCAATTAAAACAACCATTGATCTGTTGATGTACACACAAATATATCCTGAAAAAAATCAAAAAAGTATGCATAGAACAAAATTGACATAGAACAACATTGCCAGTTAACAGGATAAAAGAAAACTAATATTTTTTTAACAAACCAAATTTAACATGATAGAACTTGGAAAGCCAACCCTCAGGTTCCCTCAACCCATGAGAACAAAGCCTACTTGAACAATTCTCAGGTTCCCTCGACCCATGAGGAATTTAACTTAAACAATTCTCAGGTACTCTCAACCCATGAGAAATATAGAACAAAATTACCAATTCAGTTAATAGGATAGAAAAAACAAATATTTTTTAACAAAACAAAAATTTAACAGGATAGAACTTGGCAATTAACAAAGCTTTAACTTGAAACAAGACATCCCTCAAGTTCCCTCAACCCATGAGAATAAAGCCTTCTTGAACAATTCTCAGGTCATGTAAAGTTAAAACAAACTTGGCAATTAGAGTTGGAAATTTAGGGTTGTCAATTTAGGGTTGTCAATTAAAACAAACATTGATCTCTATTGCCATAGGTCTATCCTGATACTTTGGCAATTAAAACAAACTATTTTACAGATAGATTTACAAAGTTCATTCCCATAACCTTCATCTGTATTGCCATAGGTCTATCCTGACACTTTGTAGTCTTTACTAACCGTCTAAATTAGCTTTCCCCCTTATATCATAGAACATGACCATTAGCATCCAAATTAGCTTTCCATTGGAGTTTTTTATATCCTAGAAAATTGAATGTTAGTCATAATATCAACTAATTTTCCATTGGAGTTTTATAAATCATGGATGGACCCATTTGATGGGAGAAGACAATGACGATGATTAATCATGTACTATGCCGATGGTTATGTAATAATGGCATAAACTATACTATATATGTTGAGATGTTAAAATTTAATTATTGTATAGGGTTTTATCCACAGGTTATGTAACAGTGGCATAAATTATATTGGCTACTGCATTCCCTCAAAGCACAAATGTTCAGGTACAATAGTCTGTGACCTCAAAAATAAGTACATGGATGCAAGAAACCGCAACATAAATAAATAATGTTATAAAACAGATGCAAGCATGGAAAATATATATAGTTATACTCCTTAAACTTTTAAGCATGTATGCGTTACGTATGAGTCTACTCCTAGACGTACCAGTCGACGCACATGCCTCTATTTGCTTGATAAGCAAAAGAAGATCATCTACACAAAGCATCTGTCCAGTATTAAGGATGTTATATAATAGAGGCGCACATAATAAAGATATAGAAACTTACTTACAGATTTCAATCCCATGAAATTCAAGATGGGTATTGCTCCAGAGATAAGAAAAAGTACTTCGAGAAATCCCAGTATGCCACCAATTATCAATGCTGATGATACCGAAGGAATATGTCTGCGTTCAGACTCAAATTTGGCAGTGGCCATTGTATTATTATCCAAAGGAGAAGGATGACATGATTTCTGTTTTCTTAGGGTCTGGCAAAGGGGCACCAAAAGAGAATTCATCACAGTTTTTAATTGTCTTAAGGGAACTTGCTAGTAATATGTCTTAAAAGGACAGAAAATAACCGTATGTATTGGTGAAGAGAGAATAGATATTGTACACATACCACTCTTGGGCATCAATTCTTTCATTTCATTATTTTCTTCAGGACAGCTTTAATAATCTCCATATTGAAACTCTTCAGCAGCCATTTTGGACACAGCAAGTGGAAAGATTGCAATCCTCAATACGTGATTGAATAGTACAATGAATAACCCACGGCTGCAAGCTCCACTGGATCTGCAATTGATGAATAATTGAAGGTAAAAGTTGTTACCATTTAGTTAGGACCTTGAACCAAGTTTATTGCCATAGAAAAGATCAAATCAGTAGTCCATTAGTTAGTTCATGGCAAAACAGGCATTCTCATTAGTCATATGTCATTTGTACTAATGAAATATATGTATCAAATGCTCATTAGTTAGTCATATGAAATATATGTATCAAACTGGGTGAATAATGCTCATTAGTCATATGCTCATTAGTTAGTTCATGGCAATACTTATGAGACATATGCTCATTAGTCATATGTCATTTGTACTAATGAAATTAAGATAATGGGATTCATGTAACTAATGAGCATTACTCCATTAGTTACAGGCCAAATGAATACTTGCTCATTAGTTGATCATTTCATGTTTTGTACTTAAATTCACGTTTATTGCCAAGTGAATAATGTCATTTGGCCTGTAACTAATGAGCAAGTATCAAATCATTTTACATGAATCCAATTGTAAAGCAATACTCCATTCATGTTTAATGTACAAAGATATATGCTCAACAATGCTTAATGATTTAAGTTGACAAAACTGGAACATTGAGCATGAATAGATATATGCTCAACTAAAACTCCAATAAGAAAGATATATGCTCAACTAAAACTCCAATAAACAATGATATATGCTCAACAATAAAAAATAAACTGGAGCTTTGCTTAATGATTTGATACTTTGTTATATCTGTTGAGCAGAAATATTCATTACTCAACAAATCACAGAAAGTAACTTTAAACAAATATATTTGATTTCATGGAACCAACTTTGAGTAAATATATTTGAGTTGGTGTATATTCAAAGTTGAGCAAATATACCAGATTTGTTGTATATTCCATGAAACCATGAAATATATTCAAAGTGGAACCATGAAATATATTTGAGCAGAAATATTTGTTCCATGAAATCAACTTTGAGCAAATATACCAGAGTTGGTTCCATTGAATATCGTACCTTGGAGGGAATTGAATATCGTTCCATGCTCAAAGTAACAAATATATTTGAGTTGCCAGGGAATTATATTCAATGCTCAACTAAATGCTCAAAGTAACTTTGAACAAATATAACAAAGTAACAAATCGCATAAATATTCAATGCTCAACTAAATGATTTGATCACATCGCAGACATTTAAGCCTAAAATATCCATATATGCTCAACTAAAACTCATTTAATGTACAAAGATATATGCTCAACAATGCTTAATGATTTAAGTTGACAAAACTGGAACTCATGTTACATGACAACAAAATGTCATCCACTTCCACGAAGTCTAGGATGTTGAGAATGCATTACAGATGGGATTGGGTTAGATAAAATTGATGGAAATTTGAAGTTGAATTCTATGATATTTGGAACTAAAAAAATTGAATTCTACAAACTGGAAGTCTATGATATCATCCAGCCTCATGGAGTTGAAGTCTACAAACTTAATATTCAAATATCATATGATTTGATGAACTCTACAAATCATAACTCTACAAATCATAACTTCTACAAACTTCAACTGAATTCAATCACCCTCATCCTGTACACCCATTTTCACCCTCATCCTGTACACCCACTCTATGATTTGATGAAGTCTACAAACCTATAATATCACCCAGTTCGTGGAAGTTGAAGTGCGTGGAAGTCTATGATATCATAGAGTTCGTTTGAATTCTGCTGGATGATATTTTTTAAGTTCCAAATGTCCTGTTAAAATAGAACTCAGATGGGATTATTACCTTTGAGACAATGACTACCATCACTTCTTCCTTGGGAGCATATGCACCACTTCCACGAACTCTACAAACTTCAACTAAATTCAATCAAACTGGGTGTACAGGATGAGGGTGAAAAAGATTAAATGAAACAAAAAAAATTCAAACAAAATAGCTCCCCCAAAGTTTCCCTCCAGCAGATGAGGGTGAGGAGGAGGATGAGGGTGAGGTTCTCTTCCAGCAGATGAGAGGGAGGGTGAGGATGCTGCGAGGTTGAGGATCTGTGTGAGGCTGCGAGAAATTTCTCCAATAACGTGTGAGTTCGAGGCTGTGAGAAATTTCTCTCCATGAGGCTGCGAGAGTTTCTCCCCTCATTTACCCTCCAATTCTGTCCAAGGTACGATGTGATCTGCGATGTGATCAAAATTTCAACCCTTTCCTCCTACAATTCCCTCCAATGATTTCCCTCCACCATTTCCCTCCAACAATCCCCCCATCTCAATCTCAACGGGGTGAAACTTTGAGTTCAAAATTCAAACCTGATTTCAAATACAAAACTTTGAGTTCAAAAACTAAACCCAATGTCAAACCCAAACCCAATATCAAATTCTCTTATCCCAATTTCTCATATCTCAACCCTTATCTTATCCAATTTCTCTTGTCTTACCCAATTTCTCAACTCTTATACAAAAACTCTTATCCAATAACCCATGATAACATCCCTGTTTTATAGAATAGATATATATATATATCTATTATACATTTAACAACGTTTTTTGAATTTTAGGGCTGACTAGGACAAGATAAAGAGTGGCTGGGATTTGATATTGGTAAATCAATGGTGGAGATTGGATTTTGTGAAAATTTTAGTGGGAAAACTTAAATTTTGGTGGGAAAAGTGTCTTGGAAACCAAAACTTTGAAATTAGAAGTGTCTTGGGAAAGATTATGGAGATTAAATTTGGGGGAAAAGTGCATTGTGAACCTAAACTTTGAAATTAGAAGTTCCTTAGGAAAGATTGTGGAGAAGCTTGCTCCATTCAATTATACAAAATAAAAAATTTATCGTAAAACAATTTAGCGGAACGACAACTTAGCGTAAAAATACCCTGAGGCTTGTTGTTCCACGTCGAAGACGCCCGCGCCGAAGCCGCAAAATGTTTACGCTAATTTGTTGTTCCGTGCTGAAGGCGTGGGCACCAAATTTGTTGTTCGACACCGAATTTGTTGTTCCGCGCCGAAGGCGCCTGTGCCGAATTTGTTGTTCCGCGCCGAAGGTGTCCGTGCCGCTAAATATTTTTGCGCTAATTTATTGTTCTGTTAAATTTTGGCCGTGGAAATAATTTTGCGGGGAACAAAGATTTCGCGGGGGAAATTTTAAATGAACCGTGCCCGCGGGCACTGGTTATGACTAGTATATATATATCTGTGTGTGTGTGTGTGTGTGTGTGTGTGTGTGTGAGAAAAGTGCAAAATTCTAAAGATTGGGCTTAAGTGTATCTTCCTTTTGATTATCAAAATTGCACTTTTGAATGACATTCATATCCATGTAGAAATCTTGCATTATTGTCATGATTATATTGCATTTTAGGCTTTTTCAAATAATTGTGACATGTCTGATTAGTTGAATAACTTGATTTCTACATCTTCACCTTACACTTTCACGATATTAATTGTTATTGCACATATGAAATTGTTTTCATGAAACATGGCAAAGTGGTAGTAGGTGGATGAATTAAAAATATCTAAAAACATATAACTCTACGGGACATGAAGTGTCATGCCGTGGATAAAAATTAGAGCTTGTGAAAAGAAAAGAAACATTTGTTGAAAAAATAATAATACGTATTATGAAAAAGAGAATAAAAGAGCTTCGTATGAAAAATGGATATGGTCCATGGCAATAATACAACCCACAGATATCCAACTTATGCTTTAAGTTAAATCTTTAGCGTTGGTGTTATATCCACCAAGCAATGCCACCCCTCGTCTAAGATTCCTTATTGGCTATGTATGGATGTTGGTAACTTGAACTCATGCTTCATAAGATGGGAAAACTCAATCCTAAAAGAGTTTATGTTATATGGGTAATTGGTTTGATATGGTTGATTTTTAATGAATCTTCTCCCTATGCACTTTAACTTTTGATCATCATACGAGCACGCTGCCGCCAACAACTGCTTGCTATCGTGACATCCTTAAGCTCCTTCATCTTATAGCAAGCAAGGTTAACTCTCACCCTGCTGCATCATCCCTTACACAAGGCCAAGACAACCGAGCAACTCCATTGCTGCCGTAAGTTTTGCTGCTGCCATCGTTCTTGCTTGCTAGGTCGAAGGAACACAGTGCAAATTTTGTTGCAAGCTTTGCATCTCCCCTCAAGTCACGCACATTTCCAAGTTGCTGCTTATCTCCATCGCTAGCCCATTGCTTCATTGTGTAAGACCCGTTGTCGACCGAGAATTCCACGTGCCAACCAAGTTGCAAGCAAATTGCAGAACATTACTTTATACATAGACAGAGTTCCCATTAAGCGGTACAAAGTTACTTTGCACAGAATGAGACACCAAGTTGCAAACAATCTTTGGAGGACTACATCTTCTGATCCAGACATCAGAATGAGACACCATTTGTGTCAGAGCATAGCTGGCGATGTGTTGATCGACAGAGACTATCCAAACATTACAAACTGAGCACTCTAAACTCTTCATCTTATTAATATTTGTGATATTGTTTGGTAGATCTTTGTATTAGTTTTATTTCCGCTTTTGGGGTTCTTTTGGGGTTCTTTTTGGGCTCTTGACTGGTTAGGGCTAGTCAAGGGAAAGTTTTTGCTAGGATAGTAGTGTTCGACACTTTGGGGAGTGAGATATAAACTTGGTGAGCTAAGTGCTGGTCTGGGTGTTTGTATCTTAACATTATTATTCTAGTGATTACTTTAGGGCTGGAGTAGGTTGGGGGTGACCGAACCAAGGTAAATATCTTGTGTACTTTGTGTTTGCTTCTGCTTTATTTTCTTTGCACCATATTTGCTCTGCATTTGTTTGATTGAGTATGCATAATTTTTATATTCGTGAAAATATTTAATAAGCCTATTCACCCCCATCTAGGCTTAGATCAATATCCAACAATTAATTCTTTTAGCTAATCCCTTTATGTGTTGGTACCAGGAAAAAATAAATAAATTTTTGGTACCCTTTTCACTTGGGTCTAGAGGATTACTTGGGATAGAATCTCATTTTATTGGAAGCCAAACCCAATGTGGTTTTGTTCTTCCTTCATGAGCATAAAGATAATCTTTATTAAAATGAACCTTTCTCATAAAATCTGTAACGACTGGTTTTCATGTATTTGGATTATCTATATTATATATATATGTTTTGGTGGATTTTCTCCTCATGTGTGGTTTTCGTCTCCGTAGCTTTCATTTCGATCGTTTCGTCGTGATTTTCTAGCTTCTTCCTTAGAATCGTTGATCTTGGAGTAAGTCACTCATGACGAACTTCAAATCGCTCATATTTTAGAGTTAGAGTGATCCTAGAAGCCGTAGGAATCTTCCTAGAACTTTGCGCTTCAATTCGGCACTTTTAGTGCACTTTAGTTGGTTCAAGAAGGGGGACCAACCGACTAGATTGAGATCTAGTCGGTCAGGAACTCTGCTGGAACCGACTAGTTCACTGAATCAATTGTACAGGAGTTACTGTTTACTTTTAGTCGGTCTAAGAACAATCACCGACCGACTAGATGCGCAACTAGTCGGTCAGAACTTGCTCTCAGACCGACTAGTTTCTGTCAGTAAATTTCACCTAAGTTACTGTTTATCGTTAGTCGGCCCATGAACACTCACCGACCGACTAGGTTGCAAACTAGTCGGTCGACGGGCCTTCACAGACCGACTAATTCATTACCCAGATTTTTCCCTACTTTCGCTGTTTGGGTTTAGTCGGTCACAGTTGGTCGACCGACCGACTAGTTGTTGAACTAGTCGGTCAACAACCCTTCTTTGACCGACTAACTGCTGTCGTAAACCTAGGGTTTGCCCAGCCGCCGGCTGTGCCTATTTAAACCCCCCAAACATTTTTCTTTTCTTCTTTCATTTCTCCTAAGCCTCCTTCTTCCCCAAATCATCATCCATCTACCCCTAGCCTTCCTCCTTCTTCAAGAGCCTCTCCCCCTCTCCATTTTGGCTGGCCACCACCTCTAGGTCGCCGGAAAACCCCCAAAAATCCCCAAAACCCCATTTCTCCAGATTTTCTCCCCATTTCCAGATCTGAACCCTAGTTTCCCGGATCGTTCTTCCGTCGCCGCACTTGCTCGACATCGTTCTTCCGCTAACAATTCGGTAATAAATCGATCTCTTAATATTCTCATAACCTATTTGTGTTTTTGTAAAACCCTAATGAAAATGAATGTTGTTTGATGATTGTTTCTCCTTAACAGCGACTTTCCCCGTAGATTAGCGCTTGCGAGACGAACCTTCGTGATCGTCATCCTCGGTGCTAGGCAAGTGAAACTTGCCACTTAGGGTTTTGGGCCATGTCCTAGGCCATTTGCTTGTGTAGGCGTAAAAGAGACTAGGCGACGAAATGATACTCGCCTAGGCGCAATTTCAGGAACTAGCTTAACAACGAAGTTAGATCTGTCATTTATCATGTTGCATAACTACCATGTCACGTTTAATTTTAATCAACGGTACACGAATTAATTGTCATCCATGCTATCCATGTTGACTGTCGCATTCGTAGCACATGCTACAATACTTGTGTTTCCTGGCTCGTGTTCCAGAAGCGGGCCACGTGAGTTGGTTGATAGCCAATGCCCGATTTACTTGTTTCCGGCTAGGCACCTGCGTTGCAGGCACAACCCTACGCCATACGTGTTAAATACACTTCCTGGCTCGTGATCCAGAAGCGAGCATTCCGTGTTCGGGGTAATGCCCTGGCTCGATACACGTGGGGGTGGGGGGTAGGGATAAGCGGTCACCTGAGCTTACGAGTTGGCCCGATCAGCCACTCTAGCCAGCAGACGAAATCTTTGTGCACAACGTGTTTACTTGACGTGTTTACTTGACGTGTTTACTTGACGTGTTTACTTGACGTGATCACTTGACGTGAACCACTTGACTTGTACTTGTCTGTGTTTTACTTGTAAAACTCGTTATCCATGACATACTTGCTACTTGCTACTTGTACTTCCCTTTACTTGTCACTTCCATACTATACTTGCCATGTCATGCATCATACTATAACTGCTAGGTTGTTAGTGTACTCTCCTTTCAGTTTCCTTACCCAAGTCTTTTAGACTTGCTGACATGTGCCCCTTTACTCTTTTGGGTGACACATGTTAGATCCTGAGCCTGAGTTCGTTGTTGAGGACGAGGTGTTTGCGGACGCCGAGCCCGAGCCTGTATTTGACGAGGACTTCGTGGACACGGACGATCAGTCGTAGAGAATGTTTGTGTTGTTGTTTAGACAGTTTTGTTGTCGGTGCGTGGCACCAATACTTTGTTATGTTTGTCCTTGTTGGCCTTGTTCTGGGCCTTTAGACTCTTTATTTTAGCCTGGTGGCTTTTCTGGATGTTGAACTTAATTTTAGTGTTGGACAATGCTGAGATTTGAGATTTTATTTCTGTCTCTCTTGCGTTATTATCTTTGTTCTGTTCGTGGTTACAGGGACCTGTACTTGTTTTACTGACGCTTATCAGGCGTGTAGCTTCACATCTCCACACCCTTACGGACCTTCTCACGTCTCACCTCCATTTTTGGGAAGCGGGGCGTGACAGGTTTTGTTGGTGGCCCATGCAGGTCACTTCTGTAGCTACGAATTGTCGGAATAACGATAATAATATTAGAATGTCCAATAAACTAAGTTCGACATCCGATTCATAAGCTATGAGTCTAATCTGCTTCGTTTTCTGTGTCATTAGATGGCAGGAAGGCGATTTACCCGTGGTGGTGGTAGTGTGCCCCCTCATGACGAGGAGCCTGAGCAGGAGCCCACCAATTGGGAGATGATGCGGATGATGCTTTAGATGATGCAGGTGCAGCAGGGCGTGCTCCTGCAAGTCCAGAATGCTCCAGTTGTTCGAGCTGGTCGGGCAATCCAGGATGCCCCTCGCTCCGAGCCGGGAGCGAAGCAATTTCGGGAGCTGGGTCCCGCTTATTTTGATGGGTCTGAGGGTCCTTTGGCTGCCGATGAGTGGATTAGGAACATAGAGGATAACTTGAAGATGGCGAAGATTAGCGCGGCTGGATGGGTTGATTTGGCGAAGAGGCAGCTCAAGGATAATGCTCAGAACTGGTGGGATGCGGAAGAGATGATGCTGGTGGAGTCGATAGCTTGGGCTACTTTTAAGTCCATGTTTGATGAGGAGTTCTTTCCGAAGGCTGCTAGGAAGGAGATGCTGCAGCGTTTTATTGATCTGAAGCAGGGGAGCTCGTCGGTGGACCAGTACCACCAAGAGTTCACTAGGCTGAGTCGGTTCGCACCGAAGATGGTGCAGGATGCTGATGAGAGGGCTCAGAGGTTCCTGCAGGGACTTGCTTTGGAGCTTCAGAGTTTTGTGTCTTCCTCTGATCTGGACTCTTATCAGAAGGTTCTGGTCGCTGCGAGGAGGCAGGAGTTGAACCTGAGCCAGAGGAGGGGACATGTTTCTGGTACTGGGAAGAGGCCTATGGAGCAGGCCAGAGCGGTGGTTAGGCCTGGTTTCAAGCCTAATCAGCCAGCTCAGTTCAAGAGGCCGGGAGGACCTATTCAGAAGACTTGCCATTTCTGCGGCAAGATCGGGCATATCAAGGATCAGTGTAGGAGATTCCTGGCCCAGTGTGTTGTCTGTGGAGATCCTACCCATACCATGAAGGATTGTCCGAGGTCGAAGCAGCCTTGGAAGGCACCTGTTGCAGTACAGCTGTTGCAGCAGAGAGCGTCTGTTCCTGCTGGACGTGGAGCAGCTCTTGTTCCACATAGGCAGGCTTTTCAGCAGGCTTTTCCGCCGAGGTGGCAGGCTTTTCTGATGACCGCTGTGGAGAGCGAGGCTGTGGATGAGGTTATCGCATGTAATCCTCAATCTAGCTATTACTTTCCTAGCTAGTTTTGATTGTTAGATTATGTTTGGTTGTTTGCATATGATTGGTTGCTAGACTAGGGTTTGATTGTTAAATTGCTTGTTAGGTGTGATTTTGTTGTGCACTTTTCCTACACGAGTCCTCTTTGACTCTGGTGCATCGATGTGCATTATTTCTCGGAGCTTCGTGGAGAAGCATTCCTTGTCGACGTCCCCTCTTTCCCAGAGTTGGAATATCGTTACAGGGAATGGCGTGGTCTTGGTGCATCTTGGTTGCAATTCTTGCTCGTTGGTGGTTTGTGGACATGAGCTTTACGCTGATTTCATTGTCCACGAAATCATCAACTATAATGCGGTCCTTGGGATGGATTGGCTTGCGAGCTTCTATGCTACGATCGACTGTCGGAGGAAGAAGGTGGTGTTCGAGATTCCCGGACATCCAGTATTTGAGTTCAGCCGGGGTAGCAGATCGCTTGGTCCTGTCAGATTTCGGGCCAGACCGGTGGAGATTGTGGCTATGCAGATGGAGCTGGAGAGGCCAGCTGTGGTGCGGAACTTCGATGACATCTTCCCCGAGGAGATGTCTGGTTTGCCACCTGATCGAGCTCTGGAATTTTCTATTGATCTTATTCCGGGAGCGCAACCGATTTCGAAGGTGCCATATCGTATGGCACCCGTTGAGCTGGAGGAATTGCGGAAGCAGCTGGATGAGCTTTTGCAGAAGGGTTATATCAATCCTAGTGTTTCTCCTTGGGGAGCACCTGTGCTGCTGGTGAAGAAGAAGGATGGTTCGTGTCGCATGTGCGTGGACTATCGGGAGTTGAATGCGGTGACCATCAAGAATAAATACACGTTGCCTCGCATCGATGATATTTTTGATCAGCTTGGAGGTTCGAGGGTGTTTTTGAAGTTGGATCTGAGGAGTGGTTATCATCAGCTGAAGGTGAAGAAGGAAGATGTTCCGAAGACAGCATTCAGGAAGAAGTATGGACACTACGAGTTTGTGGTTATGCCTTTCGGTGTAACCAATGCACCCGCAGTTTTCATGAATCTGATGAATCTGATCTTCTACGACTTTTTGGATAAGTTTTTCGTTATCTTTATTGACGACATTCTGATCTATTCAAAGTCGGAGGAAGAGCATGCATCGCACTTGAGGACGGTGTTGGAGATTTTGAGGAAGCATCGGCTGTATGCTAAGTTTTCGAAGTGCGAGTTTTGGCTGGACAGAGTTGCTTTTCTCGGGCATGTGGTGACTAGAGATGGTATTTCAGTGGATCCCGAGAAGATCAAGGCTATTATTCGAGAGTGTCCTGTTCCGCAGTCAGCGTCTGAGATCCGGAGTTTCCTTGTGCTTGCTGGTTACTATCGGCGTTTCATTAAGGAATTTTCCCGTATCGCCGAGCCGATGACCAGATTGACGCGGAAGGATGTGCCTTTTGTTTGGTCGGGTGATTGTGAGAATGCTTTCGGTGTTCTGAGGGAGAGATTGACGACTGCCCCTATTCTTGTTGTGCCTGATCGCAGCGGTGGATTTGAGATCTTTTGCGATGCTTCTGGCAAGGGTCTCGGTTGTGTGTTGCATCAGCACGGGCATGTTGTGGCTTATGCTTCACGTCAGCTCAAGACTCATGAGAAGAATTACCCGACGCATGACTTAGAGTTGGCTGCTGTCGTGTTTGCACTCAAGATTTGGAGGCACTTCCTACTGAGTGAGAAAGTGAAGATCTTCACCGATCACAAAAGCTTGATGTATATTTTCACTCAGAAGGAGCTCAACATGCGACAGCGTCGATGGTTGGAGGTCATGGCGGATTATGAGATTGATTTGCAGTATCACCCTGGCAAGGTGAATGTGGTTCCTGATGCGCTGAGTAGGCTTCCAGCGGTGATGATTTTGACTTCGCAGTGGAGATTGCAGCAGGATTTTTGCGAGTCTGGTGTTAAGGTCATTCTTCCTGGGGAGGCCTCTTCGTTGATGACTATGCAGATTCAGTCGACGATCGTGGATCGGATCAAGGCTGGCCAGGCTGAGGATCCGAAGCTGGTGAAGATTCGGGGGCAGGTGGAAGCCAGTCTGTGGACTGACTTTTTGATTCATGAGGATGGCTCGCTGAGGTTTGGAGCCAGGTTGTGTGTGCCAGCCGGGGATATTAGAGAGGAGTTGATGGTGGAGGCACACAGTTCGCCGTATTCTGTGCATCCTGGTGGGACCAAGATGTACAAGGATCTTCGTCTGAACTATTGGTGGCATGGTATGAAGAGGAGCGTGGCTCGGAGTGTAGCCAAGTGCTTGGTTTACCAGCAGGTAAAGGCGGAGCATCAGCGTACGGCAGGGTTGCTACAACCGCTTCCGATTCCGGAGTGGAAGTGGCAACACATCACTATGGATTTCGTGACTAGACTACCTCGGAGTCTGAAGCAGAATGACGCGATTTGGGTGATCATAGATCGATTGATCAAATCCGCGCACTTTATTCCATTCCGAGTAGGACAGTCCACTGAGGCGCTAGCGAGGAGATACATGGAGGTAAATTCTTTTACTCTTCGTTTCTATTTCCTTTTTCCAAGTTTAGATAGTGATGTAACGTGAATCGTGCAGGAGGTCGTATGACTTCACGGAGTCCCTGTGAGTATCGTGTCGGACACAGACACGAGGTTCACATCTCAGTTCTGGCAGAGTTTGCAGAAGAGTTTGGGTACGCGTCTGAGTTTCAGCACGGTGTACCATCCGCATACGGATGGCCAGTCCGAGAGGACTATTCAGATCTTGGAGGACATGCTGAGGGTGTGCATGTTGGATTTCAAGGGTTCGTGGGAGGACCATCTACATCTGGTAGAGTTTTCCTACAACAACAGCTTCCAGGCGAGTATTGGCATGGCGCCTTTCGCGGCTCTTTATGGGAGGAAATGTCGATCGCCGTTGAGTTGGGATGACGTTAGAGATCGGGAGCTGTTGGGACCTGAGATGATTGTGGAGGCCGTGGATGTTGTCAGGAACATTCGGGAGAGGTTGAGGATTTCTCAGGACCGTTTTAAGCATTGGGCGGATACTAAACGCCGTCCTTTGGAGTTTCAGCCAGGCGACGATGTGTTCTTGAAGATTTCCCCGAATCGTGGTGTAATTCTCTTTGGGAAGCGAGGGAAGTTGAGCCCATGATACATTGGACCGTTTGACATTTTGGAGAGAGTTGGCGAGGTAGCATACCGCTTACCCTTACCGCCATCTTTGGAAGGAGTCCACAATGTTTTCCATGTGTCGCAGCTTCATCGATACATTAGCGACCCATCTCATGATGTGGATTTCTCGGAATTACCGTTCGCCCTGATATGACGTATGACCAGCAGCCAGTGCAGATTCTGGACAGGTGTCAGAAGTCACTTCGGAACAAGGTTGTCAATCTTGTGAGGGTGATGTGGCGACACGGCTCGCCTGGGGAGTCTACTTGGGAGAATGAGGATGAGATGCGAGAGCGTTTCCCACTTTTGTTCCCGGACACGTGAGTGTTGGGAAATTCCGAGGACGTAATTCTTCTTAAGTTGGGGAGGATGTAACGACTGGTTTTCATGTATTTGGATTATCTATATTATATATATATATATATGTTTTGGTGGATTTTCTCCTCATGTGTGGTTTTCGTCTCCGTAGCTTTCATTTCGATCGTTTCGTCGTGATTTTCTAGCTTCTTCCTTAGAATCGTTGATCTTGGAGTAAGTCACTCATGACGAACTTCAAATCGCTCATATTTTAGAGTTAGAGTGATCCTAGAAGCCGAAGGAATCTTCCTAGAACTTCGCGCGTCAATTCGGCACTTTTAGTGCACTTTAGTTGGTTCAAGAAGGGGGACCAACCGACTAGATTGAGATCTAGTCGGTCAGGAACTCTGCTGGAACCGACTAGTTCACTGAATCAATTGTACATGAGTTACTGTTTACTTTTAGTCGGTCTAAGAACAATCACCGACCGACTAGATGCGCAACTAGTCGGTCAGAACTTTCTCTCAAACCGACTAGTTTCTGTCAGTAAATTTCACCTAAGTTACTGTTTATCGTTAGTCGGTCCATGAACACTCACCGACCGACTAGGTTGCAAACTAGTCGGTTGACGGGCCTTCACAGACCGACTAATTCATTACCCAGATTTTTCCCTACTTTTGCTGTTTGGGTTTAGTCGGTCACAGTTGGTCGACCGACCGACTAGTTGTTGAACTAGTCGGTCAACAACCCTTCTTTGACCGACTAACTGCTGTCGTAAACCTAGGTTTTGCCCAGCCACCGGCTGTGCCTATTTAAACCCCCCAAACGTTTTTCTTTTCTTCTATCATTTCTCCTGAGCCTCATTCTTCCCCAAATCATCATCCATCTACCCCTAGCCTTCCTCCTTCTTCAAGAGCCTCTCCCCCTCTCAATTTTGGCCGGCCACCACCTCTAGGTCGCCGGAAAACCCCCAAAAATCCCCAAAACCCCATTTCTCCAGATTTTCTCCCCATTTCCAGATCTGAACCCTAGTTTCCCAGATCGTTCTTCCGTCGCCGCGCTTGCTCGACATCGTTCTTCCGCTAACGATTCGGTAATAAATCGATCTCTTAATATTCTCATAACCTATTTGTGTTTTTATGAAACCCTAATGAAAATGAATGTTGTTTGATGATTGTTTCTCCTTAACAGCGACTTTCCCCGTAGATTAGCGCTTGCGAGACGAACCTTCGTGATCGTCATCCTCGGTGCTAGGCAAGTGAAACTTGCCACTTAGGGTTTTGGGCCATGTCCTAGGCCATTTGCTTGTGTATGCGTAAAAGAGACTAGGCGACGAAATGATACTCGCCTAGGCGCAATTTCAGGAACTAGCTTGACAACGAAGTTAGATCCGTCATTTATCATGTTGCATAACTACCATGTCACGTTTAATTTTAATCAACGGTATGCGAATTAATTGTCATCCATGCTATCCATGTTGACTGTCGCATTCGTAGCACACGCTACAATACTTGTGTTTCCTGGCTCGTGTTCCAGAAGTGGGCCACGTGAGTTGGTTGATAGCCAATGCCCGATCTACTTGTTTCCGGCAAGGCACCTGCGTTGCAGGCACAACCCTACGCCATACGTGTTAAATACACTTCCTGGCTCGTGATCCAGAAGCGAGCATTCCGTGTTCGGGGTAATGCCCTGGCTCGATACATGTGGGGGGGTAGGGATAAGCGGTCACCTGAGCTTACGAGTTGGCCCGATCAGCCACTCTAGCCAGCAGACGAAATCTCTGTGCACAACGTGGTTACTTGACGTGTTTACTTGACGTGATCACTTGACGTGTTTACTTGACGTGATCACTTGACGTGAACCACTTGACTTGTACTTGTCTGTGTTTTACTTGTAAAACTCGTTATCCATGACATACTTGCTACTTCCCTTTACTTGTCACTTCCATACTATACTTGCCATGTCATGTATCATACTATAACTGCTAGGTTGTTAGTGTACTCTCCTTTCAGTTTCCTTTCCTAAGTCTTTTAGACTTGCTGACATGTGCCCTTTACTCTTTTGGGTGACACATGTTAGATCCTGAGCCTGAGTTCGTTGTTGAGGACGAGGTGTTTATGGACGCCGAGCCCGAGCCTGTGTTTGACGAGGACTTCGTGGACACGGGCGATCAGTCGTAGAGACTGTTTGTGTTGTTGTTTAGACTATTTTGTTGTCGGTGCGTGGCACCAATACTTTGTTATGTTTGTCCTTGTTGGACTTGTTCTGGGCCTTTAGACTCTTTCTTTTAGCCTGGTGGCTTTTTTGGATGTTGAACTTAATTTTAGTGTTAGACAATGCTGAGATTTGAGATTTTATTTCTGTCTCTTTTGTGTTATTATCTTTGTTCTGTTCGTGGTTACAGGGACATGTACTTGTTTTTCTGACGCTTATCGGGCGTGTAGCTTCACAGCTCCACACCCGTGCGGACCTTCTCACGTCTCGCCTCCATTTTTGTGAAGCGGGGCGTGACAAAATCATTAACATACCTTTCCAGTGCTTTGTTCATGCTATTTTTTGGTATCCACATCTTGATGTACCTGCTTTTCACATTAGCATCCTCAAAATGCTTTTCTACATGCCTAAGGTTGGATTTTTCAAATCCTAGGCTGGTTCTATTCCCCGAAGATTTTTATGTATCAATTATATCATCAAGCTTCCCTTTTTCTTTATTGCATTTTTCAACAACCTTTGAGAGATCATCAAAAAATTTCTTTGTGGTGGTCACACTATCATCTAGGTCATTTATCCTAGCTTTCATTCCATTGACCTCATCCAAAAGTGATTTATTCTTATTGATTAATATCTCATTTTTTTCGATCGCTTCTTTTCTCTTGGTTCAAATTTTAAACTTTTTATTCAATTTGTGATGCTCTCTAATAAATTTTTCATGAGCATTACACAATTCCTTATATGCACCCTTAATATCAAATTCAAAATCACTATCACTATCATCACGCTATCAATACTACTAAGTAGGTTGTCGGCACTATAATGATGTAATGATGGATCAGAATTATTTACCTTTGATGACGTTGACGCCGTGAAACACATGTGTGCTTGTTCTTCCCGTTCTTCTTCTTCGTCAGATGATGTCGACGATTCATCGGAACTTGACACGTCACTTTGGTCGAATGTCACAAAAGCGTTCTTTTTAGGCTTCCCAATCCTTTTGTCTTTGTAGCTCCTTCTATCTCTCTCCTTTTCTTTTCCTTTTCCTTGGTCATGGTTCTTTTCCAATGGGTAATCTCTCCGAATGTGTCCTGGTTTGTTACATCCAAAACAAATAATATCGTTAGTAGAACGCGATCTTCGCTTGTCGAACTTACCTCATAGGAATTTCTAAAATTTCGTCGATAGAAACACAATCTCTCTTTCATCCCTTTCGGAGAATTCTTAGTCTAAACTTTCTACATTTGCTTTAAATGCCAGGGTTTTCTTCTTTGGATTTTCTTCGATTTTCTTGTCCTCCCCTAACTCTATCTTATAAGCCATGAGATTTCGCATCAGTTCTTCTAAGGTGATTGTCTTCATATTGTGTACTTCTCGAATGGCGGTAGTCTTTCCTTTCCATTCTGGTCGAAGCGATCAGACTATCTTCATTACCTAATCATATTCAGGAATTTCTTTCATAACCCTGCAAGCTCAGTAGTGATGTTAATAAATCAAGTATTAACATCGCTAATACTCTCTCCTGCTTCCATTTTAAAACTTTCGAATTTAGAATGCAACATATTAATTCTAGATTCTTTTACATTTTTAGTACCTTCATGACTCACCTCAAGAGTATGCCATATTTGGTGTGCAGTTGTACATTGTGATACTCGGTTGAACTCGGTACATGTCAGTTTGCAAAATAGTGAATTCATTGCTTTAGCATTAAGATTACCTTTCTTTCTTTTCATCGAAAGTCCAATTTGCTATCTCTGCTTCAGACTGTGTGTATTTGTTCTTGGTTATGGTCCATACGTCGATATCAACTGATTGTTGATGGATCATCATCCGGATATTCAAGTTTGCATAGTCTGATCCGTCAAATAATGGTGGACGCTGAGTGTTAAGTCCTTTTGAGTCGTATGAGGTTAATGCCGTCACCGTAACCTTGCTCTGATAGCAAGTGTTAGATCCCTGTGGATGGCAGACAACACTAGAAGGGGGTTGAATAGTGTTGTACACAAAGTAATAAAATTCTTACCTCAATTAAAACCCTTCTTTTTCCCCTAAGTCTCAAATGAGTGTTACCTCAATTTGTGCTTAATCAACACAAATAATATATGCTTTTAAGAATATTGTGTTACAGCGGAAATAAATAACACAAGCAATAATAATGTGAGAGAGACAGAGAGAGAAAATAGATGCACAACGCAAACACAACAATTTTATCCTGGTTCCCTGCCCTGGGTACGTCTAGTCCTTAACATAGCTCGGGATTTAATCCACTATTGCAAACAACATTACAAGCACCTAGCTTTCCTCGTTAGGAATTTCCAACACGCTCACCTAGTTACAACCAACTAGGATTTACAACACTTTGTTGGATATGGACGACATAATTACACCCATGAGGGGATGTATGAGGGTATACGGACCTCAGATGTCACGTGCACGAAGGCGTGCGCGAAGGGAACCTTTTCTCGTGTGAAAAGGACCACTCGATAAGTGGAAAAAGCCACTTTATAAGTGCAAAATGGCACTCGATAAGTGGATAAAGAAGAAGATAAATGAATGTGCTAATATAGGCTAATAAGCTTATAATTGGTTATTTCCTACAATAACCACCCCTAAAGCCTATAAATAGGACCCAAGGGTAAGGCATTCATACACACTTTCCATGCCATAAGTTTGCATAAGGCATCCTTATGTTCTTCTTCTCCCTTCCATTAAAATCCTCTTCAAGTTAGAGATTTAGGCGGTGAAACTCTGCTTCGATCCTCCGTGACGAAGTATCGACCGTAGTGGCGAATCCGAGGGCGAAGTTCCGAGATTACGGTGTCGCGTACGCAAGCGTAAGTCTCAACTTCATTTATCGATCCTAACGTTGTTTTGACAGGATCCTTCACACTTTTCCCCACATGTGGAAAATATAAACACAAAGTCTTCTCCAAAGTCTTTATAATAGATCCAAAAATAAATACAAGATTTCCTAAAAGGCAGTAGTATATGAGTGTATAAAGTGGCTTAAGAAAAACAAAAGACTTTTTGAAAAAATAAATGACATAGATTAACACGACTTGATCAAAAAGGTTCTCTTGAACTTGATTCTCTAAAATATGCACTTGGACTTTAGACCTACTAGCTCAAAAAAAAATCTTTATTGCTATGCACTCCCCCAAGCTAAACCTTTCGACGCGAATACCAAATGCTTCCAGAGGCACGTGGACCCGGCTATTCGATGTAGCTGGAAGAATGATGCATATTTATTCTTCTTATTTTCATTTTAATTCATTTTTTTAAATTTTTTCTATTTTTCTTCTCCTTTTTTCTAACATGAACAATCTATGCAGCTTCACTCCTCCGTACTAGATAGACATGTCGTTAATCCAAATCCTATCAGGTCACTAACCCTCTACTCAACTAAATGCTCCAAGATGCATGCATAAGATGGATTCTCAATAAAAAAATATAACATATGCATGTTTCGAGTACTTTTATTCTAAAGATTGTGAACATAAACATGATAGGCATATTACAATAAGATCTAACATCAGGAATATCCCTTAAACATATATCATGATGAATGATAGGAAATTTAACAAATAAAGTGTAAATATGAAAAAATTTCACCAAAGTGTCCATGCATATAAAAACTAAGCGTGGTGTGATCCTCATAATAAATATGCACAATTGATGCACGAAGTGCACCTCCCCCAAGCTTAAATCAAGCATTGTCCTCAATGCTAGAAAGTAGAAAAGGGGGGAAAATAAATGATGCATGCATAGAGTTGCCTCTCCCAAGCTAGCGTAAAAGCATACCCTATTATGGAAGAGGGTCGTGAGTGTTGGAGTCATATAAATGTGAAACTAGGGTGAAGAATTGTCAATATTGTATATCGAGTTTTGGGTCATGAAAATGGGAGTGCCACATGAGAGGTGAGTGTTTTATTTATTTATTTCAAAACTAATAAAATATAGAAAAATCCTAATACGCTCATCTCTCTATCGAGAGGAGACGAGTTTATTCAATCACTACGTAGAAAACATATAAAGTATGTACACTACTGGAGTCGGGTGCACCTGATAAAGGGTGGGATCCAAACTCCCTAGTGGAGCAGGCAACTGTTCTCCTTGCTCCTTTCGTGGCTCTACTAGCAAATTTTTGCCACGGATCCCAACGTGCTCCAGCAATGATCCTCCTAGCTTCTCTCGAGGACATCCACCTAAATCCTACGAAAGAAAAGTAGCATCAACCCGATGTGGAAAATTTTTCCCCGTAATAATGGTATCCCAGAGAGTATCATCAAAATAAAATAGGAAACATGAAATCGAGTGATGAAGACTCCCTGACAATAGCGTGCTGCTATTTGATGATGATGCAAACAACTCCTCGACACGTTCGTCAATATGCTCATCAGGTATTGTCATGGCCCAGCATACTCCCGTGGAATGTAAACCTGCATCCAATGGGGAATGTGTCATGTCAGGAATATCTTAATCTAAAATATTTTTAAATGAAACATGAGATTCTGATATGGAGTCTAAGATATCTCCCTGAGTGAGAGCAATAAGCTTAAGTGGATGCAAAGCCTATGGTGGATTGGGGAGGTCCTATGGAGGAGGTGGTGGAGGCATGGATGCATCAGTCTCGCTGAAATAAGTCATGGTATTTGTGGCCTCATGTGTATCCTCCTCGTCAATGTGGACAAACTCTCTAGCCTCCTCCATGCTCTCACTTGGCACGAAATGAGGGATGCGATCAAATGGGAGGAGTGACTTGGGATTTTCGGTGTCCAAAATCCTTCTCTTACCCAAGTATATCTCACATCTATCTATGATTAAATAGGATCACATCACGTTCCCCTCGAGCCTAACGAAAGTCCCATCATCCATCTCGTGTCAGAAAAGGAGTGTTGTAGGATGTGGTCTTCCGTAGCATGTGTCTCAGAAGTGGTACTTGCCTGGGAGAATTGTCACGCCCCGCTTCCCAAAAGATTTGGGAAGCGAGACATGGCCAGCCCGCATGGACTCGAGCCGTTGAGGCTCGGGGTCCAATAAGCGTCTAGGCAAGTTATGATGCGGAGGTGAAGGTCCAATCGAACAATTTAGCATGAAACAACAGATATAGCAGCAAAAGATACTATTCAAACGCAGAAGGTAACCAACAAAGAGTTTAACATAAAAGCTAAAACTGTACGTACCGGAGACAACTAAAGAAGAAAAGTCTGCTGGGGTCCACAGGTTGTGGCAGCTCGGTCAAGTCTGAGACATGTGCAAAACACATGTCAGCAACGAACTAATGAGACCATAAGTTAATGCAGTTATACAATTCTAGCAGTTCTAAATGGAATTTAAAAGACAACTACACATGCAGTTCTAGAAAGCAGGAAACAAGTAATGGTTATTCTAATCGATCTGCTAGGGGTGTCCATCTAGTCAGATCGTCTAGGAGTTGTTCATGTAGTTCTATCAATCTACCAGGGGTGTCCATCTGGTCAGATTGTCCAAGTCTAGAAAAGGTCAAACGACCGGAATGCATCCCTGCGAAGCAAGCAGGAGTGCACCAACTGCGATACAAAGATAAATCCTAAGGACTCAAGCTGCGTAGGCGGAGGGGAGCTACCCCCCAGGCCCAGCTAGACTCTTTTGTCCTACCCCACCCGCGAGTCTTTTGTGTTATGGACACGAGCCAACAAACGCTCCATCTAGACACGAGACAAGACAAGGATCACGAATGATACGACGTATCATACCGGAGCGCACCAGTCACGGGTGAGCCAAAGCTGGGGAGCACCAGTTCTCAATGGTCACCCCCGTCGTCGATCCAAAACAAATCATTAATCATGAATGATACTACGTATCATACCGGAGCGCACCAGTCACGGGTGAGCCAAAGCTGGGGAGCACCAGTTCTCAATGGTCACCCCCGTCATCGATTAACTATCCATAAGTGAGACATTCCTGGACGAGCCAGCAACGTTCCACAAGTCCGTAAGCGAGCCGTCTCTAGGCTAGCCAGAAGACGCTCCACAAGAGTAGTGCCAACCTCCGTATAGGAGAGGCCCACGCCAGTGATCTTCTACAAAGATCCACATAACTACAATGTCTGGCTTATTAATTAGCATGTGAGGTTCAAGTTGCATTTTAAAAGTGGGTTCGAGCAGAAAGTAACATGTGATCATTTTCAGGTATTTTGCAGAAATAAATCTAGCAGTTCTAACATCAATTCTAGAAAAGTATAAAAGCAGTAACTAAAGTCTCATTCCTTGCCTGAAAGATTCCGACAAGGATGTAGTCCAGCAGGGTCTGGGTCAACCAACGGATCTACAGAACCTCAACACGGCGCGAAAGCTACACTGACGTCGGGTAGCGACGTCAGGGGTTGGATTCCGGTAGCGTGAACGGTACGGAACGGCGGTTTCTCTGTCAATAAAATACGTGCACGTATAAGTTTGTGACGACGGCTAGAATAATTAGTCTAATCCTAATACGTCTAATGATCAAATTTTAATTAAGTTATCACACCTACGAATAATCTTGTTAACATCAATATATAAAGTTACTAGCGTGATATCACCGTATTATTAAGTTACTAACATGCTAGTTAAGTTCAGTTGCCAATTATATCATCAAAACAATCTAGACTAATATCATTAAAGTCTTACTTATTAGATGCAATGTTATCATACAGTCCCAGTATTATAACTTATAAGATGTTACAACTTACACATGTAAATATAACCTATAAATCAAACTGTGACCAATTCAACACATCACCATATAATAACTTTAATAATTATACCTATATAAGGTTTATGATCCTCAACTGCTCACATGGTTTACCCTTGCACTATTATCAGTAACAGTTATAACTTTTATAACTTATCATATAACCTCACCCTAAGTATCCATATACACTGCACCTAGGAATCATTTCATCACATAATACCATTTAAACATTATAATATAAGTTCTCAAGGCTAACCTTTGATGTGCTAATATACGCAGACATTACAGCTAAACCATGCTGCGGCTACCAAGGTAAGAACGATGCCGCGACGCTATCGCGCACAGGAGGCCGCTGCCACGCGTCGCTATTGGGTGGCGCGACCGTCAGCACCTGGGTGGTGCTCCAGATTTCCCCGGCGGTGCAGCCACGCTTGAGGCAAGGTGGGGAGGCGCGACAGGCGATCGGGGTGCCGCGGGGGTCTGCCTCCGGCGTGCGAGGCCGGTAATGGGGCGGACAGGCGGCCACGGCGGCGCCGGAGCAGTGCGTGGTGGCGGTGGTCAGCGCGGATTCCGACGAGGATGGCGGCAGGGACTCTGTTCCGAGCAGAGGAATTGAGAAAACAGGGGAGATGGACGGCGTTCAACGGGTGGCTGTCGGAAGCGGGTGATGGACAGCGCCGGCGTTCTGAGGACAGCGCCGGCGGCGTTGGGAAGAGGCCGAGAACGGCCGTCGGGCTAGTGCGATCGGAGCGGGGTGCCGCTGCGCCGCTGCGAAGGGGAGAAGGCCGGGCGACGCTGGAGCTTCCCGGTAGCTTCATCGGCGAGGGGGGTCGCCATGGGGAGACTAGATGTCGTGGGTCCGACGAGAGGGGTCGACGGCCATGGGGAGGGCCGGAGTCGAAGATCAGGGAGGGGGTGGCGAGAGCTTTGGACATCGAAAAATTTGAGGGAGCTGGCGGCGCTTTCGAGTACGGGGTGGAGCAACGAAGGCTAGGGTTAATATTTAATAGATTAACAAGGGCTGTGTTCTACTTGGTTTATAAAATATAGGAATAAGGTAGGCTGTGAATGAAGAGATAGGTTAAACAATTTAAACCCTAGGTTAAGACTTATAGGGTATGGGCTTGGCAGCCCATGATGAAGTCTGAAAGGGCTTATTATTATACACAATAAATTGGGAGTGGGGGAAGACAGAGGAGTAGCTAGTGAAGCTACTAGTCTTAGAGTTAGGTTTTACATGTTTATAAGGTTTAGTTATATAATAAATTATTATCATGAATGTTATAATATAACAATAGCATAACTCTCTCTCCCCCCTGAGTATGCGGCCAAGAGTGGATTTAATAGAGGACTAAGTCAACATTAGAGTAATAACATCATTTAAAATAATGAAACCGGGTTACGCATTTGAAACTTAGGATTAAACGATAGCTTAAAATGGGAGGGAGAAAGTAGGTCAAACGAAGCCCAAAAATTGTGAAATAAATACTGGGGTGACCGGGACGACGAGAGAAAGGTGACAGAGAAGACTGATCACAATTTCGACGACAAGAAATGAAATTAAAAATAGAAAGGCCTTACGACAAAAGTGAAGATCGTGACGTCGCTTCAAATAAGGTCAGATCGTGGGAGAACGACCCGGGAAACGTCGTTCCAATTTAGTGCCACTATTTAACACTCTCAGAGACGTTCACAACGGCATATCACACGAAAGTGTTCACAAACAACAAGGTCTAAAACAAACACATGCACGGCCAAAAGCACGTGCACGAACAACGTACAACGAAAAGTGGTCGTTACATCCTCCCCACCTTAAAATAAAGTCCGTCCTCGGACTTTCTACCTATGAACATAACTCTAGCTAGACTAATAGCTATCCTGATCACATCACATCATAACTCAACCAGGTATAGTCATTACAAATGCTTATACATACGCTGGGTAGTCAAACAATAATTCTGCTAACATGTATATATTCATTCTTGCACGTATTTCAATCATTTATATATACATACATCTCTTATATAACTATTACTAGCCTAGCACCAACAATAGTTCAGATACTCACATAAGATTAGTCTCACACTAGTAAATACAATCATTGCTCTACGTATAGGTAGCCTATGCATAAACAATCATGTGTTATATTATTCCCTAATATTTCCTAGCATACATCCAATATCAATCACATCAACACATGTAGTCACACCATACCATTATTCAAATCAAGTCTTACTAGATCTATTATACTTTCACCACTACTATAATTTCACAATATTTAGTCATTCCAATGCATGCAAATATTTCACCGTATATTCACATCACATTACGGTCCTATAATTGTATTTACGACACGCCACATATACTATAGCCACCCAAAACTTATAACTAGGCACATACTTACCCGTGCATGGTGCACACCGACACACGCTAACATTTCATTCACATACGCCAATCCTACCATTATAAACTCAGTACATTTACACACTTAGTTTAGCTAGCACACATACATTCACCCAAGCAAGTCCTTAGTAATAACTATACCACAAGACCAACATCTATAACTGTATACTGGTATAGCGACCCACAATCATGTGCGTAACCCAACCAGGCACAAACACTCCTATCACTATACATACATCAAACATCGCTATATGCAACTACAGACATACATCACAATATACTTAGAGTATACCCACTCAAGCTTGAGTGAGACTCGAAACACAAGTCAGAATACTCTATATACATAACACGGTATTTACACCTATACTAATACCACTCAATGTATACACATCCACCAATACAACCATATACATACCATTTGTCAATCACACCTAATATTTAGTCAGGTAATACTTGTATAGTTCAATCACTTTATATACCATAATAATAATACAGACATCAGCACACGTATAGTTATAATACTTTCCGTAATACGCGCATTCACCGTATAGTCACGCTCATGTAACTCATATATTCACACCATATCCTACTACTTATAATTAGGATACCAATACATCTACTTATCCATACATAGTTAAGACATACAATAATCGTGTATACCTCGAGGTACACACACTCCCATAAAGGCAAACAATACCAAACAAAATTTATAACCCTATTACCGTACGTATATCACACATATTCATGTAGTAAGGACATACCTACGTACGAGCACACGCCCACACGTTCTAACATATAGATCAAATAATAATGGATGCACATTTAACCATAAGTACCCTAGTATCATGATACCTAATATGCACACAATTTTACCAACATATTATTTCAACCATTTTGAAGTATCTCCAACTACATACACCCCCAATAGATATTACAACACTAACTCTTATATACACAGACATCCCTAGAGTGGTTTAGCTTCCCACACACAATTATCTTACATAAGTGTCTATACTTATTCATGTACTATATACACATAATCATTACATTCATCGCAATACACATATCCCATTATTCATCCATAGCTCACATATACCTAAGTAATAATACTAAGCATGCCCGACAACGATATATATTTACACGAGCCGGGTAATCCTCCTCGTGGATCTACGGGGAAGGCAGAACAAACACAAGGCTCTAATGTGCAGACACTTCCAATATTTGACATCTAGGGTGGTTAAACAACTTCTAACTAACCAGCCCTAATTGGCTAGTCCCAATCATTTTAAACACCAATAAAATTTCCAACTCAAAAGCCCGTTCATGAGAACCTGTTATAATGATCCTGTTGTTCTCCACTTCAATTGATTCTTGGCATCAGCTGCCTCTAGGAATCTCTAAAGTGAAACTACCAACCAGTTCTAGATTTTCGGATGTCAGACTTACTTACGATTTCCTTTTCAATCCAAACAACCAAGGCAATCTACTAACTCTTTTCCCATATTTCCTGATCATTGAACACTCGTAAAACCAAGCATGCTCACTTGACTTGATCCAGAATTTCCATTGACACTTAAACTGCTAGTCATTGTTGACTATAATCCATCCACGTGATCTGGAGAAGTCTTCACCTTTCATCATTTCGTAAACTTTAACTGGAATCCAGTGATCAATACGCACCCGGCGTGTATTCGAATAGTCGACTTTGAAACTCCCATGACATTCCCAAGATCCTTAATTCCTTTAAATCACTGTGTCCAAAACAGATCATGTTGTCGACCTTATACAATCCATCATAAGATCAATCTCGTTATCACCTTATCGCCCTGAGTCTCTTCCGTTCATCTCAAATGATCATATTACTTACTTCAACCACGTTGCTATCCTCGACTAGGTTTTTTTTTTTTTCAAAACCCAGGTTATATTGTTGCTACTCGGCTTATATATAAATATGCTCTTAATATCCGTTGCATAACATTTCACTTGATCGATGTAGGTCTACGCATTTAGTCGTTAAGGCAAGACTTCTAATCACCACAGTTCTATCACAAGCAGCATACTAAGAGTCGATCTCATTCCTTCGATTCAATGTTCTCACTTCCATGGTTCCTTGTCAAGTCGAGAATCCGACCTTATAACTATCCAATGTGTTAGAAATACATCACTTTAAACTTCATCTTATTCCTATATTCTCACTCAAATCCAAACTAGAGAGGCCAAGGAACTAGTCTAAACCTAACTAGCTTATGTCAGACTCGAATATTGTTGGTTGTTTGAATAGTTACTGCAACACTATTGTTTCGATAAATCATTCGATCAGGACCTGCATGGGCCACCACAAAAACTGTCACGCCCCGCTTCCCAAAAGATTTGGGAAGCGAGACATGGCCAGCCCGCATGGACTCGAGCCGTTGAGGCTCGGGGTCCAATAAGCGTCTAGGCAAGTTATGATGCGGAGGTGAAGATCCAATCGAACAATTTAGCATGAAACAACAGATATAGCAGCAAAAGATACTATTCAAACGCAGAAGGTAACCAACAAAGAGTTTAACATAAAAGCTAAAACTGTACGTACCGGAGACAACTAAAGAAGAAAAGTCTGCTGGGGTCCACAGGTTGTGGCAGCTCGGTCAAGTCTGAGACATGTGCAAAACACATGTCAGCAACGAACTAATGAGACCATAAGTTAATGCAGTTATACAATTCTAGCAGTTCTAAATGGAATTTAAAAGACAACTACACATGCAGTTCTAGAAAGCAGGAAACAAGTAATGGTTATTCTAATCGATCTGCTAGGGGTGTCCATCTAGTCAGATCGTCTAGGAGTTGTTCATGTAGTTCTATCAATCTACCAGGGGTGTCCATCTGGTCAGATTGTCCAAGTCTAGAAAAGGTCAAACGACCGGAGTGCATCCCTGCGAAGCAGACAGGAGTGCACCAACCGCGATACAAAGATAAAGCCTAAGGACTCAAGCTGCGTAGGCGGAGGGGAGCTACCCCCCAGGCCCAGCTAGACTCTTTTGTCCTACCCCACCCGCGAGTCGTTTGTGTTATGGACACGAGCCAACAAACGCTCCATCTAGACACGAGACAAGACAAGGATCACGAATGATACGGCGTATCATACCGGAAAGCACCAGTCACGGGTGAGCCAAAGCTGGGGAGCACCAGTTCTCAATGGTCACCCCCGTCGTCGATCCAAAACAAATCATTAATCATGAATGATACTACGTATCATACCGGAGCGCACCAGTCACGGGTGAGCCAAAGCTGGGGAGCACCAGTTCTCAATGGTCACCCCCGTCATCGATTAACTATCCATAAGTGAGACATTCCTGGACGAGCCAGCAACGTTCCACAAGTCCGTAAGCGAGCCGTCTCTAGGCTAGCCAGAAGACGCTCCACAAGAGTAGTGCCAACCTCCGTATAGGAGAGGCCCACGCCAGTGATCTTCTACAAAGATCCACATAACTACAATGTCTGGCTTATTAATTAGCATGTGAGGTTCAAGTTGCATTTTAAAAGTGGGTTCGAGCAGAAAGTAACATGTGATCATTTTCAGGTATTTTGCAGAAATAAATCTAGCAGTTCTAACATCAATTCTAGAAAAGTATAAAAGCAGTAACTAAAGTCTCATTCCTTGCCTGAAAGATTCCGACAAGGATGTAGTCCAGCAGGGTCTGGGTCAACCAACGGATCTACAGAACCTCAACACGGCGCGAAAGCTACACTGACGTCGGGTAGCGACGTCAGGGGTTGGATTCCGGTAGTGTGAACGGTACGGAACGGCGGTTTCTCTGTCAATAAAATACGTGCACGTATAAGTTTGTGACGACGGCTAGAATAATTAGTCTAATCCTAATACGTCTAATGATCAAATTTTAATTAAGTTATCACACCTACGAATAATCTTGTTAACATCAATATATAAAGTTACTAGCGTGATATCACCGTATTATTAAGTTACTAACATGCTAGTTAAGTTCAGTTGCCAATTATATCATCAAAGCAATCTAGACTAATATCATTAAAGTCTTACTTATTAGATGCAATGTTATCATACAGTCCCAGTATTATAACTTATAAGATGTTACAAATTACACATGTAAATATAACCTATAAATCAAACTGTGACCAATTCAACACATCACCATATAATAACTTTAATAATTATACCTATATAAGGTTTATGATCCTCAACTGCTCACATGGTTTACCCTTGCACTATTATCAGTAACAGTTATAACTTTTATAACTTATCATATAACCTCACCCTAAGTATCCATATACACTGCACCTAGGAATCATTTCATCACATAATACCGTTTAAACATTATAATATAAGTTCTCAAGGCTAACCTTTGATGTGCTAATATACGCAGACATTGCAGCTAAACCATGCTGCGGCTACCGAGGTAAGAACGATGCCGCGACGCTATCGCGCACAGGAGGCCGCAGCCACGCGTCGCTATTGGGTGGCGCGACCGTCAGCACCTGGGTGGTGCTCCAGATTTCCCCGGCGGTGCAGCCACGCTCGAGGCAAGGTGGGGAGGCGTGACAGGCGATCGGGGTACCGCGGGGGTCTGCCTCCGGCGTGCGAGGCCGGCAATGGGGCGGACAGGCGGCCACGGCGGCGCCGGAGCAGTGCGTGGCGGCGGTGGTCAGCGCGGATTCCGACGAGGATGGCGGCAGGGACTCTGTTCCGAGCAGAGGAATTGAGAAAACAGGGGAGGTGGACGGCGTTCAACGGGTGGCTGTCGGAAGCGGGTGATGGACAGCGTCGGCGTTCTGAGGACAGCGCCGGCGGCGTTGGGAAGAGGCCGAGAACGGTCGTCGGGCTAGTGCGATCGGAGCGGGGTGCCGCTGCGCCGCTGCGAAGGGGAGAAGGCCGAGCGACGCTGGAGCTTCCCGGCAGCTTCATCGGCGAGGGGGGTCGCCATGGGGAGACTAGATGTCGTGGGTCCGACGAGAGGGGTCGACGGCCATGGGGAGGGCCGGAGTCGAAGATCAGGGAGGGGGTGGCGAGAGCTTTGGACATCGAAAAATTTGAGGGAGCTGGCGGCGCTTTCGAGTACGGGGTGGAGCAACGAAGGCTAGGGTTAATATTTAATAGATTAACAAGGGCTGTGTTCTACTTGGTTTATAAAATATAGGAATAAGGTAGGCTGTGAATGAAGAGATAGGTTAAACAATTTAAACCCTAGGTTAAGACTTATAGGGTATGGGCTTGGCAGCCCATGATGAAGTCTGAAAGGGCTTATTATTATACACAATAAATTGGGAGTGGGGGAAGACAGAGGAGTAGCTAGTGAAGCTACTAGTCTTAGAGTTAGGTTTTACATGTTTATAAGGTTTAGTTATATAATAAATTATTATCATGAATGTTATAATATAACAATAGCATAACTCTCTCTCCCCCCTGAGTATGCGGCCAAGAGTGGATTTAATAGAGGACTAAGTCAACATTAGAGTAATAACATCATTTAAAATAATGAAACCGGGTTACGCATTTGAAACTTAAGATTAAACGATAGCTTAAAATGGGAGGGAGAAAGTAGGTCAAACGAAGCCCAAAAATTGTGAAATAAATACTGGGGTGACCGGGACGACGAGAGAAAGGTGACAGAGAAGACTGATCACAATTTCGACGACAAGAAATGAAATTAAAAATAGAAAGGCCTTACGACAAAAGTGAAGATCGTGACGTCGCTTCAAATAAGGTCAGATCGTAGGAGAACGACCCGTGAAACGTCGTTCCAATTTAGTGCCACTATTTAACACTCTCAGAGACGTTCACAACGGCATATCACACGAAAGTGTTCACAAACAACAAGGTCTAAAACAAACACGTGCACGGCCAAAAGCACGTGCACGAACAACGTACAACGAATAGTGGTCGTTACAAGAATAAACTCATATTAAAAAAAATTTAATTGTATATCGTATGAGTTACCTTCCTTAGTGCAGGCTAGTGATGATTCAGGAGACATGGCTGCAGTCCTAAGGTGCTTTCCATCAAGCTGCGGTGTAGGCTTAATGATCGAATCCATGGCATGTATTCCTAATTGCCCTTGTGATGTTGAAGTTTGGGCTAAGTTTGGGGCATTCTCTTGAATGTAGGTATCGATCATTGTGGAGAGGTAAGGCGAAGTCTGGCCTTTGTTAAAAAGGGTGTTTCCTAGGAAAAGCTCTAGGATAGACTTTGGTGGTGGAAACGGAGGTGGTGAAGTCAATTGGCCTTGGTTTGCAAGGGAGTTCTCCAATAACATCTTAAGGCGAGACTTTGGTGGAAGTGGGGGCGTGTAAATTTCTGGGTATGGATGGGACGGTTCATAGTATATGTTGTAATCATATGATGGTGGGTTATAGGGGTGGGCCTAATATGTGCATTGGTTTGCTTCGTGTCCCTGCATCCCACATACTTTGCAAAATGGTACAACCTGTGGAAAATCATTGTTAACTTCCTTCTGAGCACCATAAGATATTGAAGGAACGAAATTTTCGATGTACGAGCAATCGAGCATACACATAATCTCCAAAATGCACCTGACAATCAAAAGATAGGACTAAAAGAAGCATGTCAGTGGTAGAAGAGAATAGCAAAATGATAATCGAGTGGTGTGGGAAAATTTATTTATTTATAGATTTTTTATAAGCACGTAATCAAATGAACTAATCAACTAAACTAATATCGATCAAGTGTAACCTCCCCAGCAACGGTGACAAAAACATGATGTGAGCTTTAATATTTATAACTGCAAGCACACGGCTGTCTTTATAGCACTGTACGGGTCGTCCGCAGGGAGGTTGTGCAATTCGAATACTAGTTCTGCCCTAGGTTATTGTTAGGTACATGGAATCGATGATATATTTATTAAACATTAATGGAAATATGGGGAATAACAATAATAATAGCAAACAACTATAAAATAACAAGAACGAATAGAGAAAACAATTAAACAAAGCAAGAAATACTCATCTTCAATGGTTCCAATACATAGAGTCGTCAATTCCACGCTTACATCCACGAAGAAAAGCTTCTAAAACTAATCTAAACTAAACCCTACTCCTAAAAACAAAGAAAATAAGATGAAAAGGGGAGAAAAACTTCTCTAAGGGTCAGCCCCCTCTCAAATGCACACAAAACCCTTAAATAAGCCCATAGAAACCCTAGTGGGTCGGGAAAAACCTGACCCGACACAACCGCGTGGGTTACTCCACTTGGTCACGTTGATTCTGCACTCCAAAATCTGATTTTATGCACTTGTAGCGATGCAGACGCGTTGATTTTCACGCGGTTGCGTCGCTGTAATTTTGTAGTGCAGCCTCGTCTTCCAGAAACTGTATAAAATCGCTCCGATCTTAGACAAATACAAATAAATATGTGTTGGAATTGTGACCAGATGCTCTTCGATGAAAATATAAAATGAAGTGAAGATAACTAGAGAGTTGTGAGCAGATCTTCAGTCTTTACAAGGATTGGGCACTACATGTGTCATCTTCTCTACGCGGTCGTATGGGGTAGCCACGCGACCGTGTGGCTCCTCTTCTTTTTGGCTTGGGCTGAGCTCTTTTATGCAGTCGCATCAAGATCCATGTGATTGCGTTGGGATCCATGTGGTTGCATCGATATTGCCTACAAAATTCGAGAGAGTTGGCCCCCTTGACGCGGTCGCATTGTTCGTCCTATTCGGTCGTGTCAATTTCTCTTCCTTGCATGCTTTGGTTTCTCTTGGCTTCTTCCGATGCAGTCGTGTGGGATAGCCACGTGGTCGTGTAGATGGGGTTTCAGCTCCTCCATCAGATGGCTTGGTTTTTAGGCAACGCGACCGTTTGTGTCACTACAAACGGTCGCGTTGAATGGATTTCCACCATCATTCATGTATTGATCTATTTTCTCTGCTTTGCTTCTCCCTTTCACTTATTTGAATCCAATTAGCTCTTTTAAGCTTGATTTCAACATGAAACGTGCACAAACACCCAAAGAGTAAACGTGAACGGAAATATGATGAAGTGGCAATAAAAGTGAGGATTTGTAAGACATTATGCATGGATAAACCCCACTAAAAACATAAAAAATATCCACTCTTCAGTAATTATGGATGATTTGCGTTTAAATAATGAGCAATTATTTATAGGTATCAAAATTTGTTCAATTCTTGCATGCTTGCTAAGAATAAGTTAGCTAGTATTGCCACGTCATCCACACTTGTTACACATCATGGTAACACCATTGACACACTTGTCAATGAGAAACCTACTTTGCTTTCTCAAAACAAAACTTTGAGAAATGAGGTTAAATCCATCAAATTTCAATTGGACGAAGTCCATGTCATTGAGTGTGATGACATTAAGATTGAAACACTTCAATCTTAAAACACTTTTTTGAAAAATGAGAACTTGGCTCCCAAATCCTAAGTGCACGAGCTCACTTCATGTGTATCTACCTTGAATACTAATATTTCTTCACTTACGATGAAATATGAGCTCATGTCTGCCAATATTGATAGGTTCAACCAAGTCAAGGAAAAGTTGGGCACTTTGCTAGAAACCCAACTTCTCGCGATGCAATACCCCATTTTCGTATATACGTGTATAATGTACATATTTTTAGATGCATTTGTGCGTATGAAGATTTTGGTTATTTCTATGCATTTTCCATAATTTTCAAATGACCAAATTATTTTTGGAACAATTTTTAAAACATCATTTGAATTATATAAATGAAGTATTTGAATGAAATACCATGTATTTGAAATGCTATGATGCATTTATTATGTATTTCTATTTTCAATAAAAAGTAAATTTTGAAAAATTATTAGAATGACACATAATGTTATGTGTCATTATGCATGCATTCTTAATTACATGTGTCATTTAGTTTTGACTAAATTTGTGGAGGAGATTAAATGGGGATTAATACAAAAGGGAAAAGGAAAAAGAAGAGAAAAAATTTTCATGCTTCATTCTCTCTTCCTCTCTCATCCTTAGCTCTTCCACCACCCACACACCTGCCTTCTCCTCCCTTACACCACCAATCCAACATCCATCCAATTCTACCAAAAAAATATCCAATTTACTACAAACTTCCTCATCTCCAAGGCCTAATGAATTACCCTAATCAATTGCATTGAAGGAGTTTAAAGAGAAGAAGCTAGTGGCCTTCAAGGAGAAGAAGGGACAAAGAATTGAAAGAAGGACCTTTGAAGGTGGGAGTTCTAGCATCTTAGTTAGGATTTAGTTTTAGAATTTGAGTTAGCAGGCGTTCGATTAATTTAGCTAGTTCTCAAGTTTTATGTTGGCTGTTTTTACAAGTCAGTAGACAAGTTCATCTATGTACAATTTTTATTTTAGAATGTCATAAATCATGAAAAAATACAATTTGGTAGGCTAAACCAATTAGATCCAACTTTTGTTTGTTAAATTTGGCCAAATTCTATGTATATTTCGACTGAACTATTAATCTATACAGTAGTATCAGATTCTGCCTGAATCTGCACCATGTTACCTAAAAGAGGAGACTCCCATTGTAGAAATCCAACAAATGTAATTTTAGTCAATTTGGAAAGATGGTTTCAGTAGATACACTGTTCATGTTTTATCCTCACTGAAATTATGACTTTAAGATATCACAAATGACAGATGTTTAGGGCTCACTCATGTTGTCTAAAAAGTAATTTTTGTACCTTGTGGGGTTAAAGCTGTAATAATTAGCCTACTTGCTCAAAAATCATGAAGTTTGATAAAAAAAGTATAAGTTATTTTTCTACAACTTTCATTTACAAACTTTTAACAAATTCAAAATATAACTGAGGTTAACAGCCTCTGTTTTTGTTGACTCTTCATGTTTCCTGGTTGATATATTACTATTTTCATGCTAAGTAGCTCCATGTTAGTAACTTGGCATGTTAAGAGTTTACCATGTCATGCTATATTCCTTGATGTATAAATGGTTATCAATTATGTTAAGTCATTTATGTATTAACATGCTCAAAATGATCATTTGAATATGTGAGGATATGTTCTATATGTCCACATGTTCATGTTATTATGCCATTTTCCATGTGTTTTACTAAGTTCCATGCTATGTTAATAAATTTCTCTACTACAAGATACCATATTAAATGAAGACATGTTAGTAAGGTTGCCATGCTACAAGTGCCATTTCATGTTAATAATTTGCAATTTGAGTAGAGATTGTTATGGACATGCCATAATCCTTGAGGTGTAATGTATTTAGTACCATACTATTGTTTTCAAGTATTAATAGCAAGAATGTTGTGTTTCATATGAAGAATGGTGGAATAATGTGCTACATGTGTAATTGGAAACATGTGATGATATAATGAGTATTGATGCGAATGCTCATTGTTAGAAACACGACATCAATGAATTGATGAAAGAAAGGAAAGTGTGGAGCGGTAATCGAGACCGCTAAATGATATGTTGATGTAACTATAAAATTGAGAGTGAGGCAGAGTCTGGAATTCTTGATCCATCCTAAGACGGGTGAGATTCCAGATATGGGCTGGGGGGAAACCCGAGTAAATTATAAAGGTAAGGAGTAAACTAGAGGATTTGATTCTCACTCGCACTCCCGAAAGGGGGAGTTGGCTAGAGTTAGAGAGGCCGATGGTGTACTCGTGATGCACCATTAGGTAACCAGTGGTTTTCTCTGTTTTGCCAAAAAATCGAGAATTGTCTCACTTCCGACAGGGGAAGTTATGCAAGGCCTCATTTATAGTGCTCGTGTCCACTTGCGAGGTACCATTTTTCCACCCACCATGGGTGAGGTCAAATACCTTAGGTTTTATGGCTACTCAGATTTCCAAATAATAACTAAATGTCTAACTCTAAGATAAACTTAATCTGTAATTGTGATTTTGTGCTTTCTGTTCTTCAGTTTTTACTTTCAGCTCTTGTATGATTGTTTAATTTTATGCTTTACTTCTGTGGACATTGTATCGCCAATAGATATACTATGAGTTAGATAGACCGGCTCTAAAACTAGATCCGACTAGAGATGTTAGAATTTCCTACTGGGTCACGCGTTGACGTGCCCAATTTAGGTTTTCCATGAGTAGGATCAGAGCAGGCGGAGCGAGACCCGACTCTTGAGACCATTTCCGGTTTTGAGGTAGAGCTTGTGGGCGACTTGGTCCAGTTGGACTTTCTCGGGGTAGATTAGTGGGTATGTTGTATGGGGTGTGGACACTTATAGTTTTTTTGTGGGTTTTCTGGGATTCTCTTTTGTTTCCACTTTTGTGCATGGAGTTGAGATGATGTATGTAAAGATGTACTTTTACTATAATAAGAGAATATTGGACTTGTACATTATTGTTTGTTATCTTCTGTGTTGGTGCATTACATGTACTTCCAAGCATGTACGCAGTGACCTGCATATTTTTCGTGTACTCTCTCTTTCTTTTCTTTCTTAGTAACACTCGCTCCTCTGTGAAACTTGGGAAGGATTCATACTTCCCGGTTATCCTGGGGAGCAGGGCATTACACATGAATCACCATGGAGGCCTTGGTTATTCTAAGGCAATTGCTACCAACTCAAGCACCACCTATACTGGAGTCACTAAAGATTTCGTGAGGCCTACCACAGGCGCATCCATTAGTGGAGCCAATAACACCTTGGCAAGTTCCACTACGAAGAAAAGCTCCATTCCAACACAACCCTCATTTGGAAAGAAACCCACCAAGGATAGAGCTTCAAAGAAGGGTCATGCTTTTATATAGACTAGTACACACTCACATAAGAGAGCACCTACACATCATGCTCCTACATTTGATGATATTTATGCACCACATCCTCGTATACCTGTAAACACTCACATGAACCCTCATGTTCGCACTCATGCACATGCTTATGCCCAACCACTGCATACACATATGCATTCTCCTCCACATGTTCCATATGTTCAACATTATTATGCACCACATGTTTACACACATAATGTAAGACCATATGTTTATGCATACAATGCACGCACGCATACACCATGCAACACCACATGATAATTGTCAAGCTCACCCACACTACTATTACCTACATGCTCCTCACAAGGGTATTCACAAACACATTCACTACTATCACATCCTCATGCTCCTATGCACCACCATGCCTATACACCACATGCATCACGTAGACATCAACCTCCAATGCAAGCAACCTTTAGGCATAGTACACTCAAAACTTACACCATTTGGGGTCCAAAGGACACAAGCATAGAAGATAGGAATTTATACATGCAATCCTATTTTCATAAGGGCTAATCCCCTTGGACCCAACATGCATGGGTACCATGTGCTTATGGTTTTCTCTATAGTTACCCAAGATGAGAAAAAAGAGTAACAAAGGTAAACATTGCTGTAAATGCAAAAGGAAGGGTTGGATTCTCGACAGTGGTTACTCCAAACATATGATGGGAGACCCAAGCTTGCTCTCCGAGATCATCCACATCAAGGATGGCTGAACGGTCACTTTCAGAGGCAATGAAAAGGGTACCATAATAGGTGTTGGTAAAGTCGGTAATCCTTCTAAACCCATCATAGATTATTTCTATTTAGTAGATGTGTTAAATCACAACTTAACCTCCATTAGTCAACTTTGTGGCAAGGGTCATGAAGTTAACTTTGTTGATGGGTTGTGTAGTATATATAATAGTAGTATATATGATAGTACGAGTAAAAATGTTTTGTTTTGTGGAACACGCCAAAAAGATATTTATATTTTGTCTATGCCACACTCACAAGACAAATTCTTGGTTTCCCATATAAATGAGCAACGTCTATGGCATCGACACTTTGGTCACGTACACTTTAAACATATTTACAAACTATACAAACATAATCTAGTTAGAGGATTTACGAAACTTTCTTTTAATAAGAATTTTTTTTAATTCATGCCAACGTGGAAGGCTCCAAAATCCTCATTTAAGCTTAAGAATGTAACCTCTACTTCTAGGCCCCTAGAGCTATTGCATCTAGTTTTTTTTGGGCCTACTAGAGTAGCATCCTATGGAAATGCTTTCTATGGACTTGTCATTGTTGAAGACTATTTTAGAGTTACTTGGGTATGTTTTTTAAAACGTAAAAATAAGGCTCTTGAATATTTTATTATATTTTGTAGGAAAGTTCAATAGATTCAAGACACCACCATTGTCACCATTTATAGTGATCATAGAGGTGAATTTGACAATAAACTATTCTCTAAGTTTTATGATGAGAATGGGATAACTAACACATTCTCCTTCCCTCGTGCCCTATCACAAAATGGTGTTGTGGAAAGGAAGAATAGAACTCTTATTGAGTGTGCATACACTATGCTTAGTGATAGCCGGCTTGGATCACAATTTTGGGAAGAAGCAGTCCATACCGCATGTTATGTGCTAAATAGAATTTTAGTGAGACCTCGTACGGAAAAATCATGTTATGAATTATTTTATGACAATATGCCTCAAGTTAATTATTTTCGTGTTTTTGGTTCTAAATGTATTTTTAAAAACACACATGGTACCTTGGATAAATTTGATTCCTGATCTGATGAAGGGATTTTTATTTGATATTCAACCCGTGGTAAGGCCTATCGGATATACAATAAAAAAACTTCAACAGTTGAGGAATCTCTTCATATTTCGTTTTATGAAGATTTTGATTCTCCTATATCTTGTGATGATGAATGCATTGAATTTCAATGTGATTCCATGCGTGATGTTAAATTAGATGATTCGAATGAGACTAACCCTCCTAATCAGATTATTAAGAATGTTCATAGTGATCTAGTGCACCCAAGACATTTGCTACGGTCCCACATCATCCACATAACCAAGTGATAAGGAATATTGGTGATGGAGTCCGTACTAGGTCAAGGGTGGAGAACTTCACACATTATGCATTTGTCTTAATAATAAATCCAAAGAACATTGATGAAGCATGTGAAGATAGCTCATGGATCATGGCACGGGAAGAAGAGATCATTCGCGAAAGGAATGAAGTTTAGGAACTTGTTCCTCCTCCAGAAGTCCACCAAGTTATAGGTACGAAGTGGATCTTCAAGAATAAGACAGATGAGAATGAGGTCGTCACCCGGAACAAGGTAAGGTTAATGGCTCAAGGCTACCTGTAAGAGAAATGTATTGATTTCAAAGAGTCATTTGCCCTGGTAGCTAGATTACAATCTATTTGGTTATTATTGTCATTTGAATCATTTAAGAATTTCAAAAAAAATTCAAATGGAAGTTAAAAGCGCATTTTAAATGGCTTTCTTCATAAATAAGTTTATGTTTCTCAATCACTTGGCTTTATTCATGAAAAATTTCCAAACCATGTTTTTAAACTTAAGAAATAACTTTATGGCTTGAGACAAGCTCCTATGGCTTGGTATGATCGCCTAAAGAATTTTATTTTGGATTTGTGTTTCATAATGGGTGAGGTTTATTCAACACTTTTTATGAAATATTTTGATCATGACATTCTCATAATTCAAGTTTATGTAGACGATAACGTATTTGTTCTACTAACACTTCATTATGTTAAGAATTTTCTAAGTCAATGCAGGATGAATTTGAGATGAGCCATATGGGAGAGCTCACTTATTTTCTTGGTCTTCAAATTCGTCAATTGGAGCATGTGATCTTCATACACCAAACAAAGTAAACTGTGGAGTTGATCAAGTGCGTTGGGATGGGATCTTCTTCCTCCAAGCGTACTCCAATGAGCACGACCATGCATCTTGATCTGATATTATGTTTATTGTATGTTTGTGTGCAAGTTATCAATCACAGCCAAAGCAATCACATTTGATTGAAGTCAAACGGATTTTCTTTTATTTCAACCAAACACTCGACTACGGATTATTTTATCCTAAGTCAAGCACATATGAGTTAATCTCATATAGTGATGCCGATATCTCCAGATGCAAATCCGATAGGAAAAGTACTAGTGACACTTGCCATTTTCTAGGAAATTCCCTTGTATCTTGGTTTTCCAAGAAACACAGCTCGGTATCTCTATCTATGACCGAAGAAGAAAATATTGCCATGGGTCTAGCATGTGCACAAGTCCTATGGATGAGACATACACTTAAGAACTATGATATCGATTGTGGTAGATGTGCTATCATGGTCAATAACTAAAGTGCCATATGTCTCTCCAAGAACCTAGTACAATACTCTCATACCAAGCACATTGATATTAAGCTAGAGTTCGTTGACACCCAACAACAAATCGTTGATATTTTCACTTTACCACTCAAGGAAGATTCCATTGAGAGGCTTATAAGAGAATTAGGAATTATGTGTGAAACGAAACTCTAGAAAATTATTTCTTTATATCATACCATATTCCATTCATATTCCATATGTTATGTCATGTTATATTCTCATTTGAATTAATGGTATCATATATCTCAATGTTTCATTTTTATGTTGTTTTTAGATATATGTGATTTTTATGATATACTTAAACAATTTTGATATGGTTTTGTGATTATGAGATTTAGATGATTGGTTATGTTTGTGAGTTGTTTTTATGCTTAGTTAGAGTTAGTAGATCTTATTAGCTTGAGAGATTTAATTGATTTAATCATAGGTTCATTCTTAGTTTTTTGAACCAGGAAAGATGTCTGGGTAAGACACACAAGACGGTTGTCGTGTTAGATAATTTTCTTCCTCAGAAATTCTCTTATTTTAGCCATCTGCAGTTCACTGACCAAACTTTTGAAAAGTCGATTTCAGCAGAACTTTAGTCGACTTAACAATGAGAAATTTTGGTGGGAAATTTTCTGAGAGCTTTCTCTCTCCTGACGTTGATTTTACAATCATCTGTGTATACTGAACAGACATCTTGTGAGTTTTCCATATGCATGGGTCATGTACTCTAGTCGTCTGGTCATTCGAGATTATGCATTTATATTTTAAACTACCAGGCACCTTGTCATTCTTCACCAGTTGACTATCAAGGGTTAAAATTCTAATCTTGGTGCGATCCAACGGCTGTGAACTTTTTCAATCGATCGTTTACATTCTTAATCGTTCTCGACTTACGGAACATTTTATTATTGTCTACCCCTTCATCTTCTCCCCAGTAGATCGATTTCTATATCGATTCCCTCGATCATTGACCGATCATCGTCATATTTACAAACATCTGTCCGATCTCTGATCGATTCCAACCGTTTAGGTTAATCTCGTCGATCTTTTCTTATATTTTCATTTAGGGTTCGTTAATTTCTCTTAGGGCTTGATTTTTCTCTATTAGGGTTTCATTCTTTACTCGTTTAATCTTCATCACGCCTATAAGAAATCAAGCTATAAAATATCCATGATTTCATTTGACAAAGCCACCTACATTGCGCAATCTTGGGTCCATGATGATTCTTCTATACCCCAAGATCTACCCCGATCATCAACCCATTCACCACCACCTAATTTTTATCTTTTAAATCTCCATTTCCTCCACCAACCATTGATCCATCCTCCTCTGAGTACCCTCCTGTTTATGATGACCCTATCGATGTCATGCGAGCTCAGATATCCTTTTCGTCGATGCGTTTGTTTGAGTGGACTCTCATTAAGTTGCCTTTTGTTCTGATCTAGAGTGACTCAACTATCATGTCCTTACTCTTGTTGAGGATCATACTCAAGTCTTAACTTCTTTTGATCATGATCATGCTAGTTTATAATAGCTTCTTATCGATTTTGCTTCTTCTACGAAACGTTCTGATAATCTTAGGAGTCGTCTTGCTCAACTTGAGACGAGTCATTTGAGTGTCATGCATGAGGTCTCTTTGATGCATCTGGATCTAATTATTGTCTAGAATATGTTGATATAAATGTATTCCAGCGTTCGTACCCAGACTGAGCAGACGTAGCTACTGTTTAGAATGATTCAGAGGATTGAGCAAAAAATAGATTTGGCTTTGCCTACTCATATAGTCATTGCCCCTCTAGATGCTCCAGGACCCAGCTCTTCGCATTCTCCTCCTCAACCATGATGTGTTAGGAATTGTCTTGGAGACTCTCAACTTAGGTTTATTTTTTTTTCAAAGTTTAGTGAGGATGGATGTTATCTTTATGTATTTTGTTTTTATGATTATATGTGTGGGATGTTAGTTAATATTTTTCTGAGATGATGTATTTGACACATTTTGCGGTATGTGTCATCTTTTGTACTTATGAGCAATGTTGTGATGTATATCTTTCATATTTGTATCATCGACTCTTTTATAATATATGGAGCTTATTGTCTTTGGAAATGTGTATATGTGTTCATTTTACACATTCTCTGATACATGTCCAATTTTAATGTTGAGATTGTCTCCATATTGTTGGTTTTGATTTGAGAAGAGATAAATTATTGGGTGGATACTCCTACATGTTTTGATACTCCATTTAGTAGCACCTCAATTGTTTATGATATTTAATAACTCATATGTTTTCTATTTCCTTTGGTACTAGTTGTTATTTCTCTTCCTCCTGCACTTTTTAGTATCACCTCAATTGTTTATGATATTCAATAACACATATGTTTTCTATTTCCTTTGGTACTAGTTGTTGTTTCTCTTCCTCATGCACTATGACAAATGGGGAGAGAAATAAACATAATGGTAATAATTAGGTGCTATTTGTGAATTTAAAACATTTCTTATGAATCTTGACATTCAAAAATTTTATTTTTGAACCATTGTATGATTCAGAGGGAGTTCGATAAATAAATTTGGAATTTATCCCATATTCTAATTTATATTGTCATATTGCATTGATTCCACTCTCATATGCTCTATTTCCTCCATGTGTATCACCCACATATCATGTTTATATGTATTCATTTATGTTTGTGATTTAATGCCTATAATACACTATGCCATGAGATACACTCACTTTCACTATATATTAATGCCTCAAATTATAGATGTTTATTTTGACTAACTTGATTGTGATTAATACAGGTGGAGTAAAGTGATGACATGAGGAAATCGAGAGATGAACTCAAGAAATCAAATAGAAGACTTTAAGGAATTCAATAGGAATTGAAGGGGATTAATATGTAATTCTTTCATTTCTTTACTTCTTTATTGAATAGTCTTTATTGGTGACTCATCTCAAAACGTGTTGAGCGCTACTCCCAAGTATAGAAGGTCGCCAAGTAATAAATTTTCGATGAGACCGGGTCGGATCATGGGGACAATTCATTTTGCAATCACAAGTTCAACTAACTAAGGAGAGATGATGGCAGAGATACTACCAACTAGCTACGGGAAGATGGATGTAAAAATTGGGGTGACACCATCTTCCAAATCAACACCCTAGGGTGGGGGAATCAGAGTGACAAATAGGAAAGGAGGCATGTGTGGTGTGTGGGTCAATGTGGTTGCTAGGCATATGGGTTCAACTCAAATATAACTCAACCATCCATCTGGCTAAGGAATGAACAATCGGTGGATGTGGAATTTAATCGAACACTTAAGGTGTAATAAACGTAGTGGATGGATTATTGTCACGCCCTGCTTCCCTAATATGGAAGGCGAGACGTGAGGAGGTCCGCTCAGACGTGGAGTTGTGAAGCTGCAATCTGATAAGCGTCTATTAAAATTTCGAAAAGTAGCAAGTCCTTTGTATTGACGAAACACCAACAATAATATTAATGAAGTAGATAAAAGAACATTCACCATCAAAAACATCCAACAATTTTCTCATCATAGAAAGTCACCAAAAAGTAAGAGTCTGAACAAAGGCCTAAAGCATAGCCAACAAAACAAAAGAAGGGTGCTATGCACCGAAACCTAACCAGCAACTACTGAAAACTACTACCAGAAGTAACTCCAAGTGAGCCTAGGACTGGTCACTAGTGTCCTTGAACTCAGTCTCTGGAGGGACCTCAAACTCAGCGTCAACGAATTGCTCGTCCTCTGCTACATGCTCTGTCTCAAAACCTGACATGTGGCACCCAAAGAGAAAAGGGCACATGTCAGCTAAAGTCTCCCAAAGAAAGAGGAGGACTTTTATGCAAGGATACAAATATAGAAAAACAACTAGCAGTCCTAAACAATATGCCATGACATGACATTAAAAGATTGTAACAATTTAAGATGACATGCATGCACGACGTAGCAAAACTACGAAAACACTATTCCACGATTCATGCACACTAACTTGTCACTTTGTGCACAGGGTTTACGCCTTTTGGCTGAAGTGGCTGTACGGGCACACTTCTACGCTCAAGTGATCGCTTAACCCTACCTCACCACGTGTATCGAGCGTTGGTTTCCCAACAACACTATGCTTGCTTCTGGATCACGAGCCGGGAAGTGTATTTCAATATGGCATAGGGTTGTGCCCGCAAAAGCAGGTGCCTAGCCTCAATCATTTCAATAAGTGTAGTGTGTGCTACGCAATCACGATGTAACATTAGATGCATGCAATGACAAGGCAATGAGCAGATAATTTGCGTACTGTTAATTGAAAATTAAACATGACATGGCAGCATGAATGAAAGCAAGTAAAGTGTCGGATCTAGCTTCATTGTCAAGCTAGATCAAATAGGGCATCTAGGCAGCTACCATTTCACTGTCTAGTCTCTTTTACACTAACAAGCAAATTGGCCTAAAAACGTGGCCTAAATCAGTTACTGGCAAGTATCACTTGCCTGCACAACCAAGCTGAAGTCACGATCAACCAGTCCAAACTACCTACTTGATCAGATCGCAGTCAGCCTACATCCCAATTTATTAATCTTGATTAATGAAACACAACCAACAGAAATTACCAATTTTAGTTGATTAACATGCAGGTGGTGATTCCTATGGGACAGATCTTACCTTAACACGACGCGAGAGCTACTCTGACGTCGGGTAGCGACGTCAGGGGTTGGATTCCTATAGAGCGTACAATATGGAAGGACGGGTACTCTGTGATAAACCACGTGCACGAATGAGTTCGTTACGACGGAACTAGAATTTATTAGGCAACCTAGGACGTATAATGAACCAACTTTTAATTAGGTTCCTCAATCGTAACGGGGTTCAAAATGTTACTCTAGCCAACCAAGTTAACTTAACAAGTTTACAACATTTATCAAAGCTACCTAGATTACAAGTTGACTAAAATCATCTAAACTGGTTATTAACCCTATAATCATCATTACCGTCAATATAAAGGGATTACTAGTGGATCTAGATCAATTTAATTAGGTTTTCTACCCTAGGAGTGGCGTTTATATAATAATAAAGTTCCAAATAAAAGGTACTGTTCATCCTATAAGGGTTACTAAGGGTTACTGTTCAATAGGGACTAGCAAAATAACTTAATATACGATATAAGTTACTTACTGCTAATATAACTTACATCTAAGGTTACTAATTAAAATACTACACCCTAACATATTAAACACTATAGTACTTGTAAGTTAAGATAACCTATGTTAGTATAATATATGATATTAGTAACATTATTAACACACCCTGTTTATAATATTTAAAACATTTAATAATATAAGTTATCAAAACTCACCGTTCTTGCTTGCAGGTGGGGACGACCACTTGCGACAATGGCGTCCCACAGCGGCGGGGATGGGCTGTGAAGAGTAGGAGGCCGGAGACTGGGCGCCATCGTGAGGGGGCTACGTCGCAAGCATAGGGAGGCGTTGCTGCTCACGCGTCGGGGCTTGGTCGGCGGGAGGAGGTCGTGGGCGACTGTGTCGCGGCCTGACGGTGCTGCTGCGCGGGGCGGTACCGTGGACAACAGCATGTGCTGCTGTCGTGCTGCCGGCGGTGCTGAAAGCCACTGCGCTCTGCATCTTGGGCGGGAGATCCGGCGGGGCGCCGGAGGGAGGCTGTACGCAAGGCTGGGGGGTCGCGGGCTGTGCGTTGCGGATCAGGGCGACGCGAGGGTCGTGCGATGCGGGGACGTGCTGCGCTGTGGGTTGCTGCGTTGCGGATCAAGGCGACGTAATACGAGGGTGCTGGCTGTGAAGGGGAAGTACGGCTGCGATGGGGAGGCCGCGATGTGCGTGGGTCGCTGTGAGGAGAAGAAATAATATGGGGGCGGCGCTCGTTTGTTTTCTGGGAGAAAAGTAGCCCTAGGTCTCTATTAGATAGAGGAGGGGCTGCATCACGTGGGTAGGGTCCTAGGTCTTTTAGGTTAGCTGTTGGCCTAGGGTTTTATTATTATAAGTTGATGTGTGTGTGTGCAGCATGTGAAGAGAGAAGTTTACCGGGTTTAGTTGTTTCATCTTTATATTATAAGATTTAAGAACCCAAACATAGGTGCTGTGTGTGTGTTAGGCTTAGGTGTGTGCGTTGCGCTACTAACAGGGTTCGGCCAAGATTCAACAGATGGGCTAAGGATTAATAGTAAAGGAGATTGAATTTGTATAATTAAAGTGATTGGAATGATGGTTTAATGAGGAGGATTTAGTATAACAGATTGGGCAATATTGTTAAATTGGGTCAAACTAAGCCCGAAAATCACGAGAAAAATACCGGGCGTCCGTGTCGATGAGAGAATGAAACCAAGGGGATTGGTCATGGCTAGGGCGACGAGAAACGAAACTAAAAATAAAAAGGGTCTCACGACAAAAGTGAAAATCACGACTGTTCTTCAAACAAAGTCGTTTCGTGGAAGAACGACCCGTGAAATGACGTTCCAAAATATTTCCACAAATTAACACTCTTCCATAGGGTCACAATGGCATATAACATCATAGGGTTCGGATACAAGATAGGTCCAAAATAAATATGTGTACGAACAAGAGTACGTGCACAGAAAGACGTACGATCGAAAAGCGACTGTGACATCTTACCCACCTTAGAATAAAGTCCGTCCTCGAACTTTCTAACTATCACCCTAGTAACTACCCCAATCATAGCATATTATAATTCAAATCAGGTATAGTCACTACAAGTGCTTATATATGCACTAGACGGTCAAACATTAGCACTACAAACAAGTATATATATGCACACATCTATACGTATACCTATCATAGGCAGTCAAATTCATACACATACTTTAAACATTCATATAGTCACATACATCCTCATATAACTATTACACACTTGTCACATAACCATAATACAGATACCTATATAAGAATATAATTCACACTAGCAATTTCAATCATAGGACTCACGTACACGTAACTACCTATGAACAAACAAACATGGATATACTACTCCATATATCTCATAGTATACATCCAACACCATCATATCAACACATGTAATCACACCATACTATGTTAAATCAGGTTTACTATACCTAATATACATCCACCATATATTCACATCACTTACAGTCCTGTGACTATATTCAAGTCACACCACACATACCATAGTCACAAATACCTATAACTAAGCACATACTTACCCGTGCATGGTGCACACCCACACACGCTAATATACCATTCATACATACCACTCATACCACTATATACTTAGCACATCTACACACCTAGTTTAGCAAGCACATAGACATTCACACATGCAAGTCCTTCGTAAAATAACTATACCACAAGACCAACAACTATAACTATATAATGGTATAGCCATCCATAATCATGTGCGTAACACAACCAGACAGAAGCAATCCTATCACTATACATACATCATCCATTACTATATTCATAGTACTATACGCAAACCACAGACTTATGTAACAATATACTTAGTATACCCACTCAAGCTTGAGTGAGACTCCAAAACCCATATAAGAATACTCTATATACATAATACGGTATCTATACATATACCAATACCACTCCAATATGTAAATAAATATATATGTATATATATATGTGTATATATATATATATATATATATATATATATATATATGTGTGTGTATATATATATATATATATATATATATATATATCTACCGACGTAACCACATACGTACCATAATAATATTACAATCATCAGCACACGTATATAATCAAATACATTATCCCATATATACATGCATCGTATAGCCACATACCTATAATATATATACATATCATAGCAATATTAAATATAATCAGTACACTACTACCTATACCTATCCATGCGTAGTCACGACATACAATAGTCGTGTATACCTCATGGTACACACGCACTGTCACGCCCCACTTCCCAAAACGACGGAGGCGAAGCGTGACTAAGGCCCGCTCGGGCCGGAGCTGAGATGCTCGGACCCAATAAGCGTCTGTAGGGGTAACATTTAAAAGATTTTCAGGTTCTTGCATTTATAAAGTTCGAACAACAGATAGTACAGAAAAGAAGTTGCATTCATTAAATTGAGATATAATATCCAACAAGTACAAAGTCTGAAAAGGAGCCTAAGCATGGCAACAACTTTCTAAAAGCAAACTAAATGTAGTAACCTCTGAAAGTGACGACTAAGAAGACCTCAAGATCTGGTCCTCGTCGGGCGCGTGCTCTGGGTCGCCGTCCTCGACTCCTCGTACTCCAGTGAGTCTGCCTCGTCCACGAACTCTGGCTGAGCACCTGACGTACAGCACCCAAGAAAAGGAACAGTACGTCAAGTAAAGTCTACAAGAAGGGTTAGACTTTACTGCAAGTGCACCGAACTTTAAACAACGGTTTACTGGTTGATTAACATGCTGAGGTTCTCTTACACAACAGTTTACTGGTTGATTAGCATGCTGTGGTAATAACAGGGTAACACAACAGGAAGTAACGTAGCAGGAAAGTAAAACGGGACAAGTAGTATTCGTAGCGTGTGCTACCAACTACGGGACTATCCTAAAGGTGTCAGGATAAGACGGAACTAGACAAGACAAGACAGGACACGACACGACTGACAGGACTAGTAAAACACGAAGGGTTCACGCCTTACGGTTTGAGGGGGATCAGACCCTCTCACAGTGCGCACGCTCAACCCTACCCCAAACCCCAGAACTCAGGACAGGAAGCACGGAGATCACTTTCGCAAGGAAAGCACCTGAAACGCCCGTAGGCTTTTTCGTAACACAGAGATCACTTCCGCAAGGGAAGCACCTGAAACACCCGTAGGCTTTTTCGTAACACAGAGATCACTTCCGCAAGGGAAGCACCTGAAACGCACGTAGGCTTTTTCGAAACACAGAGATCACTTCTGCAAGGGAAGCACCTGAAACGCCCGTAGGCTTTTTCGTAACACAGAGATCACTTCCGCAAGGGAAGCACCTGAAACACCCGTAGGCTTTTTCGTAACACAGAGATCACTTCCGCAAGGGAAGCACCTGAAACGCCCGTAGGCTTTTTGTGTAACTGGGACAAGACACGACAAGTGTAAGGAATTGTTATTCTAGGGTGTCCACACGCACGCACACACAAGATAGCCCTACTGTGTCAAGAGTTGTTGTTTGTCGAGCTTAGACTTCGTCGTCAAGTCTAAGTCGTCAGGGGCGTCCCGAACGCTATCATTTCACGTCCGGTTCTATACATTCATAGTCTAACAGTTCTAGCAATCTAAGACAAAAGCACGATCAAAAACGCAAGTGGGTACACTTGCCTGCGGTGGCGAGTGTGTCGTCCGTCCGGGGCGTCTCGTCCAGGCGTCGCGTCCACGGTAGTCCGTCTGAAATATCGCCACGGCGATGGTGTTAGGTCTCAATTTCATCAAATCCTATTATGTTTTATTTCTAGGTTGTCGGGACTACCCTAATCGTCAAGTCGCAATTTGATGTTTTATCAGCCTAGATCGACCACTACCCTATATGCACAGAAAAGTTTGTCCGATGGTCGATTTCTACGGTGAGCAGCGGTTTACTGGTGCGAAAAAGTAAATTTAATTATTGTTGTCCAGTTTTAGTTTAGGGTTCAGTTTTGCTACGGTGTGGGTTGCTACGAGTTAGGGGACTAACCTGGTTCGACGGTCACGTGTACTTTCGACGTCGGATCTGAAAACAACGGTTCGCGTCGCCTTCGCCCTGGTTCCTTGACTGCGGGTAGCGCAACAAAGAAGGAATCGTCAGGTCCCAGACGATCGCAAGGGGGCGTACTTAATTATCTGCGTCAACAAAATTTGAATATTAAACTAAAAGAGTCCATCCAATCAATAAATAATCAAACCAACTTACCAAATACACCATAATATATAATTTATATGCGTAACTTACTGATAATAGCATACTGATTAAAAAAACCTATATCTTATAACTATAACTAATATAATAACATGATACTAGCTTTATCATATAGATATAACTAATAGGCAAATAACATTATATCATAGAAATACCCTAGGGTATAATATAGATACTAGCTTTATCATATAGATATAACTAATAGGCAAATAACATTATATCATAGAAATACCCTAGAGTATAATATAGGAACATGTTGTTCAAAGATCATGCATCGATTCAAGGGTCTCACGCTACCTGCATGTTTGCAGATGGAGCCCCTAACGAGATCGAGGAAGAGAGGTCGGGGCAGAGGGAAACAAGGAGGCGGCAACCTGGGTTGATGCCAGACGGTGGACGCACGTTCTCAGGCGAGGCTTACGGTGGGGCAGTGAGGGCCGAGACAACAGCGAACCCCCGCTGATTCACATTAACACGACGGTGCCAGCGGCGCCAGATCTTGGTAGGGCAAACAGATTCGTGGCAGCGGAGCGGCGAGGGGAGGCACGGGCTGTGGATCGCTGAGCGAGGGGGAAAGCGACGCTCGGGGATCGCGGCGGCGATCGGTCAGCGGCGACGGCGGCCTCTCCGTGAATCGCGGCATCGATCGGGGGCACTGCACGAGGGTCGGGGTCTGCGGCGACTGTGAAAGGCCGCGGCGGAGCACAGCAGCGGTGGTGAAAGATACTGCAGGCGGCGGCTTCGCGGCGAGGGCACAGCGGCGGTGCAGCGGGCTGCGGTAAGCGGAGATGCGGGAGGCGCTGAGCGGATGGCGGCCGCGAGGAGGATATGCGGCGGTCGGAGGGCTTTACGGCGGTGCCGTGAGGGAGAGAGAGCTGAGGGAGATGGGGATGGGGCGATCGGGGCGCCGGAGCAGCGTCGAGAGGGGGTCGTGCTGGCCGGAGATCGCGGCGGGGCACCGCGGCGGAATGCGATCGTGAGGGGCGTGCGGCGGTGATGGAATCGAACAGCGGCGGCGGTGTTCGGGGGAAACGGCGGCGATTGGTCGTGGCGGGCGGCGTGGCGCTGATGCGAGGACGGCTCGGTGATCTTTGCTCGGCGAGAAGCTCTGCACGGCGGCGATGTACGGACACGCGGCGGCGGAGAGGGGATGAGGAAGGCGGAGATCGGGGTTTTGGTGTTGCCGTGAGGGAGAGAGAGAGAGTAATTTTGAGAGGGGAAAAATATAGGACGGCGGCTGTGTAACCTTTGTTTTAGGGGTAAGGTTTAGTTAGGGTTAGGGATTTATTATTATTATTAGGGTATGGGTTAACTATATAGACCTAAGATAATGGTAGAATGGGTGAGGGGCAAGGGATAGAGGGTGTACAGGTTGAGTTAAGTCTAGAGGAAGTTAGAGCAACAGCTTAGGGAAGGATTTAAAACGATTTACATAAGGGATTTAGCCAGATCTGGCTAACGAATTTGAATTTTGAATCTGATCAGGGCAAATCAACGGTCCAGATTTCTCCGAGCGATAACTTTCAATCCGGGCGTCGGAAAAATAATCCGAAAATACCGGGGCGATCGTGGAGACGAGGCGCACAGATCTACGAAGCCTGATCGTGTGTAACGCCCACCAAAAATTTACGTAAAATTGGAAACGGCGTTTCGAGTTAGATGACTAAAACATCCCTATCATTCAAAGTCGTTTCGCGCGAAAACGAGCCGTGAAAGACGTTCCCAAAAATTACTATAAAATCCAACATCCCAAGACGATCGCAACGGCATATCGCATCGCATATGCCAGACCTCAGAAATAGTCAAATAAAAATACGTGCACGATAAATCACGTGCACGCAGGAAATACGAACGGTCGGAAAGCGGCCGTTACATTCTACCCACCTTAGAAATGATTCCGCCCTCGGAATCAATCATACTAAGACTAATTATAAAATCCATAAATACTTAAGCCTATAACTTCCATCCTCCACACAAAGGTCTCTAGCCCTAAAATTTCAACTTCGTTCCTCAAATAATCCATTATAATTCATCTTTTCACTGGATAAAGCCACGGCTATTTTCACATCCTAACACTCAACCATAGACCCATTACTACTGTTCCAATTTCCAACTCCAAGTTCTCATAAAAATAATAATCATCTTCTGATATCGTACCACTCCACTAAACATCATCATCGCTCATTAATATCTTTTAAATTTCTAAATCTTTTCCCAACATTAATAAATCTCCAAAAATGAGATTCTAGTCATCCACAAATCCAAGACAAAAACATTTGTCTATCTTATAATACCTTCGCAAATCAACAATCACCGTGTCTTCAATACATTCTTGTCACATCTTCCCATAAATTTATCTGCTGAATAATCGAACTATCAAGATCACATCTCCTCCTACTTAATATAATTATTTTCAACCAATATTAAATCCGACCACCTAATCATCCATTTATCTCAACACGTCGTGCTACTCTCAATGTCTTCTCACGTCAACTCAACAATCAAGTCTCGATGCTATTAAGAGCTCTATTCAATCTCATGATCACCCTAACTCCTATCATACTCTGTAGCCATCCCTATTCCACATTCGTCTAAACCTTAAATCTGATAAGTTCTCATCTTCACGCAGATAATTCATCCGGCCAGAATTTCCCATTGAGTCCGTCTCATATCTGTATCATAAATAAGTTTTGGACAGCTCATCTTCTCATCCGAAAGAAATCTATTCCAATATCCTATTGTTCCAAAATCGGTTAATCATTACTATAAAAAATCACATCTCTCTCTGAGTCTACCCGCAAACAAAAATCCTACAACAATAATAGCTAGTCCCAAAACTATAACAACCATAACATAACATTTTGAAGGGGGAAAGAAGAGAGAAGGGGAGAGAAAACTTAAGACCAATAACATATTTCAAAACATTTGAAGAACCGCGTGGAGTCGTGGTAATGGATGGGGAAGGATAATTGATTTGTGATCTTATGAGCTAATTTCAAAAACTTTAAATGATTTGGTTTAAAGGAGAACAAAGTTTTGATACAATCACATGCAACTCAGATAAGCTATTCTATAATACGAAGAAAGAAAATTTCGTCTAAGGAAATTGCCTGCTATGACACTATTCATACATGTATGAATACCGTCTTCAGACAACTTCAAGCACATCATGGTTAACACTGAGTACACATTCAAGACACGAAAGGCAATTATCAGGTTCCTAAAGTTGACACACCCATATAGGTCTACACACTTTACCTATACTCATGCACTACGAAGACATCACCTACCAAAGAGCCTACCACTAAACTAACGATAACATAGACAACTACAAGGACTGATGTCTAGATAATAGAGAGAAAAGAAAACTAGATCGAAAGCGAAATGAAATAAGATCGGAAAGAACGAGTTCAAATAAGACGGGGTAAGGAGATAGTTGGTTGGATGAGACGAAATATTTCTCAGAATAACTAGATAGATGAAGGAGATTTACGTGTAAAATACGATATCGTATACTTTATACTTATAAAAATATGTAGAGAAAAGTGAGCAGATGGTAAAATTATTACAATGTGGAGAAGGAGATAAGGTAGGGTAAGGTAGCGGTTGCTTTGCAAATGAAAGATAAGTTTACCCAAAGATTTTGAAATGTGGTGAAGAAGAACATAGAATTGGTATAATACTAATAATAAAATAATTGGAGTTCCCTCTAGTTTAGAAAATATTTTGAAAGCATGTACAGTAAGTGATTTGAAATAGATTTCGTAGTTTATAAAAATGGTATATTGAATTTTTCAAAGTGGTAACAAAGTTTCAATACTAAAATACAATGGATACGATTCGAAAATAAGTACGAGACCGTAACTTCAAATTTTACGATCAAGAAGGTTTCAAAATTTGTGAAAGAATTTTAACCCTACCGAAAGTAAGAAATTTTAAATATTTAATAAGAGTTTTCAAAGAAATTAAGCTGAGCGATGAAACTGAATATGGAGTTTCGAAAATACTTTTAGAGAAGACAAAATTGGCAAAGAGAAAGATTCGGAGGATCTACGATGATCGTCAGGAAACGATCACGTGAATCGGGAGACAGGAAAATGATCGCTTGAAGAGTATGTGTAGGATACGAACCGTGAAGAGCTACGATGGAACATCACGGTCGATAACACGAAAGTGGTAATGATCAGGAAGACGCTAGGAGTCAGGGATTCTACTTTTCAGGTTGCCTAAGATCAGGAGAGCTCGGCACTAAAATTTCCTAATGAGCTAGACAGTAACTAGGATTCCAATGGGAAGGTTCCTAAGAGAATCCAGATTAGTTCTGCTGGGTCTGAAGTCGATGGACCCGAGCAAACGACTAAAAGAAGGGTTCTAGAAATCTAACACGGTCAGAGTCAAGTGGGCTACTAAGGTATTCTAGGACGAGGATGACTAAATCTTAACCAAGGCGTCAGACTATCAAACCGGGACGTCTATCTAAGTCTTCCTACCATCTAAGACTGGAAAAACCTAATTCAGACTTGTACGTGGATATTAAATGAATACGGTACTTTTGTTGTTCCGAACTTTTGTAAGACCTGCATGGGCCACCACTAAAACCTGTCACGCCCCGCTTCCCAAAACGACGGAGGCGAAGCGTGACTAAGGCCCGCTCGGGCCGGAGCTGAGATGCTCGGACCCAATAAGCGTCTGTAGGGGTACCATTTAAAAGATTTTCAGGTTCTTGCATTTATAAAGTTCGAACAACAGACAGTACAGAAAAGAAGTTGCATTCATTAAATTGAGATATAATATCCAACAAGTACAAAGTCTAAAAAGGAGCCTAAGCGTGGCAACAACTATCTAAAAGCAAACTAAAGGTAGTAACCTCTGAAAGTGACGACTAAGAAGACCTCAAGGTCTGGTCCTCGTCGGGCGCGTGCTCTGGGTCGCCGTCCTCGACTCCTCGTGCTCCAGTGAGTCTGCCTCGTCCACGAACTCTGGCTGAGCACCTGACGTACAACACCCAAGAAAAGGAACTGTACGTCAGGTAAAGTCTACAAGAAGGGTTAGACTTTACTGCAAGTGCACCGAACTTTAAACAACGGTTTACTGGTTGATTAACATGCTGAGGTTCTCTTACACAACAGTTTACTGGTTGATTAGCATGCTGTGGTTATAACAGAGTAACACAACAGGAAGTAACGTAGCAGGAAAGTAAAACGGGACAAGTAGGAGTCGTAGCGTGTGCTACCAACTACAGGACTATCCTAAGGGTGTCAGGATAAGACAGAACTAGACAAGACAAGACAGGACACGACACGACTGACAGGACTAGTAAAACACGAAGGGTTCACGCCTTACGGTTCGAGGGGGATCAGACCCTCTCACAGTGCGCACGCTCAACCCTACCACAAACCCCAGAACTCAGGACAGGAAGCACAGAGATCACTTTCACAAGGAAAGCACCTGAAACGCCCGTAGGCTTTTTCGTAACACAGAGATCACTTCCGTAAGGGAAGCACCTGAAACGCCTGTAGGCTTTTTCGTAACACAGGGATCACTTCCGCAAGGGAAGCACCTGAAACGCACGTAGGCTTTTTCGAAACACAGAGATCACTTCCGCAAGGGAAGCACCTGAAACGCCCGTAGGCTTTTTCGTAACACAGAGATCACTTCCGCAAGGGAAGCACCTGAAACGCCCGTAGGCTTTTTCGTAACATAGAGATCACTTCCGCAAGGGAAGCACCTGAAACGCCCGTAGGCTTTTTGTGTAACTGGGACAAGACACGACAAGTGTAAGGAATTGTTATTCTAGGGTGTCCACACGCATGCACACACAAGATAGCCCTACGGTGTCAAGAGTTGTTGTTTGTCGAGCTTAGACTTCGTCGTCAAGTCTAAGTCGTCAGGGGCGTCCCGGACGCTATCATTTCACGTCCGGTTCTATACATTCACAGTCTAACAGTTCTAGCAATCTAAGACCAAAGCACGGTCAAAAACGCAAGTGGGTACACTTGCCTGCGGTGGCGAGTGTGTCGTCCGTCCTGGGCGTCTCGTCCAGGCGTTGCGTCCGCGGTAGTCCGTCTGAAATATCGCCACGGCGACGGTGTCAGGTCTCAATTTCATCAAATCTTATTATGTTTTATTTCTAGGTTGTCGGGACTACCCTAATTGTCAAGTCGCAATTTGATGTATTATCAGCCTAGATCGACCACTACCCTATATGCACAGAAAAGTTTGTCCGATGGTCGATTTCTACGGTGAGCAGCGGTTTACTGGTGCGGAAAAGTAAATTTAATTATTGTTGTCCAGTTTTAGTTTAGGGTTCAGTTTTGCTACGGTGTGGGTTGCTACGAGTTAGGGGACTAACCTGGTTCGACGGTCACGTGTACTTTTGACGTCGGATCTGAAAACAACGGTTCACGTCGCCTTCGCCCTGGTTCCTTGACTGCGGGTAGCGCAACAAAGAAGGAATCGTCAGGTCCCAGACGATCGTAAGGGGGCGTACTTAATTATCTGCGTCAACAAAATTTGAATATTAAACTAAAAGAGTCCATCCAATCAATCAATAATCAAACCAACTTACCAAATACACCATAATATATAATTTATATGCGTAACTTACTGATAATAGCATACTGATTAAAAAAACCTATATCTTATAACTATAACTAATATAATAACATGATACTAGCTTTATCATATAGATATAACTAATAGGCAAATAACATTATATCATATAAATACCCTAGAGTATAATATAGGAACATGATGTTCAAAGATCATGCATCGATTCAAGGGTCTCACGCTACCTGCATGTTTGCAGATGGAGCCCCTAACGAGATCGAGGAAGAGAGGTCGGGTCAGAGGGAAACAAGGAGGCGGCAACCTGGGTTGATGCCGGACGGTGGCCGCACGTTCTCAGGCGAGGCTCACGGTGGGTCAGTGAGGGCCGAGACAACAGCGAACCCCCACTGATTCACATTAACACGACGGTGCCAGCGGCGCCAGATCTTGGTAGGGCGAATAGAATCATGGCAGCGGAGCGGCGAGGGGAGGCGCGGGCTGTGGATCGCTGAGCGAGGGGGAAAGCGGCGCTCGGGGATCGCGGCGGCGATCGGTCAGCGGTGACGGCGGCCTCTCCGTGAATCGTGGCATTGATCGGGAGCGTTGCACGGGGGTCGGGGTCTGCGGCGACTGTGAAAGGCCGTGGCGGAGCACAGCAGCGGTGGCGAAAGATACTGCAGGCGGCGGCTTCGCGGCGAGGGCACAGCGGCGGTGCAGCGGGTTGCGGTAAGCAGAGATGCGGTAGGCGCTGAGCGGATGGCGGCCGCGAGGAGGATATGCGACGGTCGGAGGGCTTTACGGCGGTGTCGTGAGGGAGAGAGAGCTGAGGGAGATGGGGATGGGGCGATCGGGGCGCCGGAGCAGCGTTGAGAGGGGGTCGTGCTGGCCGGAGATCGCGACGGGGCACCGCGGCGGAATGCGATCGCGAGGGGTGTGCGGCGGCGACGGAATCGAACGGCGGCGGCGGTGTTCGGGGGAAACGGCGGCGAATGGTCGTGGCGGGCGGCGTGGTGCTGATGCGAGGACGGCTCGGTGATCTTTGCTCGGCGAGAAGCTCTGCACGGCGGCGCTGTACGGACACGCGGCGGCGGAGAGGGGATGAGGAAGGCGGAGATCGGGGTTTTGGTGTTGCCGTGAGGGAGAGAGAGAGGAATTTTGAGAGGGGAAAAATATAGGCCGGCGGCTGCGTGACCTTTGTTTTAGGGGTTAGGTTTAGTTAGGGTTAGGGATTTATTATTATTATTAGGGTATGGGTTAACTATATAGACCTAAGATAATGGTAGAATGGGTGAGGGGTAAGGGATAGAGGGTGTACAGGTTGAGTTAAGTCTAGAGGAAGTTAGAGCAACAGCTTAGGGAAGGATTTAAAACGATTTACATAAGGGATTTAGCCAGATCTGGCTAACGAATTTGAATTTTGAATCTGATCAGGGCAAATCAACGGTCCAGATTTCTCCGAGCGATAACTTTCAATCCGGGCGTCGGAAAAATAATCTGAAAATACCGGGGCGATCGTGGAGACGAGGCGCACAGATCTACGGAGCCTGATCATGCGTAACGCCCACCAAAAATTTACGTAAAATTGGAAACGGCGTTTCGAGTCAGATGACTAAAACACCCCTATCATTCAAAGTCGTTTCGCGCGAAAACGAGCCGTGAAAGACGTTCCCAAAAATTACTATAAAATCCAACATCCCAAGACGATCGCAACGGCAAATCGCATCGCATATGCCAGACCTCAGAAATAGTCAAATAAAAATACGTGCACGATAAAGCACGTGCACGCAGGAAATACGAACGGTCGGAAAGCGGCCGTTACACGCACACACACAACGTCCCGTAAAGGCAAGCAATACCAAACAAGGTTATAGCCCTATTACCGTAGGTATATCACACTTATTCATATAGTAAGCACATATCTACGTGCGAGCATACGTCCACACGTACTAACATATAGACCAAATAATAGGCATGCACATTTAACTATAAGTACCCTATTATCATTACACTTAACCTGCACATGACTTACTAGTATACTATTTCAAGCATCTACAAGTATCTTCAAACTACATACATTACTAGTATATACTTCAATACAATTTCTAATATATATACCGACATTCCTAAAGCGGTATATCTATCCACACACTTATACCTAAACATTATCATTCATACAATTTCATATATATATCATGAATAACACTGAGCATGTATATATCACACAAGAGGCAAACGTTAATATACTACAGGGAGTACACTCATACGTGAGTGATACGCCAGGATTCACACACGAGTCCACACACTCTACTTATACATGCACCACAATGGCATCAAAAAAATATAAATCAATGGGCCCACTACTAAACTAGAGTCGACACATGCAACGATAAGCACTATTGGCTAAACAATAGAAAGGAAATCGAAACCAAGAGCGTAAGCAAGAAAAGATCGGAAAGAACGAGTTCCATTAAGGTGATGATAAGGAGACAGCTTGGTTAGGCGAAACCGGGAAATAATTGTGAATGTTTAGGTAGAGGTAAGGAAGGTGTAATAATACCCTTATAGGATAAAGAAAAGTAGTGTGTAAATGGCATAAGTTAAAATACGTAAAGTATAAAAACTGTCATACTTCAAAAGTTTGAGTTCTCTTTGGTTAGGGAAAAAATGTATTTGGAAGTCAATAAAATGAGTTGTTCGAAACAAGTTTGAGTCGTATATACATAATAAGAGAAAAATGGTTTACTAGCTTATTGAGAAATCATTATAAGAAAGAAGTAAAACATTCACACGTATATAAAGATATAGGTTAGAAAATATTATACGGCAGTAATTTAATAATTTCGGCAAACGTTTCAAAATTCAAAAAAAAAATGAATTTAGATCAACTGAAGTGTAGAAAATTTAAGCTCATGCTAAATGTTTTCAAAGTCTTTAAACTGGGGAGAAATTTATAATAAATAATATTGAAAACACTTTTAGAGAAACCAGAAATGTCAAAGGAAACAGATTTATGCAAAGATTGTTGAAGTATGAGTGCGATGAACCTAGAACTGATATATATAAAAATATCGAAGCTCTATTTAGCTTAAAAAAATAATCTAAACGTATGTACATTTACATTCACACGTATATTAAAGATATAGGTTAGAAAATATTATACGGCAGTAATTTAATAATTTTGGCAAACGTTTCAAAATTCAAAAAAAATGAATTTAGATCAACTGAAGTGTAGAAAATTTAAGCTCATGCTAAATGTTTTCAAAGTCTTTAAACTGGGGAGAAATTTATAATAAATAATATTGAAAACACTTTTAGAGAAACCAGAAATTGTCAAAGGAAACAGATTTATGCAAAGATTGTTGAAGTATGAGTGCGATGAACCTAGAACTGATATATATAAAAATATCGAAGCTCTATTTAGCTTAGAAAAATAATCTAAACGTATGTACAGTAAGTGGTTAAAGTAATAGACTTATTAGTTTAGAAAGGAAGGAATGATATTTTGAATTTTCCAAAATGGTAATACGGTTTTAAAACTGAAATACGAAAGATCTAGGTCAGGGAATGATTACGAGATAGTAATAAAAAAATTACAACCAACAGACTTCAAAATCTACGAAAGAACTTTATTTCAATCGAAAAGTAAGGAATTTAAATATATAGGAAGGGGGTTTAAAACAAAAATTAAACTGAACAAAACTTTTAATCAAGGAAATTCGAAAACAAATGTGAAAGAACCAAGATTTGCAACGGAGGAGGTTCGAAAGATCAACGATAATCGTAATGTGGTGATCATGTGCATCGAGAGCAAGGAATGTGGTTGTATGATGAATGCACCTAGATTACGATTCAAGAAAAACTACGATGGAATTCTACATTCAGTAACACAGAAGTGTAGTGACCAGGAAAATGATAGAATCAGGGGTTCTAATTATCGGGTTGACTAAAGGTCAAGAGAAACTTAACACTAAGACTCTCTAATAGACTAGACTGTAATAGAGGTCTCTGGGTGGGGTCCTAAGAGTAATAAGATTACGTTCTGCTGGGCCCGAAATCAATGGACTCAACGAACGGCTAAAAGAAAAGCCCTAGAAGTCTAATATGATCAGGGCTGGTTGAGAGACTACTAAGGCAACTTATGACGAGTTCAACTAAATCTTGAAAAAGGCTCCTGACTACCAAATCTAGACATCTACCTAGGTCTTTCTACCATCTAAGACAAGGAAACGTTCAGATTAGACTTAATCGTGACTCGAATGTTATGAATAATTAATTGGATGTTATTTATCATTATTGTTGTTCCGATAATTCACGGATGCAAAGAGACCTGCATGGGCCACCAACAAAACCTGTCACGCCCCCGCTTCCCTAATATGGAAGGCGAGACGTGAAGAGGTCCGCTCAGACGAGGAGCTGTGAAACTGCAGTCTGATAAGCGTCTGTAAAAATTTCGAAAGGCAGTAAGTCCTTTGCATTGCGACGAAACAACAACAATAATATTAATGAAGCAGATAAAAGAACATCCACCATCAAAAACATCCAACAATTTTCTCAACATCACAGAAAGTCGCCAAAAAGTAAGAGTCTGAACAAAGGCCTAAAGCATGGCCAACAAAACAAAAGAAGGGTGCTACGCCCCGAAACTTAACCAACAACTACTGAAAACTACTACCAGAAGTAAATCCAAGTGAGCCTAGGACTGGTCACCAATGTCCTTGAACTCAGCCTCTGGAGGGACCTCAAACTCAGCGTCAACGAACTGCTCGTCCTCCGATACCTGCTCTGTCTCAAAACCTGACATGTGGCACCCAAAGAGAAAAGGGCACATGTCAGCAAAAGTTTCCCAAAGAAAGCGGAGGACTTTTATGCAAGGATACAAATATAGAAAAACAACTAGCAGTCCTAAACAATATGACATGACATGACATTAAAAGATTGTAACAATTTAAGATGACATGCATGCACGACGTAGCAGAACTACGAAAACACTATTCCACGATTCATGAACACTAACTTGTCACTTTGTGCACAGGGTTTATGCCTTTTGGCTGAAGTGGCTGTACGGCCACACTTCTACGCTCAAGTGATCGCTTAACCCTACCCCACCACGTGTATCGAGCGTTGGTTTCCCAACAACACTGTGCACTCTTCTGGATCACAAGCCAGGAAGTGTTTTTCAATATGGCATAGGGTTGTGCCCACAGAAGCAGGTGCCTAGCCTCAATCATTTCAATAAGTGTAGCGTGTGCTACGCAAGCACGATGTAACATTAGATGCATGCAATGACATGGAAATGAGCAGATAATTTGCGTACCGTTAATTAAAAATTAAACATGACATGGCAGCATGAATGAAAGCAAGTAAAGTGTCGGATCTAGCTTCGTTGTCAAGCTAGATCAAATAGGGCGTCTAGGCAGCTATCATTTCACTGTCTAGTCTCTTTTACGCTAACATGAAAATTGGCCTAAAAACGTGGCCTAAATCAGTTCCTGGCAAGTATCACTTGCATGCACAACTAAGATGAAGTCACGATCAACCAGTGTCCAAACTACCTACGTGATCAGATCACAGTCTAGCCTACATCCCAATTTATTAATCTTGATTAGTGAAACATAACCAACAGAAATTACCAATTTTAGTTGATTAACAGGCAGGTGGTGACTCCTACGGGACAGATCTTACCTTAAACGACGCGAGAGCTACTCTGACGTTGGGTAGCGACGTCAGGGGTTGGATTCCTGTAGAGCGTACTGTATGGAACGACGGGTACTCTGTGATAAACCACGTGCACGAATAAGTTCGTTACGACGGAACTAGAATTCATTAGGCAACCTAGGACGTCTAATGAACAAACTTTTAATTATGTTCCTCAATCGTAACGTGGTTCAAAATGTTACTGTAGTCAACCAAGTTAACTTAACAAGTTTACAACATTTATTAAAGCTACCTAGATTACAAGTTGACTAAAATCATCTAAACTGGTTACTAACCCTATAATCATTATTACCGTCAATATAACGGGATTGCTAGTGGATCTAGATTAATTTAATTAGGTTTTCTACCCTAGGATGGCGTTTGTATAATAATAAAGTTCCAAATATAAGGTACTGTTCATCCTATAAGGGTTACTAAGGGTTACTGTTCAATAGGGACTAGCAAAATAACTTAATATACGATATAACTTACTTACTGCTAATATAACTTACATCTAAGCTTACTAATTAAAATACTGCACCCTAACATAGTAAACACTATAGTACTTGTAAGTTAAGATAACATATGTTAGTATAATATATGATATCAGTAACATTATTTAAAAACCCATTTTATAATATTTAAAACATTTAATAATATAAGTTATCAAAACTCACTGTTCTTGCTTGCAGGTGGGGACGACCACTTGCGGCAATGGCGTCCCATGGCGACGGGGATGGGCTATGAAGAGGAGGAGGCCGGAGACTGGGCGCCGGCGTGAGGGGGCTACGTCTGCAAGCGGAGGGAGGCACTGCTGCTCTGGCACCGAGGGTTGGTCGACAGGACGAGGTCGCGGGCGACTGCTGCCACGGCCTGGCGGCGCTGCTGGGTGGGGCGGCACAGTGGACAGCAGCAGGCGCTGCTGTCGTGCTGCCGGCGGCACTGAAGGCCGCTGCACTCTGCAGCATGGGCGGGAGATCCGGCGGGGCACCGGAGGGAGGCTGTACGCGAGGCTAGGGGGTCGCTGGCTGTGCGTTGTCGATCAGGGTGACGCGAGGGTCACGCGACGCGGGGACGTGCTGCGCTGTGGGTTGCTGCGCTGCGGATCAAGGCGATGTGATGCGAGGGCGCTGCGCTGCGAAGGGGAAGTATGGCTACGATGGGGAGGCCGCGATGCCCGTGGGTCGCTGTGAGGAGAAAAAATAATATGGGGGCGGCGCTCGTTTGTTTTCTGGTAGAAAAGTAGCCCTAGGTCTCTATTAGATAGAGGACGGGCTGCATCACGTGGGTAGGGTCCTAGGTCTTTTAGGTTAGCTGTTGGCCTAGGGTTTTATTATTATAAGTTGATGTTTGTGTGTGCAACACGTGAAGAGAGAAATTTACAGGGTTTAGTTGTTTCATCTTTATATTATAAGATTTAAGAACCCAAACATAGGTGTTGTGTGTGTGTTAGGCTTAGGTGTGTGCGTTGCGCCACTAACAGGGTTCGGCCAAGATTCAATAGATGGGCTAAGGATTAATAGGAAATGAGATTGAATTTGTATAATTAAAGTGGTTGGACTGATGGTTTAATGTGGAGGATTTAATATAATAGATTGGGCAATATCGTGAAATTGGGTCAAACGGAGCCCGAAAATCACGAGAAAAATACCGGGCGTCCGTGTCGACGAGAGAAACGAAACTAAGGGGATTGATCACGACTAGGGCGACGAGAAACGAAACTAAAAATAAAAAGGGTCTCACGACAAAAGTGAAAATCACGACGCTTCTTCAAACAAAGTCGTTTCGTGGAAGAACGACCGGTAAAATGACGTTCCAAAATATTTCCACAAATTAACACTCTTCCAGAGGGTCACAATGGCATATAACATCATATGGTTCGGATACAAGATAGGTCCAAAATAAATACGTGTACGAACAAGAGTACGTGCACACAAAGGCGTACGATCGGAAAGCGGCCGTGACAATTATGGAGTTAATGGAATGAAAACAATAAAGAGTGGTTCCACCTAGGCTTGACCTACTCTAAGGATGATCCACTAGGGTCCCTAAACAAGATATTCATCACACAACAATCCACCACATAAACTTTAAATCATGCAAGAATTGAAATGCCATAACCAAAACAACCACCCATCACAAAACAGCACAGAAAATAAGATCAACCAAATATAATCATAAAGAGACATTTTAACTTCAAAAAACCATTATCCAATACATTACGACAAACTAGATCAAATACACAAGAGAATGGGAAGAGATCACCCATGATTTCTCCTAAAAATGAAAGCTTTCCATCAGTTTGTGCTCCTCAAAGCTTCCTTACTCCTCTAATGGCCTCCCCAAACCCCAAGATGAAGATGAGGAAGAGTGGAATGTGGGAAAGAGAGGGAGGCTTAGGGCTTAAGTAGTAGAAAAACTTGTATTAGATTGAAAACAACCGCAAACAGGTCAAAAACCAAGCAAAGAACTGCAACTTCGAAGAAGAAAATGAGGGAGACACAGCTGTGTGACCATGTGACACGATCATGTCACCATTCTACCTGCGTTGGCCTTCGGCTGATCTGGGTAAACACGATCGCGTGACACGACTGTGTAACTATAAGCTCATTTTTTGCCCCTTCTGTTTATTGCCTGGCACGGCCGTGTCAATGAACGACACGGTCGTGTGGCCCTTTCCTCCTTGGGCACATGAGCACACGGTCATGAGACACGACCATGTGCAACTGCTCTCCCCCAGCTGTGAATTACCACACCGGCGTATGTGATGGCACACACGACCGTGTCACAACTGCTTTCATTTGGCTACAACAAGTTATGCTCCGCACTGTCGTGTGTGATGTTACACACCACCATGTATGGGTGTTAATCCATTAGTTCCAAGTGTCCATTTGAGCTTTAGAAAATTTAGAAAAAATCCAAAAATCCTGCAAAATAAACCATGACACGATTAGGCCATAAAACATTATTTTGTGCAAAAAATAATTGATTAACCCCAAAATAAGATGATATCAATAAAATACATATAATGGAGCTAAAATATAACGATAACAGCACCAAAATGCACATAAATATGTGGATGAAAAATGCAATTTCAATCCCGAATCACACCCCCAACTAGCTTTCTGCGAGTCTATAGAAAAACAAGTGATAGATTCAGATAAATAATAAGAGCACACATCAAACTCCAAATAATTCATGATAAATAGAAAATTTTAAACATAATCTCAAATTCAAAAGAGAGCAAATCCATGAACAACACTTCAATTTGGCTCAAACCAATAAAGCAATACCAATGTTTTGCATTCATTGAGATTAAAGAACAACGGCATATCATAGTATCACAATTTCAAGGGTTCGGCCAAAACAACACCTAGTTTTCCTTACGCATGTAGGTGGGAGATGTGGCTCATGCTTATTCACTCTTTTTGTTTTGTTTTGTTTTTGTTTTGTTTTATTTCGTGCACTCTCCTAAACCATACCTTTCGACGTGAATCCCTATTGCTTCTTGAGGCGTGAGGAACTGGCTACTTGACAAGACTAGGATAATGATGCACTTATTTCTTTCTTTCTTTCTTGCTCTTTTTTTATTTTTCTCCTTTTTTCTTTTTTGTATCTACACACCAAGCAACCACTCCTTAAGCATACACCAATCATATGTCCATGGCCAAATCCCATCAAATTGAAAACTAATCTACAATATTGACTCAATCCAACTCATGCATCAAAAAGTTAGCACAAAACTATTGTAAGCCATCTTGAAGACAAAATTCATCGAATTATGCACTAATTCCATGAATAGCATATTAAAATTGATTTTACAAAGAAAACAATAAACTCATGCCAATCACAATTTAGGAGTTTGATTATAGAGTTTCAATCCAAAAATATGCATGAACATGAAGCATACAAGGGACTAAGCACAATGCTAATGGCACAGGGACAAGAAGGACGCAAATGATATGCATGTAAAGTATTGGGTGATGGTATAAAGAAAAAAGAAAAAAATTTTAAACAACAGCAACTAAATAACTAAATCCTAAAACCACATAATACTCTCCCCCTAACTAAAGAAAAACATTGTCCTCAATGTTAAAAGAGTATAGATTTATTGAAAAGAAACTAGCCTAGAATGCTTACAAATAGAATGCATAAATAAGATTCCATGCTACTAGAACGAACACACCAAAGTCGAAAGGCGGATCACGGATGTCCAAGGGTGGAGGAAGTTGCTCAATCAATTCTTTGCTCTCCTCAACTAGCATCTTCACTCACAAATCACTTAGGATCCTAGCAACACAACTACAAGCGATCCCTCCACAAATTATTTTATTATGACTTGTGAGAGAGAGGTTGCATCAAATCCAAAGTGGGCATTGTTGTCTTTCGACAAAGTTTTACCAAATATAATCATTAAAATAAATTAATGAAATGAAAGCATGGTGGCAAAAAATCCTAGAAAAATTTACACTAATTCCGGTATGAAGCATGATCACGGGGGAGAGGAATGTGGGATTTTGGGAAAAGGCTGAGGAAGGGTGAAGTTTTGGCTCCACTGAAATGACTGCTACACCCATGTCCATATTTGCTTCCTCCTACTCATCCAAAATTGTTTGCCTGTCCTTGTTGGGATATTGATGATGTGCACAGGTGATATGTGTAAATTCAAGTGTATATAGGTAACAAAGAGTTAATTAATAAACCATGAAGATTATAACGCATTGTGAAGCAAATTGAAAGACCTAGAATCCACGATCGAAAGTCAACTTTCGAGCCACGAACTGATATGAAGGCTCAGAATTATAAGGCACATGAAAACTTAAGATCAAGAAGAGATAGCTTAAGATCGAAAGTCTAGCTTTCAACGAGAGCAACCTTGACTCAACACAACCAAAGAGGACTTCGTACAAGCACCTAGCGTCCTCTTGCTAGGAATTTCCACACCTTGTTACAACCAACTAGGAATTTCACAAAACCTTCCTTAACATGTCGGAATTACAAACACCAAGTCTTCTTCAAAGACATTACAACAAATATAGATATGAGTACAAAATTTCCTAAAGCCAAAAGTATATATGAGTGCATATGTGGCTTAAGAAATAAAAAAACTCTTGATCAAATAAATTGTTATAGAGTAGCACAATTTGATTAAAAGAGTTGTCTTGAAAAATGATTCTCTAAAATATGCACTTGGGCTTTAGAGATCAATGATCAAGTTTTAATCTTTGAAAACGTATAACTTTAAGAACACAAAGATTAAAAGAGAACTTGTATTTTGAATCACAATATGAAAAGCTATAATCTTGGAGATCAAAACAAGTTTGCAAAAGTCTAAAAATAATCAAAAATTAACTGAGAATTGAGTATAAAAGAACTTTAAAAACAATAGCCTTTTTGAAAATATGCAGAACAAGTAAGAGCTTTGAGCACTGTGAGCAAAGAGGATATTTCTAATGATATGAAATTTTTGTTTTTAAAACCTCTGAAATCTCTGCTATTTATACATCAAAAATAGCTAAAAATAAGCTCAAAAGTCTCCTCCAATGGCTAGCTAACAGCTAGCACAAATCAAGTCGTATTGTCAAATCTGTCGAAGGTTGACCCAGATAGTCGGCTATTCTGGAGAATATTCGGTTATTTTATCTAGAGAGTCGGCTATTCTGGAGAATAGTCGGTTATTTTATCCAGATAGTCGGCTATTTCCAAGAATATGCGGCTATTATTCTGATATAGTTGTAGGCAAAATCTGACTGTCAGTAGTTAGCCATTTGAGTCAGATAGTCGGCTATTAAGGATACTGAAGTTTTTCTACTAGAAAATACTTGAAAAATAATTTATAAATATGATATCAAAGTATTATATTATATAGTATATTTTAAAATTATTTTTCCAGAAATTATGTGTAAATAAGATATACTTTGGCTTTTACATTCTAAGTATATAACTTACTAAGACACACATCACTTGCTCTCTTTCTTCAATCTTTGACTTGAGCTATCATGTCTTGATCTTAAGTCTTTATACGCTTCATGTGTTTGAGCCATCATGTGCTTTATTTCTTGACTCGAAAGTAAACTTCGATAATGGCTTCTAAGTCCTTCAATTGGCTTTACAATGCACTTAATCTCCATAGTTATAAGATAATCTATATACACTTGAAGTAAACATATTAGAACACATATCACTTATTCACATCATCAAAATCCACTGGGGTGGGTCTCAATATCCCAACAGAAGTTGCCTTGGCATTCTTCTTCAATAGCTTGCACTCACACGTGAAGTGGCTTGGCTTCCACAATTAACGCACATGTCAGTTGCCATGTCTATGAGTCAACTGCTTTTTGTACCTAATCTAATTCTTAAAACTATCTTGGTCTTGCATAGGATTTGCACTTTACTATGGCTTGTGCTCGACACTGACCTCTATATTAATTGCCTCGTATTCTATGCTACCATATATTACTTGTCTTCCAACATAATGTATTTTAAAAGGTCTTGGAAGGTGACAGATGCCAAATGGAGGAAGGTTTGTTTAGCACTAACAAACTTTTGTATGTTTGCAAGGAATCAAGTGCTGCACCGATCTGCTGCTCATCTGATAGTGGACTCCACACTAATTTTAAGGTCAAGAATGGCTAAGACAGCATGCATTAGTGATTTTATATGTTTTATTAAGGATCATTCTTGATATTTTTCTCCTTTGAGTTGGAGAGTGCTGAGTTACGTGACTGGGGTCAAGTCAAACCTCACCTTGAGTCCATCCTGATATCCTTATAGTGGTGTAATCCTCAAAATCCTATATGATATCATCTTCCATATAAGTAGGTAATAAGAAGTAAGTGATTTGGTTCTTTCCGAGGGCCTTATCATATTTTTCATATAGTGTTTGGTGTTTTATTTCTAATCATCGCGACCTAAGTTAAGATAAACTCAAGATATTTGTCTGCATTCAACGGATAAAGCATGTTTTTATTTAGGCTTCATAGTTATCCTTGTTAGACTTAGCACCATTAAGACGAAATGTGCTTTAACCATGGAGACCTATGGAGATTAATATTTTGCAAATTATCATTATAATTTCGTAAGCAACAAATAACAAATTTTCTCTAATGCAAAATAGAAGAGGAATTTTTTTGAAAATTATGGCTATGAATATTGTGGTTATATGGATCGGTACTTTGTTAATATTGAAATTATCATCAAATGTCATCATTTTCATGAAGTTTATGTCATATGTAGAATATCATAATAAAGTACATATACTTGTTGCATCTTCTGCCTGCGTTGTACTAGACTCAACTCAATTTCTAAGGGAATCAAGGAGTAAAAACCATGTTTTGTCTCACTAAATTCTTTCAATTAAAGTTTCAAATGTGTATATGACACTTTGACTGGCTGAGCTAGACGAGTGTGACCCATTGGAATCATACGCATCCAAAAAGATCATGTGGCATAAATGTAAGGGGTGAGCCTGACCAGACCCCAATAGCAGCTCAACATGACGACCTCCACAAGGCCGGCTCCCTCAGCATCACAGCTCAGCAGGAACGGCCCCTCACGAGCTAGTTTTCCTCAACGATGGCTTTCCATGAGGTTAACCTCGGTACCTGAGGCTGGCCCCTTACCAATAAACTCCGACATGGATGACATTAGCACTCACGTTGTCCCTTTAACTTCATGGCCCGAGCAGTCACCCACTGGGTAGGTCAGCTCACGCGACCACAATGGCACGATCTTAGGCGGTTAGGTCGCACCATGTCATTATCAATGATCCGGCCAACACATACATAACAGTTAGCTTTATCAAAGGGACAAGCATTCCATTTTGTCAGAGGGACACGTGGCTTGCTTTATTAAGGGCGTATAACGAGTTTGTTACAAGGGACGTGAGGAATCTTCTGATATAGCAGAACCACTCCCTAATTCTATAAAGCCATAGAAGCATCTCTTGCATCAGATATCTCTCAATCTATGAATCAACCCTAGCATCTCTATCTCTGCTATTTCATCTCAAAACCCTAGCGGTAGCTACTGTAAGCCAACGATCCTTCCTTCCCAGCTAGATAATAACTTATGCATCGGAGTCTAATCAGAGGACCATCACCCTCCATTCCCTTTGACTTGTTTTCTATCTGCGCAAATCATCAGAATTAAATGCTGGAAACAGCCTGTAACGGGCATAAATCCAAGTCATCAGTCGACTCAAGAAGACCTACCAGGCGACTGGGGTACTATGCTGACAAAGCCTTACATGCAATCTAATGGCTAGTAGTCTAGACATCTGCTAAAGGGTTCCCAAATATCTGTGATACTGTTTAGGCGTCAAGCTCTAACACATCATAAAACTTAACAGTCAGGCCAAGGGAAAATGAGTTACTAGATTTTTGGGAAAAAAATATCAGACGTCTACAGAAGGGGAACTAGATGTCAAGGTGACTGTTCAGGCATTAAGCACTAAAGCTATATACGACTTAACTGTCGGGTTAGAGGAAATGAATTTACTAGAATTCTAGACCCAAAATACCAGACATCTGTAGGTGATCTCCCAGATGTCTGTCCAATACTGCAGACGCATATGAAGACACTATCAGACGTCTGTCCTATTAGGGTTTCTAGGGCATCCTAAAACATGCATGCCAGACATCTGGTTGACATTACTAGTCGTCTGATTGACGGCCGAAAGCTCAACTTTGAGCAGAATGCATATCTAACCCTATGAGATCAACACATGGATGATCTAAAGTGTCGTGTGTGACAAGTAAGTGCTTCTAGTAAGACTATTTAAGGCTTAACATTTTAATTCAATAAAGAAGTAAAGAAATGAAAGAATTACATATTGGTCCCCTTCACTTCCTATTGAATTCCTTGATGTCTACTATTAGAGTCCTTGAGTTCATCTCCTGATTTCCTTATGTCATCACTTTACATCATCATTGCTTTTAATAGAATTCGATCAACATTTGACGATGCTTTAATTAACTACAAAACATGAGCTAGTCATATTTAATTATGATTGCTCATCATCAAAAACGTCTAGTGAAGACCAACTAGATATCTGGTTGTTTGGCGCCTCATCTTGGTAAATGGGCTATCAGACGTTTGCTGTAGAGTAGACAGACATCTAGTGTATTCGAATGTCAGATGTATACTGTTGCAGACGTCTGGATCCTCTTCTTCAGTCGCCTGTTGGTAGTGTAGCTGCTTCTTTTTAACTCTCTATCTTTTTGGCTACCACTTGGGTCTACTGAACAGCCGTCTGACTTGAGGGATCAGACGTCTAGAGAATGGTCTCCAGATGTCAGATGCAACCTATTATATGTCTGATCCTGCTTGGGCTGTCTTCTTCCAATAGTTGTAGAGGGTGCTCCTGAGCTCCTAAAAATCTGCGCTATAAAAATCCTGAGCTCTTGAGCTCCAATAGTCTAGGACTCGTGAGACAATCATCTTCACTATAAAAATATGAGAAGAAAAAATAAGCTATAAAAATAGTGTTTTGTGCATAAATAAGTAATATGCTACAATTTCTCATGATAATCCAAATATGCACATATCGGAGTTAAATTGTAAATAAATTATGCACAAAATGCAAGTATATGAGGGTGAAATATGCAATATTTCACCTCAATCACATCTCCAACTAGCTTTTTGCTGGTCCCTAGGAAAATAAGCGATATTTTTTAGAATAAACAATAAGCATATCAAAATTTTATCAAATGACTATGGCACAATCCAAGATCTCGCTTTTCAACGTATTCCGGTATAAAATTTGAAACAATTATGAATACGAGCAAAAATCATGAAATTTTCTCTAACCAGCATATAATTAGCTGCCAATAAATTGATGATATATAATTTTCATAAGTAGAGAAAAATATTATATCCTAGTTTCATGAAACTTATAAGAAATTTGGTACTCACAAATGTGTCATTTTTCCTTAACTCATGGGATTGACAACTAAATCATGGTTATTTTCTTCTTCTATCCCTTTTTTGTATGCCTGATTCTTCACCCTGGTAAGCCTACGAAACAAAATGATATAAGTTTTTGAAGAGCTTCATTTAGAGTTTGCACAGAATTTGATGGCACTAAATTTCAAGGTCGTTTGCCCCTTAAATGAGTCATCGAAGTCTGCCCAAAATCTTCACCATAACGAGTCGGTTGACCATTCATATTACGGGCCCACCCGAACAGGAGTTTGAGTTTGCACCCGAAGTTCAGGCATGCTCTAACTGACTGTATGGCATGCTCGGTTCGGGCGTGCACCCAGGCTTGGGCGCGCCCAAGACGGGTGTGTGCCCTAGTTCATGCCCCTGCCCGAACCCATGAACTCAAGATAGCACCCAAATCTGGTGCTCGAGCATGTACAGGCTGAAGCCTGGGCATACCGGAGCCCACAAACTTAGGCTACTACCCTTGTCTGGTACCCGAGCATGCCCGGACTAATGCTTGGGTACGCCCGCGCCCAAGTTTTGGCCTTAGCCCGAGCTGCACTCGGGCTAGCGCCCCAGTTAGCACCCGAGCATGCCCAGGCTGGTGCCTCACCATGCTCGAGTCCAAGAGTGCAGGCTTAGCCCAAGCTGTACTCGGACTTAGCCCAAGTCATATGTCCGTGCTCAAGCTTAGGCAGCTCGGGCTGGGACCTTGTTTTTGGTTTTCTATGCTTTTAGAATGGCTTGTCTTTCACGTCACATCATATGTAACCAAAATCCTCTTCGTAACCAATTACGAACGTATTAGTTCTCATGCATCACATGCATGTTTCTCTTATTATTTGGACTAGGATCATAACCTATTTGAAACCCTAATAAGACCCTACTTTAGGTTGAGACTCATAGACCCTGATGATAATGACCGCGAGTAGTTGTTGTTGTCCCTGGTTCGTTATCATTATTATGTAGTCTGTCCCTTGATATGGTGTTGTCGGGACTACACTAGCTATATCAGTGATGAATTTTGCAGTTTTAATCCCTTCATTAACACTATGTTGCTGCAAAGCCTAGGATATGGTTAAATGCCTACCCCTATTTGCTTTGCAATCAGATAAGTATCGTTTGGTCTTAGCTTTGTCTTTGTTAGACCATATCCAACACACCTTGGCCAAGGATTTCTGCCAAGGACCGTACTGATTCTACGACACTAACTCCCCATAACGAGAGAGACAAATTCTCTCTTGGTCACTACTCCCCTCATACATTTCAAGTGTCACCCAATCTAAGAGATTTCAACAGGCCTTGCCTCGAAACTAGGTGAGAGATCTAAGTAACATCGTTCACGAACAGACTTGTACAATAACCTCAAGTCAAAGGATCAGCTTGTCTATCATCACATGATAGATGTTATTGACAGTTTGGTATGTGTTTTTCATGTAGCAGCTCTCGTTAGGTTGTTCAATGAACTCATTCTCTAAAGAGCACCTGTGTCTTGTCTCTAATTTCTCCAAATCAAACGACCATGAGATTTTCACCACCAATACTTAGTGAAGACAGACCACATAATAGTCTATCTGATGCATCAATGTCATTTCTTAATGCATCTACGACTACGAACAGTTTTAGACTTATGCTACAAATGATTGAAACACTTCTCCGTGATCATGATCCTTATCTCGATATATGTTTGACCTTGCATTAAGTCTGAGGAATTTATATAAGTATAAAATACATACAAATATTTATAATCATACTCAGATAAAACAGTACCAAATAGCATACTATTATTTTGAACAAGATGTCGCAATTACAAATAATTGGCCTCGAGTGCATACATTTCCCAACAATAACAACAATGGCAACGAAGTGACAAGGCAGTGACAAGGAGCAGAGATGAGGACAATGATTAGTGAAAAAAAATTTAAAATCCAGCTGATGTTTAAGTGGCTTAGATTTCAACTAGTTTAGGTACGTGTTTTTGTTTCTTTACCTAGTTATCATCCTGTTCAAGTTCATGTAGACCTTTAAACATGTCGGTTCAAAACTAGCTTAACGCATACGCATACCTAACCCAAACTATTTTCCACCATTAGGCAACATTGCTTGAAATGCCATCATGGGTACCTGGGGCTGCTTGGAAGTCTTGGTTGTTTAGGGTGCATCATGTACCTAGCAATTCAAGGGTCACATCGTTCGTGCCACAACCTTGGAGTTCCCATGTTACATTGGGTATAACGTAGCCACATAACTCAATTAGATATAATTTTATGTGAAATATCCTCTTTTTCAAAGGTTTTGGTCTCGTAGAAACCTATGGAACGGAGCTTTTCAAAAGAATATTAAAATCTTCTAGGTTGAATAAATTCTAACCATAGCAGCCTTTGAAGTCTATAGCAGTGAAATGGTTATAATTTGCATGCTATCATGATCTTTGTTTTTGTTGAGCGATAGATTCTTCATTTATGCACTATTTTTGTTGAGTGATAAAGAAGGAAACTGAAGATTTTAGATTATAGAATCATCCATCACATTTTTTATCAGGTAATACCATTTCCCCAAGAGGATCAATCTATGCACCGATTAATAGACACCTTAAAAAAGACAATTTTTAAGAAAGATTCATTTAATCAAATTATGCAATTTACATATAGGAAAAGAGTACACATTATAAACCATGCCCATATATTGTTTCTAGAAGGATTTGGTGGTTCATTTAGAAACTTCTTAATGGCAAAATACAACAAAATAAAATATATTTAAATTAAAAATTAATGCACCTTCTTGATATGTTCTTTGTTATGCTCATGTAGAGACAATCGATCATATACTCTTCCACTCTCAAATGGCTACAGATGGCAATTTGGCAAGAATAGATTAGGTTCAGGTTGGGTTTGACTTGACACGACTATCACCATGCCCAAAGCCAACCCAAATTTAAATTGATGCAGAGCTTCAAACCCGAATCCAACCTAGAAAAAATACCTGGGAGGGGCATATCCAAACTGTTTGCTTAAGTGGGTCAGATATGGTTTGGGTAGGGATCAGGTTTGAGCTACTCGGGTTGGGTTTAACAAAGGTTCAGTTTAGGATCAACTTGCTTAGGTTGGGTTGTACAATGGTTACCGTTTTAAATTATATTTATTAACAGATGCTGGAATCAAACTAATGACCTCTTTTCTCATGGTAAATACACTTGGCATCGAGGCACTTTTAGTCTACTTCAGGAAACTAGAGTATATATAAATTAAATGGTTATGTTTGGATAGACTCTAATTACTTAAGTAAATCCAAACATGTGTTGTTCTCTAATCGGACGAGATAGGTTGATCGGGATTACACCCGTATCCGTACGCAAAAATTCAGATGATGTTCAATTTGACCTGTAGGAATGTGACTCGTTTGCCACAACTTACTATGAAACTATATTAGAGACTTCATGTTTGGACATGTTTCTGTATACATGGAGGTATCCTAGAAAACCTACAATGTTGTCCCACCAGCATAAAAGAAAATGAAAACTACTTCTAATTGGGTTCGATGTATGGCTCATATGGAAAGTTGAGAACATTAGGATTTTTTAAGACAATGCGCAATTAATATCACCATCGAAAATGAAAACTACTTCTACTTGGATTCGGCTTATGGCTCATTTGGAAAGGTTAAATAATAGGATTTTTCAAAAAGATAATGCGCTATCAATCTCACCATCAGAACATGATTCTTTCCGTGGATTTAACATTTAGTTTTGCTTCTCTTTTACTGACAAATGGAAGCTCAGAAAATTCTTGCTTTGAATCGGACTCATAACTTTTAGGGAATTGACCACTTATTTTCAATTTTGCCATTACTCTCGTGCAAATACCACGTATTTAAAATTTTTCCACTGAAATTACTCCCAGTGCACTCCTAGCGCCAAATTTTTGAAAAAGCCCGTGGGTGCGCGTAGAGTGTAAAATGTCTGCTTGAAGGGCGAATGGCAGTAGGCAGCATCGTAGACCCCTCCTCCAGCCTCCCTAGTCCCACCTCATCCTCCATTGTCCTCCCCAGCCCCCTCTCCCTTTGTTGCCCCCTCCTTTGGCCTCCTCAATTCTAACTCCAAATCCTAGTAAATTGTCGTCGGAGTCCTCGTCGTCGTCGGGGACGGGGTAGACGAGAGTAAATGAGGAATCAATTCCAATTTTACATAATGTAATTGAATGGAAAACTTGTAAATAAGTGGTATGTGCATGGTAGTAAAACAATGGGTTTGCAAATCAAATCCATACCTTTTAGGTCTGTTTATAGAAACATCTACTTTTCACCGAAATCTTTTTTTCGTTCCTCATACTTGCATCTTGCAAACCTTTCAATGAGTTTAATAAAACGAAATAAAATACACCATGTTATATCAAGGTTAGATCTCACTGTTATCAAATTCAACCTAGATCTTTTGGCACGTATAGATAGGGGCGGAACCAGTATTAGATGACCAGGGGGCTGGACGGCGTTGCAAGAATGCATACAAATTGTATTCGTAAAGTACATAGATGCGATGATGTTCAAGTCGATGAGTTCAAAGAGATAAAGGATGTGTTTTACCATTACGTTTAAGTATATTTGAGGTGACGAAGTGAACAAAATAGATTGGAAATTCATTGCTCAGGCCCAATGCAACATAAGTGGGAGGAATCGAGTAAGAAAGTCGAAAAAAACACAAGTTTTAATTGGATGAGAACGAAAATAAGTTACGAAGATTCAAACCACATTACTTTAAATAAGCAACAAATTCTCACATGCATTTATTAAACACAAAATCGTTCACATATTAACGAAGATATGAACGAGAAACTAACACTGCTTACATCCTTAGCAAAAAACAAAAATTTAAAAATATAAACATTAGGACTTGCCAAAAATTAATTATTCTTTTAAATTTAAGGGGATGAGAGAAGCGTGTTTAGTAATAAAACATTTTATGTATATTAAATTAACCATGATAATTTAAAAACTCAAATTAGAGATCACAACGTTTACTAGTGTGATTGGACAATTCTCTGTTTTACAAAATATCTATGTGAGAATTTAAGCTTGAACTAAGTTATATTTTTGTTTAGATGTTTTTCTTTTCTCAATCAGATGCTGAGTTCGCCATGCTATAATTAAAACATGAAGAAAAAAACTGGCATAGCTTCAAATGAAAATCTCAAAATTTTGCAGACAAATTTTAATGTCATTTTCTATAAAAATCTAAAAGTTTACTAGACACTATCCCAAAATTTAATGTTATTTTATCTAAAATTTTAAAAGTTATCTAAAAGTTTTCTAGGCATAAAAGTTTACTAGTGTTAGAAGAGGATTAACCATGGCAAATAGCCATGGTACTATATTTATAAAACTCTCATGTTAAGTTGGGAGTCCAAGGGCCTCCCCACTAACTTAGTGGGGAGTAATGGAGAGTGATGAGGGGAGGGAGGCCAAAGGCCTCCCTCAACTCACAACACTCCCCCTCATCTCTCCATTACCTTGGGTTAAGCATATGAATACTTCAAGATTCAGTATGCCAATGGGGTGGATACTTCTGGATCCAGAGCCACTGTGGTTGCCTCGTTAAAACCTTAGCTGTGGAAAACCTAGTGGGAAAAACCAGCAGCTTAAGGGAAAAGAGTACAACTATCGAGGGACTCCCCCTGATCTGTACAAGCTTCAGTCTTGCAGATCTCCTATGTATCTATACAATCATCTCCTATTCGTCTATACATCCATCATGTTCTGAAAGAAAATACAATTATCACTCATCTGTACAAGTTTCACTCATCTAGCGGCTATTGGAAGGCAGAGTCGCTCTGGAGTGTAATGCTCTTCGAAGTTGGTAGATGACTCCACTAAAGTATTCTTTGAATCAGTCTTCAGTGTGTCTGCAAGGTACTGCTAGACCTGGCTGGGCGTTTTCAATACTTGCTTCGTGGATGATGAGCTTCTCAGAAGATGTAGACATTGGATGATGATGTGTATATATTTAGGAGGTGGCCGGCCTATTGTGTTTCAGTCATCGCGATGATCTTTAAACCTGCATATGCAATATATATTCTTTGACCCTTGGAAGTTGCGCAGAAGCAGCCTATCCTTGGTCTAGTGTTGCTCTCCAGGACAACACTGTATCTGGTTAACAACTTTACTGGAGACGTTCTATCAAAGATACGTGCAGTTGGCCAGATAATACACTAGAGCTTGGCTCTTCGGGATCTAGGATGTCCTCCCCCTCTTCCAGCTACTGGAAGGTGTCATAAATAAGCATCCATTTTTAATAGGTTGCAAAATGACATCATTCTTCGTAAACTCCAGGTGTATGAAGAATATGAAAGGGTTCCACCACGAAGGTGTTTAATATGTAAGCCGAGACATCTTCGGCATGATTAATAATAGTTCATCTTCACGATGATTAATGTCATCTTCAGGATGATGGTTCATCTCCAGGATGATAGTTCATCTTCAGGATGATTAATGTCATATCCAGGATGATGGTTCATTTCCAGGATGATGGTTCATCTCCAGGATGATAGTTCATCTCCAGGATGATTAATGTCATCTTCAGGATGATGGTTCATCTCCAGGATGATAGTTCATCTTCAGGATGATTAATGTCATCTTCAGGATGATGGTTCATCTTCAGGATGATAGTTCATCTTCAGGATGATTAATGTCATCTTCAGGATGATTATTGTCATCTTCAGGATGATTAATGTCATCATCAGGATGATCGTTATACCTAGGTTTTTCATTTCCAATGTATGCTTTAAAGCTATCTGAAAACTCAATGGTCTCTGCTGGAGATCCTATTAGCTTTAAGTCGACCATATGTAAGGCAAATATAACGAATCCTGTCAACGATCTTTCGAAAAAGATACAAGGGCAGAATATTTCTTAAGATCAACTAATGATCTTTGTATCCTTTATGGAGAAGACGTTTCTACGTTTCTCTTTCATCTCTGGAGGTAGAGTATACCCTTCTGGAAGTTTTATATAGATCTCTATATCTATATTGCAGTATATATATGCAGTCACAACGTCCATGAGCTGTATGTATTGGCTTTTGCAGAGAAGTGTAGGCTTAGTAGGAAAATGATCACATTTCCTTCATTTCAATTTCTTTATGAAATTCGAATTATATTCCACAGGTTTTTACACATTCAGGTGTATGGACTACTGGTCCAAAGACTTTGCTTTTCAAGAGTGAGTCCAGCTCTACTCTTATTGCCTCATCCCAATTTGGCCATTCTATGCGTTTACGCTATAGAAAAGTGGGTAGATGTCATCGTCGTATTCAGCGACGTGAACGGCAATAGCGAAAGCAAAACCGTCGACGACGACTGTGCTATATATGTCCAGTACCTCTCCAGTACGTACGTAATATAATGATGTTTCTCCTGTTGTTTCCTCTGCAGGGGAAATTAGGAGGGGATAGGTTGCTGGTCTGAGCTCATTATCCTGTGGTTGGATCATTTTTATATATCCAGGAATCTTCATATTATGAGGAAATTTTTATTTTGAACCTGGCCGGCGTCCTCTTTTCAAATGAGGTACAGCCAATTCTGCTGCCGGTGGATTGCATCCATCTTTGGGAATGTCAATCCTAGCTGGCGTGTTGGCAGCAGGGACGTGTGAACGAACAATCTTCTGGTTGTCCGCAATTTTATCCGTCAATTGATGTACTTTAGTCTGAATGTGAAGGATCTTCTGGATCTCAACGTCACACAGAAAAAGTATGCGGATCATAACGAGATGAGGACTTATGTGTCCCCTGATATGGTCTCAGAAGCTTCGGGCTTCTTTAGACTGCGTGCCTATTACAATGAGACTTTACTCATCAAATTCACATTTATCAAGACTTGGAGGTAAACCATAAGAAAGCGGCATCAGCAATAAGATATGGCCACAAGCGGGCCGTATCGTGATAAGCGATGCGGAGTGCAGCTTGTTGGTCCCTAAATATCAACAGGCAACTGGAATCTAACAATGGACGTGAAATCCATTGGAGTCTCTTTACCAGAGACTCTGATAACCCATTCTGAGTATGAACATGCTACAGGATGTTCAATTTCAATGCCAGTTGCTTGGCAGAAGTCTTGAATGATATGAGTGGTGGATTCACCCTTATTATTAGCTTTGAGAAAGCTATGTTGCGAGTGAATATGAAGGTACACAAAAACCATCTAGTAGATGCATATATCAGTACAGTAATGAAGTACCGAAAATGGTCCATTTGCGGGGTGAATAGGCCCGCAAAAGGTCACCATGTATTCTCTCAATGAAGCCAGGAGACTCTAAACCCACTTTCAGGAGGGAAGGTCTCTCTCTAAGTTTTCCCTTATGACAAAGGGGGACAAGGAAACTCAACCTTTTGAAGAATCTTTAGGTTCTCCAATGTATTCATTTGATGATGCGTCCATCATCGCTGATCCAAGATGACCAAGTCCATTTTTGCCAGAGTTAAAAACTATGGCAATGAAAGGCACTTCTGGTGCTTAGTCAAGTTGGCTTTCTATAGGATGAATATCTGTAATTATAGGGGCCCGACGGGGGTCCAATGAAATCGTAAGTAGATGGTCTTCTGGACATTTTCTTGACGAGTTACATATTGATATTCAATAAATATTATCCACAATTTTCAAGTTATTTTCTATAAAAGAAATATCCTTGAAAAGTGGAGATTTCCTATATGTTTATAAGGAGAATTTGCACCTTATAGTCTCGTTGTATGTGGGAGCAATATCAATGCTACACCAGTGCAACGAGGCACTGTCCACAATATTCCATACTTCATCTATAAGTAAAACCAAATTTTATTTAAGTCAATGAAAAAGACATTCAAAATAAAAGTTCGTACTTAAGCAAATTAAAGATGAAGCAACATTGAATTTTAAATGCATAGATAAAAGATGAAGCTTAATCGAGCAGGTCGTCGTTCTCGAAGTCATTTGCAGTGAACATCATTGGTGGCTGAACAGCCGCCAAGTTTGTTTCAGGCAGAGACTTCTGGCTCGCCTTATATAGGACCTGGAGGTGGCGAGGAGTGCGGCAGATTCTGGACCAATGGTCAGTCATGCCGCATCTATGGCATTTATCCTCCCAGTTCTTCTTAGGAAGTGACACTTGTTCAGTGTTCTTTTGCTTCTTTATGAAGTTACTCTTTCCTATATTGTTGTTATTGGATGAGGGTGCTGCTCCTCGTCCATTCTTCATCACGGCTTTCCCTTTGTTATTATTAGCCTTCTTCTTGTTTTTCCACTTCTGGGGAGAAACGTGGTGGGCTTCAGGGATAGGTGCAGTGCCAGCTGGATTTAAATTATGAGTGGCTAGCAGTAAATCTTGATTCTGCTCTGCCCTAAGTAGGCATGAGACCAGATCAGAGAATTTAGTGAAGTTGTGTTCACGATACTGCTGCATGAGGATTGCATCTTCCTCGTAAAATGAGCTAAATGTCTTTTCCAACATGCGTTGTTCTGTCACTTCTTCACCACACAACTTCAGGCGTGAGGTGATATTATGAAGTGCAGAATTATACTCAGCGACGGACTTATAGTCCTGAAGTCTGAGGTTTTCCCACTCATAACTGGCACGCGGTAATATTACATCAATTTGATGTTTATACCGTGTCTCCAGCGATGTCCAAAACTTCATTGGGTCCTCTACCGTTAGGTATTCGGCCTTTAAGGTCCGATCTATATGTTTCCTAATGTAGATAATGGATTTCGCCTTATCCACATCGGAGATAATGGTAGGAGTACTGCTAGACGATTGGGCCGCTTCTGGGGCTTTACTAGCAGAAGCATCGGCCGCTGCTAGGGCCGATGAAGGAGCCAAAATTGAGCCAATGAGGGCCATTGAACGCAAGTGGAACTTCAGGTCCAGTCGCCAACTCAGGTAATTTTTTTTTCTGCAGCATCAAGGACCTCGAAATCGACGCTTGCCAATTTTGCCATTTATCTATGCAATTTAAAACAAGCACGAATTAATGTAAATTCACGCATTAAAAATTAAAATAAGTAAAATGTGGGGATCGGCCAGATACCCAAAAACGTATAAAGTCCAAAGTCCGAATATACAGTTCATAAAGAGAAGAAAAATACAATTTGGAAACCAAGAAGTGGTCCCTGTCAAATGAAAATATAAACTCCGTCTTCATATCTCGGTACACCGGTCTTTGGCATTAATACATTTAATCCTCACTTACAAATTCTCTCAAAAGGAAAATAAAATTGCAAGGAATTTAAAAGGTATCAAACTGGCCGATCCCAAAAATCACATTTTAGCTTATATAAACAACCACGTAGTTTATAATATGCTACAGGCACAAAAGAAACAACCACGCAGTTTATATAACACATGCATATATAATATGGAAAAAGAGACTATAAAATATAATAATCTCTCGGACCACGGGGAGACGTCATACACCGTTAGGTTAGTTGACTAACGGCAGAGCGGTCGCAGGATCCTTAAGATAATTATATTTTGAAAAAAATCCTAATATTTCATAAATTAATAATAATGCAAGGGTGTTATAATTTTAGCAATATGACGCGATAGGCTCATAACAAAGAATTAAAATAAAATAATATTTTGAATGGGGCTGCAGGCCCATAAATATTAATCATTCTAATATATTATTAATATTTGGGCAGCAGTCACATTTGCCAAAAATTAACAATTAAATATTGACATTGAATTAAATTGGCTTCAGGCCCAATCAGCCAAATGAAAATCATTTTAATTGGCAATTTAAATTATCTGGGCTTCTGGCCCAAATAAGCAGACAAAATAAATTATTGTTGTAATATGGACTGCATGCCCATAAGTTAATTTAAGCACATTTTAATTGTATTTTTTATGTATTGGGCTTCAGGCCCAATAAACAGCCCAACAAATTCATTAAACAGTTTTGGACTGTAAAATTTAAAAACAATTTTAACTCAAACCCAAAAAACAAATTTTAGGGTTAATTAATGACAAAACCCCCCTCAACCCCTTATTTTACAGATTTTGTCCCCTCATCTTCGGGTCTGTACGTTAGCAAAAATCGCAAGAGATCAACTTATAGCAATGCATCCCATATGGCGTAGGCAAAGCCCACTCCTTTATTGTTTTAATTTGTTGTTCTTTTATGGAAACTAGCATGGTTTTTGCCTTCAATACGTTGAACTTCTCATTTTTTTCATTCTTGCTACTTATTTTTACTCATCCAATTACCAGGAGCATGATGATGTTCTCTCTTTAAATGAAAGAAGAAGGTTGGCTTGTGTACCAATGCTACTGTGTTTTGAACCCACCTACTGTGATTCATTTATTCATATATTCAATATAACTATGCATGTGGGATCCTTGCATCAAGTTGTTCATAATGCATCAAGCAGCTCAATCCTCTCATATTCAAAATGATGTCCAAATTAACACTGAAACTGTCAATGACTCATTTGGCAATGAAGTTTCCGAATCTGAGCTTCCATTCTAAGTTAAAATCAAACCAATTAAAACATGCATTCATGTAGAGCTTAATTATTTCTGAATGTTTCACAAGGTCTGGGGTCATTAAAATCTTGGCATCCAAACAAGCCTAGTTCCAGGAGCCTTGGGTGAAGCTTCAAATATAACCAAAAGCTAATAAATCATGATACGTAATACCAAAAGCAATTAATCATACTTTTAATTTGAAGAACCTGAGCCCCTGTTAAAATCCAGAGATGCCGAAATACAGAGATGCTTCAAAATACAGAGATGCTTTAAAATCAAAATTATGTATTATAACGTGCCTATTAAAATCATTTATGTATTTCAAAATCAAAATCATCTCTTTGTTTAAAATCATCTCTGCGAAGATCAACGTGCCGTATACAGAGAGGGCCCCCCTTCGGGGGGAGCCAAAGGGTTTGTCAGGGGTTTTTTATTTATTATTTTAATCAGTATTAAACATGATATAGTAGATTTAAACAAGCCGAAAGAAAGGCTGTGAAAAATCATATCAAATTATTTGTTTGTAATTTTCTACGGGATCGATAAGATTTACCTCTAGATCAAAGATCTAGGGACGACCGTAATAAGAAAAAGCCGTAGATCGAAATCTCACTCCCGATACGCCTAAAAGATCGCCGAAACGGTTCTCCGTAACTGTTCCCCGCAAGCCGGATCACCGCAACAATTAGATTCCTTAGCGCGTAGGGGGTTAAATTTGAGGGGAGACTGGATGAGAAGCTCAAAAAAGATAAGAGCGTAGGTGCTGATAACGTGTTAGAAGAGGATTAACCATGGCAAATAGCCATGGTACTATATTTATAAAACTCTCATGTTAAGTTGGGAGTCCAAGGGCCTCCCCACTAACTTAGTGGGGAGTAATGGAGAGTGATGATGGGAGGGAGGCCAAAGGCCTCCCTCAACTCACAACAACTAGACAATATTCCAAATTTTGATGCTGTTTTATCTAAAAAGCTAAATGTTCACTAGAAAATTCCCATTAAAACAAATCCTGCTGTTAGGAATCAAAACTTGGACCTCAAGATCAGGGAAGGAACGCACAACCACTAGGTCAGAGAGACAGTTGTGTTATTGGGAATGAATTTTATTTACTTATCCTATATGGCAGGTCTGCTGCCCCATATATATGTATGTGAATTTTGAAAAATGGGGGGGCGGGGGGCGGGCCCCCCAACTCTAACATGGGTCCACCCCTGCGTATAGAAGATGTGCAGTTAAAAAAAGAAAAAAATACACAAGACTCGCATATATTGTACTTGATTATCACAACCTTGTTATTAAAAACGCATTAAACACATGCAATTTTGATGGCTTGTCCTTGCATTAAAAGTTGAGAATATGTATTGCTGAATGTTTTATTTATTACATACTCATTAAACGCATGCTATTTTGTTATTTCATAATGAAAGGCATGAAAGAAATAGATATTATGGGGAGTTTCACAACATGAACATATTTGTGTTTAATTAAACATATATTGCATTTACATTGAACACTAATATTATGACAACTTTTGTGAATCCATCAAATTGTTGTCAAATCGAACAGTTATTCTCGCAAGACTTTATTTCTTTATTTGTCTTAACTCCATCAGCACTATGTTTAATTAGATATTTTGGCTTGCACAGTTAAAATAAAGACTTGTGGTTTCATACAGGAAAATTAATAGATAGAGGGGGGTTTGCAGTATAATATGGTAAGTCGTATATATTCCTCCTTATCCGACCGAAAAAATCAAAGGGTGGGGAGCCTTTAAGCCTTGACATACGAGGCCATGCATGCCATAGCAGTAGCAACATTACTCCTTTTGCTAACCTCGGCCTCCCTGAGCACCGCAGAAACCATTGATGAATGCTGGCGTAGGCTTCCCGGAGACGACATCGATGATTGCAAGATACTGTTGACACAACAGATCGCTAACAACAATGCAAAACCGGCTTCTGGCCATTGCTGCAGAAATATATTGAGAACAGATAGGGAGGCCCAACAGTGCTGGCATACCCTCTTCGGCTACCAAAAGGCTCGTGATGTTGTACCCAAGATAGTTCGGGCCTGCAAGTTTCGACGGACGAATGTGATTCTGCCAGGGCTCGGAGGGAGTATTGGGTGGTCACCGCTTGTGCCTGGCCCTTATAGAGGTCGTCCTATTCTTAGTCCATTCCCAGAAATTGGCTGGGAACATCGGTGGTGGATGCGGCTTCAACGCCGTCCTCCCAGTGACAAATAGAGAGAAACCAAGACCGCAACAATGGGACTGTAGAAATTCTGCAGTTTGATATGCTTGTTGATGGTGTAGCCCTTTTTGTCGTTTAAAGCCCTACCAGACTTCAAATAAAACTTTTTGGCAACATAAATTTCCAAATTATGATTGGTATCTGTTATAAAGAAGAGATATTTAATCTTGTTACTTGATTACCTCATGTTGATATCTAGAATCTTACTTAGATTGGGTACGGCTACTGAGGTGAGTATTTACGCAACAAGGAGCTCGTGCAAGTTTTCGTCGGGCTAAGAGAGTGGTTCATTCCACACCGCCTAAAACAGATAGAAGACACGTCAAAGGAAATGGAGGGTGATGGCCCTTTGATTAGACTCTGATACATAAGTTAGTATCTAACAGGGGAAGGAGGGATCATTGGCTTACTATAGCTATCACTAGGGTTTTGAGATGAAATAGTAAAGATAGCGATGTTATGGTTGATTCAGAGATTGAGAGATACCTAATGCAGGAAACTCTCCTATGGATTTATAGGATTAGGGAGTGGTTACGCAATGTCAGCAGATTCTATATGTCCCCTTTAACAAACTCATCATACTCCCTTAATAAAGCTGGCCACGCGTCCTTTTGACTAAATGGAATGTGTGTCCCTTTGATAAAGCTGACTTTTATGTATGTGTTTGCCGGATCGTTGAAAACGACATGGAGAGGGTACGACCTAACCGCCTGAGATCGTGTCGCTGTGGTCGCGTGAGTTGACCTACCAAGTAGGCGAGTGCTCGAGACATGAAGTTGAAGGGACGATGCAGGTGCTGAGGTCATCCCTGTAAGAGTTTGTTGGTAAGGGGCCAGCCTCAGGTGCCGAGGTTATCCTCATGGAAAGCCATCATTGATGGAGTTGACCCTGTGAAGGGCCGTCCCTATTAAGCTGTAATGCTGAGGAAGCCGGCCTTGTGGGGGTCATCCCTATTAAGCTGCTATTGGGCTCTGGCCAGGCTTACCACTTACGTCGATTCCATATGATCTTTTCGGATGTGTATGATTCCAGTGGGTCCCACCCGTCTCGCTCAGACAATCAAAGTGTCACCTACACATCCGAAAATTTAATGGGAAGAATTTAGTGAGACAAAACATGGTTTTTACTCCTTGATTACCTTAGAAATTGAGTTGAGTCTAGTACAACACAGGCTGAAGATGCGACAAGTATATTATACTTTTATGATAGTCTACATATGACAAAAACTTCATGAAAATGATAAAATTTGACGATAATTCCAAGATTAACAAAGTCCCGATTTGCATAGCCATAGTTTTCATAAAAATTTCCTAACTCTTTGCATTAGAGAAAAATTTATAGTCGTTGCTTATGAAATTATAATGATACTTAGCAAAATATTAATCTCCATAGGTCTCCATGGTTAATGCACATTTCGTCTTAAGGATGCTAAGTCTAACAAAGATAACTATGAAGCCTAAATAAAAACATACATTATCCATTGAATGCAAACAAATATCTTTAGTTTATCTTAACTGAGGTGGCAAATACTAAAATAACATGCCAAACAATATATGAAAAATATGATAAGGCTCTCGTAAAGAACCCAATCGCTTACTTCTTATTACCGAGTTGTATGGAAGATGATATCATATAGGATTTTGAGGATTGCACCACTATGAAGGATATCAGGATGGACTCAAGGTGAGGTTCGACTTGACCTTAGTCATGTAACTCAGCACTCTCCAGCTCTAAGGGAAATATCAAGAATGAACCGCAATAAAGCTTATCAAATCACTAATGCATGTTGTCTTAGCCATTCTTGACCTTAAAGGCAGTATGGAGTCCACTATCAGATGAGCAGCAGATCATAGCAGCACTTGTTTCCTTGCAAACATACAAAAGTTAGACAGTGCTAAACAGACATGCCTCCATTTTGCATCTGTCACCTTCCAAAACCTTTTAAAATGCATTACGTTGGAAGACAAGCAACATGTGGTAGCAAAGTTAGAATACGAGGCAATTAATATAGAGGTCAGTATCGAGCACAAGCCACAGTAGAGTGCAAATCATATGCGCGACCAAGATAGTTTAAAGAATAAGATGAGGTAGAAAAAGCAATTGACTCATAGACATGGCAACTAACATGTGCGTCAATTGCAGAAGCCAAGCCATTTCACGTGTGAGTGCATGCTATTGAAGAAGAATGCCAAGGTAACTTGTGTTGGGATATTGAAACATACCCCAATGGATTTTGATGATGTGCACAAGTGATATGTGTACTAATATGTTTACTTCAAGTGTATTTTAATTATCTTATAACCATGAAGATTAAGCGCATTGTAAAGGCAATTGAAGGACTTAGAAGCCGTGATCGAAAGTCTTCTTTTGAGTCAAGAAATAAAGCATATGATGGCTCAAACACATGAAGCATATAAAGACTTAAGATCAAGACAAGATGGCTCAAGTCAAAGATTGAAGAACGAGAGCAGGTGATGAGTGTCTAAGTAAGTTATATACTTAGAATGTAAAAACCAAAGTATATCTCATACACACACACGCATAATTTCTGGGAAAATCATTTTAAAACATACTATATCATCTAATACTTTGATATAATTTTTATAAATTATTTTTCAAGTATTTTCTAGTAGAAAAACTCTAGTATCTATAAATAGCCGACAATATGAGTCAGATAGCCGACTACTGACATTCAGATTTTTCCTACAACTCTATCAAAATAATAGCCGCATATTTTTGGGAATAGCAGACTATCTAGATAAAATAACCAGCTATTCTCCAGAATAGCCGACTATCTGGGTCAACCATCGACAGATTTGGCAATACGACTTGATTTGTGCTAGCCATAACTACCCATTGGAGGATACTTTTTGAGCTGATTTTAAGCTATTTTTGCTCTATAAATAGCAGAGATTTTAGAGGTTTTAAAACAACAATTTCATATCATTAGAAATATCCTCTTTGCTCAAAGTGCTTAAAGCTGTCAATTGTTCTTCATATTTTCAAAGTTCTTTTATACTCAAGAATCAGTTTAATTTCTGATTATTTTTAGCCTGTTACAAACTTGTTTTGATCTCCAAGCTTGTAGCTTTTCATATTGAGATTCAAAATACAAGTTCTCTTTTTAATTTTTGTATTCTTAAAGTTATTCTTTTTCAAAGATTAAAACTTGATCATTGATCTCTAAAGCCCAAGTGCATATTTTAGAGAAACAATTTTCAAGACAACTCTTTTGATCAAATTGTGGTAATCTATAACAATTTATTTGATCAAGAGTTTTTCGATTTCTTAAGCCACATATACACTCATATATACTTTTGGCTTTAGGAAATTGTGTATTCAAATCTATATTTGTTGACTTGGTGATTGTAATTCCCACGTGTTAAGGAAGGTTTTTTGAAATTCCTAGTTGGTTGTAACAGGTGTGGAAATTCATAGCAAGAGGAAGCTATGTGCTTGTACAGAATCATCTTTGGTTGTGTTGAGACAAGGTTGCTCTCGTTGAGAGTTAGTGGATCGATTGCTGGACGTAGGCCAAGGTTGGACCGACCTAGGATAAAATCTCTGTGTTTGCGATGTGATCATATTTCTTTTTCTCTTATTATATTGCGTGTATGTTTTTATTTCCACTGCAACTCAAATTTCTACAAGCTATAATATTTGTGTTGATTAAGTACCGATCGAGGTAACTCTTGTTGGAGACTTAGGCAACTTTTAGAAGGGTTTATTTTACGTGAAATACTTTTATTTCTTTATACAACACTATTCAACCCCCCTTTAGTGTTGTCTGCCGTCCACAGGAGCCAACAACATCAAGTCCTTACAATGAATTTATCTACAAACTTATTTTAATAATTGATTCCGATGTTACTCATTTTTAGGTTGTTGACTTAGGCTGCGATGACCACATAATATGGGGCAGAGTTATATTCATAAATTATCGGTTGATCTTAAAAGGCATTATATACCTATTTATAGGGAATAAGTTCAGCATAGATGTCAAAAGCATCGAAACATTTTACTAGACTTTGGAGGCATGGAACCTTGCACATTGATGATGCATTGCTTGCTCAAAGGATACATCAGAATTTACGTTTTGTAATTAGGATTTTGCAAAAATAAATTCGGTGAGTACTGTCATGAAGACTTGTATATATAATGGGAAAAATTAAATTTTTAGCTGTTTATCAAAAAATTTCTTTTAAGTTATTGCATCTGGTCAGTTTTATGTTTTTCATGTTCTGCATCTAATGATAATAATAATATTGCATCTATGAGATAAGGCATATTAGACTAAGACATGTTTATCAGGATCGCTGTCTATAGACGGGATACTAACATCAAACAGTTTTAGTTAGTGGTTAGCTCACAACAAATAATTGTTAAATAAAAGATGCAGTGAAATAAACTTAGAAAATTACAAACACAAGTAATAGAAATTCAAACAATAATGCAAATCAATCACAAACACAATGATTTTATCCTGGTTCAGGCAACTCCTGACCTAGGTCTAGTCCTTCAGCAATTATCGGTTGAGCTTTTCGCTATATTCAAAACCTAAAAGAAAGTACACCTTCACAACTTGACAAACAATGCTTGCCAATAGCAAAACATGATCTCTACAAACTTGAGATAAAAAACTACTCTTAATACTAAGAGCAAAATACCAATTCAACAAACCTGAGGCTAACTCCTTACGTCGAGATGAACATGTGAGAACAAGAATACAATAACCATATAGCCTTGAAGATGAAGTTGTGCTTGAACGTGGCTAAGGGTGAGGGTTTCAGTTCTATTTAATTTGGCAATGAAGAATATAAACTGGGCACAATGAGAATGGAAGATGAAAGGCTTTAATCTCAAGGTAAATATGCGATTTATTTTCTTCTTATTTCTTTTCATGTATTTTTCATGTAATCTCTTGTTATGAAAAATCTTGAATAAATGCCGATTTATAGAAATGAAATTCTGTGAGAGAACGTTTCAAAAATGCCCATCCCAACGACAAAAAATGGATGTATGCGTAAATCCCGTTTTGTTCAACAACTAGTTAGTTACTCCACTTGAGTTCATTCAATAATCAACTAATGGTCGTTAGTCAACTGGGAAAACAAAACAAATCTACTAATATCTTAGCCAGAAGCACAACCAAGTTTTGCTCAGTATTAGTCAATTAGTGTTATAGCATTGGTCGACTAGTAGGCTGTTAGTCGACTAGCAAGTCTTCTCTAGTCGACTAACCAATCAAGTCAACAAATGAGTCTCTATTTATAAGTATTCAACTAGTGGTCTCCTATTAGTTGCTAGCTTAGGTATTAGTCGACTAGTAGGCCAACATTAATTGTCTGACATGTAATGTTAAGTCTATTTCTAGGCAACTATTAGTCGACTAGGGGTTAGAATTTGTCGACTAATGATGACTAAAATGCATAGTTAAAGTACAAAACGTAAGATATTTATGTATGAATTAGTTCCTATTAATTCTAAGTTATTTTCTTAAGGTTTCATGTGTGTGCATGACATCTTCAAGGCTTTAATAAAGTTTTGTAAGACAAGAAAAGTAAATGCATCAATTACATAAATATGTATTCATAAGCTTGATTGATGTAGCCTTAAGCTCCAAGTTCTTGTCATAGAATTCTTTAAGTTGTCTTGATGACTTGGCTTTGTCACACCATCACATAAACTTGTCAAGCTTGGTTTGTAATCTTGCATAGACATCCATGCTTGAGCTATCAATGCTTGGTCTTTTTGTTCATGAAACACTTACTAGAAGGTTGTATAAATATATTATTTCAAGCTAAAATGTTTTCTTATCATCAAAACATGTATTGGGAGAATCCAATACCCAACATTCTTCCTCTCTTTGATGATGACAAACATAGATATCAAAATCAAAACTTTAAATACATGTAAACCAATTTAAAGTATACTCCCATTGACTTTATGCATACTCCCTCTGAGTTGATGCTTTCTCATTGATTTTGATGATTTCCTTAAATTTCTTCTCCTTTTGGCATCTGTAGAAGAATCACTACCAAAGTTGATAACATCTCTCCCCCTTTCATTCTTAGAAGTTACATCAAATTGTATGCTTTTCCTATTAAACTGGATACCTGAAAAAGAAATCATTCAAGATACCATTTTATTTTGGCCCCTAGGGGATAGGGTTAAACAATTGAAAAAGCAATATGAGTAATTCATTCTGAAATTATCATTCATAAAACATAATTAATTCAATTTTTTTAATTAATTCAAATTTAAATAGTTGATTAATAACTAAATTATTTTGGGTATCTAATAACCATAATCATTAAACATAAATACACTAATATTATTTGATTTAATACAATCAATCATTAGGAGCCTAAATCCATTTAGGATATGTTTTCCTTGAATGCACATATAGATAATTTTTTGAGTTATGCACATTTTTCATAAAATTATTTATTGATGCATGTTTATCAAGATTGCATGTATCTTTTGGAATCCATTATGAGATCATATGGTTCTTAGCAAGGTGTAAATAATGTTCTCTATGTGATTTCTCAATATGTTTATGATGCACTTTATTATGAGTCATGAATTTATCTTTCGTATTGCATGCATAATTTTTCTTAACTTTATTAGCATGCAAAGAGTTATCAACATGTTTCTTATTAGTATTAAAAGCTAATCTTTTAGAGCTTGAAACATGTTAGTAAGAGAGATTATCAACTTTTGTAGTTTTAAACATTCTAACAATCTCTTCATGTTTCAATTTAATGAAAGATACACATTTGTCAAGCTTTTAAATTTTAGTATTTTATTTTTTATTCATCCATGAAAAAATTATTCTCTTCTTTGAGTTTAATATTTTATATAACTAAGTCGTTTCTGTCTTTAAGGTACCATATACAAATTCGTGTGACTTTTCGGAGCAATACTAAGACTCAACACTTAATCTTCTGGTGCTGCTAGAGGAATAGAAATGTAGGATTTTCTGGGTCCTTAGGGCCATAAATACGACGTCTAGACCAAGTCGGTCGGACGAATTATCAAAACAACAGCAGAAAAATCTACTTAAAGGAATTTTAATTCTAGCCCTAAAGGGAACAAACCCTAGCCAAGATCTCTACTATCTCGGGTTGGGTCCGACCAACTTCTAAGGATAGATCTATCTAACAATTGCCATTTATAAACACATGTTATTTAAATTACATACCTTTCATTTCGTTTCTACAGAAAACGAAGCGTCGTTTTCAGCAACATTTCTTTGTCCCCGCGTCGCTTCTCCTGAGCCGAATCGCGTCTCGAGCCACACCTTGTCCCGAGCCGAACCCCTTCCCGAACTGCACCGTGTCCCGAGGCGAGCAACACCCTTGTCACCGAGCTAACCACACGCCGAAGAAGATTTCACCTTGAGTGGATCCTCCATCAAGACTTCGGAGCCGATTCGAGCTCCTTCGTAGCTTTGCTAGAGCCCGAACAGGAGCAAAGAATAAATTTAGGGAGAAAAAGAATAATTTAATTTTAACTCAGATCCGGGCTTGCTCACGTTTAATGGTGCTACTCAGATCTAGAGCTTGGGACGACTTTCTAGGAGGGGAGTATGCCCCTATTTATATAGGCGGCTGACCCCTCCCCTGTACTCCATAACCGATGTGGGACTAAAAAATTTGGGAGAAAAATTAATTAAAGTTTGGCTTTCAAAAAGGCCAAACTATGGTGAATTTTTTTCTCCCTCACCGTTGGAAGAAAAATATATATATCTACCGACGTAACCACATACATACCATAATAATATTACAATCATCAGCACATGTATATAATCAAATACATTATCCCATATATACATGCATCGTATAGCCACATACCTATAATATATATACATATCATAGCAATATTAAATGTAATCAGTACACTACTACCTATACCTATCCATTCGTAGTCACGACATACAATAGTCGTGTATACCTCATGGTACACACGCGCACACACAACGTCCCGTAAAGGCAAGCAATACAAAACAAGGTTATAGCCCTATTACAGTAGGTATATCACACATATTCATATAGTAAGCACATATCTACGTACGAGCATACGACCACACGTACTAACATATAGACCAAATAATAGGCATACACATTTAACTATAAGTACCCTATTATCATTACACTTAACCTGCACATGACTTACTAGTAAACTATTTCAAGCATCTACAAGTATCTTCAAACTACATACATTACTAGTATATACTTCAATACAATTTCTAATATATATACCGACATTCCTAAAGCGGTATATCTATCCACACACTTATACCTAAACACTATCATTCATACAACTTCATATATATATCTATCATGAATAACATTGAGCATGTATATATCACACAAGAGGCAAACGTTAATATACTACAGGGAGTACACTCATACGTGAGTGATACGCCAGGATTCACACACGAGTCCACACACTCTAATTATACATGCACCACAATGACATCAAAAAAATATAAATCAATGGGCCCACTACTAAACTAGAGTCGACACAGGCAACGACAAGCACTATTGGCTAAACAATAGAAAGGAAATCGAAACCAAGAGCGTAAGGAAGAAAAGATCGGAGAGAACGAGTTCCATTAAGGTGATGATAAGGAGACAGCTTGGTTAGGCGAAACCGGGAAATAATTGTGAATGTTTAGGTAGAGGTAAGGAAGGTGTAATAATACCCTTATAGGATAAAGAAAAGTAGTGTGTAAATGGCATAAGTTAAAATACGTAAAGTATAAAAACTGTCTTACTTCAAAAGTTTGAGTTCTCTTTGGTTAGGGAAAAAATGTATTTGGAAGTCGATAAAATGAGTTGTTCGAAACAAGTTTGAGTCGTATATACATAATAAGAGAAAAATGGTTTACTAGCTTATTGAGAAATCATTATAAGAAAGAAGTAAAACATTCACACGTATATTAAAGATATAGGTTAGAAAATATTACACGGCAGTAATTTAATAATTTCGGCAAACGTTTCAAAATTCAAAAAAAATGAATTTAGATCAACTAAAGTGTAGAAAACTTAAGCTCATGCTAAATGTTTTCAAAGTCTTTAAAATGGGGAGAAATTTATAATAAATAATATTGAAAAAACTTTTAGAGAAACCAGAAATTGTCAAATGAAACAGATTTATGCAAAGATTGTTGAAGTATGAGTGCGATGAACCTAGAACTGATATATATATAAATATCGAAGCTCTATTTAGCTTAGAAAAATAATCTAAACATATGTACATTAAAACATTCACACGTATATTAAAGATATAGGTTAGAAAATATTATACGGCAGTAATTTAATAATTTCGGTAAACGTTTCAAAATTAAAAAAAAAATGAATTTAGATCAACTGAAGTGTAGAAAATTTAAGCTCATGCTAAATGTTTTCAAATTCTTTAAACTGGGGAGAAATTTATAATAAATAATATTGAAAACACTTTTAGAGAAACCAGAAATTGTCAAAGGAAACAGATTTATGCAAAGATTGTTGAAGTATGAGTGCGATGAACCTAGAACTGATATATATAAAAATATCGAAGCTCTATTTAGATTAGAAAAATAATCTAAACGTATGTACAGTAAGTGGTTAAAGTAATAGACTTATTAGTTTAGAAATGAAGGAATGATATTTTGAAATTTCCAAAATGGTACTATGGTTTTAAAATCGAAATACGAAAGATATAGGTCAGGGAATGATTACAAGATAGTAATAAAAAAATTACAACCAATAGACTTCAAAATCTACGAAAGAACTTTAATTCAATAGAAAAGTAAGGAATTTAAATATATAGGAAGGGGGTTTAAAACAAAAATTAAACTGAACAAAACTTTTAATCAAGGAAATTCGAAAACAACTGTGAAAGAACCAAGATTTGCAACGGAGGAGGTTCGAAAGATCAACGATAATCGTAATGTGGTGATCATGTGCATCGAGAGGAAGGAATGTGGTTGTATGATGAATGCGCCTAGATTACGAGTCAAGAAAAACTACGATGGAATTCTACAGTCAGTAACACAGAAGTGTAGTGATCAGAAACATGATAGAATCAGGGGTTCTAATTATCAGGTTGACTAAACGTCAAGAGAAACTTAACACTAAGACTCTCTAATAGACTAGACTGTAATTGAGGTCTCAGGGTGGGGTCCTAAGAGTAATAAGATTACGTTCTACTGGGCCCGAAATCAATGGACTCAACGAACGGCTAAAAGAAAAGCCCTAGAAGTCTAATATGATCAGGGCTGGTTGAGAGACTACTAAGGCAACTTATGAAGAGTTCAACTAAATCTTGACAAAGGCTCCTGACTACCAAATCTAGACATCTACCTAGGTCTTTCTACCATCTAAGACAGGGAAACGTTCAGATTAGACTTAATCGTGACTCAAATGTTATGAATAATTAATTGGATGTTATTAATCATTATTGTTGTTCCGATAATTCGCGAATTGAAAGAGACCTGCATGGACCACCAACAAAACCTGTCATGCTCCGCTTCCCTAATATGGAAGGCATGACGTGAGGAGGTCCACTCAGACGTGGAGCTGTGAAGCTGCAGTCTGATAAGCGTCTGTAAAATTTCGAAAAGTAGCAAGTCCTTTGCATTGCGACGAAACAACAACAATAATATTAATGAAGCAGATAAAAGAACATCCACCATCAAAAACATCCAACAATTTTCTCAACATCACAGAAAGTCGCCAAAAAGTAATGGTCTGAACAAAGGCCTAAAGCATGGCCAACAAAACTAAAGAAGGGTGCTACGCACCGAAACCTAACCAACAACTACTGAAAACTACTGCCAGAAGTAACTCCAAGTGAGCCTAGGACTGGTCACCAATGTCCTTGAACTTAGCCTCTGGAGGGACCTCAAACTCAGCGTCAACGAACTGCTCGTCCTCTGCTACCTGCTCTGTCACAAAACCTGACATGTGGCACCCAAAGAAAAAAGGGCACATGTCAGCAAAAGTCTCCCAAAGAAGGCGGAGGACTTTTGTGCAAGGATACAAATATAGAAAAACAACTAGCAGTCCTAAACAATATGACATGACATGACATTAAAAGATTGTAACAATTTAAGATGACATCCATGCACGACGTAGCAGAACTACGAAACACTATTCCATGATTCATGAACACTAACTTGTCACTTTGTGCACATGGTTTATGCCTTTTGGCTGAAGTGGCTGTACGGGCACCCTTCTACGCTCAAGTGATCGCTTAACCCTACCCCACCATGTGTATCGAACGTTGGTTTCCCAACAACACTGTGCTCGCTTCTGGATCACAAGCCAGGAAGTGTTTTTCAATATGGCATAGGGTTGTGCCCGCAGAAGCAGGTGCCTAGCCTCAATCATTTCAATAAGTGTAGTGTGTGCTACGCAATCACGATGTAACATTAGATGCATGCAATGACATGGAAATGAGCAGATAATTTGCGTACTGTTAATTGAAAATTAAACATGACATGGCAGCATGAATGAAAGCAAGTAAAGTGTCAGATCTAGCTTCGTTGTCAAGCTAGATCAAATAGGGCGTCTAGGCAGCTATCACTTCACTGTCTAGTCTCTTTTACGCTAACAAGCAAATTGGCCTAAAAACGTGGCCTAAATCAGTTCCTGGCAAGTATCACTTGCATGCACAACTAAGCTGAAATCACGATCAACCAGAGTCCAAACTACCTACGTGATCAGATCGCAGTCCAGCCTACATCCCAATTTATTAATCTTGATTAGTGAAACACAACCAACAGAAATTACCAATTTTAGTTGATTAACAGGCAGGTGGTGACTCCTACGGGACAGATCTTACCTTAACACGACGCGAGAGCTACTCTGACGTCGGGTAGCGATGTCAGGGGTTGGATTCCTGTAGAGCGTACTGTATGGAACGACGGGTACCCTGTAATAAATCACGTGCACGAATAAGTTCGTTACGACGGAACTAGAATTTAGTAGGCAACCTAGGACGTCTAATGAACCAAATTTTAATTAGGTTCCTCAATCGTAACGGGGTTCAAAATGTTACTGTAGCCAACCAAGTTAACTTAACAAGTTTACAACATTTATCAAAGCTACCTAGATTACAAGTTGACTAAAACCATCTAAACTGGTTATTAACCCTATAATCATCATTACCGTCAATATAACGGGATTACTAGTGGATCTAGAGCAATTTAATTAGGTTTTCTACCCTAGGAGTGGCGTTTGTATAATAATAAAGTTCCAAATAAAAGGTACTGTTCATCCTATAAGGGTTACTAAGGGTTACTGTTCAATAGGGACTAGCAAAATAACTTAATATACGATATAACTTACTTATTACTAATATAACTTACATCTAAGCTTACTAATTAAAATACTGCACCCTAACATATTAAACACTATAGTACTTGTAAGTTAAGATAACCTATGTTAGTATAATATATGATATCAGTAACATTATTAACTTACCCATTTTATAATATTTAAAACATTTAATAATATAAGTTATCAAAACTCACCGTTCTTGCTTACAGGTGGGGACGACCACTTGTGGCAATGGCGTCCCACGGCGGCGGGGATGGGCTATGAAGAGGAGGAGGCCGGAGACTGGGCGCCGGCGTGAGGGGGCTGCGTCTGCAAGCGGAGGGAGGCGCTGCTGCTCGCGCACCGAGGGTTGGTTGACAGGAGGAGGTCACAGGCGACTGCTGCCATGGCCTGGCGGCGCTGCTGGGCGGGGCGGCACCGTGGACAGCAGCAGGTGCTGTTGTCGCGCTGCCGGTGGCCCTGAAGGTCGCTGCGCTCTGCAGCTTTGGTGGGAGATCTGGTGGGGCGTCGGAGGGAGGCGGTACGCGAGCTTGGGGGGTCACTGGCTGTGCGTTGTGGATCAGGGCGACGCGAGGGTCACGTGACGCGGGGACATGCTGCACTGCGGATCAAGGCGATGCGATGCGAGGGCGCTGCGCTGCGAAGGGGAAGTACGGCTGCGATGGGGAGGCCGCGATGTGCATGGGTCGCTGTGAGGAGAAGAAATAATATGGGGGGGCGCTCGTTTGTTTTCTAGGAGAAAAGTAGCCCTAGGTCTCTATTAGATAGAGGAGGGGCTGCATCACGTGGGTAGGGTCCTAGGTCTTTTAGGTTAGCTGTTGGCCTAGGGTTTTATTATTATAAGTTGATGTTTGTGTGTGTGCAACACGTGAAGAGAGAAATTTACAGGGTTTAGTTGTTTCATCTTTATATTATAAGATTTAAGAACCCAAACATAGGTGTTGTGTGTGTGTGTAAGGCTTAGGTGTGTGCATTGCGCCACTAACAGGGTTCGGCCAAGATTCAACAGATGGGCTAAGGATTAATAGGAAAGGAGATTGAATTTGTATAATTAAAGTGGTTGGAATGATGGTTTAATGTGGAGGATTTAATATAATAGATTGGGCAATATCGTGAAATTGGGTCAAACGGAGCCCGAAAATCACGAGAAAAATACCTGGTGTCCGTGTCGACGAGAGAAACGAAAGTAAGGGGATTGGTCACGGCTAGGGCGATGAGAAACGAAACTAAAAAAAAGGGTCTCACGACAAAAGTGAAAATCACGACGCTTCTTCAAACAAAGTCGTTTCATGGAAGAACGACCCGTGAAATGACGTTCCAAAATATTTCCACAAATTAACACTCTTCCAGAGGGTCACAATGGCAAATAACATCATAGGGTTCGGATACAAGATAGGTCCAAAATAAATACGTGTACGAACAAGAGTACGTGCACACAAAGACGTACGATCGAAAAGAGACCGTGACAATTATGGAGTTAATGGAATGAAAACAATAAAGAGTGGTTCCACCTAGGCTTGACCTACTCTAAGGATGATCCACTAGGGTCCCGAAATAAAATATTCATCACACAACAATCCACCACATAAACTTTGAATCATGCAAGAATTGAAATGCCATAACCAAAACAACCACACATCAGCAAACAACACAGAAAATAAGATCAACCAAATATAATCATAAAGAGACATTTTAACTTCAAAAAACCATTATCCAATACATTACGACAAACTAGATCAAATACATAAGAGAATGGGAAGAGATCACCCATGATTTCTCCTAAAAATGAAAGCTTTCCATCAGTTTGTGCTCCTCAAAGCTTCCTTACTCCTCTAATGGCCTCCCCAAACCCTAAGATGAAGGTGAGGAAGAGTGGAATGTGGGAAAGAGAGGGAGGCCTAGGGCTTAAGTAGTAGCAAAACTTGTATTAGGTTGAAAACAACCGCAAACAGGTCAAAAACAAAGCAAAGACCTGCGACTTCGAAGAAGAAAATGAGGGTGACACAGTCGTGTGACCATGTGACACGATCATGTCACCATTCTACCTGCGTTGGCCTTCGGCTGATCTGGGTAAACACGATCGCGTGACACGACTGTGTAACTATAAGCTCATTTTTTGCCCCTTCTGTTTATTGCCTGGCACGGCCGTGTAAATGAACGACACGGTCGTGTGGCCCTTTCCTCCTTAGGCACATGAGCACACGGTCATGAGACACGACCATGTGCAACTGCGCTCTCCCAGCTGTGAATTACCACACCGGCGTATGTGATGGCGCACACGACCGTGTCACAACTGCTTTCATTTGGCTACAACAAGTTACGCACCGCACTGTCGTGTGTGATGTTACACACCACCGTGTATGGGTGTTAATCCTTTAGTTCCAAGTGTCCATTTGAGCTTTAGAAAATTTAGAAAAAATCCCAAAAATCTTGCAAAATAAACCATGACACGATTAGGCCATAAAACATTATTTTGTGCAAAAAATAATTGATTAACCCCAAAATAAGATGATATCAATAAAATACATATAATGGAGCTAAAATATAATGATAACAGCACCAAAATGCACATAAATATGTGGATGAAAAATGCAATTTCAATCCCGAATCACACCCCCAACTAGCTTTCTACGAGTCTATAGAAAAACAAGTGATAGATTCAGATAAATAATAAGAGCACACATCAAACTCCAAATTATTCATGATAAATAGAAAATTTTAAACATAATCTCAAATTCAAAAGAGAGCAAATCCATGAACAACACTTCAATTTGGCTTAAACCAATAAAGCAGTACCAATGTTTTGCATTCATTGAGATTAAAGCACAACAGCATATCATAGTATCACAATTTCAAGGGTTCGGCCAAAACAACACCTAGTTTTCCTAACGCATGTAGGTTGGAGATGTGGCTCATGCTTATTCACTCTTTTTTTTGTTTTGTTTTATTTCGTGCACTCTCCTAAACCATACCTTTCGACGCGAATCCCTATTGCTTCTTGAGGCGTGAGGAACTGGCTACTTGACAAGACTAGGAGAATGATGCACTTATTTCTTTCTTTCTTTCTTGCTCTTTTTTTATTTTTCTCCTTTTTTTCTTTTTTTGTATCAATACACCAAGCAACCACTCCTTAAGCATACACCAATCATATGTCCATGGCCAAATCACATCAAATTGAAAACTAATCTACAATATTGACTCAATCCAACTCATGCATCAAAAAGTTAGCACAAAACTATTGTAAGCCATCTTGAAGACAAAATTCATCGAATTATGAACTAATTCCATGAATAGCATATTAAAATTGATTTTGCGAAGAAAACAATAAACTCATGCCAATCCCAATTTAGGAGTTTGATTATAGAGTTTCAATCCAAAAATATGCATGAACATGAAGCATACAAGGGACTAAGCACAATGATAATGGCACAAGGACAAGAAGGACGCAAATGATATGCATGTAAAGTATTGGGTGATGGTATAAAGAAAAAAGAAAAAAAATTTAAACAACATCAACTACATAACTAAATCCTAAAACCACATAATACTCTCCCCCTAACTAAAGAAAAACATTGTCCTCAATGTTAAAAGAGTATAGATTTATTGAAAAGAAACTAGCCTAGAATGCTTAAAAATAGAATGCATAAATAAGATTCCATGCTACTAGAACGAACACACCAAAGTCGAAAGGTGGATCATGGATGTCCAATGGTGGAGGAAGTTGCTCAATCAATTCTTTGCTCTCCTCAACTAGCATCTTCACTCACAAATCACTTAGGATCCCAGCAACACAACTACAAGCGATCCCTCCATAAATTATTTTATTATGACTTGTGAGAGAGAGGTTGCATCAAATCCAAAGTGGGCATTGTTGTCTTTCGACAAAGTTTTACCAAATATAATCATTAAAATAAATTAATGAAATGAAAGCATGGTGGCAAAAAATCCTAGAAAAATTTACACTAATTCCGGTATGAAGCATGATCACGGGGGAGAAGAATGTGTGATTTTGGGAAAAGGCTGAGGAAGGGTGAAGTTTTGGCTCCATTGAAATGACTGCTATGCCCATGTCCCTATTTGCTTCCTCCTGCTCATCCAAAATTGTTTGCCTGCCCTTGTTGGGATATTGATGATGTGCACAGGTGATATGTGTAAATTCAAGTGTATATATGTAACAAAGAGTTAATTAATAAACCATGAAGATTATAACGCATTGTGAAGCAAATTGAAAGATCTAGAATCCACGATCGAAAGTCTACTTTCGAGCCACGAACTGATATGAAGGCTCAGAATTATAAGGCAAATGAAAACTTAAGATCAAGAAGAGATATCTTAAGATCGAAAGTCTAGCTTTCAACGAGAGCAACCTTGACTCAACACAACCAAAGAGGACTTCGTACAAGCACCTAGCGTCCTCTTGCTAGGAATTTCCACACCTAGTTACAACCAACTAGGAATTTCACAAAACCTTCCTTAACATGTCGGAATTACAATCACCAAGTCTTCTTCAAAGACATTACAACAAATATAGATATGAGTACAAAATTTCCTAAAGCCAAAAGTATTTATGAGTGCATATGTGGCTTAAGAAATAAAAAAACTCTTGATCAAATAAATTGTTATAGAGTAGCACAATTTGATTAAAAGAGTTGTCTTGAAAATTGATTCTCTAAAATATGCACTTGGGCTTTAGAGATCAATGATCAAGTTTTAATCTTTGAAAAAGTATAACTTTAAGAACACAAAGATTAAAAAGGGAACTTGTATTTTGAATCACAATATGAAAAGCTATAAGCTTGGAGATCAAAACAAGTTTGCAAAAGGCAAAAAATAATCAAAAATTAACTGAGAATTGAGTATAAAAGAACTTTAAAAACAATAGCCTTTTTGAAAATATTCAGAACAATTAAGAGCTTTGAGCACTGTGAGCAAAGAGGATATTTCTAATGATATGAAATTTTTTTTTAAAACCTCTGAAATCTCTGCTATTTATACATCAAAAATAGCTAAAAAAAATAAGCTCAAAAGTCTCCTCCAATGGCTAGTTAACAGTTAGCACAAATCAAGTCGTATTGTCAAATCTGCCGAAGGTTGACCCAGATAGTCGGCTATTCTGGAGAATATTCGGTTATTTTATCTAGATAGTCGGCTATTCTGGAGAATAGTCGGTTATTTTATCTAGATAGTCGGCTATTTCCAAGAATATGCGGTTATTATTTTGATATAGTTGTAGGCAAAATCTGACTGTCAGTAGTTAGCTATCTGAGTCAGATAGTTGGCTATTCAGGATACTGAAGTTTTTCTACTAGAAAATACTTGAAAAATAATTTATAAATGTTATATCAAAGTATTATATGATTTAGTATATTTTAAAATTATTTTTCCAGAAATTATGTGTTTATAAGATATACTTTGGCTTTTACATTCTAAGTATATAACTTACTAAGACACACATCACTTGCTCTCTTTCTTCAATCTTTGACTTGAGCTATCATGTCTTGATCTTAAGTCTTTATACGCTTCATGTGTTTGAGCCATCATGTGCTTTATTTCTTGACTCGAAAGTAAACTTCGATAATGGCTTCTAAGTCCTTCAATTGGCTTTACAATGCGCTTAATCTCCATAGTTATAAGATAATCTATATACACTTGAAGTAAACATATTAGAACACATATCACTTATTCACATCATCAAAATCCACTGGGGTGGGTCTCAATATCCCAACAGAAGTTTCCTTGGCATTCTTCTTCAATAGTTTGCACTCACACGTGAAGTGGCTTGGCTTCCACAATTAACGCACATGTCAGTTGCCATGTCTATGAGCCAACTACTTTTTGTACCTCATCTAATTCTTAAAACTATCTTGGTCTTGCATAGGATTTGCACTTTACTATGGCTTGTGCTCGATACTGACCTCTATATTAATTGCCTCGTATTCTATGCTACCATATATTACTTGTCTTCCAACATAATGTATTTTAAAAGGTCTTGGAAGGTGACAGATGCCAAATGGAGGAAGGTTTCTTTAGCACTGACAAACTTTTGTATGTTTGCAAGGAAATAAGTGCTGCACCGATCTGCTGCTCATCTGATAGTGGACTCCACACTTATTTTAAGGTCAAGAATGGCTAAGACAGCATGCATTAGTGATTTTATATGTTTTATTAAGGATCATTCTTGATATTTTTCTCCTTTGAGTTGGAGTGTGCTGAGTTACGTGGCTGGGGTCAAGTCAAACCTCACCTTGAGTCCATCCTGATATCCTTCATAGTGGTGCAATCCTCAAAATCCTATATGATATCATCTTCCATACAAGTAGGCAATAAGAATTAAGTGATTTGGTTCTTTCCGAGGGCCTTATCATATATTTCATATAGTGTTTGGTGTTTTATTTCTAATCATCGCCACCTAAGTTAAGATAAACTCAAGATATTTGTCTGCATTCAATGGATAAAGCATGTATTTATTTAGGCTTCATAGTTATCCTTGTTAGACTTAGCACCATTAAGACGAAATGTGCATTAACCATGCAGACCTATGGAGATTAATATTTTGTAAATTATGTAACGGCCGCTTTCCGACCGTTCGTATTTTCTGCGTGCGCGTGCTTTATCGTGCACGTATTCTTTTTGGCTATTTCTGAGCTCCGGTATATGCGATGCGATATGCCATTGCGATCGTTTCGGGGTGTTGGACTTTAATGTAATTTTCGGGAACGTCGTTTCACTGCTCGTTTTTTCGCAAAACGACATTGAACGATAGGGGCATTTTAGTCATTTGACTCGAAACGCCGTTTCCAATTTTACGTAAATTCTTGGTAGGTGGTACGCACGATCGGGCTCCGTAGATCTGTGCGTCTCGTCTCCACGATCGTCCCGGTATTTTCGGATCATTTTTCCGACGCCCGGTTTGAGAGTTATCGCTCGGAGAAATCTGGACCGTTGATTTGCCCTGATCAGATTCAAAATTCAAATTCGTTAGCCAAATCTGGCTAAACCCCTTATCAAATCTGTTTTAAATATTTCCTAAACTGCTTCTTCTATTCTCCCCTAGTTTTTCCCCTACTTGTACACCCTTCACCTCACTGACAATCCCCCTTCTTGCTATAACCTAATAGGTAGATATCAATTATTTCTATTATATTAACCCTATCTTTAACCCTAAAACAGAAACACACAAACCCTACTCTAATTTTTCCCCAAATCTCACCGCCGCCAGCCCCTAAACGAAAACCCCCGATCCATCTCCCTCAGCTCTCTCTCCCCCTCACGGCACAGTCGCAACCCCCCCTCCGTGTCAGCGCCTACGGCCGCCCCGCGCTCTCCTCAGCGCGCCGCCCCGCCTTCCCCTCGCTCAGCGCGCCGCCCTGCGCCTCCGGTGAGATCCCGCCGCTGACCTCCACGGCGAGGCCCTTGCTGCGCCGCCCCGTTCCCCATCGCCCCATCGCGGAACATCCTCTCCTCCGCCGTCGATCCCCTCACCCCATGGCTCCGACCCCGTGCAGCGCAGCCCGCTGACCCGAGTGCCGCCGTGACCGTCAGCAGCCGTCGGCGATCCCCGATCGCCGTCACTCATCTCGGTGCCGCGGCCCCCTCTCACCGCTGAAGCACTCCCCGCAGCGAGACCCTGGCGACGGCCACCTTCCCGACCAGCGATCCTCCACAGCCGTGCCCCAGCTCATCGCCAGTCACCTCGCCGCTTTGCTCTGACCGCCGACAACCCCATGAAACCCAGTCGGCCTCACACCCTTCGCCCCGCTGTCGGATTCCTCATCCATCCTCTACTTGGGCCTCGAGCGAATCACGTAGTTGGTAACATGTTGATGTCGGACCAATTCATCAATGCTCGGGCCTCTCCTATGCCTTTTATTGTATAATTAAGTACGCCCCCTTGCTACCACATGGGATCTGACGATTCCCGCTTTGTCGCGCTACTCGCAGTCGAGGAACCAGAGTGAGGAAGACGTGACCCGTTGTTTCGGATCCGATGTCAAAGCTACATGTGACCGTCAGACCAGACGGACTACCGCGGACGCGACGACTGGACGAGACGCTCCGGACGGACGACACACTCGGCATTCCAGGCAAGTGTACCCACTTGCGTTTTGACCGTGCTTTGGTCCTAGATCGCTAGAACTGTTAGACTGTGAATGTAGAGAACCGAACGTGAAATGATAGCATCCGGGACGCCCCTGACGACTTAGACTTGACGACGAAGTCTAAGCTCGACAAACAACAACTTTTGACACCGTAGGGCTATCTTATGTGTGCGTGCGTGTGGACACCCTAGAATAACAATTCCTTACACTTGTCGTGTCTTGTCCCTGTTACACAAAAAGCCGTCGGGCGTTTCGGATGCTTTCCTTGCGGAAGTGATCCCTGTTATACAAAAAGCCTTCGGGCGTTTCGGATGCTTTCCTTGCGGAAGTGGTCCCTGTTATACAAAAAGCCTTCGGGCGTTTCGGATGCTTTCCTTGCGGAAGTGATCCCTGTTATACAAAAAGCCTTCGGGCGTTTCGGATGCTTTCCTTGCGGAAGTGATCCCTGTTATTCAAAAATCCTTCGGGCGTTTCAGATGATTTCCTTGCGGAAGTGATCCCTGTTATACAAAAGCCTTCGGGCGTTTCGGATGCTTTCCTTGCGGAAGTGATCCCTGTTATACAAAAAGCCTTCGGGCGTTTCGGATGCTTCCCTAGCGGAAGTGATCCCTGTACTTCTTGTCCTGAGTTCCTGGGTTGGGGTAGGGTTGAGCGTGCGCACGGCAAGAGGGTCTGATCCCCCTCGAACCGTAAGGCGTGAGCCCTTCGTGTCACACTTGTCTTGTCTTGTCCCGTCCTGTTTGTCCTGTCTTGTTCCGCCACGTCCCGACTTGTCTTGACACCTGTAGGTTAGTCCCCGTAGTCGGTAGCACACGCTACGACTACTACTTGTCCCGTTTTACTTTTCTGCTACGTTACTTCCTGTTGTGTTACCCTGTTATAACCACAGCATGCTAATCAACCAGTAAACTGTTGTGTAAAAGAACCTCAGCATGTTAATCAACCAGTAAACCGGTGTTTAAAGTGTGGTGCACTTGCAGTGAAGTCTAACCCTTCTTGTAGACTTTACCTGACGTACAGTTCCTTTTTCTTGGGTGCTGTACGTCAGGTGCTCAGCCAGAGTTCGTGGACGAGGCAGACGCATTGGAGCACGAGGAGCCGAGGACGTCGACCCAGAGTACGTACCTGACGAGGACCAGACCTAGCGGTCATTGTTTTAGTCGTCACTTTCAGAAGTTGCTACTTTTCGGTTTGTCTTTAAACTTTTGTTGCCATGCTTAGGCTTCTTTTAGACTTTGTACTTGTTGGATAACATATCTCTAATTTAATGAATGCAATATCTTTTCCCTACTTTTGTTGTTTCGAACTATAAAAATGCAAGAACCTGAAAATCTTTTAAAATGGTACCTCTACAGACGCTTATTGGGTCCGAGCTTCTCAAGCTCTGGCCTAAGCGGGCCTCGTCACGTTCCGCTTCCGTCCATTTTGGGAAGCGGGGCATGACAGGTTTTAGTGGTGGCCCATGTAGGTCATGCAAAAGTTCGGAACGATAAAGGTGCAGCATTCATTTAATATCCAACGAGCAAGTCTGAATTAGTTTCCCCAGTCTAGATGGTAGGAAGACTTAGATAGACACCCGGGGTGGATAGTTTGACGCCTTGGTTAAGATTTAGTCGTCCTCGTTCTAGAATACCTTAGTAACCCCACTTGACTCTGACTGTGTTAGATTTCTAGAGCCCCTCTATGTTAGCCGTTCGCTCGGGTCCACCGACTTCGGGCCCAGCAGAAGGTAACCTTGATCCTCTTAGGAACCTTCTCTTTAGATCCTGATTATAGTCTAGCTCCTTAGGAAATCTTAGTGTTGAGCTCTCCAAATCTTTAGACGATCCGATAATTAGAACGTCTGACTTCTAGCGTCGCCATGATCTTTACAATTTTGTGTTGTCAGCCATAATGTTCCATCGTAGCCCTTCACGATTCGTATCCTACACCTATTCTTCAAGCAATCATTTTCCTGTCTTCCGATTCACGTGATCGTTCCCTGACGATTGTCGTTGATCCTTCAAATCCCTTCCTTGACCGATTCTGCTTCCACTAAAAGTATTTTCAAAATTTATTACTAAGATTTTTTTTCGCTCAGCTAAATTTCTTTGAAAACATCTATATTATATATTTCAAAATTTCTTTTATCGGATGAGTTAAAATTCTTTCGTTGACCTTGAAACCTCTCTGGTCGTAAAAATTATTTTACTATAACGTACCTATTTTCAAAACGACATCTTTCGTGTTTCAGTTTTAAAATTCTATAATCCAATATATATATATATATATATTACTTTTCTAAACTACGAAATTTTACCACGCGTACTTTTAGAATATTTTCTAAACTAGAGAAAACTCCAATATTTTTATTACTATATCAGTTCTATGTCCTTCGTGCTCACATTTCAAAATCTTTGTGTAAACCCACCTTCATTTGCAAAACAAACGTTTCTTACCCTACCCATCCTTCCTCCGTCTCACTTTTTCCAAAAATTTTAAATTTGCTACATCTGCCCACTTTTAAGTATATAAATATATATTTATTTTTGAAAGTATATGATACCATATTTCACACGTAATTCTCCCGTCATCAATTTAGTTATTTTGAAGAATATTTTTCGTTCCATCCAACCAATTATCTCCTTGCCCCGCCTTAATTGAACTCGTCCTTTCCGATTTATTTCGTTACACTCCTGGTTTCTGTTTTTCCTTAGGTTGTGTAGACATTAGTCCTTGTAGGTGTTTATAGGAGTAGGCCTTTGGTAGGTGATGTTGTCGTGATGCATGAGTATAGGCAGAGTGTGTAGACCTGTATGAGTGTGTGTTCTTTAGGATCCCGATGATTGCCTTTTTGTGTCTTGAATGTGTACTCAGTGTTAACCATGATACGATTGACGTTGTCTGAATGACGGTATTCATACTTATATGAATAGGTTCATAGCCGGCAATTTCCTTAAACGTAGTTTTTCGCGATTATAGAATAGCTTGTCTTTGACTGCATGCGATTGTATCAAAACTTTGTTTTTCTTTTAAACCAACCCTTTAAAGTTTTTGAAATTAGCTCACAAGATCACAAATCAATTATCTTTCCTCATCCATTATCACGGCTCCACACATTTTTTTTAAATGTTTTAAAAATATGTCACTGGTTTTAAGTTTTCCTTCTCTCTTCTCTTTCTCACCATTTAGAAATGTTATGGTGGTTATAGTTTTGGGACTAGCCATTATTGTTGTAGGATTTTGTTTGCGGGTAGGCTCAGGGATAGATGAGATTTGTTATAGCATTGATTAACCGATTTTGGAACAATAGGATATTGGAATAGATTTCGTTCGGAAGATGAAAATGGGCTGTCCAAGACTTATTTATAAAACCGAAGTGTGGCGGACTCAATAGAAAATTTTGGTTGGATGAAATTATATGCGAGGAGATGATAACTTATCAGACCTGAGGCTTAGACGAGTGGTAGATCGGAGTAGCTACAGAGTATGGTATGAGTTAGGATGATCATGAGAATGAGTAGAACATTGTAAGCATCAAGACTTGGTGGTCGAGTTGACGTGAGAAGGCTTCGAGAATGATACGACGTGTAGAGAATAAATGGATGGTTAGATAGTCGGACTTGATATTGGTTGGGTTTAGCTATAGTGAGTGGGATAAGATGTGATTTTGATAGTTCAATTTTTTGGCGGATAGACTTATCGGAAGATATGACAAGGAATGTATTGAGCACACGGCGATTGTTGATTTGCGAAAGGTATGATGAGATAGGCAAATGTTCGTCTTGGATTGGTGATCGACTAGAACATAAGTTTAGCACTTGATTAATATTGGGAAGAGATTGAGAAATTGGAAGATGTTATTGAGCGATGATGTTTAATGGAACGGTATGGAATGAGAAGATGATTGTTATTCTTTTATGAGGATTTGGAGTTGGAAATTTAAACAGTAATGATGGATCTATGGTTGAGTGTTAGGATGTGAGATTAGCCGTGGCTTTATCCAGTGAAAAGATGGGTTATGATGGATTAGTTGAGGAACGATGTTGAAGTTATACGATTAATTAGAGATCATTGTGGGGAAGATGGGAGTTATAAGCTTAAGTATTTATAGATTTTATAATTAGTCTTAGTATGAGCAATTCCGAGGACGGAATCATTTCTAAGGTGGGTAGAATGTAACGGCCGCTTTCCGACCGTTCGTATTTTCTGCGTGCGCGTGCTTTATCGTGCACGTATTCTTTTTGGCTATTTTTGAGCTCCGGCATATGCGATGCGATATGCCATTGCGATCGTTTCGGGGTGTTGGACTTTAATGTAATTTTCGGGAACGTCGTTTCACGGCTCGTTTTTTCGCAAAACGACATTGAACGATAGGGGCGTTTTAGTCATTTGACTCGAAACGCCGTTTCCAATTTTATGTAAATTCTTGGTAGGCGTTACGCACGATCGGGCTCCGTAGATCTGTGCGTCTCGTCTCCACGATCGTCCCGGTATTTTCGGATCATTTTTCCGACGCCCGGTTTGAGAGTTATCGCTCGGAGAAATCTGGACCGTTGATTTGCCCTGATCAGATTCAAAATTCAAATTCGTTAGCCAAATCTGGCTAAACCCCTTATCAAATCTGTTTTAAATATTTCCTAAACTGCTTCTTCTATTCTCCCCTAGTTTTTCCCCTACTTGTACACCCTTCACCTCTCTGACAATCCCCCTTCTAGCTATAACCTAATAGGTAGATATCAATTGTTTCTATTATATTAACCCTATCTTTAACCCTAAAACAGAAACACACAAACCCTACTCTAATTTTTCCCCAAATCTCACCGCTGCCAGCCCCTAAACGAAAACCCCCGATCCCTCTCCCTCAGCTCTCTCTCCCCCTCACGGCACAGTCGCAACCCCCCCCCCCCTCCGTGTCAGCGCCTACGGCCGCCCCGCGCTCTCCTCAGCGTGCCGCCCCGCCTTCCCCTCACTCAGCGCGCCGCCCTGCGCCTCCGGTGAGATCCCGCCGCTGACCTCCACGGCGAGGCCCTTGCTGCGCCGCCCCGTTCCCCATCGCCCCATCGCGGAACATCCTCTCCTCCGCCGTCGATCCCCTCACCCCGTGGCTCCGACCCCGTGCAGCGCAGCCCGCTGACCTGAGCGCCGCCGTGACCGTCAGCAGCCGTCGGCGATCCCCGATCGCCGTCACTCATCTCGGCGCCGCGGCCCCCTCTCACCGCTGAAGCACTCCCCGCAGCGAGACCCTGGCGACGGCCACCTTCCCGACCAGCGATCCTCCACCGCCGTGCCCCAGCTCATCGCCAGTCACCTCGCCGCTTTGCTCTGACCGCCGACAATCCCACGAAACCCGGTCGGCCTCACACCCTTCGCCCCGCTGTCAGATTCCTCATCCATCCTCTACTTGGGCCTCGAGCGAATCACGTAGTTGGTAACATGTTGATGTCGGACCAATTCATCAATGCTCGGGCCTCTCCTCTGCCTTTTATTGTATAATTAAGTACGCCCCCTTGCTACCACATGGGATCTGACGATTCCCTCTTTGTCGCGCTACTCGCAGTCGAGGAACTAGAGTGAGGAAGACGCGACCCGTTGTTTCGGATCCGATGTCAAAGCTACATGTGACCGTCAGACCAGACGGACTACCGCGGACGCGACGACTGGACGAGACGCTCCGGACGGACGACACACTCGCCATTCCAGGTAAGTGTACCCACTTGCGTTTTGACCGTGCTTTGGTCCTAGATCGCTAGAACTGTTAGACTGTGAATGTAGAGAACCGGACGTGAAATGATAGCGTCCGGGACGCCCCTGACGACTTAGACTTGACGACGAAGTCTAAGCTCGACAAACAACAACTTTTGACACCGTAGGGCTATCTTGTGTGTGCGTGCGTGTGGACACCCTAGAATAACAATTCCTTACACTTGTCGTGTCTTGTCCCTGTTACACAAAAAGCCTTCAGGCGTTTCGGATGCTTTCCTTGCGGAAGTGATCCCTGTTATACAAAAAGCCTTCGGGCGTTTCGGATGCTTTCCTTACGGAAGTGATCCCTGTTATACAAAAAGCCTTCGGGCGTTTCGGATGCTTTCCTTGCGGAAGTGATCCCTGTTATACAAAAGCCTTCGGGCGTTTCGGATGCTTTCCTTGCGGAAGTGATCCCTGTTATACAAAAAGCCTTCGGGCGTTTCGGATGCTTCCCTAGCGGAAGTGATCCCTGTACTTCTTGTCCTGAGTTCCTGGGTTGGGGTAGGGTTGAGCGTGCGCACGGCAAGAGGGTCTGATCCCCCTCGAACCGTAAGGCGTGAGCCCTTCGTGTCACACTTGTCTTGTCTTGTCCCATCCTGTTTGTCCTGTCTTGTTCCGCCACGTCCCGACTTGTCTTGACACCTGTAGGTTAGTCCCCGTAGTCGGTAGCACACGCTACGACTACTACTTGTCCCGTTTTACTTTTCTGCTACGTTACTTCCTGTTGTGTTACCCTGTTATAACCACAGCATGCTAATCAACCAGTAAACTGTTGTGTAAAAGAACCTCAGCATGTTAATCAACCAGTAAACCGTTGTTTAAAGTTTGGTGCACTTACAGTGAAGTCTAACCCTTCTTGTAGACTTTACCTGATGTACAGTTCCTTTTTCTTGGGTGTTGTACGTCAGGTGCTTAGCCAGAGTTCGTGGACGAGGCAGACGCACTGGAGCACGAGGAGCCAAGGACGTCGACCCAGAGTACGTACCTGACGAGGACCAGACCTAGCGGTCATTGTTTTAGTCGTCACTTTCAGAGGTTGCTACTTTTCGGTTTGTCTTTAAACTTTTGTTGCCATGCTTAGGCTTCTTTTAGACTTTGTACTTGTTGGATAACATATCTCTAATTTAATGAATGCAATATCTTTTCCCTACTTTTGTTGTTTCGAACTATAAAAATGCAAGAACCTGAAAATCTTTTAAAATGGTACCTCTACAGACGCTTATTGGGTCCGAGCTTCTCAAGCTCTGGCCTAAGCGGGCCTCGTCACGTTCTGCTTCCGTCCATTTTGGGAAGCGGGGCGTGACAAATTATCATTATAATTTCGTAAGCAATAAATAACAAATTTTCTCTAATGCAAAAGAGAATAGGAATTTTTTTGAAAATTATGGCTATGAATATTGTGGTTATATGGATCGGTACTTTGTTAATATTGAAATTATCATCAAATGTCATCATTTTCATGAAGTTTATGTCATATGTAGATTATCATAATAAAGTACATATACTTTTTGCATCTTCTGCCTGCGTTGTACTAGACTCAACTCAATTTCTAAGGGAATCAAGGAGTAAAAACCATGTTTTGTCTCACTAAATTCTTTCAATTAAAGTTTCAGATGTGTATATGACACTTTGACTGGCTGAGCTAGACGGGTGTGACCCATTGGAATCATACGCATCCAAAAATATCATGAGGCATAAATGTAAGTGGAGAGCCTTACCAGACCCCAATAGCAGCTCAACAGGACGACCTCCACAAGGCAGGCTCCCTCAGCATCACAGCTCAGTTGGAACGGCCCCTCACGAGCTAGTTTTCCTCAACGATGGCTTTCCATGAGGTTAACCTCGGTACCTGAGGCTGGACCCTTACCGATAAACTCCGACATGGATGACATTAGCACTCGCGTTGTCCCTTCAACTTCATGGCCCGAGTAGTCACCCACTGGGAAGGTCAGCTCACGCGACCACAATGGCACGATCTTAGGCGGTTAGGTCGCACCATGTCATTATCAACGATCCGGCCAACACATACATAACAGTCAGCTTTATCAAAGGGACAAGCATTCCATTTTGTCAGAGGGGCACGTGGCTTGCTTTATTAAGGGCGTATAACGAGTTTGTTACAAGGGACGTGAGGAATCTGCTGATATAGCAGAACCACTCCCTAATTCTATAAAGCCATAGAAGCATCTCTTGCATCAGATATCTCTCAATCTATGAATCAACCCTAGCATCTCTATCTCTGTTATTTCATCTCAAAACCCTAGCGGTAGCTACCTTAAGCCAACGATCCTTCCTTCCCAGCTAGATAATAACTTATGCATCGGAGTCTAATCAGAGGGACGTCACCCTCCATTCCCTTTGACTTGTTTTCTATCTGCCCAAATCATCAGAATTAAATGCTGGAAACAGCCTGTAACGGGCATAAATCCAAGTCATCAGTCGACTCAAGAAGACCTACCAGGCGACTGGGGTACTATGCTGACAAAGCCTTACATGCAATCTAATGGCTAGTAGGCTAGACGTCTGCTAAAGGGTTCCAAAATATCTGTGATATTTTTTAGGCGTCAAGCTCTAACACATCATAAGACTTAACAGTCAGGCCAAGGGAAAATGAGTTACTAGATTTTTGGGCAAAAAATATCAGACATCTACAGAAGGGGAACTAGATGTCTAGGTGACTGTTCAGGCATTAAGCACTAAAGCTATATACGACTTAACAGTCGGGTCAGAGGAAATGAATTTACTAGAATTCTAGACCCAAAATACCAGACATCTGTAGGTGATCTCCCAGATGTCTGTCCAATAGTGCAGACGCCTATGAAGACACTAACAGACGTCTGTCCTATTAGGGTTTCTAGGGCATCCTAAAACATGCATGCCAGACATCTAGTTGCCATATACTAGTCATCTAATTGACGGCCGAAAGCTCAACTTTGAGCAGAATGCCTTTCTAACCCTATGAGATCAACACATGGATGATCTAAAGTGTTGTGTGTGACAAGTAAGTGCTTCTAGTAAGACTATTCAAGGCTTAACATTCTAATTCAATACAGAAGTGAAGAAATGAAAGAATTACATATTGGTCCCCTTCACTTCCTATTGAATTCCTTGATGTCTACTATTAGAGTCCTTGAGTTCATCTCCTGATTTCCTTATGTCATCACTTTACATCATCGTTGCTTTTAATAGAATTTGATCAACATTTGACGATGCTTTAATTAACTACAAAACATGAGCTAGTCATAATTAATTATGATTGCTCATCATCAAAAACGTCTAGTGAAGACCAACTAGATATCTGGTTGTTTGGCGCCTCATCTTGGTAGATGGGCTATCAGACGTTTGCTGTAGAGTAGACAGACGTCTAGTGTATTCGAATGTCAGCTATATACTGTTCCAGACGTCTGGCTCCTCTTCTTCAGTCACCTGTTGGTAGTGTAGCTGCTTCTTTTTAACTCTCTATCTTTTTGGATACCACTTGGGTCTACTGAACAGCCGTCTGACTTGAGGGATCAGACGTCTAAAGATTGGTCTCCAGATGTCGGATGCAACCTATTATATGTCTGATCCTGCTTGGGCTGTCTTCTTCCAATAGTTGTAGAGGGTGCTCCTGAGCTCCTAAAAATCTGCGCTATAAAAATCCTGAGCTCTTGAGCTCCAATAGTCTAGGACTCGTGAGACAATCATCTTCACTATAAAAAATGAGAAGAAAAAATAAGCTATAAAAATAGTGTTTTGTGCATAAATAAGTGATATGCTACAATTTCTCATGATAATCCAAATATGCACATATCGGAGTTAAATTGTAAATAAAATATGCACAAAATGCAAGTATATGAGGGTGAAATATGCAATATTTCACCTCAATCACATCTCCAACTAGCTTTTTGCTGGTCCCTAGTAAAATAAGCGATCTTTTTCAGAATAAACAATAAGCATATCAAAATTTTATCAAATGACTGGCACAATCCAAGATCTCGCTTTTCAACGTATTCCGATATAAAATTTGAAACAAGTATGAATACGAGCAAAAATCATGAAATTTTCTCTAACTAGCATATAATTAGCTGCCTATAAATCGATGATATGTAATCGTCATAAGTAGAGAAAAATCTTATATCCTAGTTTCATGAAACTTATAAGAAATTTGGTACTCACAAATGTGTCATTTTTCCTTAACTCATGGGTTTGACAACTAAATCATGGTTATTTTCTTCTTCTTTCCCTTTTTTGTATGTCTGATTCTTCACCCTGGTAAGCCTACGAAACAAAATGATATAAGTTTTTGAAGAGCTTCATTTAGAGTTTGCACAGAAATTGATGGCACTCAATTTCAAGGTCGTTTGCCCCTTAAATGAGTCATCAAAGTCTGCCCAAAATCTTCACCATAACGAGTCGGTTGACCATTCATATTACGGGCCCACCCGAACAGGAGTTCGAGTTTGCATCCGAAGTTCAGGCATGCTCTAACTGATTGTATGGCATGCTCGGTTCGGGCATGCACCCAGGCTTGGGCGTGCCCAAGACGGGTGTGTGCCCTAGTTCAGGCCCCTGCCCGAACCCATGAACTCAAGATAGCACCCAAATCTCGTGCTCGAGCATGTACAGGCTGAAGCCTGGGCATACCGGAGCCCACAAGCTTGGGCTACTACCCTTGTCTGGTACCCGAGCATGCCCGGAATAATGCTTGGGTACGCCCGCGCCCAAGTTTTGGCCTTAGCCCGACCTGCACTCGGGCTAGTGCCCCAGTTAGCACCCGAGCATGCCCAGGCTGGTGCCTCGCCATGCTCGAGCCCAAGAGTGCAGGCTTAGCCCAAGCTGTACTCGGACTTAGCCCAAGTCAGATGTCTGTTCTCAAGCTTAGGCAGCTCGGGCTGGGACCTTGTTTTTGGTTTTCTATGCTTTTAGAATGGCTTGTCTTTCACGTCACATCATATGTAACCAAAATCCTCTTCGTAACCAATTACGAACGTATTAGTTCTCATGCATCACATGCATGTTTCTCTTATTATTTGGACTAGGATCATAACCTATTTGAAACCCTAATAAGACCCTACTTTAGGTTGAGACTCATAGACCCTGATGATAGTGACCGCGAGTAGTTGTTGTTGTCCCTGGTTCGTTATCATTATTATGTAGTCTGTCCCTTGATATGGTGTTGTCGGGACTACACTAGCTATATCAGTGATGAATTTTGCAGTTTTAATCCCTTCGTTAACACTATGTTGCTGCAAAGCCTAGGATATGGTTAAATATCAACCCATATTTACTTTGCGATCAGATAAGTATCGTTTGGTCTTAGCTTTGTCTTTGTTAGATCATATCCAACACACCTTGGCCAAGGATTTCTGCCAAGGACCGTACTGATTCTACGACACTAACTCCCCATAACGGCAGAGACAAATTCTCTCTTGGTCACTACTCCCCTCGTACATTTCAAGTGTCACCCAATCTAAGAGATTTCAAAAGGCCTTGCCTCGAAACTAGGTGAGAGATCTAAGTAACATCGTTCATGAACAGACTTGTACAATAACCTCAAGTCAAAGGATCAGCTTGTCTATCATCACATGATATATGTTATTGATAGTTTGGTATGTGTTTTTCATGTAGCAGCTCTCGTTAGGTTGTTCAATGAACTCGTTCTCTAATGAGCACCTGTGTCTTGTCTCCAATTTCTCCAAATCAAACGACCATGAGATTTTCACCACCAATTCTTGGTGAAGACAGACCACATAATAGTCTATCTGATGCATCAATGTCATTTCTTAATGCATCTACGACTACGAACAGTTTTAGACTTATGCTACAAATGATTGAAACACTTCTCCGTGATCATGATCCTTATCTCGATATATGTTTGACCTTGCATTAAGTCTGAGGAATTTATATAAGTATAAAATACATACAAATATTTATAATCATACTCAGATAAAACAGTACCAAATAGCATACTATTATTTTGAACAAGATGTCGCAATTACAAATAATTGGCCTCGAGTGCATACATTTCCCAACAATAACAACAATGGCAACGAAATGACAAGGCAGTGACAAGGAGCAGAGATGAGGACAATGATGAGTGAAAAAAAAAATTAAAATCCAGCTGATGTTTAAGTGGCTTAGATTTCAACTAGTTTAGGTACGTGTTTTGGTTTCTTTACCTAGTTATCATCCGGTTCAAGTTCATGTAGACCTTTAAACATGTCGGTTCAAAACTAGCTTAACGCATACGCATACCTAACCCAAACTATTTTCCACCATTAGGCAACATTGCTTGAAATGCCATCATGGGTACCTGGGGCTGCTTGGAAGTCTTGGTTGTTTAGGGTGCATCATGTGCCTAGCAATTCAAGGGTTACATCGTTCGTGCCACAACCTTGGAGTTCACATGTTACATTGGGTATGACGTAGCCACATAACTCAATTAGATATAATTTTATGTGAAATATCCTCTTTTTCAAAGGTTTTGGTCTCGTAGAAACCTATGGAACGGAGCTTTTCAAAAGAATATTAAAATCTTCTAGGTGTTTTGGGAATGACGTAGCCACGTGTTTTGGTCTGTTTATTGAAACATTTACTTTTCACCAAAATCTTTTTTTCGTTCCTCATACTTGCATCTTGGAAACCTTTCAATGAGTTTAATAAAACGAAATAAAATACACCATGTTATATCAAGGTTAGATCTCACTGTTATCAAATTCAACCTAGATCTTTTGGCACGTATAGATAGGGGCGGAACCAGGATTAGATGACCAGGGGGCTGGACGGCGTTGCAAGAATGCATACAAATTGTATTCGTAAAGTACATAGATGCGATGATGTTCAAGTCGATGAGTTCAAAGAGATAAAGGATGTGTTTTACCATTACGTTTAAGTATATTTGAGGTGACGAAGTGAACAAAATAGATTTGAAATTCATTTCTCAGGCCCAATGCAACATAAGTGGGAGGAATCGAGTAAGAAAGTCGAAAAAAACACAAGTTTTAATTGGATGAGAACGAAAATAAGTTACGAAGATTCAAACCAAATTACTTTAAATAAGCAACAAATTCTCACATGCATTTATTAAACACAAAATCGTTCACATATTAACGAAGATATGAACGAGAAACTAACACTGCTTACATCCTTAGCAAAAAACAAAAATTTAAAAATATAAACATTAGGACTTGCCAAAAATTAATTATTCTTTTAAATTTAAGGTGATGAGAGAAGCGTGTTTAGTAATAAAACATTTTAGGTATATTAAATTAACCATGATAATTTAAAAACTCAAATTAGAGATGACAACGTTTACTAGTGTGATTGGACAATTCTCTGTTTTACAAAATATCTATGTGAGAATTTAAGCTTGAACTAAGTTATATTTTTGTTTAGATGTTTTTCTTTTCTCAATCAGATGCTGAGTTCGCCATGCTATAATTAAAACATGAAGAAAAAAACTGGCATAGCTTCAAATGAAAATCTCAAAATTTTGCAGACAAATTTTAATGTCATTTTCTATAAAAATCTAAAAGTTTACTAGACAATATCCCAAAATTTAATGTTATTTTATATAAAATTTTAAAAGTTATCTAAACGTTTGCTAGGCATAAAAGTTTACTAGACAATATTCAAAATTTTGATGCTGTTTTATCTAAAATGCTAAATGTTCACTAGAAAATTCCCATTAAAACAAATCATGCTGTTAGGAATCAAAACTTGGACCTCAAGATCAGGGAAGGAACGCACAACCACTAGGTCAGAGAGACAGTTGTGTTATTGGGAATGAATTTTATTTACTTATCCTATATGGCAGGTCTGCTGCCCCATATATATGAATGTGAATTTTGAAAAATGGGGGGGAGGGGGGCTGGCCCCCCAACTCCAATATGGGTCCACCCCTGCGTATAGAAGATGTGCAGTTAAAAAAAAGAAAAAAATACACAAGACTCGCATATATTGTACTTGATTATCACAACCTTGTTATTAAAAACGCATTAAACACATGCAATTTTGATGGCTTGTCCTTGCATTAAAAGTTGAGAATATGTATTGCTGAATGTTTTATTTATTACATACTAATTAAACGCATGCTATTTTGTTATTTCATAATGAAAGGCATGAAAGAAATAGATATTATGGGGAGTTTCACAACATGAACATATTTGTGTTTAATTAAACACATAATGCATTTACATTGAACACTAATATTATGACAACTTTTGTGAATCCATCAAATTGTTGTCAAATCGAACAGTTATTCTCGCAAGACTTTATTTCTTTATCTGTCTTAACTCCATCAGCACTATGTTTAATTAGATATTTTGTCTTGCACAGTTAAAATAAAGCCTTGTGGTTTCATACAGGAAAATTAATAGATAGAGGGGGGTTTGCAGTATAATATGGTAAGTCGTATATATTCCTCCTTATCCGACCAAAAAAAGCAAAGGGTGGGGAGCCTGCAAGCCTTGACATACGAGGCCATGCATGCCATAGCGGTAGCAACATTACTCCTTTTGCTAACCTCGGCCTCCCTGAGCACCGCAGAGACCATTGATGAATGCTGGCGTAGGCTTCCCGGAGACGACATCGATGATTGCAAGATACTGTTGACACAACAGATCGCTAACAACAATGCAAAACCGGCTTCTGGCCATTGCTGCAGAAATATATTGAGAACAGATAGGGAGGCCCAACAGTGCTGGCATACCCTCTTCGGCTACCAAAAGGCTCGTGATGTTGTACCCAAGATAGTTCGGGCCTGCAAGTTTCGACGGACGAATGTGATTCTGCCAGGGCTCGGAGGGAGTATTGGGTGGTCACCGCTTGTGCCTGGCCCTTATAGAGGTCGTCCTATTCTTAGTCCATTCCCAGAAATTGGCTGGGAACATCGGTGGTGGATGCAGCTTCAACGCCATCCTCCCAGTGACAAATAGAGAGAAACCAAGACCGCAACAATGGGACTGTAGAAATTCTGTAGTTTGATATGCTTGTTGACGGTGTAGCCCTTTTTGTCGTTTAAAGCCCTACCAAACTTCAAATAAAACTTTTTGGCAACATAAATTTCCAAATTATTATTGGTATCTGTTATAAAGAAGAGATATTTTATCTTGTTACTTGATTACCTCATGTTGATATCTAGAATCGTACTTAGATTGGGTACGGCTACTGAGGTGAGTATTCACGCAACAAGGAGCTCGTGCAAGGTTTCGTCGGGCTAAGAGAGTGGTTCATTCCACACCGCCTAAAACAGATAGAAGACACGTCAAAGGAAATGGAGGGTGATGGCCCTTCGATTAGACTCTAATACATAAGTTAGTATCTAACAGGGGAAGGATGGATCATTGGCTTACTATAGCTATCACTAGGGTTTTGAGATGAAATAGTAAAGATAGCGATGTTATGGTTGATTCAGAGATTGAGAGATACCTAATGCAGGAAACGCTCCTATGGATTTATAGGATTAGGAAGTGGTTACGCAATGTCAGCAGGTTCAATATGTCCCCTTTAACAAACTCATCATACTCCCTTAATAAAGCTGGCCGCGCGTCCTTCTGACTAAATGGAATGTGTGTCCCTTTGATAAAGCTGACTTTTATGTATGTGTTGGCCGGATCGTTGATAACGACATGGAGAGGGTACGGCCTAACCACCTGAGATCGTGTTGCTGTGGTCGCATGAGTTGACCTGCCAAGTAGGCGAGTGCTCGAGACATAAAGTTGAAGGGACGATGCAGGTGCTGAGGTCATCCCTGTACGAGTTTGTTTGTAAGGGGATAGCGTCAGGTGCCGAGGTTATCCTCATGGAAAGCCATCATTGACGGAGTTGACCCTGTGAAGGGCCGTCCCTATTGAGCTGTAATGATGAGGAAGCCGACCTTGTGGGGGTCATCCCTATTAAGCTGCTATTGGGCTCTGGCCATGCTTACCACTTACGTCGATTCCATATGATCTTTTCGGATGTGTATGATTCCAGTGGGTCCCACCCGTCTCGCTCAGACAATCAAAGTGTCACCTACACATCCGAAAATTTAATGGGAAGAATTTAGTGAGACAAAACATGGTTTTTACTCCTTGATTACCTTAGAAATTGAGTTGAGTCTAGTACAACACAGGCTGAAGATGCGACAAGTATATTATACTTTTATGATAGTCTACATATGACAAAAACTTCATGAAAATGATAAAATTTGACGATAATTCCAAGATTAACAAAGTCCCGATCTGCATAGCCATAGTTTTCATAAAAATTTCCTAACTCTTTGCATTAGAGAAAAATTTATAGTTGTTGCTTATGAAATTATAATGATACTTTGCAAAATATTAATCTCCATAGGTCTCCATGGTTAATGCACATTTCGTCTTAAGGATGCTAAGTCTAACAAAGATAACTATGAAGCCTAAATAAAAACATACATTTTCCATTGAATGCAAACAAATATCTTTAGTTTATCTTAACTGAGGTGGCAAAGACTAAAATAACACGCCAAACAATATATGAAAAATATGATAAGGCTCTCGCAAAGAACCCAATCGCTTACTTCTTATTACCGAGTTGTATGGAAGATGATATCATATAGGATTTTGAGGATTGCACCACTATGAAGGATATCAGGATGGACTCAAGGTGAGGTTCGACTTGACCTTAGTCATGTAACTCAGCACTCTCCAGCTCTAAGGGAAATATCAAGAATGAACCGCAATAAAGCTTATCAAATCACTAATGCATGTTGTCTTAGCCATTCTTGACCTTAAAGGCAGTATGGAGTCCACTATCAGATGAGCAGCAGATCATAGCAGCACTTGTTTCCTTGCAAACATACAAAAGTTAGACATTGCTAAACAGACATGCCTCCATTTTGCATCTGTCACCTTCCAAGACCTTTTAAAATGCATTACGTTGGAAGACAAGCAACATGTGGTAGCAAAGTTAGAATACGAGGCAATTAATATAGAGGTCAGTATCGAGCACAAGCCACAGTAGAGTGCAAATCATATGCGCGACCAAGATAGTTTAAAGAATAAGATGAGGTAGAAAAAGCAATTGACTTATAGACATGGCAACTAACATGTGCGTCAATTGCAGAAGCCAAGCCACTTCACGTGTGAGTGCATGCTATTGAAGAAGAATGCCAAGGTAACTTCTGTTGGGATATTGAAACATACCCCAATAGATTTTGATGATGTGCACAAGTGATATGTGTACTAATATGTTTACTTCAAGTGTATTTTAATTATCTTATAACCATGAAGATTAAGCGCATTGTAAAGGCAATTGAAGGACTTAGAAGCCGTGATCGAAAGTCTTCTTTTGAGTCAAGAAATAAAGCATATGATGGCTCAAACACATGAAGCGTATAAAGACTTAAGATCAAGACAAGATGGCTCAAGTCAAAGATTGAAGAACGAGAGCAGGTGATGAGTGTCTAAGTAAGTTATATACTTAGAATGTAAAAGCCAAAGTATATCTCATACACACACACACATAATTTCTGGGAAAATCATTTTAAAACATACTATATCATCTAATACTTTGATATAATTTTTATAAATTATTTTTCAAGTATTTTCTAGTAGAAAAACTCTAGTATCTAGAAATAGCCGACAATATGAGTCAGATAGCCGACTACTGACATTCAGATTTTTGGGAATAGCAGACTATCTAGATAAAATAACCAGCTATTCTCCAGAATAGCCGACTATCTGGGTCAACCATCGACAGATTTGGCAATACGACTTGATTTGTGCTAGCCATAACTAGCCGTTGGAGGAGACTTTTTGAGCTGATTTTAAGCTATTGTTGCTCTATAAATAGCAGAGATTTTAGAGGTTTTAAAACAACAATTTCATATCATTAGAAATATCCTCTTTGATCAAAGTGCTTAAAGCTGTCAATTGTTCTTCATATTTTCAAAGTTCTTTTATACTCAAGAATCAGTTTAATTTCTGATTATTTTTAGCCTGTTACAAACTTGTTTTGATCTCCAAGCTTGTAGCTTTTCATATTGAGATTCAAAATACAAGTTCTCTTTTTAATTTTTGTATTCTTAAAGTTATTCTTTTTCAAAGATTAAAACTTGATCATTGATCTCTAAAGCCCAAGTGCATATTTTAGAGAAACAATTTTCAAGACAACTCTTTTGATCAAATTGTGGTAATCTATAACAATTTATTTGATCAAGAGTTTTTCGATTTCTTAAGCCACATATACACTCATATATACTTTTGGCTTTAGGAAATTGTGTATTCAAATCTATATTTGTTGACTTGGTGATTGTAATTCCCATGTGTTAAGGAAGGTTTTTTGAAATTCCTAGTTGGTTGTAACAGGTGTGGAAATTCATAGCAAGAGGAAGCTATGTGCTTGTACAGAATCATCTTTGGTTGTGTTGAGACAAGGTTGCTCTCGTTGAGAGTTAGTGGATCGATTGCTGGACGTAGGCCAAGGTTGGACCGACCTAGGATAAAATCTCTGTGTTTGCGATGTGATCATATTTCTTTTTCTCTTATTATATTGCGTGTATGTTTTTATTTCCACTGCAACTCAAATTTCTACAAGCTATAATATTTGTGTTGATTAAGTACCGATCGAGGTAACTCTTGTTGGAGACTTAGGCAACTTTTAGAAGGGTTTATTTTACGTGAAATACTTTTATTTCTTTATACAACACTATTCAACCCCCCTTTAGTGTTGTCTGCCATCCACAAGATCCAACAACATCAAGTCCTTACAATGAATTTATCTACAAACTTATTTTAATAATTGATTCCGATGTTACTCATTTTTAGGTTGTTGACTCAGGCTGCGGTGACCACATAATATGGGGCAGAGTTATATTCATAAATTATCGGTTGATCTTAAAAGGCATCATATACCTATTTATAGGGAATAAGTTCAGCATAGATGTCAAAAGCATCGAAACATTTTATTAGACTTTGGAGGCATGGAACCTTGCACATTGATGATGCATTGCTTGCTCAAAGGATACATCAGAATTTACGTTTTGTAATTAGGATTTTGCAAAAATAAATTCGGTGAGTACTGTCATGAAGACTTGTATATATAATGGGACAAATTAAATTTTTAGCTGTTTATCAAAAAATTTCTTTTAAGTTATTGCATCTGGTCAGTTTTATGTTTTTCATGTTCTGCATCTAATGATAATAATAATATTGCATCTATGAGATAAGGCATATTAGACTAAGACATGTTTATCAGGATCGCTGTCTATAGACGGGATACTAACATCAAACAGTTTTAGTTAGTGGTTAGCTCACAACAAATAATTGTTAAATAAAAGATGCAGTGAAATAAACTTAGAAAATTACAAACACAAGTAATAGAAATTCAAACAATAATGCAAATCAATCACAAACACAATGATTTTATCCTGGTTCAGGCAACTCCTGACCTAGGTCTAGTCCTTCAGCAATTATCGCTTGAGCTTTTCGCTATATTCAAAACCTAAAAGAATAGTACACCTTCGCAACTTGACAAACAATGCTTTCCAATAGCAAAACATGATCTCTACAAACTTGAGATAAAAAACTACTCTTAATACTAAGAGCAAAATACCAATTCAACAAACCTGAGGCTAACTCCTTACGTCGAGATGAACATGTGAGAACAAGAATACAATAACCATATAGCCTTGAAGATGAAGTTGTGCTTGAACGTGGCTAAGGGTGAGGGTTTCAGTTCTATTTAATTTGGCAATGAAGAATATAAACTTGGCACAATGAGAATGGAAAATGAAAGGCTTTAATCTCAAGGTAAATATGCGATTTATTTTCTTCTTATTTCTCTTCATGTATTTTTCATGTAATCTCTTGTTATGAAAAATCTTGAATAAATGCCGATTTATAGAAATGAAATTTTGTGAGAGAACGTTTCAAAAATGCCCATCCCAACGACTAAAAAAGGATGTATGCATAAATCCCGTTTTGTTCAACAACTAGTTAGTTACTCCACTTGAGTTCATTCAATAATCAACTAATGGTCGTTAGTCAACTGGGAAAACAAAACAAATCTACTAATATCTTAGCCAGAAGCACAACCATGTTTTGCTCAGTATTAGTCAATTAGTGTTATAGCATTGGTCGACTAGTAGGTTGTTAGTCGACTAGCAAGTCTTCTCTAGTCGACTAACCAATCAAGTCAACAAATGAGTCTCTATTTATAAGTATTCAACTAGTGGTCTCCTATTAGTTGCTAGCTTAGGTATTAGTCGACTAGTAGGCCAACATTAATTGTCTGACATGTAATGTTAAGTCTATTTCTAGGCAACTATTAGTCGACTAGGGGTTAGAATTGGTCGACTAATGATGACTAAAATGCATAGTTAAAGTACAAAACGTAAGATATTTGTGTATGAATTAGTTCCTATTAATTCTAAGTTATTTTCTTAAGGTTTCATGTGTGTGCATGACATCTTCAAGGCTTTAATAAAGTTTTGTAAGACAAGAAAAGTAAATGCATCAATTACATAAATATGTATTCATAAGCTTGATTGATGTAGCCTTAAGCTCCAAGTTCTTGTCATAGAATTCTTTAAGTTGTCTTGATGACTTGGCTTTGTCACACCATCACATAAACTTGTCAAGCTTGGTTTGTAATCTTACATAGACATCCATGCTTGAGCTATCAATGCTTGGTCTTTTTGTTCATGAAACACTTACTAGAAGGTTGTATAAATATATTATTTCAAGCTAAAATGTTTTCTTATCATCAAAACATGTATTGGGAGAATCCAATACCCAACATTCTTCCTCTCTTTGATGATGAAAAACATAGATATCAAAATCAAAACTTTAAATACATGCAAACCAATTTAAAGTATACTCCCATTGACTTTATGCATACTCCCTCTGAGTTGATGCTGTCTTATTGATTTTGATGATTTCCTTAAATTTCTTCTCCTTTTGGCATCTGTAGAAGATGGGATCACTACCAAAGTTGATAACATCTCTCCCCCTTTCATTCTTAGAAGTTACATCAAATTGTATGCTTTTCCTATTAAACTAGATACCTGAAAAAGAAATCATTCAAGATACCATTTTATTTTGGCCCCTAGGGGATAGGGTTAAACAATTGAAAAAGCAATATGAGTAATTCATTATGAAATTATCATTCATAAAACATAATTAATTCAATTTTTTTAATTAATTCAAATTTAAATAGTTGATTAATAACTAAATTATTTTGGGTATCTAATAACCATAATCATTAAACATAAATACCCTAATATTATTTGATTTAATACAATCAATCATTAGGAACCTAAATCCATTTAGGATATGTTTTCCTTGAATGCACATATAGATAATTTTTTGAGTTATGCACATTTTTCATAAAATTATTTATTGATGCATGTTTATCAAGATTGCATGTATCTTTTGGAATCCATAATGAGATCATATGGTTCTTAGCATGGTGTAAATAATGTTCTCTATGTGATTTCTCAATATGTTTATGATGCACTTTATTATTAGTCATGAATTTATCTTTCGTATTGCATGCATAATTTTTCTTAACTTTATTAGCATGCAAAGAGTTATCAACATGTTTCTTATTAGTATTAAAAGCTAATCTTTTAGAGCTTGAAAATGTTAGTAAGAGAGATTATCAACTTTTGTAGTTTTAAACATTCTAACAATCTCTTCATGTTTCAATTTAATGAAAGATACACATTTGTCAAGCTTTTAAATTTTAGTATTTTATTTTTTATTCATCCATGAAAAAATTATTCTCTTCTTTGAGTTTAATATTTTATATAACTAAATCTTTTCTGTCTTTATGGTACCATATACAAATTCGTGTGACTTTTCGGAGCAATACTAAGACTCAACACTTAATCTTCTGGTGCTGCTAGAGGAATAGAAATGTAGGATTTTCTGGGTCCTTAGGGCCATAAATACGACGTCTAGACCAAGTCGGTCGGACGAATTATCAAAACAACAGCAGAAAAATCTACTTAAAGGAATTTTAATTCTAGCCCTAAAGGGAACAAACCCTAGCCAAGATCTCTACTATCCCGGGTTGGGTCCGACCAACTTCTAAGGATATATCTATATAACAATTGCCATTTATAAACACATGTTATTTAAATTACATACCATTCATTTCGTTTCTACAGAAAACGAAGCTTCGTTTTCAGCAACATTTCTTTGTCCCCGCGTCGCTTCTCCTGAGCCGAATCGCGTCTCGAGCCACACCTTGTACCGAGCCGAACCACTTCCCGAACTGCACCGTGTCCCGAGGCGAGCAACACCCTTGTCACCGAGCTAACCACACGCCGAAGAAGATTTCACCTGGAGTGGATCCTCCATCAAGACTTCGGAGCCGATCTGAGCTCCTTCGTAGCTTTGCTAGAGCCCGAACATGAGCAAAGAATAAATTTAGGGAGAAAAAGAATAATTTAATTTTAACTCAGATCCGGGCTTGCTCACGTTTAATGGTGCTACTCAGATCTAGAGCTTGGGACAACTTTCTAGGAGGGGAGTATGCCCCTATTTATATAGGCGGCTGACCCCTCCCCTTTACTCCATAACCGATGTGGGACTAAAAAATTTGGGAGAAAAATTAATTAAAGTTTGGCTTTCAAAAAGGCCAAACTATGGTGAATTTTTTCTCCCTCACCGTTGGAAGAAAAATATATATATCTACCGACGTAACCACATACATACCATAATAATATTACAATCATCAGTACACGTATATAATCAAATACATTATCCCATATATACATGCATCGTATAGCCACATACCTATAATATATATACATATCATAGCAATATTAAATATAATCAGTACACTACTACCTATACCTATCCATGCGTAGTCACGACATACAATAGTCGTGTATACCTCATGGTACACACGCGCACACACAACGTCCCGTAAAGGCAAGCAATACAAAACAAGGTTATAGCCCTATTACCGTAGGTATATCACACGTATTCATATAGTAAGCACATATCTACGTACGATCATACGCCCACACGTACTAACATATAGACCAAATAATAGGCATGCACATTTAACTATAAGTACCCTATTATCATTACACTTAACCTGCACATGACTTACTAGTAAACTATTTCAAGCATCTACAAGTATCTTCAAACTACATACATTACTAGTATATACTTCAATACAATTTCTAATATATATACCGACATTTCTAAAGCGGTGTATCTATCCACACACTTACACCTAAACACTATCATTCATACAACTTCATATATATATCTATCATGAATAACACTGAGCAGGTATATATCACACAAGAGGCAAACGTTAATATACTACAGGGAGTACACTCATACGTGAGTGATACACCAGGATTCACACACGAGTCCACACACTCTAATTATACATGCACCACAATGACATCAAAAAAATATAAATCAATGGGCCCACTACTAAACTAGAGTCGACACATGCAACGACAAGCACTATTGGCTAAACAATAGAAAGGAAATCGAAACCAAGAGCGTAAGGAAGAAAAGATCGGAGAGAACGAGTTCCATTAAGGTGATGATAAGGAGACAGCTTGGTTAGGCGAAACCGGGAAATAATTGTGAATGTTTAGGTAGAGGTAAGGAAGGTGTAATAATACCCTTATAGGATAAAGAAAAGTAGTGTGTAAATGGCATAAGTTAAAATACGTAAAGTATAAAAACTGTCTTACTTCAAAAGTTTGAGTTCTTTTTGGTTAGGGAAAAAATGTATTTGGAAGTCGATAAAATGAGTTGTTCGAAAAAAGTTTGAGTTGTATATACATAATAAGAGAAAAATGGTTTACTAGCTTATTGAGAAATCATTATAAGAAAGAAGTAAAACATTCACACGTATATTAAAGATATAGGTTAGAAAATATTACACTGCAGTAATTTAATAATTTTGGTAAATGTTTCAGAATTCAAAAAAAATGAATTTAGATCAACTGAAGTGTAGAAAATTTAAGCTCATGCTAAATGTTTTCAAAATCTTTAAACTGGGGAGAAATTTATAATAAATAATATTGAAAACACTTTTAGAGAAACCAGAAATTGTCAAATGAGACAGATTTATGCAAAGATTGTTGAAGTATGAGTGCGATGAACCTAGAACTGATATATATATAAATATCGAAGCTCTATTTAGCTTAGAAAAATAATCTAAACGTATGTACATTAAAACATTCACACGTATATTAAAGATATAGGTTAGAAAATATTATACGGCAGTAATTTAATAATTTCGGCAAACGTTTCAAAATTCAAAAAAAAATGAATTTAGATCAACTGAAGTGTAGAAAATTTAAGCTCATGCTAAATGTTTTCAAAGTCTTTAAACTGGGGAGAAATTTATAATAAATAATATTGAAAACACTTTTAGAGAAACCAGAAATTGTCAAAGGAAACAGATTTATGCAAAGATTGTTGAAGTATGAGTGCGATGAACCTAGAACTGATATATATAAAAATATCGAAGCTCTATTTAGCTTAGAAAAATAATCTAAACGTATGTATAGTAAGTGGTTAAAGTAATAGACTTATTAGTTTAGAAAGGAAGGAATGATATTTTGAATTTTCCAAAATGGTACTATGGTTTTAAAACCGAAATACGAAAGATATAGGTCAGGGAATGATTACAAGATAGTAATAAAAAAATTACAACCAATAGACTTCAAAATCTACGAAAGAAATTTAATTCAATAGAAAAGTAAGGAATTTAAATATATAGGAAGGGGGTTTAAAACAAAAATTAAACTGAACAAAACTTTTAATCAAGGAAATTAGAAAACAACTGTGAAAGAACCAAGATTTGCAACGGAGGAGGTTCGAAAGATCAATGATAATCGTAATGTGGTGATCATGTGCATCGAGAGCAAGGAATGTGGTTGTATGATGAATGCGCCTAGATTACGATTCAAGAAAAACAACGATGGAATTCTACAGTCAGTAACACAGAAGTGTAGTGATCAGGAAAATGATAGAATCAGGGGTTCTAATTATCGGGTTGACTAAAGGTCAAGAGAAACTTAACACTAAGACTCTCTAATAGACTAAACTGTAATAGAGGTCTCAGGGTGGGGTCCTAAGAGTAATAAGATTACGTTCTACTGGGCCCGAAATCAATGGACTCAACGAACGGCTAAAAGAAAAGCCCTAGAAGTCTAATATGATCAGGGCTGGTTGAGAGACTACTAAGGCAACTTATGAAGAGTTCAACTAAATCTTGACAAAGGCTCCTGACTACCAAATCTAGAAATCTACCTAGGTCTTTCTACCATCTAAGACAGGGAAACGTTCAGATTAGACTTAATCGTGATTCGAATGTTATGAATAATTAATTGGATGTTATTAATCATTATTGTTGTTCTGATAATTCGCGAATGCAAAGAGACCTGCATGGGCCACCAACAAAACCTGTCACGCCCCGCTTCCCTAATATGGAAGGCGTGACGTTAGGAGGTCCGCTCAGACGTGGAGCTGTGAAGCTGCAGTCTGATAAGCGTCTGTAAAAATTTCGAAAAGTAGCAAGTCCTTTGCATTGCGACGAAACAACAACAATAATATTAATGAAGCAGATAAAAGAACATCCACCATCAAAAACATCCAACAATTTTCTCAACATCACAGAAAGTTGCCAAAAAGTAAGGGTCTGAACAAAGGCCTAAAGCATGGCCAATAAAACAAAAGAAGGATGCTACGCACCGAAACCTAACCAACAACTACTGAAAACTACTACCAGAAGTAACTCCAAGTGAGCCTAGGACTGGTCACCAATGTCCTTGAACTCAGCCTCTGGAGGGACCTCAAACTCAGCGTCAACGAACTGCTCGTCCTCTGCTACCTGCTCTGTCACAAAACCTGACATGTGGCACCCAAAGAAAAAAAGGCACATGTCAGCAAAAGTCTCCCAAAGAAGGCGGAGGACTTTTGTGCAAGGATACAAATATAGAAAAACAACTAGCAGTTCTAAACAATATGACATGACATGACATTAAAAGATTGTAACAATTTAAGATGACATCCATGCACGACGTAGCAGAACTACGAAACACTATTCCATGATTCATGAACACTAACTTGTCACTTTGTGCACATGGTTTATGCCTTTTGGCTGAAGTGGCTGTACGGGCACCCTTCAACGCTCAAGTGATCGCTTAACCCTACCCTACCATGTGTATCGAACGTTGGTTTCCCAACAACACTGTGCTCGCTTCTGGATCTCAAGCCAGGAAGTGTTTTTCAATATGGCATAGGGTTGTGCCCGCAGAAGCAGGTGCCTAGACTCAATCATTTCAATAAGTGTAGCGTGTGCTACGCAATCACGATGTAACATTAGATGCATGCAATGACAAGGAAATGAGCAGATAATTTGCGTACTGTTAATTAAAAATTAAACATGACATGGCAGCATGAATGAAAGCAAGTAAAGTGTCAGATCTAGCTTCGTTGTCAAGCTTGATCAAATAGGGCGTCTAGGCAGCTATCACTTCACTGTCTAGTCTCTTTTACGCTAACAAGCAAATTGGCCTAAAAACGTGGCCTAAATCAGTTCCTGGCAAGTATCACTTGCATGCACAACTAAGCTGAAGTCACGATCAACCAGAGTCCGAACTACCTACGTGATCAAATCGCAGTCCAGCCTACATCCCAATTTATTAATCTTGATTAGTGAAACACAACCAACAGAAATTACCAATTTTAGTTGATTAACAGGCAGGTGGGGGACAGATCTTACCTTAACACGACGCGAGAGCTACTCTGACGTCGGGTAGCGACGTCAGGGGTTGGATTCCTGTAGAGCGTACTGTATGGAACGACGGGTACCCTGTGATAAACCATGTGCACGAATAAGTTCGTTACGACGGAACTAGAATTTATTAGGCAACCTAGGACGTCTAATGAACCAACTTTTAATTAGGTTCCTCAATCGTAACGGGGTTCAAAATGTTACTGTAGCCAACCAAGTTAACTTAACAAGTTTACAACATTTATCAAAGCTACCTAGATTACAAGTTGACTAAAATCATCTAAACTGGTTATTAACCCTATAATCATCATTACCGTCAATATAACGGGATTACTAGTGGATCTAGATCAATTTAATTAGGTTTTCTACCCTAGGAGTGGCGTTTGTATAATAATAAAGTTCCAAATAAAAGGTACTATTCATCCTATAAGGGTTACTAAGGGTTACTGTTCAATAGGGACTAGCAAAATAACTTAATATACGATATAACTTACTTATTGCTAATATAACTTACATCTAAGCTTACTAATTAAAATACTGCACCCTAACATATTAAACACTATAGTACTTGTAAGTTAAGATAACCTATGTTAGTATAATATATGATATCAGTAACATTATTAACATACCCATTTTATAATATTTAAAACATTTAATAATATAAGTTATCAAAACTCATCGTTCTTGCTTGCAGGTGGGGACGACCACTTGTGGCAATGGCGTCCCACGGCGGCGGGGATGGGCTATGAAAAGGAGTAGGCCGGAGACTGGGCACCGGTGTGAGGGGGCTACGTCTGCAAGCGGAGGGAGGCGCTGCTGCTCGCGCACTGAGGGTTGGTTGACAGGAGGAGGTCGCGGGCGACTGCTGCCATGGCCTGGCGGCGCTGCTGGGTGGGGCAGCACCGTGGACAGCAGCAGGCGCTGCTGTCGCGCTGCCGACGGCGCTGAAGGCCGCTGCGCTCTACAGCTTTGGCGGGAGATCCGGTGGGGCGCCAGAGGGAGGCGGTACGCGAGGTTGGGGGTCACTGGTTGTGCGTTGTGGATCAGGGCGACGAGAGGGTCACGCGACGTGGGGACGTGCTGCGTAGCGGATCAAGGCGACGCGATGCGAGGGCACTGCGCTGCGAAGGGGAAGTACGGCTGTGATGGGGAGGCCGCGATGTGCGTGGGTCGCTGTGAGGAGAAGAAATAATATGGGGGAGGCGCTCGTTTGTTTTCTAGGAGAAAAGTAGCCCTATGTCTCTATTAGATAGAGGAGGGGCTGCATCACGTGGGTAGGGTCCTAGGTCTTTTAGGTTAGCTGTTGGCCTATGGTTTTATTATTATAAGTTGATGTGTGTGTTTGTGCAACACGTGAAGAGAGAAATTTACAGGGTTTAGTTGTTTCATCTTTATATTATAAGATTTAAGAACCCAAACATAGGTGTTGTGTGTGTGTTAGGCTTAGGTGTGTGCGTTGCGCCACTAATAGGGTTCGGCCAAGATTCAACAGATGGGCTAAGGATTAATAGGAAAGGAGATTGAATTTGTATAATTAAAGTGGTTGGAATGATGGTTTAATGTGTAGGATTTAATATAATAGATTGGGCAATATCGTGAAATTGGGTCAAACGGAGAACGAAAATCACGAGAAAAATACCGGGTGTCCGTGTCGACGAGAGAAACAAAAGTAAGGGGATTGGTCACGGCTAGGGCGATGAGAAATGAAACTAAAAATAAAAAGGGTCTCACGACAAAAGTGAAAATCACGACTCTTCTTCAAACAAAGTCGTTTCGTGGAAGAACGACCCGTGAAATGACGTTCCAAAATATTTCCACAAATTAACACTCTTCCAGAGGGTCACAATGGCAAATAACATCATAGGGTTCGGATACAATATAGGTCCAAAATAAATACGTGTACGAACAAGAGTACGTGCACACAAAGACGTACGATCGAAAAGCGACCGTGACAATTATGGAGTTAATGGAATGAAAACAATAAGGAGTGGTTCCACCTAGGCTTGACCTACTCTAAGGATGATCCACTAGGGTCCCTAAATAAAATATTCATCACAGAACAATCCACCACATAAACTTTGAATCATGCAAGAATTGAAATGCCATAACCAAAACAACCACACATCAGCAAACAACACAGAAAATAAGATCAACCAAATATAATCATAAAGAGACATTTTAACTTCAAAAAACCATTATCCAATACATTACGACAAACTAGATCAAATACACAAGAGAATGGGAAGAGATCACCCATGATTTCTCCTAAAAATGAAAGCTTTCCATCAGTTTGTGCTCCTCAAAGCTTCCTTACTCCTCTAATGGCCTCCCCAAACCCTAAGATGAAGGCGAGGAAGAGTGGAATGTGGGAAAGAGAGGGAGGCCTAGGGCTTAAGTAGTAGCAAAACTTGTATTAGGTTGAAAACAACCGCAAACAGGTCAAAAACCAAGCAAAGACCTGCGACTTTGAAGAAGAAAATTAGGGTGACACAGTCGTGTGACCATGTGACACAATCATGTCACCATTCTACCTGCGTTGGCCTTCGGCTGATCTGGGTAAACACGATCGTGTGACACGACTGTGTAACTATAAGCTCATTTTTTTGCCCCTTCTGTTTGTTGCCTGGCACGGCCGTGTCAATGAACGACACGGTCGTGTGGCCCTTTCCTCCTTGGGCACATGAGCACACGGTCATGAGACACGACCATGTGCAACTGCTCTCTCCCAGCTGTGAATTACCACACCGGCGTATGTGATGGCGCACACGACCATGTCACAACTGCTTTCATTTGGCTACAACAAGTTACGCACCGCACTGTCGTGTGTGATGTTACACACCACCATGTATGGGTGTTAATCCTTTAGTTCCAAGTGTCCATTTGAGCTTTAGAAAATTTAGAAAAAATCCCAAAAATCCTGCAAAATAAACCATGACACGATTAGGCCATAAAACATTATTTTGTGCAAAAAATAATTGATTAACCCCAAAATAAGATGATATCAATAAAATACATATAATGGAGCTAAAATATAACGATAACAGCACCAAAATGCACATAAATATGTGGATGAAAAATGCAATTTCAATCCCGAATCACACCCCCAACTAGCTTTCTGCGAGTGTATAGAAAAACAAGTGATAGATTCAGATAAATAATAAGAGCAGACATAAAACTCCAAATTATTCATGATAAATAGAAAATTTTAAACATAATCTCAAATTCAAAAGAGAGCAAATCCATGAACAACACTTCAATTTGGCTCAAACCAATAAAGCAATACCAATGTTTTGCATTCATTGAGATTAAAGCACAACGGCATATTATAGTATCACAATTTCAAGGGTTCGGCCAAAACAACACCTAGTTTTCCTAACACATGTAGGTTGGAGATGTGGCTCATGCTTATTCACTCTTTTTGTTTTGTTTTGTTTTATTTCGTGCACTCTCCTAAACCATACCTTTCGACGCGAATCCCTATTGCTTCTTGAGGCATGAGGAACTGGCTACTTGACAAGACTAGGAGAATGATGCACTTATTTCTTTCTTTCTTTCTTGCTCTTTTTTTATTTTTCTCCTTTTTTTCTTTTTTTGTATCAACACACCAAGCAACCACTCCTTAAGCATACACCAATCATATGTCCATGGCCAAATCCCATCAAATTGAAAACTAATCTACAATATTGACTCAATCCAACTCATGCATCAAAAAGTTAGCACAAAACTATTGTAAGCCATCTTGAAGACAAAATTCATCGAATTATGCACTAATTCCATGAATAGCATATTAAAATTGATTTTGCGAAGAAAACAATAAACTCATGCCAATCACAATTTAGGAGTTTGATTATAGAGTTTCAATCCAAAAATATGCATGAACATGAAGCATACAAGGGACTAAGCACAATGCTAATGGCACAAGGACAAGAAGGACGCAAATGATATGCATGTAAAGTATTAGGTGATGGTATAAAGAAAAAAGAAAAAAAATTTAAACAACAGCAACTACATAACTAAATCCTAAAACCACATAATACTCTCCCCCTAACTAAAGAAAAACATTGTCCTCAATGTTAAAAGAGTATAGATTTATTGAAAAGAAACTAGCCTAGAATGCTTAAAAATAGAATGCATAAATAAGATTCCATGCTACTAGAACGAACACACCAAAGTCGAAAGGCGGATCATGGATGTCCAATGGTGGAGGAAGCTGCTCAATCAATTCTTTGCTCTCCTCAACGAGCATCTTCACTCACAAATCACTTAGGATCTTAGCAACACAACTACAAGCGATCCCTCCACAAATTATTTTATTATGACTTGTGAGAGAGAGGTTGCATCAAATCCAAAGTGGGCATTGTTGTCTTTCGACAAAGTTTTACCAAATATAATCATTAAAATAAATTAATGAAATGAAAGCATGGTGGCAAAAAATCCTAGAAAAATTTACACTAATTACGGTATGAAGCATGATCACGGGGGAGAGGAATGTGGGATTTTGGGAAAAGGCTGAGGAAGGGTGAATTTTTGGCTCCATTGAAATGACTGCTATGCCCATGTCCCTATTTGCTTCCTCCTGCTCATCCAAAATTGTTTGCCTGTCCTTGTTGGGATATTGATGATGTGCACAGGTGATATGTGTAAATTCAAGTGTATATAGGTAAGAAAGAGTTAATTAATAAACCATGAAGATTATAACGCATTGTGAAGCAAATTGAAAGATCTAGAATCCACGATCGAAAGTCTACTTTCGAGCCACGAACTGATATGAAGGCTCAGAATTATAAGGCACATGAAAACATAAGATCAAGAAGAGATAGCTTAAGATCGAAAGTCTAGCTTTCAACGAGAGCAACCTTGACTCAACACAACCAAAGAGGACTTCGTACAAGCACCTAGCGTCCTCTTGCTAGGAATTTCCACACCTAGTTACAACCAACTAGGAATTTCACAAAACCTTCCTTAACATGTCGGAATTACAATCACCAAGTCTTCTTCAAAGACATTACAACAAATATAGATATGAGTACAAAATTTCCTAAAGCCAAAAGTATTTATGAGTGCATATGTGGCTTAAGAAATAAAAAAACTCTTGATCAAATAAATTGTTATAGAGTAGCACAATTTGATTAAAAGAGTTGTCTTGAAAATTGATTCTCTAAAATATGCACTTGGGCTTTAGATATCAATGATCAAGTTTTAATCTTTGAAAAAGTATAACTTTAAGAACACAAAGATTAAAAAGAGAACTTGTATTTTGAATCACAATATGAAAAGCTATAAGCTTGGAGATCAAAACAAGTTTGCAAAAGGCTAAAAATAATCAAAAATTAACTGAGAATTGAGTATAAAAGAACTTTAAAAACAATAGCCTTTTTGAAAATATTCAGAACAATAAAGAGCTTTGAGCACTGTGAGCAAAGAGGATATTTCTAATGATATGAAATTTTTTTTAAAACCTCTGAAATCTCTGCTATTTATACATCAAAAATAGCTAAAAAAATAAGCTCAAAAGTCTCCTCCAATGGCTAGTTAACAGTTAGCACAAATCAAGTCGTATTGTCAAATCTGCCGAAGGTTGACCCAGATAGTCGGCTATTCTGGAGAATAGTCGGTTATTTTATCTAGATAGTCGGCTATTCTGGAGAATAGTCGGTTATTTTATCTAGATAGTCGGCTATTTCCAAGAATATGCGGTTATTATTTTGATATAGTTGTAGGCAAAATCTGACTGTCAGTAGTTAGCTATCTGAGTCAGATAGTCGGCTATTCAGGATACTGAAGTTTTTCTACTAGAAAATACTTGAAAAATAATTTATAAATATTATATCAAAGTATTATATGATATAGTATATTTTAAAATTATTTTTCCAGAAATTATGTGTGTATAAGATATACTTTAGCTTTTACATTCTAAGTATATAACTTACTAAGACACACATCACTTACTCTCTTTCTTCAATCTTTGACTTGAGCTATCATGTCTTGATCTTAAGTCTTTATAAGCTTCATGTGTTTGAGCCATCATGTGCTTTATTTCTTGACTCAAAAGTAAACTTCGATAATGGCTTCTAAGTCCTTCAATTGGCTTTACAATGCGCTTAATCTCCATAGTTATAAGATAATCTATATACACTTGAAGTAAACATATTAGAACACATATCACTTATTCACATCATCAAAATCCACTGGGGTGGGTCTCAATATCCCAACAGAAGTTTCCTTGGCATTCTTCTTCAATAGCTTGCACTCACACGTGAAGTGGCATGGCTTCCACAATTAACGCACATGTCAGTTGCCATGTCTATGAGCCAACTGCTTTTTGTACCTCATCTAATTCTTAAAACTATCTTGGTCTTGCATAGGATTTGCACTTTACTAAGGCTTGTGCTCGATACTGACCTCTATATTAATTGCCTCGTATTCTATGCTACCATATATTACTTGTCTTCCAACATAATGTATTTTAAAAGGTCTTGGAAGGTGACAGATGCCAAATGGAGGAAGGTTTGTTTAGCACTGACAAACTTTTGTATGTTTGCAAGGAAATAAGTGCTGCACCGATCTGCTGCTCATCTGATAGTGGACTCCACACTAATTTTAAGGTCAAGAATGGCTAAGACAGCATGCATTAGTGATTTTATATGTTTTATTAAGGATCATTCTTGATATTTTTCTCCTTTGAGTTGGAGATTGAGAGTTACGTGACTGGGGTCAAGTCAAACCTCACCTTGAGTCCATCCTGATATCCTTCATAGTGGTGCAATCCTCAAAATCCTATATGATATCATCTTCCATACAATTAGGTAATAAGAAGTAAGTGATTTGGTTCTTTCCGAGGGCCTTATCATATTTTTCATATAGTGTTTGGTGTTTTATTTCTAATCATCGCCACCTAAGTTAAGATAAACTCAAGATATTTGTCTGCATTCAATGGATAAAGCATGTTTTTATTTAGGCTTCATAGTTATCCTTGTTAGACTTAGCACCATTAAGACGAAATGTGCATTAACCATGGAGACCTATGGAGATTAATATTTTGTAAATTATCATTATAATTTCGTAAGCAACAAATAACAAATTTTCTCTAATGCAAAAGAGAATTGGAATTTTTTTGAAAATTATGGCTATGAATATTGTGGTTATATGGATCGGTACTTTGTTAATATTGAAATTATCATCAAATGTCATCATTTTCATGAAGTTTATGTCATATGTAGAATATCATAATAAAGTACATATACGTGTTGCATCTTCTGCCTGCGTTGTACTAGACTCAACTCAATTTCTAAGGGAATCAAGGAGTAAAAACCATGTTTTGTCTCACTAAATTCTTTCAATTAAAGTTTCAGATGTGTATATGACACTTTGACTGGCTAAGCTAGACGGGTGTGACCCATTGGAATCATACGCATCCAAAAAGATCATGAGGCATAAATGTAAGTGGAGAGCCTTACCAGACCCCAATAGCAGCTCAACAGGACGACCTCCACAAGGCAGGCTCCCTCAGCATCACAGCTCAGCAGGAACAGCCCCTCACGAGCTAGTTTTCCTCAACGATGGCTTTCCATGAGGTTAACCTCGGTACCTGAGGCTGGACCCTTATCGATAAACTCCGACATGGATGACATTAGCACTCGCGTTGTCCCTTCAACTTCATGGCCCGAGTAGTCACCTACTGGGTAGGTCAACTCACGCGACCACAATGGCACGATCTTAGGCGGTTAGGTCGCACCATGTCATTATCAACGATCCGGCCAACACATACATAACAGTCAGCTTTATCAAAGGGACAAGCATTCCATTTTGTCAGAGGGGCACGTGGCTTGCTTTATTAAGGGCGTATAACGAGTTTGTTACAAGGGACGTGAGGAATCTGCTGATATAGCTGAACCACTCCCTAATTCTATAAAGCCATAGAAGCATCTCTTGCATCAGATATCTCTCAATCTATGAATCAACCCTAGCATCTCTATCTCTGCTATTTCATCTCAAAACCCTAGCGGTAGCTACCGTAAGCCAACGATCCTTCCTTCCCAGCTAGATAATAACTTTTGCATCGGAGTCTAATCAGAGGGCCATCACCCTCCATTCCCTTTGACTTGTTTTCTATCTGCCCAAATCATCAGAATTAAATGCTGGAAACAGCCTGTAACGGGCATAAATCCAAGTCATCAGTCGACTCAAGAAGACCTACCAGGCGACTGGGGTACTATGCTGACAAAGCCTTACATGCAATCTAATGGCTAGTAGGCTAGACGTCTGCTAAAGGGTTCCCAAATATCTGTGATATTGTTTAGGCGTCAAGCTCTAACACATCATAAGACTTAACAGTCAGGCCAAGGGAAAATGAGTTACTAGATTTTTGGGCAAAAAATATCAGACGTCTACAGAAGGGGAACTAGATGTCTAGGTGACTGTTCAGGCATTAAGCACTAAAGTTATATACGACTTAACAGTCGGGTTAGAGGAAATGAATTTACTAGAATTCTAGACCCAAAATACCAGACATCTGTAGGTGATCTCCCAGATGTCTGTCCAATAGTGCAGAAGCCTATGAAGACACTAACAGACGTCTGTCCTATTAGGGTTTCTAGGGCATCCTAAAACATGCATGCCAGACATCTAGTTGCCATATACTAGTCGTCTGATTGACGGCCGAAAGCTCAACTTTGAGCAGAATGCCTATTTAACCCTATGAGATCAACACATGGATGATCTAAAGTGTTGTGTGTGACAAGTAAGTGCTTCTAGTAAGACTATTCAAGGCTTAACATTGTAATTCAATAAAGAAGTGAAGAAATGAAAGAATTACATATTGGTCCCCTTCACTTCCTATTGAATTCCTTGATGTCTACTATTAGAGTCCTTGAGTTCATCTCCTGATTTCCTTATGTCATCACTTTACATCATCGTTGCTTTTAATAGAATTTGATCAACATTTGACGATGCTTTAATTAACTACAAAACATGAGCTAGTCATAATTAATTATGATTGCTCATCATCAAAAATGTCTAGTGAAGACCAACTAGATATCTGGTTGTTTGGCGCCTCATCTTGGTAGATGGGCTATTAGACGTTTGCTGTAGAGTAGACAGACGTCTAGTGTATTCGAATGTCAGCTGTATACTGTTCCAGACGTCTGGCTCCTCTTCTTCAGTCACCTGTTGGTAGTGTAGCTGCTTCTTTTTAACTCTCTATCTTTTTGGCTACTACTTGGGTCTACTGAACAGCCGTCTGACTTGAGGGATCAGACGTCTAAAGAATGGTCTCCAGATGTCGGATGCAACCTATTATATGTCGGATCCTGCTTGGGCTGTCTTCTTCCAATAGTTGTAGAGGGTGCTCCTGAGCTCCTAAAAATCTGCGCTATAAAAATCCTGAGCTCTTGAGCTCCAATAGTCTAGGACTCGTGAGACAATCATCTTCACTATAAAAAATGAGAAGAAAAAATAAGCTATAAAAATAGTGTTTTGTGCATAAATAAGTGATATGCTACAATTTCTCATGATAATCCAAATATGCACATATCGGAGTTAAATTGTAAATAAAATATGCACAAAATGCAAGTATATGAGGGTGAAATATGCAATATTTCACCTCAATCACATCTCCAACTAGCTTTTTGCTGGTCCCTAGTAAAATAAGCGATCTTTTTCAGAATAAACAATAAGCATATCAAAATTTTATCAAATGACTATGGCACAATCCAAGATCTCGCTTTTCAACGTATTCCGATATAAAATTTGAAACAAGTATGAATACGAGCAAAAATCATGAAATTTTCTCTAACCAGCATATAATTAGCTGCCTATAAATTGATGATATGTAATCGTCATAAGTAGAGAAAAATCTTATATCCTAGTTTCATGAAACTTATAAGAAATTTGGTACTCACAAATGTGTCATTTTTCCTTAACTCATGGGTTTGACAACTAAATCATGGTTATTTTCTTCTTCTTTCCCTTTTTTGTATGCCTGATTCTTCACCCTGGTAAGCCTACGAAACAAAATGATATAAGTTTTTGAAGAGCTTCATTTAGAGTTTGCACAGAAATTGATGGCACTCAATTTCAAGGTCGTTTGCCCCTTAAATGAGTCATCAAAGTCTGCCCAAAATCTTCACCATAACGAGTCGGTTGACCATTCATATTACGGGCCCACCCGAACAGGAGTTTGAGTTTGCATCCGAAGTTCAGGCATGCTCTAACTGATTGTATGGCATGCTTGGTTCGGGCATGCACCCAGGCTTGGGCGCGCCCGAGACGGGTGTGTGCCCTAGTTCAGGCCCCTGCCCGAACCCATGAACTCAAGATAGCACCCAAATCTCGTGCTCGAGCATGTACAGGCTGAAGCCTGGGCATACCAGAGCCCACAAACTTGGGCTACTACCCTTGTCTGGTACCCGAGCATGCCCGGACTAATGCTTGGATACGCCCGCGCCCAAGTTTTGGCCTTAGCCCGACCTACACTCGGGCTAGTGCCCCAGTTAGCACCCGAGCATGCCCAGGCTGGTGCCTTGCCATGCTCGAGCCAAAGAGTGCAGGCTTAGCCCAAGCTGTACTCGGACTTAGCCCAAGTCAGATGTCCGTGCTCAAGCTTAGGCAGCTCGGGCTGGGACCTTGTTTTTGGTTTTCTATGCTTTTAGAATGGCTTGTCTTTCACGTCACATCATATGTAACCAAAATCCTCTTCGTAACCAATTACGAACGTATTAGTTCTCATGCATCACATGCATGTTTCTCTTATTATTTGGACTAGGATCATAACCTATTTGAAACCCTAATAAGACCCTACTTTAGGTTGAGACTCATAGACCCTGATGATAGTGACCGCGAGTAGTTGTTGTTGTCCCTGGTTCGTTATCATTATTATGTAGTCTGTCCCTTGATATGGTGTTGTCGGGACTACACTAGCTATATCAGTGATGAATTTTGCAGTTTTAATCCCTTCGTTAACACTATGTTGCTGCAAAGCCTAGGATATGGTTAAATGTCAACCCATATTTGCTTTGCGATCAGATAAGTATCGTTTGGTCTTAGCTTTGCCTTTGTTAGATCATATCCAACACACCTTGGCCAAGGATTTCTGCCAAGGACCGTACTGATTCTACGACACTAACTCCCCATAACGGCAGAGACAAATTCTCTCTTGGTCACTACTCCCCTCGTACATTTCAAGTGTCACCCAATCTAAGAGATTTCAAAAGGCCTTGCCTCGAAACTAGGTGAGAGATCTAAGTAACATCGTTCACGAACAGACATGTACAATAACCTCAAGTCAAAGGATCAGCTTGTCTATCATCACATGATATATGCTATTGTAGTTTGGTATGTGTTTTTCATGTAGCAGCTCTCGTTAGGTTGTTCAATGAACTCGTTCTCTAATGAGCACCTGTGTCTTGTCTCCAATTTCTCCAAATCAAACGACCATGAGATTTTCACCACCAATTCTTAGTGAAGACAGACCACATAATAGTCTATCTGATGCATCAATGTCATTTCTTAATGCATCTACGACTACGAACAGTTTTAGACTTATGCTACAAATGATTGAAACACTTCTCCGTGATCATGATCCTTATCTCGATATATGTTTGACCTTGCATTAAGTCTGAGGAATTTATATAAGTATAAAATACATACAAATATTTATAATCATACTCAGATAAAACAGTACCAAATAGCATACTATTATTTTGAACAATATGTCGCAATTACAAATAATTGGCCTCGAGTGCATACATTTCCCAACAATAACAACAATGGCAACGAAATGACAAGGCAGTGACAAGGAGCAGAGATGAGGACAATGATGAGTGAAAAAAAAAATTAAAATCCAGCTGATGTTTAAGTGGCTTAGATTTCAACTAGTTTAGGTACGTGTTTTGGTTTCTTTACCTAGTTATCATCCGGTTCAAGTTCATGTAGACCTTTAAACATGTCGGTTCAAAACTAGCTTAACGCATACGCATACCTAACCCAAACTATTTTCCACCATTAGGCAACATTGCTTGAAATGCCATCATGGGTACCTGGGGCTGCTTGGAAGTCTTGGTTGTTTAGGGTGCATCATGTGCCTAGAAATTCAAGGGTCACATCGTTCGTGCCACAACCTTGGAGTTCACATGTTACATTGGGTATGACGTAGCCACATAACTCAATTAGATATAATTTTATGTGAAATATCCTCTTTTTCAAAGGTTTTGGTCTCGTAGAAACCTATGGAACGGAGCTTTTCAAAAGAATATTAAAATCTTCTAGGTGTTTTGGGAATGACGTAGCCACGTGTTTTGGTCTGTTTATAGAAACATTTACTTTTCACAAGAAATCTTTTTTTCGTTCCTCATACTTGCATCTTGGAAACCTTTCAATGAGTTTAATAAAACGAAATAAAATACACCATGTTATATCATGGTTAGATCTCACTGTTATCAAATTCAACCTAGATCTTTTGGCACGTATAGATAGGGGCGGAACCAGGATTAGATGACCAGGGGGCTGGACGGCGTTGCAAGAATGCATACAAATTGTATTCGTAAAGTACATAGATGCGATGATGTTCAAGTCGATGAGTTCAAAGAGATAAAGGATGTGTTTTACCATTACGTTTAAGTATATTTGAGGTGACGAAGTGAACAAAATAGATTTGAAATTCATTGCTCAGGCCCAATGCAACATAAGTGGGAGGAATCGAGTAAGAAAGTCGAAAAAAACACAAGTTTTAATTGGATGAGAACGAAAATAAGTTACGAAGATTCAAACCAAATTACTTTAAATAAGCAACAAATTCTCACATGCATTTATTAAACACAAAATCGTTCACTTATTAACGAAGATATGAACGAGAAACTAACACTGCTTACATCCTTAGCAAAAAACAAAAATTTAAAAATATAAACATTAGGACTTGCCAAAAATTAATTATTCTTTTAAATTTAAGGTGATGAGAGAAGCGTGTTTAGTAATAAAACATTTTAGGTATATTAAATTAACCATGATAATTTAAAAACTCAAATTAGAGATGACAACGTTTACTAGTGTGATTGGACAATTCTCTGTTTTACAAAATATCTATGTGAGAATTTAAGCTTGAACTAAGTTATATTTTTGTTTAGATGTTTTTCTTTTCTCAATCAGATGCTGAGTTCGCCATGCTATAATTAAAACATGAAGAAAAAAACTGGCATAGCTTCAAATGAAAATCTCAAAATTTTGCAGACAAATTTTAATGTCATTTTCTATAAAAATCTAAAAGTTTACTAGACAATATCCCAAAATTTAATGTTATTTTATATAAAATTTTAAAAGTTATCTAAACGTTTGCTAGGCATAAAAGTTTACTAGACAATATTCAAAATTTTGATGCTGTTTTATCTAAAATGCTAAATGTTCACTAGAAAATTCCCATTAAAACAAATCATGCTGTTAGGAATCAAAACTTGGACCTCAAGATTAGGGAAGGAACGCACAACCACTAGGTCAGAGAGACAGTTGTGTTATTGGGAATGAATTTTATTTACTTATCCTATATGGCAGGTCTGCTGCCCCATATATATGTATGTGAATTTTGAAAAATGGTGGGGAGGGGGGCTGGCCCCCCAACTCCAACATGGGTCCACCCCTGCGTATAGAAGATGTGCAGTTAAAAAAAAGAAAAAAATACACAAGACTCGCATATATTGTACTTGATTATCACAACCTTGTTATTAAAAACGCATTAAACACATGCAATTTTGATGGCTTGTCCTTGCATTAAAAGTTGAGAATATGTATTGCTGAATGTTTTATTTATTACATACTAATTAAACGCATGCTATTTTGTTATTTCATAATGAAAGGCATGAAAGAAATAGATATTATGGGGAGTTTCACAACATGAACATATTTGTGTTTAATTAAAAACATATTGCATTTACATTGAACACTAATATTATGACAACTTTTGTGAATCCATCAAATTGTTGTCAAATCGAACAGTTATTCTCGCAAGACTTTATTTCTTTATCTGTCTTAACTCCATCAGCACTATGTTTAATTAGATATTTTGTCTTGCACAGTTAAAATAAAGACTTGTGGTTAAATACATGAAAATTAATAGATAGAGGGGGGTTTGCAGTATAATATGGTAAGTCGTATATATTCCTCCTTATCCGACCAAAAAAAGCAAAGGGTGGGGAGCCTGCAAGCCTTGACATACGAGGCCATGCATGCCATAGCGGTAGCAACATTACTCCTTTTGCTAACCTCGGCCTCCCTGAGCACCGCAGAGACCATTGATGAATGCTGGCGTAGGCTTCCCGGAGACGACATCGATGATTGCAAGATACTGTTGACACAACAGATCGCTAACAACAATGCAAAACCGGCTTCTGGCCATTGCTGCAGAAATATATTGAGAACAGATAGGGAGGCCCAACAGTGCTGGCATACCCTCTTCGGCTACCAAAAGGCTCGTGATGTTGTACCGAAGATAGTTCGGGCCTGCAAGTTTCGACGGACGAATGTGATTCTGCCATGGCTCGGAGGGAGTATTGGGTGGTCACCGCTTGTGCCTGGCCCTTATAGACGTCGTCCTATTCTTAGTCCATTCCCAGAAATTGGCTGGGAACATCGGTGGTGGATGCGGCTTCAACGCCATCCTCCCAGTGACAAATAGAGAGAAACCAAGACCGCAACAATGGGACTGTAGAAATTCTGCAGTTTGATATGCTTGTTGATGGTGTAGCCCTTTTTGTCGTTTAAAGCCCTACCAAACTTCAAATAAAACTTTTTGGCAACATAAATTTCCAAATTATTATTGGTATCTGTTATAAAGAAGAGATATTTTATCTTGTTACTTGATTACCTCATGTTGATATCTAGAATCGTACTTAGATTGGGTACGGCTACTGAGGTGAGTATTCACTTAACAAGGAGCTCGTGCAAGGTTTCGTCGGGCTAAAAGAGTGGTTCATTCCACACCGCCTAAAACAGATAGAAGACACGTCAAAGGAAATGGAGGGTGATGGCCCTTCGATTAGACTCTAATACATAAGTTAGTATCTAACAGGGGAAGGATGGATCATTGGCTTACTATAGCTATCACTAGGGTTTTGAGATGAAATAGTAAAGATAGCGATGTTATGGTTGATTCAGAGATTGAGAGATACCTAATGCAGGAAACGCTCCTATGGATTTATAGGATTAGGAAGTGGTTACGCAATGTCAGCAGATTCAATATGTCCCCTTTAACAAACTCATCATACTCCCTTAATAAAGCTGGCCGCGCGTCCTTCTGACTAAATGGAATGTGTGTCCCTTTGATAAAGCTGACTTTTATGTATGTGTTGGCCGGATCGTTGATAACGACATGGAGAGGGTACGGCCTAACCACCTGAGATCGTGTTGATGTGGTCGCATGAGTTGACCTGCCAAGTAGGCGAGTGCTCGAGACATAAAGTTGAAGGGACGATGCAGCTGCTGAGGTCATCCCTGTAAGAGTTTGTTTGTAAGGGGCCAGCGTCAGGTGCTGAGGTTATCCTCATGGAAAGCCATCATTGATGGAGTTGACCCTGTGAAGGGCCGTCCCTATTGAGCTGTAATGTTGAGGAAGCCGACCTTGTGGGGGTCATCCCTATTAAGCTGCTATTGGGCTCTGGCCATGCTTACCACTTACGTCGATTCCATATGATCTTTTCGGATGTGTATGATTCCAGTGGGTCCCACCCGTCTCGCTCAGACAATCAAAGTGTCACCTACACATCCGAAAATTTAATGGGAAGAATTTAGTGAGACAAAACATGGTTTTTACTCCTTGATTACCTTAGAAATTGAGTTGAGTCTAGTACAACACTGGCTGAAGATGCGACAAGTATATTATACTTTTATGATAGTCTACATATGATAAAAACTTCATGAAAATGATAAAATTTGACGATAATTCCAAGATTAACAAAGTCCCGATCTGCATAGCCATAGTTTTCATAAAAATTTCCTAACTCTTTGCATTAGAGAAAAATTTATAGTTGTTGCTTATGAAATTATATTGATACTTAGCAAAATATTAATCTCCATAGGTCTCCATGGTTAATGCACATTTCGTCTTAAGGATGCTAAGTCTAACAAAGATAACTATGAAGCCTAAATAAAAACATACATTTTCCATTGAATGCAAACAAATATCTTTAGTTTATCTTAACTGAGGTGGCAAAGACTAAAATAACACGCCAAACAATATATGAAAAATATGATAAGGCTCTCGCAAAGAACCCAATCGCTTACTTCTTATTACCGAGTTGTATGGAAGATGATATCATATAGGATTTTGAGGATTGCACCACTATGAAGGATATCAGGATGGACTCAAGGTGAGGTTCGACTTGACCTTAGTCATGTAACTCAGCACTCTCCAGCTCTAAGGGAAATATCAAGAATGAACCGCAATAAAGCTTATCAAATCACTAATGCATGTTGTCTTAGCCATTCTTGACCTTAAAGGCAGTATGGAGTCCACTATCAGATGAGCAGCAGATCATAGCAGCACTTGTTTCCTTGCAAACATACAAAAGTTAGACAGTGCTAAACAGACATGCCTCCATTTTGCATCTGTCACCTTCCAAGACCTTTTAAAATGCATTACGTTGGAAGACAAGCAACATGTGGTAGCAAAGTTAGAATACGAGGCAATTAATATAGAGGTCAGTATCGAGCACAAGCCACAGTAGAGTGCAAATCATATGCGCGACCAAGATAGTTTAAAGAATAAGATGAGGTAGAAAAAGCAATTGACTTATAGACATGGCAACTAACATGTGCGTCAATTGCAGAAGCCAAGCCACTTCACGTGTGAGTGCATGCTATTGAAGAAGAATGCCAAGGTAACTTCTGTTGGGATATTGAAACATACCCCAATAGATTTTGATGATGTGCACAAGTGATATGTGTACTAATATGTTTACTTCAAGTGTATTTTAATTATCTTATAACCATGAAGATTAAGCGCATTGTAAAGGCAATTGAAGGACTTAGAAGCCGTGATCGAAAGTCTTCTTTTGAGTCAAGAAATAAAGCATATGATGGCTCAAACACATGAAGCGTATAAAGACTTAAGATCAAGACAAGATGGCTCAAGTCAAAGATTGAAGAACGAGAGCAGGTGATGAGTGTCTAAGTAAGTTATATACTTAGAATGTAAAAGCCAAAGTATATCTCATACACACACACACATAATTTCGGGGAAAATCATTTTAAAACATACTATATCATCTAATACTTTGATATAATTTTTATAAATTATTTTTCAAGTATTTTCTAGTAGAAAAACTCTAGTATCTAGAAATAGCCGACAATATGAGTCAGATAGCCGACTACTGACATTCAGATTTTTGGGAATAGCAGACTATCTAGATAAAATAACCAGCTATTCTCCAGAATAGCCGACTATCTGGGTCAACCATCGACAGATTTGGCAATACGACTTGATTTGTGCTAGCCATAACTAGCCGTTGGAGGAGACTTTTTGAGCTGATTTTAAGCTATTGTTGCTCTATAAATAGCAGAGATTTTAGAGGTTTTAAAACAACAATTTCATATCATTAGAAATATCCTCTTTGATCAAAGTGCTTAAAGCTGTCAATTGTTCTTCATATTTTCAAAGTTCTTTTATACTCAAGAATCAGTTTAATTTCTGATTATTTTTAGCCTGTTACAAACTTGTTTTGATCTCCAAGCTTGTAGCTTTTCATATTGAGATTCAAAATACAAGTTCTCTTTTTAATTTTTGTATTCTTAAAGTTATTCTTTTTCAAAGATTAAAACTTGATCATTGATCTCTAAAGCCCAAGTGCATATTTTAGAGAAACAATTTTCAAGACAACTCTTTTGATCAAATTGTGGTAATCTATAACAATTTATTTGATCAAGAGTTTTTCGATTTCTTAAGCCACATATACACTCATATATACTTTTGGCTTTAGGAAATTGTGTATTCAAATCTATATTTGTTGACTTGGTGATTGTAATTCCCACGTGTTAAGGAAGGTTTTTTGAAATTCCTAGTTGGTTGTAACAGGTGTGGAAATTCATAGCAAGAGGAAGCTATGTGCTTGTACAGAATCATCTTTGGTTGTGTTGAGACAAGGTTGCTCTCGTTGAGAGTTAGTGGATCGATTGCTGGACGTAGGCCAAGGTTGGACCGACCTAGGATAAAATCTCTGTGTTTGCGATGTGATCATATTTCTTTTTCTCTTATTATATTGCGTGTATGTTTTTATTTCCACTGCAACTCAAATTTCTACAAGCTATAATATTTGTGTTGATTAAGTACCGATCGAGGTAACTCTTGTTGGAGACTTAGGCAACTTTTAGAAGGGTTTATTTTACGTGAAATACTTTTATTTCTTTATACAACACTATTCAACCCCCCTTTAGTGTTGTCTGCCATCCACAAGATCCAACAACATCAAGTCCTTACAATGAATTTATCTACAAACTTATTTTAATAATTGATTCCGATGTTACTCATTTTTAGGTTGTTGACTCAGGCTGCGGTGACCACATAATATGGGGCAGAGTTATATTCATAAATTATCGGTTGATCTTAAAAGGCATCATATACCTATTTATAGGGAATAAGTTCAGCATAGATGTCAAAAGCATCGAAACATTTTATTAGACTTTGGAGGCATGGAACCTTGCACATTGATGATGCATTGCTTGCTCAAAGGATACATCAGAATTTACGTTTTGTAATTAGGATTTTGCAAAAATAAATTCGGTGAGTACTGTCATGAAGACTTGTATATATAATGGGACAAATTAAATTTTTAGCTGTTTATCAAAAAATTTCTTTTAAGTTATTGCATCTGGTCAGTTTTATGTTTTTCATGTTCTGCATCTAATGATAATAATAATATTGCATCTATGAGATAAGGCATATTAGACTAAGACATGTTTATCAGGATCGCTGTCTATAGACGGGATACTAACATCAAACAGTTTTAGTTAGTGGTTAGCTCACAACAAATAATTGTTAAATAAAAGATGCAGTGAAATAAACTTAGAAAATTACAAACACAAGTAATAGAAATTCAAACAATAATGCAAATCAATCACAAACACAATGATTTTATCCTGGTTCAGGCAACTCCTGACCTAGGTCTAGTCCTTCAACAAATATCGCTTGAGCTTTTCGCTATATTCAAAACCTAAAAGAATAGTACACCTTCGCAACTTGATAAACAATGCTTGCCAATAGCAAAACATGATCTCTACAAACTTGAGATAAAAAACTACTCTTAATACTAAGAGCAAAATACCAATTCAACAAACCTGAGGCTAACTCCTTACGTCGAGATGAACATGTGAGAACAAGAATACAATAACCATATAGCCTTGAAGATGAAGTTGTGCTTGAACGTGGCTAAGGGTGAGGGTTTCAGTTCTATTTAATTTGGCAATGAAGAATATAAACTGGGCACAATGAGAATGGAAAATGAAAGGCTTTAATCTCAAGGTAAATATGCGATTTATTTTCTTCTTATTTCTTTTCATGTATTTTTCATGTAATCTCTTGTTATGAAAAATCTTGAATAAATGCCGATTTATAGAAATGAAATTCTGTGAGAGAACGTTTCAAAAATGCCCATCCCAACGACTAAAAAAGGATGTATGCATAAATCCCGTTTTGTTCAACAACTAGTTAGTTACTCCACTTGAGTTCATTCAATAATCAACTAATGGTCGTTAGTCAACTGGGAAAACAAAACAAATCAACTAATATCTTAGCCAGAAGCACAACCATGTTTTGCTCAGTATTAGTCAATTAGTGTTATAGCATTGGTCGACTAGTAGGCTGTTAGTCGACTAGCAAGTCTTCTCTAGTCGACTAACCAATCAAGTCAACAAATGAGTCTCTATTTATAAGTATTCAACTAGTGGTCTCCTATTAGTTGCTAGCTTAGGTATTAGTCGACTAGTAGGCCAACATTAATTGTCTGACATGTAATGTTAAGTCTATTTCTAGGCAACTATTAGTCGACTAGGGGTTAGAATTGGTAGACTAATGATGACTAAAATGCATAGTTAAAGTACAAAACGTAAGATATTTATGTATGAATTAGTTCCTATTAATTCTAAGTTATTTTCTTAAGGTTTCATGTGTGTGCATGACATCTTCAAGGCTTTAATAAAGTTTTGTAAGACAAGAAAAGTAAATGCATCAATTACATAAATATGTATTCATAAGCTTGATTGATGTAGCCTTAAGCTCCAAGTTCTTGTCATAGAATTCTTTAAGTTGTCTTGATGACTTGGCTTTGTCACACCATCACATAAACTTGTCAAGCTTGGTTTGTAATCTTGCATAGACATCCATGCTTGAGCTATCAATGCTTGGTCTTTTTGTTCATGAAACACTTACTAGAAGGTTGTATAAATATATTATTTCAAGCTAAAATGTTTTCTTATCATCAAAACATGTATTGGGAGAATCCAATACCCAACATTCTTCCTCTCTTTGATGATGACAAACATAGATATCAAAATCAAAACTTTAAATACATGCAAACCAATTTAAAGTATACTCCCATTGACTTTATGCATAGTCCCTCTGAGTTGATGCTTTCTCATTGATTTTGATGATTTCCTTAAATTTCTTCTCCTTTTGGCATCTGTAGAAGATGGGATCACTACCAAAGTTGATAACATCTCTCCCCCTTTCATTCTTAGAAGTTACATCAAATTGTATGCTTTTCCTATTAAACTGGATACCTGAAAAAGAAATCATTCAAGATACCATTTTATTTTGGCCCCTAGGGGATAGGGTTAAACAATTGAAAAAGCAATATGAGTAATTCATTCTGAAATTATCATTCATAAAACATAATTAATTCAATTTTTTTAATTAATTCAAATTTAAATAGTTGATTAATAACTAAATTATTTTGGGTATCTAATAACCATAATCATTAAACATAAATACCCTAATATTATTTGATTTAATACAATCAATCATTAGGAACCTAAATCCATTTAGGATATGTTTTCCTTGAATGCACATATAGATAATTTTTTGAGTTATGCACATTTTTCATAAAATTATTTATTGATGCATGTTTATCAAGATTGCATGTATCTTTTGGAATCCATAATGAGATCATATGGTTCTTAGCATGGTGTAAACAATGTTCTCTATGTGATTTCTCAATATGTTTATGATGCACTTTATTATGAGTCATGAATTTATCTTTCGTATTGCATGCATAATTTTTCTTAACTTTATTAGCATGCAAAGAGTTATCTACATGTTTCTTATTAGTATTAAAAGCTAATCTTTTAGAGCTTGAAACATGTTAGTAAGAGAGATTATCAACTTTTGTAGTTTTAAACATTCTAACAATCTCTTCATGTTTCAATTTAATGAAAGATACACATTTGTCAAGCTTTTAAATTTTAGTATTTTATTTTTTATTCATCCATGAAAAAATTATTCTCTTCTTTGAGTTTAATATTTTATATAACTAACTCTTTTCTGTCTTTAAGGTACCATATACAAATTCGTGTGACTTTTCGGAGCAATACTAAGACTCAACACTTAATCTTCTGGTGCTGCTAGAGGAATAGAAATGTAGGATTTTCTGGGTCCTTAGGGCCATAAATACGACGTCTAGACCAAGTCGATCGGACGAATTATCAAAACAACAGCAGAAAAATCTACTTAAAGGAATTTTAATTCTAGCCCTAAAGGGAACAAACCCTAGCCAAGATCTCTACTATCCCGGGTTGGGTCCGACCAACTTCTAAGTATAGATCTATCTAACAATTGCCATTTATAAACACATGTTATTTAAATTACATACCTTTCATTTCGTTCTACAGAAAACGAAGCGTTGTTTTCAGCAACATTTCTTTGTCCCCGCGTCGCTTCTCCTGAGCCGAATCGCGTCTCGAGCCACACCTTGTACCGAGCTGAACCACTTCCCGAACTGCACCGTGTCCCGAGGCGAGCAACACCCTTGTCACCGAGCTAACCACACGCCGAAGAAGATTTCACCTTGAGTGGATCCTCCATCAAGACTTCGGAGCCGATCCGAGCTCCTTCGTAGCTTTGCTAGAGCCCGAACAGGAGCAAAGAATAAATTTAGGGAGCAAAAGAATAATTTAATTTTAACTCAGATCCGGGCTTGCTCACGTTTAATGGTGCTACTCAGATCTAGAGCTTGGGACAACTTTCTAGGAGGGGAGTATGCCCCTATTTATATAGGCGGCTGACCCCTCCCCTTTACTCCATAACCGATGTGGGACTAAAAAATTTGGGAGAAAAATTAATTAAAGTTTGGCTTTCAAAAAGGCCAAACTATGGTGAATTTTTTTCTCCCTCACCGTTGGAAGAAATATATATATATCTACCGACGTAACCACATACATACCATAATAATATTACAATCATCAACACACGTATATAATCAAATACATTATCCCATATATACATGCATCGTATAGCCACATACCTATAATATATATACATATCATAGCAATATTAAATATAATCAGTACACTACTACATATACCTATCCATGCGTAGTCACGACATACAATAGTCGTGTATACCTCATGGTACACACGCGCACACACAACGTCCCGTAAAGGCAAGCAATACAAAACAATGTTATAGCCCTATTACCGTAGGTATATCACACGTATTCATATAGTAAGCACATATCTACGTACGAGCATACGCCCACACGTACTAACATATAGACCAAATAATAGGCATGCACATTTAACTATAAGTACCCTATTATCATTACACTTAACCTGCACATGACTTACTAGTAAACTATTTCAAGCTTCTACAAGTATCTTCATACTACATACATTACTAGTATATACTTCAATACAATTTCTAATATATATACCGACATTCCTAAAGCGGTATATCTATCCACACACTTATACCTAAACACTATCATTCATACAACTTCATATATATATCTATCATGAATAACACTGAGCATGTATATATCACACAAGAGGGAAACGTTAATATACTACAGGGAGTACACTCATACGTGAGTGATACGCCAGGATTCACACACGAGTTCACACACTCTAATTATACATGCACCACAATGACATCAAAAAAATATAAATCAATGGGCCCACTACTAAACTAGAGTCGACACATGCAATGACAAGCACTATTGGCTAAACAATAGAAAGGAAATCGAAACCAAGAGCGTAAGGAAGAAAAGATCGGAGAGAACGAGTTCCATTAAGGTGATGATAAGGAGACAGCTTGGTTAGGCGAAACCGGGAAATAATTGTGAATGTTTAGGTAGAGGTAAGGAAGGTGTAATAATACCCTTATAGGATAAAGAAAAGTAGTGTGTAAATGGCATAAGTTAAAATACGTAAAGTATAAAAACTGTCTTACTTCAAAAGTTTGAGTTCTCTTTGGTTAGGGAAAAAATGTATTTGGAAGTCGATAAAATGAGTTGTTCGAAAAAAGTTTGAGTCGTATATACATAATAAGAGAAAAATGGTTTACTAGCTTATTGAGAAATCATTATAAGAAAGAAGTAAAACATTCACACGTATATTAAAGATATAGGTTAGAAAATATTACACGGCAGTAATTTAATAATTTCGGCAAACGTTTCAAAATTCAAAAAAAATGAATTTAGATCAACTGAAGTGTAGAAAATTTAAGCTCATGCTAAATGTTTTCAAAGTCTTTAAACTGGGGAGAAATTTATAATAAATAATATTGAAAACACTTTTAGAGAAACCAGAAATTGTCAAATGAAACAGATTTATGCAAAGATTGTTGAAGTATGAGTGCGATGAACCTAGAACTGATATATATATAAATATCGAAGCTCTATTTAGCTTAGAAAAATAATCTAAACGTATGTACATTAAAACATTCACACGTATATTAAAGATATAGGTTAGAAAATATTATACGGCAGTAATTTAATAATTTCGGCAAACGTTTCAAAATTCAAAATAAAATGAATTTAGATCAACTGAAGTGTAGAAAATTTAAGCTCATGCTAAATGTTTTCAAAGTCTTTAAACTGGGGAGAAATTTATAATAAATAATATTGAAAACACTTTTAGAGAAACCAGAAATTGTCAAAGGAAACAGATTTATGCAAAGATTGTTGAAGTATGAGTGCGATGAACCTAGAACTGATATATATAAAAATATCGAAGCTCTATTTAGCTTAGAAAAATAATCTAAACATATGTACAGTAAGTGGTTAAAGTAATAGACTTATTAATTTAGAAAGGAAGGAATGATATTTTGAATTTTCCAAAATGGTACTATGGTTTTAAAACCGAAATACGAAAGATATAGGTCAGGGAATGATTACAAGATAGTAATAAAAAAATTACAACCAATAGACTTCAAAATCTACGAAAGAACTTTAATTCAATAGAAAAGTAAGGAATTTAAATATATAGGAAGGGGGTTTAAAACAAAAATTAAACCGAACAAAACTTTTAATCAAGGAAATTAGAAAACAACTGTGAAAGAACCAAGATTTGCAACGGAGGAGGTTTGAAAGATCAACGATAATCGTAATGTGGTGATCATGTGCATCGAGAGCAAGGAATGTGGTTGTATGATGAATGCGCCTAGATTACGATTCAAGAAAAACTACGATGGAATTCTACAGTCAGTAACACAGAAGTGTAGTGATCAGGAAAATGATAGAATCAGGGGTTCTAATTATCGGGTTGACTAAAGGTCAAGAGAAACTTAACACTAAGACTCTCTAATAGACTAGACTGTAATAGAGGTCTCAGGGTGGGGTCCTAAGAGTAATAAGATTACGTTCTACTGGGCCCGAAATCAATGGACTCAACGAACGGCTAAAAGAAAAGCCCTATAAGTCTAATATGATCAGGGCTGGTTGAGAGACTACTAAGGCAACTTATGAAGAGTTCAACTAAATCTTGACAAAGGCTCCTGACTACCAAATCTAGACATCTACCTAGGTCTTTCTACCATCTAAGACAGGGAAACGTTCAGATTAGACTTAATCGTGACTCGAATGTTATGAATAATTAATTGGATGTTATTAATCATTATTGTTGTTCCGATAATTCGCGAATGCAAAGAGACTTGCATGGGCCACCAACAAAACCTGTCACGCCCCGCTTCCCTAATATGGAAGGCGTGACGTGAGGAGATCCGCTCAGACGTGGAGCTGTGAAGCTGCAGTCTGATAAGCGTCTGTAAAAATTTCGAAAAGTAGCAAGTCCTTTGCATTGGGACGAAACAACAACAATAATATTAATGAAGCAGATAAAAGAACATCCACCATCAAAAACATCCAACAATTTTCTCAGCATCACAGAAAGTCGCCAAAAAGTAAGGGTCTGAACAAAGGCCTAAAGCATGGCCAACAAAACAAAAGGAGGGTGCTACGCACCGAAACCTAACCAACAACTACTGAAAACTACTACCAGAAATAACTCCAAGTGAGCCTAGGACTGGTCACCAATGTCCTTGAACTCAGCCTCTGGAGGGACCTCAAACTCAGCGTCAACGAACTGCTCGTCCTCTGCTACCTGCTCTGTCACAAAACCTGACATGTGGCACCCAAAGAAAAAAGGGCACATGTCAGCAAAAGTCTCCCAAAGAAGGCGGAGGACTTTTGTGCAAGGATACAAATATAGAAAAACAACTAGCAGTCCTAAACAATATGACATGACATGACATTAAAAGATTGTAACAATTTAAGATGACATCCATGCACGACGTAGCAGAACTACGAAACACTATTCCATGATTCATGAACACTAACTTGTCACTTTGTGCACATGGTTTATGCCTTTTGGCTGAAGTGGCTGTACGGGCACCCTTCAACGCTCAAGTGATCGCTTAACCCCACCCCACCATGTGTATCGAACGTTGGTTTCCCAACAACACTGTGCTCGCTTCTGGATCACAAGCCAGGAAGTGTTTTTCAATATGGCATAGGGTTGTGCCCGCAGAAGCAGGTGCCTATCCTCAATCATTTCAATAAGTGTAGCGTGTGCTACGCAATCACGATGTAACATTAGATGCATGCAATGACATGGAAATGAGCAGATAATTTGCGTACTGTTAATTGAAAATTAAACATGACATGGCAGCATGAATGAAAGCAAGTAAAGTGTCAGATCTAGCTTCGTTGTCAAGCTAGATCAAATAGGGCGTCTAGGCAGCTATCACTTCACTGTCTAGTCTCTTTTACGCTAACAAGCAAATTGGCCTAAAAACGTGGCCTAAATCAGTTCCTGGCAAGTATCACTTGCATGCACAACTAAGCTGAAGTCACGATCAACCAGAGTCCAAACTACCTACGTGGTCAGATCGCAGTCCAGCCTACATCCCAATTTATTAATCTTGATTAGTGAAACACAACCAACAGAAATTACCAATTTTAGTTGATTAACAGGCAGGTGGTGACTCCTACGGGACAGTTCTTACCTTAACACGACGCGAGAGCTACTCCGACGTCGGGTAGCGACGTCAGGGGTTGGATTCCTGTAGAGCGTACTGTATGGAACGACGGGTACCCTGTGATAAACCACGTGCACGAATAAGTTCGTTACGACGGAACTAGAATTTATTAGGCAACCTAGGACGTCTAATGAACCAACTTTTAATTAGGTTCCTCAATCGTAACGGGGTTCAAAATGTTACTGTAGCCAACCATGTTAACTTAACAAGTTTACAACATTTATCAAAGCTACCTAGATTACAAGTTGACTAAAATCATCTACACTGGTTATTAACCCTATAATCATCATTACCGTCAATATAACGGGATTAATAGTGGATCTAGATCAATTTAATTAGGTTTTCTACCCTAGGAGGGGCGTTTGTATAATAATAAAGTTCCAAATAAAAGGTACTATTCATCCTATAAGGGTTACTAAGGGTTACTGTTCAATAGGGACTAGCAAAATAACTTAATATACGATATAACTTACTTATTGCTAATATAACTTACATCTAAGCTTACTAATTAAAATACTGCACCCTAACATATTAAACACTATAGTACTTGTAAGTTAAGATAACCTATGTTAGTATAATATATGATATCAGTAACATTATTAACATACCCATTTTATAATATTTAAAACATTTAATAGTATAAGTTATCAAAACTCACCGTTCTTGCTTGCAGGTGGGGACGACCACTTGTGGCAATGGCGTCCCACGACGGCGGGGATGGGCTATGAAGAGGAGGAGGCCGGAGACTGGGCACCGGCGTGAGGGGGCTACGTCTGCAAGCGGAGGGAGGCGCTGCTGCTCGCGCACTGAGGGTTGATTGACAGGAGGAGGTCGCGGGCGACTGCTGCCATGGCCTGGCGGCGCTGCTGGGTGGGGCGGCACCGTGGACAGCAGCAGGCGCTGCTGCTGCGCTGCCGGCGACGCTGAAGGCCGCTGCGCTCTGCAGCTTTGGCGGGATATCCGGTGGGGCGCCGGAGGGAGGCGGTACACGAGGTTGGGGGTCACTAGCTGTGTGTTGTGGATCAGGGCGACGAGAGGATCACGCGACGCGGGGACGTGCTGCGCTGCGGGTTGCTGCGCTGCGGATCAAGGCGACGTGATGCGAGGGCGCTGTGCTGCGAAGGGGAAGTACGGCTGTGATGGGGAGGCCGCGATGTGCGTGGGTCGCTGTGAGGAGAAGAAATAATATGGGGGAGGCGCTCGTTTGTTTTCTAGGAGAAAAGTAGCCCTAGGTCTCTATTAGATAGAGGAGGGGCTGCATCACGTGGGTCGGGTCCTAGGTCTTTTAGGTTAGCTGTTGGCCTAGGGTTTTATTATTATAAGTTGATGTGTGTGTGTGTGCAACACGTGAAGAGAGAAATTTACAGGGTTTAGTTGTTTCATCTTTATATTATAAGATTTAAGAACCCAAACATAGGTGTTGTGTGTGTGTTAGGCTTAGGTGTGTGCGTTGCGCCACTAATAGGGTTCGGCCAAGATTCAACAGATGGGCTAAGGATTAATAGGAAAGGAGATTGAATTTGTATAATTAAAGTGGTTGGAATGATGGTTTAATGTGGAGGATTTAATATTATAGATTGGGCAATATCGTGAAATTGGGTCAAACGGAGCCCGAAAATCACGAGAAAAATACCGGGTGTCCGTGTCGACGAGAGAAACGAAAGTAAGGGGATTGGTCATGGCTAGGGCGATGAGAAACTGATCGCTCCGGGACGTACACCCAAAGAACGGTTGTAGTTTTACCGCAAGCGCACGGTATAGCGGCGAGCGGGTATCGAACACAGGGAGGACGAATGACCGTGCTTGCTTCTAATCAACCTGGCTATTTAAGAATAGAGAGAATTGCCTTGGGCGATCCTGTCACAATCGTCAGACAAATGTGCAAAATATCAAATCAAATAAAGAACGTCTAGGGAATGGGGAATCCCCGCTACTCACCGTATTTCATAAATGTGGTTCGTCGGTATCAAAATTGCTAGAATGAGAATTTGGATGAACTAGTTGCAACTAAATGTGGAACCAAGCTCACGCTCTCGCGCTGTTGCCGGTCTATAGCTATCCTAGGGTCGGGTCCAATCTCTTGCAAACCCTAACCTAGGAAAGCTAGCATTAGGATCAACATCATCGTCCAATCGCGCACCGAGTCCAATCTCTTGCAAACTTGGTCCACGATCTAGATTGTGATAGTTCCTACCCGTCCAATCTCTTGCAAACGGGTATCGGCACGGAATTGCAACCGGAGATCCTAGTATCGGTCCAATCTCTTGCAAACCGATACTTCGAAAGTCCGACTCCAACCCAATTCGGATTTCTAGGGCTTCCTATCAAATTGGGATCCAATCTCTTGCAAATCCCAATTGATATGAATACCCAGCTATCTGTAGTAATTCGGTCCCAATCTAATCTCTAATTATTGATTCTAGCACAATTTCTACCAATTTATCACAAATACGAAATTGGGCTTGTAGGGTTCATCCCCACGCCCCAAGACGTGGAGACTACTCACAAATCATAGCAATAGCACAAAAATAATCAATGAAATAGGCAATGGAATTCATCACAACAATGATATAAACAATAAAAATATAGTTTTTGGGGAAGAGAGATGCAAACCAATGTAGTTCTTCAATTAATCCAACAAAAATCCAAGTTTTTCCTCTTCTCCAATCACAAATAATAAAGCTAAAAAGTAATCTCAAAAAGCTGCAAAAAATCTAAGAGATGGCTCCTAAAACTAGGGTAAAAGCAGGGCTTAAATAGCCCCAAAAATCGTCCAAAAATCCTGACCAAAACGCCCCTGCACAGCCTGTTTTCCGCAAATTTCGCTACAAGCAGCGCATCGCACTCGGCCGAGTGACAAAAGTCGCTCGGCCGAGTGAAAACCCCGTAATTTTCCAGTAAGTCGGGGCTTTTAGGGGTCTTCAGTTCGGAGGCGGCTCGGCCGAGTGAGTTGTCGTCACTCGGCCGATGGCTTCACTGCACTCGGGCGGACGTGGTTTGCCACTCAGCCGAGTGGGTCTTCTGAAGCTCAGGTGGCCGAAAAACAGAAACTTTGATATTTTGGAGGGGCTTCGTCTGGGCGCCACTCGGGCGGACGTGGTACCGTCACTCGGCCGATGTGGACTCCGACGCTCGGCCGAGTACACATGGAAATCGTGTCTGAACGGGTCGGCCGAGCAGTGTCTCGCTGGTCGGCCGAGTGGCTCCTCCACTCGGCCGAGTGGGACACAAAAGATGCCCAATCTGATTGTTTTGGCCTCCTCGTCGCTCCTGCGACGTCCATTCTTCTTCCGCTCCTCTCCAACAGCAAAATATCCCTCGGGGAGGTCGTCGGTGGCCGTCTAGAGTAAGCGCGTCTCGAGATCACTCCAAATCGCGCCAAATCACCTGAAATGCGACAAAAACAACAAATCGTGAAAAGCATCGCAATATCGTCGATATATCGTGAAAAACATGATTTGGGCGATCTAAATGGCATGCGAATACACGGAAAAAAGGTGTAAATTGAGGAGTGATCAAAATCCCCCAAGCTTGCCTCTTACTCGTCCTCGAGGAAGATAAGTAAAAGGCGAACCCGGTGGATTCGGAAAACGAAAACGGCGAAAAACGAAAAAAAATGAAAAACGAAGAAGAATGAAAACCAAATGAAAATAAAGATGAAAGAAAGTAGCGAAGAGATAGGATGCTAGATCATTTTCTCAGGACGTGGGTTTCACTTACTCTTATAGCATGCACCGAATGAGAAATACATGTCAAAGAATCTTATTTTGATATCATAGTATAATAGTGCAAATAGAAATAGAAAACCCACGAACAACGATATAATCATGAAGAACGGAATGATTTTAAAATTAACATTGCCTGAATCATTTAAAGCGGTATACAAATCACAGATCACACACTTTTCAATTGAACGCTTTCTATCTGGAGTATAAGAGTATCACACTATAGAATAGAGAGAATAGAAAAGTTTGGATTTCATGAAATGAACGCTAGGCTTAGATTTCTGGATTTCGTAAAGCTAGAAACAATCTCACCGAGTATAGAATATTACTTAGCCTAGGTTGTCGTGCAATGTCAAGTAGTCACTCTCTCACACATCAATGGATCCCCTCCCCTAAGCTTATCTATAAGCGTGGTGGCGCAAAAATATTTACATCCCCATTTTTATATAGCTCCAAAAGCAAAGAAGAGAAAGAAGAAAGAAAGAAAGTGAGATGGGATCTTTTATTGAGGATTTTTCCTCTTTTTTTCTCTTTTTTTAATAAGCAATATATACACAATGATCCCAACTCAGAGAGATAATGATATACAAGAATGTTTTTCTCTCTTTTATTATTATTTTTTTTAGAAGAAGGGATTTGGAGCTAGGAATTAATAGCGGGGGAAATGCCATAAAATAGAATCACTAAGGGGAGATTCACCAATGATTTTTAAAAGTAGAGAAATGATGTTCAAGATTTGTGGAGAAAGAAATATATATAACTCTCGGTTCACTCTATAAGACATGCACGACAACTTCAGCAGGGTAATCTAATCTACTCAGTTTTGATCACAAAAAAGCTAACTAATCCAGATATATCATAGCTAACATCATTCAATCATCCCGAAGTGAAGTGTACAATTCATGCATATAGAAGTGATATAGGAAAAGAAATCAGTACTCCAGATATAGGCATTCAATGCGTGAATCTTGGTGTGTTTTCTGTGATAGCATACATATGAATATTCAGGCTCAGCTAATAATAAAACTTCATCCATTTTCATGTGGAAAAAGTGTGGGTTACTATTCTAGATGCAAAGCAAGTCATAGCATATGATATCAGAAATAAAATCTAAGACATGACAAATATAGCATGCATATAGAATAAGCTAACTCCACGTAGACATCATCACAGAAAATTCATCTCTAGCACGAGATGAAAAAAGGAAGAAATAAAGATAAGAAAAATAAAACTATGCAATGCGGCACGCAGAGAAATAAGAAAAATGTGATGCATGGTAAAATGAGAAAAAATGATAAGTGAAAATAAGTGCAAAAGCGGAAAGTGGCGTGAAAAACTAAAAATAAAGGTGGCAAAACGAAAAAGAACGTTAGAACTCACTCCCCCAAGCTAAACTGCACAGTGTCCTCAATGTGCAAAGTGTGGCACACAGAGAGACAAGTAATGAGAGGGGCAAGTGAGGATGCATGCATGATGGAAAGAAAAAAGATAATAAAACGAAAAATAAAGAAATGAAAATATGATGCGGATATCATGCATGCACAGATATGAGTGATACGAGTATAAATGGGTCACCAAAAGCTCTCCCTCTCTCCCAAAAAGGATATATAAAGATACGGCAAAATGAGAATCCCAAAATAAGTGAGGGGAGGGGGGGTGGGTGGACAAAAAGGCATCAGGACCCAGCAGAGACGGGCAGCACAACAGCAAAAGGAATCGATGGCATCAAAGGTGCCTAGGAAGGTGGTGCTGCGCCGCCTCCGTCCTGAGGCGGAGGTGGTGGTGGTGGTGTAGGTTGCTGAGCTGGGGTGGGCGTGGAAGTGGAAGCAGGTCTAGTGTGTGTGGAAGTGTGTATGGGAACCTGCTGGGTGGGTGGGGGTACGCGCGGGAGACGCTCTAAGATCTGTGTCAGGCAGTAGTGGATCTGAGGGATCAGGTCAAAGCGTCCAGCCATCGTAGAGACGGTGGAGGACAGGGTCCTAAGGTCACCTCTAAGACCACTCACCGCCAACTCAAGAGCACGTATGCTCTGCAGTACAGTGTCGGGCGGGGGTGGTGCAGAGGGACGCACCGGTCTAGGCTGCGTAGGGCGGGGCTGGCGTACGCGAGTGGAGTATGTAACGGGCTCAGCAGGGAAGGGGACAAAAGGTGCCGCGCCAGCAAATGTGGGCCTGGCCTCAGTGTGAGGCCGGGACACCGGCTGGTGAGAAGTAGAGGCAGCGGCAGCAAAGGAAGCGTGCAAAAGTGGCGACGAGGTGGCAAGAGAGGTCAGTGGCCCAGAAGTGTGGACAGACGCCACGACGCTCTCAGAGAATACGGCGGCTGTGGAGACAGAGGACTCTACCGCTGGGGCGGAACTGTGTGGACCAAAAGGCGCAATCCCAGCGGAGATCATGCTAGCCATGGTCTCCACGACCGCGGCAAACGAGGGCTCTCCACTCTCGACAAAGGTCGACAGGCGCTCGGGGAGTGCGGAGCAAAGAGGCTCCACGGACAGAGGGCCAGGGGTGGCAGCGGGAGTGGTGGGGACAGCCTCGGTAGTGGTGACAGTGGTGGAAGTGGGCTCAGCAAAAGTACTCTCGACACTGACAGAAGTGGGGACAGAAGTGTCAGGAGCAGCGGAAACGTCAGGAACAGGCTGAGGGGCCACAAGGTCGACGGGGTCGGCAGCAGGCTCGGTAGGGTGTGCAGCAGGGTCTGCGGGAGCAGCGTGGGCAGCGTGGGCCTGCTCGGCCTCCTCGGCCTCGAGCACGTACGCAGCGGGGATGAGGACATCCATCGCTGGGAGCCAGTCAACGTGGGCCGGTGCAATCTGGGTCCGAGCTGGGCTCGGGAGAATTATGTAGTCGGCACCGAAAGGGCCATGCAACCAGACCCAGTGACGTTCACCATGCGGATGCAGCATCTTCATCCGGGCCATAACATCTATCGACAAGGAAGTGGGGCCCGGTACGCGTCGCAAGTCGTCAGGTAAGTCCTCGCCGGTCATCATGGTAAGCAGGGTGATCAGACCGCCGCAGTAGATCGGTGAGCGAGCGCCCACCGATACGATGATGCGGTCTAAAAACCAAGCCGCAATGTCGATCACGACGGCGGGGACAAGCTCGTGTCCATCCCTAGATAGAGCTCTGGGACGTGTCATCGCATAGAGCATGTAGAGCTCTGGCGTAGACATCGTGCCCGGCTCATATCTGGCCAAAAAGGTGGTCGCCATAAGGCACTGGGCAATACGTAGGCAGGGGTGGACAATGGCCGAGGCCTTGGCCCTACTAGGGTCAAAGGCGGCGTGGTGGCCTGTAATCCGGGCCCAGAAGGCACCGGCGTCGAAGGAAGGTGGGGGGATGTGGGTAGGGCCGTAACCGCGATCGGCTCCGGGGACTGCGGGCCATGAGAAGAACGCTCTCATCATATCGAGAGTGACCTGGCACTCTCGATCCATGAACCTGAATGAGCATCCCTCATCGGTCCGGGCAATCGAACTCAAAACCTCAAGTGTCGGGCGGGCGAACGTGTCCGCCGACACCTGAAGGAAGTCGCGCCAACCCACGTTGTCGTACAACGTGAGTATCCCCTCTAGTACCCCCAGGCGTCTAAGGTCAGCGAGGTGCGCAAACCTGGAGGGTACGATCGAGCGCTGGGAGATACGGTCGAAGACGGCACGGTGTGCGTCGTCTCGGAACGTGATCCCGAGCGGCCCGACCAGTGGAGCCGGTGGTGGTGGCTGTGCAGTGGCGGGGAGTGGCTGTGCGGGCTGTGCGGGCTGTGGGTGCGCTGCAGGCTGTGCGGGGGGTGCGAGGCCTGCAGGCTGTGCGGGGTGTGTGGGAGAAGGCGGAGGAGAGTCCTCCACCAAGTGGGAGGGGCCGGGCTCGTCCGACCGCTTTCGCTTGGCGGAAGCTCTCATCGACCGCGGCCGTGTCCGGGTCGGCATATCGGCCCCGAGCGCGCCGAAAAATGAAAAAAATGTGGTGCGTGTAAAAGAATGGAAAGAGTATACCCAAACACGCCGCGAGTGCTAAGCAGTGGAAGCGTGCGAAGTCCGCGCCTCCACGAAGTCCTGAGCAGCCCGTAGAAGCTCCCCTGAGCTCCCCTAAGCTCCAAAAAGCAACCTGCGCATGAAAAAGCGATATCAGCGAGTAATAATCAAAATGTATGGAGCAATAGGGGTATAATGGATAGATATAGAAATTGATTTGGGTTAGGGGGCGTTTAGCACATGGATCCTCAAGAAATACACGAAAAGAGGAGAAAATAGTCGAAATAGGGGTACCGGAGGTGGTCGGACGGCGTGCCGCCGGCGGCGACTCGGGCGAGGCACCGGCGTGTGCTCGACCGGCGGTGGCGGACCGAGCGGCGGCGGGGCGAGGTCGTCCGGGCGAGTGGGGGCTGGGTGAAGCGAGATCGGGCGAGGGGAGCTGAGGGGGCGCGGTCGGATTTGGGATTTGCGACTTCGAAATCCGCGCCCCCCTCGCCACTTATATATAAAAGAGTTACGACTCGGCCGAGAGACGTGCTCACTCGGCCGAGCGAGGCAAATAAAAATTTTCTCCCCGATATCGCTTCGGCCGAGTGGCTTTGCCAGCCTCGGCCGAGTGGAGTAAGTCCATTCGGCCGAGTGACTCAAGCTACTCGGCATGATTCGCCCTAGGAGGGTATCCGTTTCACTCGGCCGAGTGAACATATATACTCGGCCGAGTAGCAGTTATATCGAAATCAAAAAAATAAACAGAGAGTTGGGTACAGCAGACTTCCCTCGTTCGTGAGCGGCTCGGCCGGACGAACTTCTGTACTCGGCCGAGTGACTAGTATGCTCGGCCGAGTGAGCCTTGTTTTCTGCTGTTTGTCTTCGTTTGGGCTCTAAACTCCGTCTTTCTTCCTCCAGTCGATTTCATCCTCCTCCTAAGCGTCGAACGCCTTCTTGGGGCGCTCCTCGTCGTCTCGTTCATCCTCCTCATGATGGATCTACCTATCTCCTCTCCTGTCGAGAAAAATAGGACCCGTTATCACAAAATTTTTGGGCGAACGACTCGAAACACTAAAAATTTCTAAAACGAAAATAAAGAAAAATTAAAAATAAAGCAAAAACCGTCGGGTTGCCTCCCGACAAGCGCTCGTTTAAGGTCGTGAGCTCGACCCCCTATAATTTTCAATCAATGCGGGATGTTTGGTGCATACGGGATGCACCCGTCAAACTTTCCGGGGAGCGCGCTTGGATTTGGATGTGGCGGCGGCGCGTTCTCCCGCGGTGGTCTCTCGTCTCGAATAGTGTTGGGGGGAGGCTCCCCAAGCTAGCGTTTGATCCGGTCAACGGCTTAACCGGTGATGCCGGTCTCCGTGCCGGCGGAGCTTTCTTTGGAGACTTTAATTTCGAGAGCTTGCAGAGCTCTCGAATCCTTGCGACATCAGCGTCGCCTTCATCTTCATCAGCGGAGAAGTCGGGGGAATCGTCTTCATTCTTTTCATCTCGGCCTAAATCCGGGCCTTCTTCAAATTCTTCATCAAAAAGGGCGCCAATTGAGTGAGGAATCGCCTCTTCTATCACCTCATCAAGGAGGTCCATGTAGTCGAGTTCCTCGTGATAAGGCATATGCTTCATAGCCTTAGGAATGTGGAGCTCCACCTCGATGTTTCCGACGTTTAAGGTTAAGGTACCTTCGCGCACGTCGACGATGACTCCGGCGGTGGCGAGGAATGGGCGTCCAAGTATCAACGAAGTGTCTCCCTCCTCCTTAACGTCCATGATCACAAAGTCACATGGCAAGCATATTCCTCCCGGGACTTGTAGCGGTATGTCTTCGGCGATCCCCACCGGCCTTGTTATCCGTCCATCGGCTAATTGAATGCGCATGTCGGTGGGTTTCAACTTTGTCCCGGTGTTTAGCTTTAAGAACATGGAGAGGGGCATGAGGCTCACACTAGCCCCAAGATCGACCAACGCCTTTTGAAGAGGGACGCCGCCCAAGGTGCAAGGAATCCGAAAACTCCCCGGATCTTTGAATTTTGCCGGCTCCTTCTCTCTCTTGGGGAACCAAGAGCCCTCCTCGGCTAGCATGATCTTCTCCTTCCTTTTCCTCCCCGAAATCAAGTCCTTCAAAAATTTAGCATACGTGGGGATCTCGACGATGGCGTCAAGGAAGGGGATGTTAAGGCTAACTCCTCTTAGGCACTCGAGAAATTTTGCTAGCCTCTTCTCCATTTTCGCTCTAGCGAGCCTTTGGGGGAATGGGACCGGTGGCATGAAGCGACTCTCCTCAATTAATCGCTCCGCCCTAGATTTCTCCTTGTCTTGTGGCTCCTTCTCCTTTTCAATCTCAACTATCGGCTCAATCGGCTCCAAGCTTACATCCACGGCCTCCTCAATAGGAATCATGGCGGGGGTGGTGTCCTTCCCGCCTCTAGTAGTAACGGCAACTATGGCATTGATATGGCCCGTGTTGCCCCGTGGGTTTTGCTCCGGTTGCGCCGGCAATCTTTGAGTGTTCCGATTGAGCAACACCAATTGCTCCGATATTTGAGCCACTACGGTGTTAAGAGAGTCTTGCCCCGCCTTCAAAGTAGCATTCACCTTATTTTGCTCGACCATGAACGCCTCCACTCTAGTTTCGAAGTCGGATCATTGTGGAGCTTGTGGAGGGTTTTGATTTTGATTCCTCCACCCTTGGTTGTATCCGGGAGGCCTATATGGTGGAACTTGTTGCTTCGGTTGAAAGTTTTGTTGTGGAGGCCCCCTCGGTGGATAGTATTGTTGTTGGGGCGGTGGTGGTCGAGCTTGTTGAGTTGGTGGTTGTAGCGGGTTCAAAGCTCCTTCATTGTTGGCGTAGGAGAATCCCGGATGATTTCTTGCGGCCGGATTGGACCAATACCCTTGGTTCCCCGCAACATAGTGTATTTGCTCCAAGGATCCTTCTCCTTGCTCTCCTCCCGCGTACATGGCTTGAGATTGGTCTTGCCAATCACACATTTGGTTGGTCGGCGCGGAGGTGGAAGGTGCTCCTTGGGGCTCCGTGATGAACTTCTCCAATCTCTCCACCACCTTGTGGAGAGAATCAAATTTGCTCGTGAGCTCCTCTACGGCCTTCGCCTCGTAGATGCTAGTTGGCTTTAAGGAGGATGTGGAGTGTCCTCGCTCATCGCCCCATTGTTGGTTATTTGAGGCCATCTCCTCAATTAGGGCCGTAGCTTCTGCGGGAGTCTTTGATAAGATCGCACCATTCGCCGCGGCATCAATAATTTGTTTGTTCCCCGGTTGGAGACCGTTGTAGAAGCTATGAACTAGCTCCCAATCCTCTATACTGTGGTGCGGGCATTGGTGCTGCAAATCCTTAAAACGCTCCCATGCTTCATAGAGCGTCTCCTGTGGTCCTTGCTTGAAGGACATGAGAGCGCTCCGGATCTTCACCGTCTTGGATGGCGGATAGAATTTATCAATAAATGCACTCGCCAACTCGTCCCAAGTGGTGAAGACTCCGTCAGCCTGCGTTCTCAACCAATAGAGTGCTTTGTCCTTAAGCGTGAAGGGGAAGAGACGCAATCTGATAGCATCGTTGGAGACCCCCGGCATCTGGAATGTGGCGCACTTCGACAAGAATAGTTGGATGTGGTAGTGGGGGTTCTCATGTGTGTTCCCATGAAATGGGTCTTGTTGCATCAAAACCACCAATCCAGTCTTTAGCTCGAAGTTCTTGTCAGCCGCCAACCCCGGCATGGCAATGGATGAGGTGGTAGAAGAAGTCTTAGGCCGAAGCCTATCGCGAATAGAAATTATCCTCGCCATCCTTGCCGCCAATTCTTCAGGAGTTTCCGGGTTGGTCATATACCTCCCTTCCGGATCTTGTCTCTTTTCCGCTCTAAGTCTCCGCGCGGTACGTTCGATCTCGAGATCAAATAATAAGTCTTCTGGGTCTGCAGTAGATCTCGTGTTCATGCACAGGGGAAACAGAGTTTCAAAGAGATGATTAGTACCGTGGAAGGGTTAGGTAAGAATAGTAAAGGAAATAATAATGGTAACAATAAAAAAAATAAAAATAAAAGAAAGAAGTAGCTAGGGTGAAAAAGAATCAAACGCAATCGCCTCCCCGGCAACGGCGCCAAAAACTTGATCGCTCCAGGACGTACACCCAAAGAACGGTTGTAGTTTTACCGCAAGCGCACGGTATAGCGGCGAGCGGGTATCGAACACAGGGAGGACGAATGACCGTGCTTGCTTCTAATCAACCTGGCTATTTAAGAATAGAGAGATTGCCTTGGGCGATCCTGTCACAATCGTCAGACAAATGTGCGAAATATCAAATCAAATAAAGAACGTCTAGGGAATGGGGAATCCCCGCTACTCACCGTATTTCATAAATGTGGTTCGTCGGTATCAAAATTGCTAGAATGAGAATTTGGATGAACTAGTTGCAACTAAATGTGGAACCAAGCTCACGCTCTCGCGCTGTTGCCGGTCTATAGCTATCCTAGGGTCGGGTCCAATCTCTTGCAAACCCTAACCTAGGAAAGCTAGCATTAGGATCAACATCATCGTCCAATCGCGCACCGAGTCCAATCTCTTGCAAACTCGGTCCACGATCTAGATTGTGATAGTTCCTACCCGTCCAATCTCTTGCAAACGGGTATCGGCACGGAATTGCAACCGGAGATCCTAGTATCGGTCCAATCTCTTGCAAACCGATACTTCGAAAGTCCGACTCCAACCCAATTCGGATTTCTAGGGCTTCCTATCAAATTGGGATCCAATCTCTTGCAAATCCCAATTGATATGAATACCCAGCTATCCGTAGTAATTCGGTCCCAATCTAATCTCTAATTATTGATTCTAGCACAATTTCTACCAATTTATCACAAATACGAAATTGGGCTTGTAGGGTTCATCCCCACGCCCCAAGACGTGGAGACTACTCACAAATCATAGCAATAGCACAAAAATAATCAATGAAATAGGCAATGTAATTCATCACAACAATGATATAAACAATAAAAATAGAGTTTTTGGGGAAGAGAGATGCAAACCAATGTAGTTCTTCAATTAATCCAACAAAAATCCAAGTTTTTCCTCTTCTCCAATCACAAATAATAAAGCTAAAAAGTAATCTCAAAAAGCTGCAAAAAATCTAAGAGATGGCTCCTAAAACTAGGGTAAAAACAGGGCTTAAATAGCCCCAAAAATCGTCCAAAAATCCTGACCAAAACGCCCCTGCACAGCCTGTTTTCCGCAAATTTCGCTACAGGCAGCGCATCGCACTCGGCCGAGTGACAAAAGTCGCTCGGCCGAGTGAAAACCCTGTAATTTTCCAGTAAGTCGGGGCTTTCAGGGGTCTTCAGTTCGGAGGCGGCTCGGCCGAGTGAGTTGTCGTCACTCGGCCGATGGCTTCACTGCACTCGGGCAGACGTGGTTTGCCACTCGGCCGAGTGGGTCTTCTGAAGCTCAGGTGGCCGAAAAACAGAAACTTTGATATTTTGGAGGGGCTTCGTCTGGGCGCCACTCGGGCGGACGTGGTACCGTCACTCGGCCGATGTGGACTCCGACGCTCGGCCGAGTACACATGGAAATCGTGTCTGAACGGGTCGGCCGAGCAGTGTCTCGCTGGTCGGCCGAGTGGCTCCTCCACTCGGCCGAGTGGGACACAAAAGATGCCCAATCTGATTGTTTTGGCCTCCTCGTCGCTCTTGCGACGTCCATTCTTCTTCCGCTCCTCTCCAACAGCAAAATATCCCTCGGGGAGGTCGTCGGTGGCCGTCTAGAGTAAGCGCGTCTCGAGATCACTCCAAATCGCGCCAAATCACCTGAAATGCGACAAAAACAACAAATCGTGAAAAGCATCGCAATATCGTCGATATATCGTGAAAAACATGATTTGGGCGATCTAAATGGCATGCGAATACACGGAAAAAAGGTGTAAAATGAGGAGTGATCAGAAACGAAACTAAAAATAAAAAGGGTCTCACGACAAAATTGAAAATCACGACGCTTCTTCAAACAAAGTCGTTTCGTGGAAGAACGACCCGTGAAATGACGTTCCAAAATATTTCCACAAATTAACACTCTTCCAGAGGGTCACAATGGCAAATAACATCATAGGGTTCGGATACAAGATAGGTCCAAAATAAATACGTGTACGAACAAGAGTACGTGCACACAAAGACGTACGATCGAAAAGCGACCGTGACAATTATGGAGTTAATGGAATGAAAACAATAAAGAGTGGTTCCACCTAGGCTTGACCTACTCTAAGGATGATCCACTAGGGTCCCGAAATAAAATATTCATCACACAACAATCCACCACATAAACTTTGAATCATGCAAGAATTTAAATGTCATAACCAAAACAACCACACATCAGCAAACAACACAGAAAATAAGATCAACCAAATATAATCATAAAGAGACATTTTAACTTCAAAAAACCATTATCCAATACATTACGACAAACTAGATCAAATACATAAGAGAATGGGAAGAGATCACCCATGATTTCTCCTAAAAATGAAAGCTTTCCATCAGTTTGTGCTCCTCAAAGCTTCCTTACTCCTCTAATGGCCTCCCCAAACCCTAAGATGAAGGTGAGGAAGAGTGGAATGTGGGAAAGAGAGGGAGGCCTAGGGCTTAAGTAGTAGCAAAACTTGTATTAGGTTGAAAACAACCGCAAACAGGTCAAAAACCAAGCAAAGACCTGTGACTTCGAAGAAGAAAATGAGGGTGACACAGTCGTGTGACCATGTGACACGATCATGTCACCATTCTACCTGCGTTGGCCTTTGGCTGATCTGGGTAAACACGATCGCATGACACGACTGTGTAACTATAAGCTCATTTTTTTGCCCCTTCTGTTTGTTGCCTGGCACGGCCGTGTCAATGAACGACACGGTCGTGTGGCCCTTTCCTCCTTGGGCACATGAGCACACGGTCATGAGACACGACCATGTGCAACTGCTCTCTCCCAGCTGTGAATTACCACACCGGCGTATGTGATGGCACACACGACCGTGTCACAACTGCTTTCATTTGGCTACAACAAGTTACGCACCGCACTGTCGTGTGTGATGTTACACACCACCATGTATGGGTGTTAATCCTTTAGTTCCAAGTGTCCATTTGAGCTTTAGAAAATTTAGAAAAAATCCCAAAAATCCTGCAAAATAAACCATGACACGATTAGGCCATAAAACATTATTTTGTGCAAAAAATAATTGATTAACCCCAAAATAAGATGATATCAATAAAATACATATAATGGAGCTAAAATATAATGATAACAGCACCAAAATGCACATAAATATGTGGATGAAAAATGCAATTTCAATCCCGAATCACACCCCCAACTAGCTTTCTACGAGTCTATAGAAAAACAAGTGATAGATTCAGATAAATAATAAGAGCACACATCAAACTCCAAATTATTCATGATAAATAGAAAATTTTAAACATAATCTCAAATTCAAAAGAGAGCAAATCCATGAACAACACTTCAATTTGGCTTAAACCAATAAAGCAGTACCAATGTTTTGCATTCATTGAGATTAAAGCACAACGGCATATCATAGTATCACAATTTCGAGGGTTCGGCCAAAACAACACCTAGTTTTCCTAACGCATGTAGGTTGGAGATGTGGCTCATGCTTATTCACTCTTTTTTTTTGTTTTATTTCGTGCACTCTCCTAAACCATACCTTTCGACGCGAATCCCTATTGCTTCTTGAGGCGTGAGGAACTGGCTACTTGACAAGACTAGGAGAATGATGCACTTATTTCTTTCTTTCTTTCTTGCTCTTTTTTTAGTTTTCTCCTTTTTTTTTGTATCAACACACCAAGCAACCACTCCTTAAGCATACACCAATCATATTTCCATGGCCAAATCCCATCAAATTGAAAACTAATCTACAATATTGACTCAATCCAACTCATGCATCAAAAAGTTAGCACAAAACTATTGTAAGCCATCTTGAAGACAAAATTCATCGAATTATGAACTAATTCCATGAATAGCATATTAAAATTGATTTTGCGAAGAAAACAATAAACTCATGCCAATCACAATTTAGGAGTTTGATTATAGAGTTTCAATCCAAAAATATGCATGAACATGAAGCATACAAGGGACTAAGCACAATGCTAATGGCACAAGGACAAGAAGGACGCACATGATATGCATGTAAAGTATTGGGTGATGGAATAAAGAAAAAAGAAAAAAAATTTAAACAACAGCAACTACATAACTAAATCCTAAAACCACATAATACTCTCCCCCTAACTAAAGAAAAACATTGTCCTCAATGTTAAAAGAGTATAGATTTATTGAAAAGAAACTAGCCTAGAATGCTTAAAAATAGAATGCATAAATAAGATTCCATGCTACTAGAACGAACACACCAAAGTCGAAAGGCGGATCATGGATGTCCAATGGTGGAGGAAGTTGCTCAATCAATTCTTTGCTCTCCTCAACGAGCATCTTCACTCACAAATCACTTAGGATCCCAGCAACACAACTACAAGCGATCCCTCCACAAATTATTTTATTATGACTTGTGAGAGAGAGGTTGCATCAAATCCAAAGTGGGCATTGTTGTCTTTCGACAAAGTTTTACCAAATATAATCATTAAAATAAATTAATGAAATGAAAGCATGGTGGCAAAAAATCCTAGAAAAATTTACACTAATTCCGGTATGAAGCATGATCACGGGGGAGAGGAATGTGGGATTTTGGGAAAAGGTTGAGGAAGGGTGAAGTTTTGGCTCCATTGAAATGACTGCTATGCCCATGTCCCTATTTGCTTCCTCATGCTCATCCAAAATTGTTTGCCTGTCCTTGTTGGGATATTGATGATGTGCACAGGTGATATGTGTAAATTCAAGTGTATATATGTAACAAAGAGTTAATTAATAAACCATGAAGATTATAACGCATTGTGAAGCAAATTGAAAGATCTAGAATCCACGATCGAAAGTCTACTTTCGAGCCACGAACTGATATGAAGGCTCAGAATTATAAGGCACATGAAAACTTAAGATCAAGAAGAGATACCTTAAGATCGAAAGTCTAGCTTTCAACGAGAGCAACCTTGACTCAACACAACCAAAGAGGACTTCGTACAAGCACCTAGCGTCCTCTTGCTAGGAATTTCCACACCTAGTTACAACCAACTAGGAATTTCACAAAACCTTCCTTAACATGTCGAAATTACAATCACCAAGTCTTCTTCAAAGACATTACAACAAATATAGATATGAGTACAAAATTTCCTAAAGCCAAAAGTATTTATGAGTGCATATGTGGCTTAAGAAATAAAAAAACTCTTGATCAAATAAATTGTTATAGAGTAGCACAATTTGATTAAAAGAGTTGTCTTGAAAATTGATTCTCTAAAATATGCACTTGGGCTTTAGAGATCAATGATCAAGTTTTAATCTTTGAAAAAGTACAACTTTAAGAACACAAAGATTAAAAAGAGAACTTGTATTTTGAATCACAATATGAAAAGCTATAAGCTTGGAGATCAAAACAAGTTTGCAAAAGGCTAAAAATAATCAAAAATTAACTGAGAATTGAGTATAAAAGAACTTTAAAAACAATAGCCTTTTTGAAAATATTCAGAACAATTAAGAGCTTTGAGCACTGTGAGCAAAGAGGATATTTCTAATGATATGAAATTTTTTTTTTAAAACCTCTGAAATCTCTGCTATTTATACATCAAAAATAGCTAAAAAAAATAAGCTCAAAAGTCTCCTCCAATGGCTAGTTAACAGTTAGCACAAATCAAGTCGTATTGTCAAATCTGCCGAAGGTTGACCCAGATAGTCGGCTATTCTGGAGAATATTCGGTTATTTTATCTAGATAGTCGGCTATTCTGGAGAATAGTCGGTTATTTTATCTAGATAGTCGGCTATTTCCAAGAATATGCGGTTATTATTTTGATATAGTTGTAGGCAAAATCTAACTGTCAGTAGTTAGCTATCTGAGTCAGATAGTCGGCTATTCAGGATACTGAAGTTTTTCTACTAGAAAATACTTGAAAAATAATTTATAAATATTATATCAAAGTATTATATGATATAGTATATTTTAAAATTATTTTTCCAGAAATTATGTGTGTATAAGATATACTTTGGCTTTTACATTCTAAGTATATAACTTACTAAGACACCCATCACTTACTCTCTTTCTTCAATCTTTGACTTGAGCTATCATGTCTTGATCTTAAGTCTTTATACGCTTCATGTGTTTGAGCCATCATGTGCTTTATTTCTTGACTCAAAAGTAAACTTCGATAATGGCTTCTAAGTCCTTCAATTGGCTTTACAATGCGCTTAATCTCCATAGTTATAAGATAATCTATATACACTTGAAGTAAACATATTAGAACACATATCACTTATTCACATCATCAAAATCCACTGGGGTGGGTCTCAATATCCCAACAGAAGTTGCCTTGGCATTCTTCTTCAATAGCTTGCACTCACACGTGAAGTGGCTTGGCTTCCACAATTAACGCACATGTCAGTTGCCATGTCTATGAGCCAACTGCTTTTTGTACCTCATCTAATTCTTAAAACTATCTTGGTCTTGCATAGGATTTGCACTTTACTATGGCTTGTGCTCGATACTGACCTCTATATTAATTGCCTCGTATTCTATGCTACCATACATTACTTGTCTTCCAACATAATGTATTTTAAAAGGTCTTGGAAGGTGACAGATGCCAAATGGAGGAAGGTTTGTTTAGCACTGACAAACTTTTGTATGTTTGCAAGGAAATAAGTGCTGCACCGATCTGCTGCTCATCTGATAGTGGACTCCACACTAATTTTAAGTTCAAGAATGGCTAAGACATCATGCATTAGTGATTTTATATGTTTTATTAAGGATCATTCTTGATATTTTTCTCCTTTGAGTTGGAGAGTGCTGAGTTACGTGACTGGGGTCAAGTCAAACCTCACCTTGAGTCCATCCTGATATCCTTCATAGTGGTGCAATCCTCAAAATCCTATACGATATCATCTTCCATACAAGTAGGTAATAAGAAGTAAGTGATTTGGTTCTTTCCGAGGGCCTTATCATATTTTTCATATAGTGTTTGGTGTTTTATTTCTAATCATCACCACCTAAGTTAAGATAAACTCAAGATATTTGTCTGCATTCAATGGATAAAGCATGTTTTTATTTAGGCTTCATAGTTATCCTTGTTAGACTTAGCACCATTAAGACGAAATGTGCATTAACCATGGAGACCTATGGAGATTAATATTTTGTAAATTATCATTATAATTTCGTAAGCAACAAATAACAAATTTTCTCTAATGCAAAAGAGAATTGGAATTTTTTTGAAAATTATGGCTATGAATATTGTGGTTATATGGATCGGTACTTTGTTAATATTGAAATTATCATCAAATGTCATCATTTTCATGAAGTTTATGTCATATGTAGAATATCATAATAAAGTACATATACTTGTTGCATCTTCTGCCTGCGTTGTACTAGACTCAACTCAATTTCTAAGGGAATCAAGGAGTAAAAACCATGTTTTGTCTCACTAAATTCTTTCAATTAAAGTTTCAGATGTGTATATGACACTTTGACTGGCTGAGCTAGACGGGTGTGACCCATTGGAATCATACGCATCCAAAAAGATCATGAGGCATAAATGTAAGTGGAGAGCCTTACCAGACCCCAATAGCAGCTCAACAGGATGACCTCCACAAGGCAGGCTCCCTCAGCATCACAGCTCAGCAGGAACGGCCCCTCACGAGCTAGTTTTCCTCAACGATGGCTTTCCATGAGGTTAACCTCGGTACCTGAGGCTGGACCCTTACCGATAAACTCCGACATGGATGACATTAGCATTCGCGTTGTCCCTTCAACTTCATGGCCCGAGTAGTCACCCACTGGGTAGGTCAGCTCACGCGACCACAATGGCACGATCTTAGGCGGTTAGGTCGCACCATGTCATTATCAACGATCCGGCCAACACATACATAACAGTCAGCTTTATCAAAGGGACAAGCATTCCATTTTGTCAGAGGGGCACGTGGCTTGCTTTATTAAGGGCGTATAACGAGTTTGTTACAAGGGACGTGAGGAATCTGCTGATATAGCAGAACCACTCCCTAATTCTATAAAGCCATAGAAGCATCTCTTGCATCAGATATCTCTCAATCAATGAATCAACCCTAGCATCTCTATCTCTGCTATTTCATCTCAAAACCCTAGCGGTAGCTACCGTAAGCCAACGATCCTTCCTTCCCAAATCATAGAATTAAATGCTGGAAACAGCCTGTAACGGGCATAAATCCAAGTCATCAGTCGACTCAAGAAGACCTACCAGGCGACTGGGGTACTATGCTGACAAAGCCTTACATGCAATCTAATGGCTAGTAGGCTAGACGTCTGCTAAAGGGTTCCCAAATATCTATGATATTGTTTAGGCGTCAAGCTCTAACACATCATAAGACTTAACAGTCAGGCCAAGGGAAAATGAGTTACTAGATTTTTGGGCAAAAAATATCAGACGTCTACAGAAGGGGAACTAGATGTCTAGGTGACTGTTCAGGCATTAAGCACTAAAGCTATATACGACTTAACAGTCGGGTCAGAGGAAATGAATTTACTAGAATTCTAGACCCAAAATACCAGACATCTGTAGGTGATCTCCCAGATGTCTGTCCAATAGTGCAGATGCCTATGAAGACACTAACAGACGTCTGTCCTATTAGGGTTTCTAGGGCATCCTAAAACATGCATGCCAGACATCTGGTTGACATATACTAGTCGTCTGATTGACGGCCGAAAGCTCAACTTTGAGCAGAATGCCTATCTAACCCTATGAGATCAACACATGGATGATCTAAAGTGTTGTGTGTGACAAGTAAGTGCTTCTAGTAAGACTATTCAAGGCTTAACATTCTAATTCAATAAAGAAGTGAAGAAATGAAAGAATTACATATTGGTCCCCTTCACTTCCTATTGAATTCCTTGATGTCTACTATTAGAGTCCTTGAGTTCATCTCCTGATTTCCTTATGTCATCACTTTACATCATCGTTGCTTTTAATAGAATTTGATCAACATTTGACGATGATTTAATTAACTACAAAACATGAGCTAGTCATAATTAATTATGATTGCTCATCATCAAAAACGTCTAGTGAAGATCAACTAGATATCTGGTTGTTTGGCGCCTCATCTTGGTAGATGGGCTATCAGACGTTTGCTGTAGAGTAAACAGACGTCTAGTGTATTCAAATGTCAGCTGTATACTGTTCCAGACGTCTGGCTCCTCTTCTTCAGTCACCTGTTGGTAGTGTAGCTGCTTCTTTTTAACTCTCTATCTTTTTGGCTACCACTTTGGGTCTACTGAACAGCCGTCTGACTTGAGGGATCAGACGTCTAAAGAATGGTCTCCAGATGTCTGATGCAACCTATTATATGTCTGATCCTGCTTGGGCTGTCTTCTTCCAATAGTTGTAGAGGGTGCTCCTGAGCTCCTAAAAATCTGCGCTATAAAAATCCCGAGCTCTTGAGCTCCAATAGTCTAGGACTCGTGAGACAATCATCTTCACTATAAAAAAATGAGAAGAAAAAATACGCTATAAAAATAGTGTTTTGTGCATAAATAAGTGATATGCTACAATTTCTCATGATAATCCAAATATGCACATATCGGAGTTAAATTGTAAATAAAATATGCACAAAATGCAAGTATATGAGGGTGAAATATGCAATATTTCACCTCAATCACATCTCCAACTAGATTTTTGCTGGTCCCTAGTAAAATAAGCGATCTTTTTCAGAATAAACAATAAGCATATCAAAATTTTATCAAATGACTATGGCACAATCCAAGATCTCGCTTTTCAACGTATTCCGATATAAAATTTGAAACAAGTATGAATACGAGCAAAAATCATGAAATTTTCTCTAACCAGCATATAATTAGCTGCCTATAAATTGATGATATGTAATCACCATAAGTAGAGAAAAATCTTATATCCTAGTTTCATGAAACTTATAAGAAATTTGGTACTCACAAATGTTTCATTTTTCCTTAACTCATGGGTTTGACAACTAAATCATGGTTATTTTCTTCTTCTTTCCCTTTTTTGTATGCCTGATTCTTCACCCTGGTAAGCCTATGAAACAAAATGATATAAGTTTTTGAAGAGCTTCATTTAGAGTTTGCATAGAAATTGATGGCACTCAATTTCAAGGTCGTTTGCCCTTTAAATGAGTCATCAAAGTCTGCCCAAAATCTTCACCATAACGAGTCGGTTGACCATTCATATTATGGGCCCACCCGAACAGGAGTTCGAGTTTGCATCCGAAGTTCAGGTATGCTCTAACTGACTGTATGGCATGCTCGGTTCGGGCATGCACCCAGGCTTGGGCGCGCCCGAGACGGGTGTGTGCCCTAGTTCAGGCCCCTGCCCGAACCCATGAACTCAAGATAGCACCCAAATCTCGTGCTCGAGCATGTACAGGCTGAAGCCTGGGCATACCGGAGCCCACAAACTTGGGCTACTACCCTTGTCTGGTACCCGAGCATGCCCGGACTAATGCTTGGGTACGCCCGCGCCCAAGTTTTGGCCTTAGCCCGACCTGCACTCGGGCTAGTGCCCCAGTTAGCACCCGAGCATGCCCAGGCTGGTGCCTCGCCATGCTCGAGCCCAAGAGCGCAGGCTTAGCCCAAGCTATACTCGGACTTAGCCCAAGTCAGATGTCCGTGCTCAAGCTTAGGCAGCTCGGGCTGGGACCTTGTTTTTGGTTTTCTATGCTTTTAGAATGGCTTGTCTTTCACGTCACATCATATGTAACCAAAATCCTCTTCGTAACCAATTACGAACGTATTAGTTCTCATGCATCACATGCATGTTTCTCTTATTATTTGGACTAGGATCATAACCTATTTGAAACCCTAATAAGACCCTACTTTAGGTTGAGACTCATAGACCCTGATGATAGTGACCGCGAGTAGTTGTTGTTGTCCCTGGTTCGTTATCATTATTATGTAGTTTGTCCATTGATATGGTGTTGTCGGGACTACACTAGCTATATCAGTGATGAATTTTGCAGTTTTAATCCCTTCGTTAACACTATGTTGCTGCAAAGCCTAGGATATGGTTAAATGTCAACCCATATTTGCTTTGCGATCAGATAAGTATCGTTTGGTCTTAGCTTTGTCTTTGTTAGATCATATCCAACACACCTTGGCCAAGGATTTCTGCCAAGGACCGTACTGATTCTACGACACTAACTCCCCATAACGGCAGAGACAAATTCTCTCTTGGTCACTACTCCCCCCGTACATTTCAAGTGTCACCCAATCTAAGAGATTTCAACAGGCCTTGCCTCGAAACTAGGTGAGAGATCTAAGTAACATCGTTCACGAACAGACTTGTACAATAACCTCAAGTCAAAGGATCAGCTTGTCTATCATCACATGATATATGTTATTGATAGTTTGGTATGTGTTTTTCATGTAGCAGCTCTCGTTAGGTTGTTCAATGAACTCGTTCTCTAATGAGCACCTGTGTCTTGTCTCCAATTTCTCCAAATCAAACGACCATGAGATTTTCACCACCAATTCTTAATGAAGACAGACCACATAATAGTCTATCTGATGCATCAATGTCATTTCTTAATGCATCTACGACTACGAACAGTTTTAGACTTATGCTACAAATGATTGAAACACTTCTCCGTGATCATGATCCTTATCTCGATATATGTTTGACCTTGCATTAAGTCTGAGGAATTTATATAAGTATAAAATACATACAAATATTTTTAATCATACTCAGATAAAACAGTACCAAATAGCATACTATTATTTTGAACAATATGTCGCAATTACAAATAATTGGCCTCGAGTGCATAAATTTCCCAACAAAAACAACAATGGCAACGAAATGACAAGGCAGTGACAAGGAGCAGAGATGAGGACAATGATGAGTGAAAAAAAAAATTAAAATCCAGCTGATGTTTAAGTGGCTTAGATTTCAACTAGTTTAGGTACGTGTTTTGGTTTCTTTACCTAGTTATCATCCGGTTCAAGTTCATGTAGACCTTTAAACATGTCGGTTTAAAACTAGCTTAACGCATACGCATACCTAAACCAAACTATTTTCCACCATTAGGCAACATTGCTTGAAATGCCATCATGGGTACCTGGGGCTGCTTGGAAGTCTTGGTTGTTTAGGGTGCATCATGTGCCTAGCAATTCAAGGGTCACATCGTTCGTGCCACAACCTTGGAGTTCACATGTTACATTGGGTATGACGTAGCCACATAACTCAATTAGATATAATTTTATGTGAAATATCCTCTTTTTCAAAGGTTTTGGTCTCGTAGAAACCTATGGAACGGAGCTTTTCAAAAGAATATTAATATCTTCTAGGTGTTTTGGGAATGACGTAGCCACGTGTTTTGGTCTGTTTATAGAAACATCTACTTTTCACCAAAATCTTTTTTTCGTTCCTCATACTTGCATCTTGGAAACCTTTCAATGAGTTTAATAAAACGAAATAAAATACACCATGTTATACCAAGGTTAGATCTCACTGTTATCAAATTCAACCTAGATCTTTTGGCACGTATAGATAGGGGCGGAACCAGGATTAGATGACCAGGGGGCTGGACGGCGTTGCAAGAATGCATACAAATTGTATTCGTAAAGTACATAGATGCGATGATGTTCAAGTCGATGAGTTCAAAGAGATAAAGGATGTGTTTTACCATTACGTTTAAGTATATTTGAGGTGACGAAGTGAACAAAATAGATTTGAAATTCATTGCTCAGGCCCAATGCAACATAAGTGGGAGGAATCGAGTAAGAAAGTCGAAAAAAACACAAGTTTTAATTGGATGAGAACGAAAATAAGTTACGAAGATTCAAACCAAATTACTTTAAATAAGCAACAAATTCTCACATGCATTTATTAAACACAAAATCGTTCACATATTAACGAAGATATGAACGAGAAACTAACACTGCTTACATCCTTAGCAAAAAACAAAAATTTAAAAATATAAACATTAGGACTTGCCAAAAATTAATTATTCTTTTAAATTTAAGGGGATGAGAGAAGCGTGTTTAGTAATAAAACATTTTAGGTATATTAAATTAACCATGATAATTTAAAAACTCAAATTAGAGATGACAACGTTTACTAGTGTGATTGGACAATTCTCTGTTTTACAAAATATCTATGTGAGAATTTAAGCTTGAACTAAGTTATATTTTTGTTTAGATGTTTTTCTTTTCTCAATCAGATGCTGAGTTCGCCATGCTATAATTAAAACATGAAGAAAAAAACTGGCATAGCTTCAAATGAAAATCTCAAAATTTTGCAGACAAATTTTAATGTCATTTTCTATAAAAATCTAAAAGTTTACTAGGGATATAATGTTATTTTATATAAAATTTTTAAAGTTATCTAAAAGTTTGCTAGGCATAAAAGTTTACTAGACAATATTCAAAATTTTGATGCTGTTTTATCTAAAATGCTAAATGTTCACAAGAAAATTCCCATTAAAACAAATCATGTTGTTAGGAATCAAAACTTGGACCTCAAGATCAGTGAAGGAACGCACAACCACTAGGTCAGAGAGACAGTTGTGTTATTAGGAATGAATTTTATTTACTTATCCTATATGGCAGGTCTGCTGCCCCATATATATGTATGTGAATTTTGAAAAATGGGGGGGAGGGGGGCTGGCCCCCCAACTCCAACATGGGTCCACCCCTGCGTATAGAAGATGTGCAGTTAAAAAAAAGAAAAAAATACACAAGACTCGCATATATTGTACTTGATTATCACAACCTTGTTATTAAAAACGCATTAAACACATGCAATTTTGATGGCTTGTCCTTGCATTAAAAGTTGAGAATATGTATTGCTGAATGTTTTATTTATTACATACTAATTAAACGCATGCTATTTTGTTATTTCATAATGAAAGGCATGAAAGAAATAGAAATTATGGGGAGTTTCACAACATGAACATATTTGTGTTTAATTAAACACATATTGCATTTACATTGAACACTAATATTATGACAACTTTTGTGAATCCATCAAATTGTTGTCAAATCGAACATTTATTCTCGCAAGACTTTATTTCTTTATCTGTCTTAACTCCATCAGCACTATGTTTAATTAGATATTTTGGCTTGCACAGTTAAAATAAAGACTTGTGGTTTCATACAGGAAAATTAATAGATAGAGGGGGGTTTGCAGTATAATATGGTAAGTCGTATATATTCCTCCTTATCCGACCAAAAAAAGCAAAGGGTGGGGAGCCTGTAAGCCTTGACATACGAGGCCATGCATGCCATAGCGGTAGCAACATTACTCCTTTTGCTAACCTCGGCCTCCCTGAGCACCGCAGAGACCATTGATGAATGCTGGCGTAGGCTTCCTGGAGACGACATCGATGATTGCAAGATACTGTTGACACAACAGATCGCTAACAACAATGCAAAACCGGCTTCTGGCCATTGCTGCAGAAATATATTGAGAACAGATAGGGAGGCCCAACAGTGCTGGCATACCCTCTTCGGCTACCAAAAGGCTCGTGATGTTGTACCCAAGATAGTTCGGGCCTGCAAGTTTCGACGGACGAATGTGATTCTGCCAGGGCTCGGAGGGAGTATTGGGTGGTCACCGCTTGTGCCTGGCCCTTATAGACGTCGTCCTATTCTTAGTCCATTCCCAAAAATTGGCTGGGAACATCGGTGGTGGATGCGGCTTCAACGCCATCCTCCCAGTGACAAATAGAGAGAAACCAAGACCACAACAATGGGATTGTAGAAATTCTGCAGTTTGATATGCTTGTTGATGGTGTAGCCCTTTTTGTCGTTTAAAGCTCTACCAAACTTCAAATAAAACTTTTTGGCAACATAAATTTCCAAATTATTATTGGTATCTGTTATAAAGAAGAGATATTTTATCTTGTTACTTGATTACCTCATGTCGATATCTAGAATCGTACTTAGATTGGGTACGGCTACTGAGGTGAGTATTCACGCAACAAGGAGCTCGTGCAAGGTTTCGTCGGGCTAAGAGAGTGGTTCATTCCACACCGCCTAAAACAGATAGAAGACACGTCAAAGGAAATGGAGGGTGATGGCCCTTCGATTAGACTCTAATACATAAGTTAGTATCTAACAGGGGAAGGAAGGATCATTGGCTTACTATAGCTATCACTAGGGTTTTGAGATGAAATAGTAAAGATAGCGATGTTATGGTTGATTCAGAGATTGAGAGATACCTAATGCAGGAAACGCTCCTATGGATTTATAGGATTAGGGAGTGGTTACGCAATGTCAGCAGATTCAATATGTCCCCTTTAACAAACTCATCATACTCCCTTAATAAAGATGGCCGCGCGTCCTTCTGACTAAATGGAATGTGTGTCCCTTTGATAAAGCTGACTTTTATGTATGTGTTGGCCGGATCGTTGATAACGACATGGAGAGGGTACGGCCTAACCACCTGAGATCGTGTTGCTGTGGTCGCATGAGTTGACCTGCCAAGTAGGCGAGTGCTCGAGACATAAAGTTGAAGGGACGATGCAGGTGCTGAGGTCATCCCTGTAAGAGTTTGTTTATAAGGGGCCAGCATCAGGTGCCGAGGTTATCCTCATGGAAAGCCATCATTGATGGAGTTGACCCTGTGAAGGGCCGTCCCTATTGAGCTGTAATGTTGAGGAAGCCGACCTTGTGGGGGTCATCCCTATTAAGCTGCTATTGGGCTCTGGCCATGCTTACCACTTTGATATAATTTTTATAAATTATTTTTCAAGTATTTTCTAGTAGAAAAACTCTAGTATCTAGAAATAGCCGACAATATGAGTCAGATAACCGACTACTGACATTCAGATTTTGCCTACAACTCTATCAAAATAATAGCTGCATATTCTTAGGAATAGCAGACTATCTAGATAAAATAACCAGCTATTCTCCAGAATAGCCGACTATCTGGGTCAACCAGCGACAAATTTGGCAATATGAATTTATTTGTGCCAGCCATAACTAGCCGTTGGAGGAGACTTTTTGAGCTGATTTTAAGCTATTTTTGCTCTATAAATAGCAGAGATTTTAGAGGTCTTAAAACAACAATTTCATATCATTAGAAATATCCTCTTTGCTCAAAGTGCTTAAAGCTGTCAATTGTTCTTCATATTTTCAAAGTTCTTTTATACTCAAGAATCAGTTTAATTTCTGATTATTTTTAGCCTGTTACAAACTTGTTTTGATCTCCAAGCTTGTAGCTTTTCATATTGAGATTCAAAATACAAGTTATCTTTTTAATTTTTGTATTCTTAAAGTTATTCTTTTTCAAAGATTAAAACTTGATCATTGATCTCTAAAGTCCAAGTGCATATTTTAGAGAAACAATTTTCAAGACAACTCTTTTGATCAAATTGTGGTAATCTATAACAATTTATTTGATCAAGAGTTTTTCGATTTCTTAAGCCACATATACACTCATATATACTTTTGGCTTTAGGAAATTGTGTATTCAAATCTATATTTGTTGACTTGGTGATTGTAATTCCCACGTGTTAAGGAAGGTTTTTTGAAATTCCTAGTTGGTTGTAACAGGTGTGGAAATTCATAGCAAGAGGAATCTATGTGCTTGTACTGAATCATCTTTGGTTGTGGTGAGACAAGGTTGCTCTCGTTGAGAGTTAGTGGATCGATTGCTGGACGTATGCCAAGGTTGGACCGACCTAGGATAAAATCTCTGTGTTTGCGATGTGATCATATTTCTTTTTCTCTTATTATATTGCGTGTATGTTTTTATTTCCACTGCAACTCAAATTTCTACAAGCTATAATATTTGTGTTGATTAAGTACCGATCGAGGTAACTCTCGTTGGAGACTTAGGTAACTTTTAGAAGGGTTTATTTTACGTGAAAAACTTTTATTTCTTTATACAACACTATTCAACCCCCCTTTAGTGTTGTCTACCATCCACATGATCCAACAACATCAAGTCCTTACAATGAATTTATCTACAAACTTATTTTAATAATTGATTCCGATGTTACTCATTTTTAGGTTGTTGACTCAGGCTTCAGTGACCACATAATATGGGGCAGAGTTATATTCATAAATTATCGGTTGATCTTAAAAGGCATCATATACCTATTTATAGGGAATAAGTTCAGCATAGATGTCAAAAGCATCGAAACATTTTACTAGACTTTGGAGGCATGGAACCTTGCTCATTGATGATGCATTGCTTGCTCAAAGGATACATCAGAATTTACGTTTTGTAATTAGGATTTTGCAAAAATAAATTCGGTGAGTACTGTCATGAAGACTTGTATATATAATGGGACAAATTAAATTTTTAGCTGTTTATCAAAAAATTTCTTTTAAGTTATTGCATTTGGTCAGTTTTATGTTTTTCATGTTCTGCATCTAATGATAATAATAATATTGCATCTATGAGATATGGCATATTAGACTAAGACATGTTTATCAGGATCGCTGTCTATAGACGGGATACTAACATCAAACAGTTTTAGTTAGTGGTTAGCTCACAACAAATAATTGTTAAATAAAAGATGCAGTGAAATAAACTTAGAAAATTACAAACACAAGTAATAGAAATTCAAACAATAATGCAAATGAATCACAAACACAATGATTTTATCCTTGTTCAGGCAACTCCTGACCTAGGTCTAGTCCTTCAGCAATTCTCGCTTGAGCATTTCGCTATATTCAAAACCTAAAAGAATAGTACACCTTTGCAACTTGACAAACAATTCTTGCCAATAGCAAAACATGGTCTCTACAAACTTGAGATAAAAAACTATTCTTAATACTAAGAGCAAAATACCAATTCAACAAACCTGAGGCTAACTCCTTACGTCGAGATGAACATGTGAGAACAAGAATACAATAACCATATAGCCTTGAAGATGAAGTTGTGCTTGAACGTGGCTAAGGGTGAGGGTTTCAGTTCTATTTAATTTGGCAATGAAGAATATAAACTGGGCACAATGAGAATGGAAGATGAAAGGCTTTAATCTCAATGTAAATATGCGATTTATTTTCTTCTTATTTCTTTCATGTATTTTTCATGTAATCTCTTGTTATGAAAAATCTTGAATAAATGCCGATTTATAGAAATGAAATTCTGTGAGAGAACATTTCAAAAATGCCCATCCCAACGACTAAAAATGGATGTATGCGTAAATTCCGTTTTGTTCAACAACTAGTTAGTTACTGCACTTGAGTTCATTCAATAATCAACTAATGGTCGTTAGTCAACTGGGAAAACAAAACAAATCTACTAATATCTTAGCCAGAAGCACAACCAAGTTTTGCTCAGTATTAGTCAATTAGTGTTATAGCATTGGTTGACTAGTAGGCTGTTAGTCGACTAGCAAGTCTTCTCTAGTCGACTAACCAATCAAGTCAACAAATGAGTCTCTATTTATAAGTATTCAACTAGTGGTCTCCTATTAGTTGCTAGCTTAGGTATTAGTCGACTAGTAGGCCAACATTAATTGTCTGACATGTAATGTTAAGTCTATTTCTAGACCACTATTAGTCGACTAGGGGTTAGAATTGGTCGACTAATGATGACTAAAATGCATAGTTAAAGTACAAAACGTAAGATATTTATGTATGAATTAGTTCCTATTAATTCTAAGTTATTTTCTTAAGGTTTCATGTGTGTACGTGACATCTTCAAGGCTTTAATAAAGTTTTGTAAGACAAGAAAAGTAAATGCATCAATTACATAAATATGTATTCATAAGCTTGATTGATGTAGCCTTAAGCTCCAAGTTCTTGTCATAGAATTCTTTAAGTCGTCTTGATGACGTGGCTTTGTCACACCATCACATAAACGTGTCAAGCTTGGTTTGTAATCTTGCATAGACATCCATGCTTGAGCTATCAATGCTTGGTCTTTTTGTTCATGAAACACTTACTAGAAGGTTGTATAAATATATTATTTCAAGCTAAAATGTTTTCTTATCATCAAAACATGTATTGGGAGAATCCAATACCCAACATTCTTCCTCTCTTTGATGATGACAAACATAGATATCAAAATCAAAACTTTAAATACATGTAAACCAATTTAAAGTATACTCCCATTGACTTTATGCATACTCCCTCTGAGTTGATGCTTTCTCATTGATTTTGATGATTTCCTTAAATTTCTTCTCCTTTTGGCATCTGTAGAAGATGTGATCACTACCCAAGTTGATAACATCTCTCCCCCTTTCATTCTTAGAAGTTACATCAAATTGTATGCTTTTCCTATTAAACTGGATACCTGAAAAAGAAATCATTCAAGATACCATTTTATTTTGGCCCCTAGGGGATAGGGTTAAACAATTGAAAAAGCAATATGAGTAATTCATTCTGAAATTATCATTCATAAAACATAATTAATTCAATTTTTTTAATTAATTCAAATTTAAAAAGTTGATTACTAACTAAATTATTTTGGGTATCTAATAACCATAATCATTAAACATAAATACCCTAATATTATTTGATTTAATACAATCAATCATTAGGAACCTAAATCCATTTAGGATATGTTTTCCTTGAATGCACATATAGATAATTTTTTGAGTTATGCACATTTTTCATAAAATTATTTATTGATGCATGTTTATCAAGATTGCATGTATCTTTTGGAATCCATAATGAGATCATATGGTTCTTAGCATGGTGTAAATAATGTTCTCTATGTGATTTCTCAATATGTTTATGATGCACTTTATTATGAGTCATGAATTTATCTTTCGTATTGCATGCATAATTTTTCTTAACTTTATTAGCATGCAAAGAGTTATCAACATGTTTATTATTATTATTAAAAGCTAATCTTTTAGAGCTTGAAACATGTTAGTAAGAGAGATTATCAACTTTTGTAGTTTTAAACATTCTAACAATCTCTTCATGTTTCAATTTAATGAAAGATACACATTTGTCAAGCTTTTAAATTTTAGTATTTTATTTTTTATTCATCCATGAAAAAATTATTCTCTTCTTTGAGTTTAATATTTTATATAACTAACTCTTTTCTGTCTTTAAGGTACCATATACAAATTCGTGTGACTTTTCGGAGCAATACTAAGACTCAACACATAATCTTCTGGTGCTGCTAGAGGAATAGAAATGTAGGATTTTCTGGGTCCTTAGGGCCATAAATACGACATCTAGACCAAGTCGGTCGGACGAATTATCAAAACAACAGCAGAAAAATCTACTTAAAGGAATTTTAATTCTAGCCCTAAAGGGAACAAACCCTAGCCAAGATCTCTACTATCCCGGGTTGGGTCCGACAAACTTCTAAGGATAGATCTATCTAACAATTGCCATTTATAAACACATGTTATTTAAATTACATACCTTTCATTTCGTTTCTACAGAAAACGAAGCTTCGTTTTCAGCAACATTTCTTTGTCCCCGCGTCGCTTCTCCTGAGCGGAATCGCGTCTCGAGCCGCACCTTGTTCCGAGCCGAACCACTTCCTGAACTACACCATGTCCCGAGGCGAGCAACACCCTTGTCACCGAGCTAACCACACGCCGAAGAAGATTTCACCTTGAGTGGATCCTCCATCAAGACTTCGGAGCCAATCCGAGCTCCTTCGTAGCTTTGCTAGAGCCCGAACAGGAGCAAAGAATAAATTTAGGGAGTAAAAGAATAATTTAATTTTAACTCAGATCCGGGCATGCTCACGTTTAATGGTGCTACTCAGATCTAGAGCTTGGGACGACTTTCTAGGAGGGGAGTAGGCCCCTATTTATATAGGCGGCTGACCCCTCCCCTTTACTCCATAACAGATGTGGGACTAAAAAATTTGGGAGAAAAATTAATTAAAGTTTGGCTTTCAAAAAGGCCAAACTATGGTGAATTTTTTCTCCCTCACCGTTGGGCTTCGCAAGTGATACAACCTATCAAATCGAAGAGGGTTGAACGATGAACGTGTAGGTTCAAACAACACTCAATTCCGACTTCGTTTGACCCCTCAAACTCTCAAAGTGGCCCAAAACATAGGTTTTCGCAAAAACTGTAGGTAGTATTGCTTTGCCTTCAAGCCTAGACCAGGTGGGGCACACCCGCGGGCCCCACCCTCTTTCCAGCGGGTGCAGCTTGCCCAGGGTCGGGCGGGTCGGGCGCTCGCCCATACAGGCAGGCCCTAACCCGGCCAGCTATGGGCAGGCGGGCCCGCCCCTAAGCTGGGTGCCCTGACGCAACACGGGCCTGGGTGCCCAGCCCAGTTGGGCTGGTGCGCCCAGTCCCCTAGGGACTGGGTTGGTTCTTGTTTTTGCTCTAAATCCTTCGTTTGGCGTCAATTTTGGACGTCGTTCGATCCTGGGTTTATATTGGGACGATCATATCGTCCAGATAACCATTTCTACGCGTTTATTATATTAAATATGCACGTAAACAATTTACGACACATTTAATTTTCCTTTGCATCATATGAAAAATTTCCACATCTATTTAAAAAAATCATTTGCATTAAATATAATTGAACTGAGGGCATACATCCCGCAACATCTCCCACGTGCACTCAGGATCATTTATCTCGAATGCAGGAGCTAACTGCAAACACTTTGCAGTTTTCTATCCCTTCAATCAAATGCATATTCTCCCTAATTTCTACCTATTACTTAACGAAGGTGTCACTCTTGTAAGGACCCTGGCTATGGAGAAAACACTAGCAGGAGGGTTGAATAGTGCTTAAGCAATTTAAAGATATAGTTACACCAATTTAAATTCCTAACCAACAAAATAGTGCGGAATAGAAATAAACCCAAAATGAAACAAATGCAAACGCAAGGATGTTTCATGGGTTCGGATTACCCAAGCCACTTCAAGACTTGTTCCAGGTAATCCTACGTCCCTTCCACCCGGTTAACAACCAGATACTCAAGTTAGAACCCTAACTTGAGGTTTCCTTAAAACCCACTTGTAGTAACCCTACAAGTGAAATCGAAATACAATCGATTGACCTTGACTCCCACAACTTGGGAGCAAGCAAACCACTCTCACAACCCGACAGTAATTCAAATAATGAAAGTTATGAAATATGAAAGCAACTCTTACAATCACCTATGCCTTGAAGTAGAACTTGAAGGAGAAGTATGTTGGGTGTTGAAAGACTCTCTTGGAAGAGAGGAAAGCCCTTTCTCTTGACTACACCAAATGCCTAGAAGATATCTCTTTGGTTCTAGGTAGGAGAGCAAGAGATTGAAGATAGGAATTCTTAGGGATTTAGGGTTTGAAAGCTTTGATCTTGAGAGATTTAGAAAAATTAAACTGGGAAGAAATGAGTAACCTCTCAATGGAAGAAATGCCTACTCATATAGCCATTGCCCCTCTAGATGCTCCAGGACCCAGCTCTTCTCATTCTCCTCCTCAGCCATGATGTGTTAGGAATTGTCTTGTGTTTTCAAAGTTTGGTGAGTATGGATGTTATCTTTATGTATTTTGTTTTTATGATTATATGTATTTGATGTTAGTTAATATTTTTCTGAGATGATGTATTTGACACATTTTGCGGTATGTGTCATCTTTTGTAATTATGAGCAATGTTGTGATGTATATCTTTCATATTTGTATCATCGACTCTTTTATAATATATGGAGCTTATTGTCTTTGGAAATGTGTATATGTGTTCATTTTACACATTCTCTGATACATGTCCAATTTTAATGTTGAGATTGTCTCCATATTGTTGGTTTTGATTTGAGAAGAGATAAATTATTGGGTGGATACTCCTACATGTTTTGATACTCCATTTAGTAGCACCTCAATTGTTTATGATATTTAATAACTCATATGTTTTCTATTTCCTTTGGTACTAGTTGTTATTTCTCTTCCTCCTGCACTTTTTAGTATCTCCTCAATTGTTTATGATATTCAATAACACATATGTTTTCTATTTCCTTTGGTACTAGTTGTTGTTTCTCTTCCTCATGCACTATGACAAATGGGGAGAGATATAAACATAAGGGTAATAATTAGGTGCTATTTGTGAATTTAAAACATTTCTTATGAATCTTGACATTCAAAACTTTTATTTTTGAACCATTGTATGATTCAGAGGGAGTTCGATAAATAAATTTGGAATTTATCCCATATTCTAATTTATATTGTCATATTGCATTGATTCCACTCTCATATGCTCTATTTCCTCCATGTGTATCACCCACATATCATGTTTATATGTATTCATTTATGTTTGTGATTTAATGCCTATAATACACTATGCCATGAGATACACTCACTTTCACTATATATTAATGCTTCAAATTATAGATGTTTATTTTGACTAACTTGATTGTGATTAATACAGGTGGAGTAAAGTGATGACATGAGGAAATCGAGAGATGAACTCAAGAAATCAAATAGAAGACTTCAAGGAATTCAATAGGAATTGAAGGGGATTAATATGTAATTCTTTCATTTCTTTACTTCTTTATTGAATAGTCTTTATTGGTGACTCGTCTCAAAACGTGTTGAGCGCTACTCCCAAGTATAGAAGGTCGCCAAGTAATAAATTTTCGGTGAGACCGGGTCGGATCATGGGGACAATTCATTTTGCAATCACAAGTTCAACTAACTAAGGAGAGATGATGGCAGAGATACTACCAACTAGCTACGGGAAGATGGATGTAAAAATTGGGGTGACACCATCTTCCAAATCAATACCTTAGGGTGGGGGAATCGGAGTGACAAATAGGCAAGGAGGCATGTGTGGTGTGTGGGTCAATGTGGTTGCTAGGCAAATGGGTTCAACTCAAATATAACTCAACCATCCATCTGGCTAAGGAATGAACAATCGATGGATGTGGAATTTAATCGAACACTTGAGGTGTAATAAACGTAGTGGGTGGATTATTGTCACGCCCCGCTTCCCTAATATGGAAGGCGAGACGTGAGGAGGTCCGCTCAGACGTGGAGTTGTGAAGCTGCAGTCTGATAAGCGTCTATAAAAATTTAGAGAAGTAGCAAGTCCATTGTATTAACGAAACAACAACAACAATAATATTAATGAAGCAGATAAAAGAACAGTCACCATCAAAAACATTAACAATTTTCTCAACATCACAGAAAGTCACCAAAAAGTAAGAGTCTGAACAAAGGCCTAAAGCATGGCCAACAAAACAAAAGAAGGGTGCTACGCACCGAAACCTAACCAGCAACTACTGAAAACTACTACGAAGAGTAACTCCAAGTGAGCCTAGGACTGGTCACCAGTGTCCTTGAACTCAGCCTCTGGAGGGACCTCAAACTCAGCGTCAACGAATTGCTCGTCCTCCGCTACCTGCTCTATCTCAAAACCTGACATCTGGCACCCAAAGAGAAAAGGGCACATGTCAGCAAAAGTCTCCCAAAGAAAGCGGAGGACTTTTGTGCAAGGATACAAATATAGAAAAACAACTAGCAGTCCTAAAAAATATGAAATGACATGACATTAAAAGATTGTAACAATTTAAGATGACATGCATGCACGACGTAGCAGAACTACGAAAACACTATTCCACGATTCATGAACACTAACTTGTCACTTCGTGCACAGGGTTTATGCCTTTTGACTGAAGTGGATGTACGGGCACACTTCTACGCTCAAGTGATCGCTTATCCCTACCCCACCACGTGTATCGAGCGTTGGTTTCCCAACAACACTGTGCTCGCTTCTGGATCACGAGCCGGGAAGTGTTTTTCAATATGGCATAGGGTTGTGCCCGTAAAAGCAGGTGCCTAGCCTCAATCATTTCAATAAGTGTAGTGTGTGCTACGCAATCACGATGTAACATTAGATGCATGCAATGACATGGCAATGAGCTGATAATTTGCGTACAGTTAATTGAAAATTAAACATGACATGGCAGCATGAATGAAAGCAAGTAAAGTGTCGGATCTAGCTTCGTTGTCAAGCTAGATCAAATAGGGCATCTAGGCAGCTACCATTTCACTGTCTAGTCTCTTTTACGCTAACAAGCAAATTGGCCTAAAACGTGGCCTAAATCAGTTACTGGCAAGTATCACTTGCCTGCACAACCAAGCTGAAGTCACGATCAGCCAGAGTCCAAACTACCTACGTGATCAGATCGTAGTCCAGCCTACATCCCAATTTATTAATCTTGATTAATGAAACACAACCAACAGAAATTACCAATTTTAGTTGATTAACAGGCAGGTGGTGATTCCTACGGGACAGATCTTACCTTAACACGACGCGAGAGCTGCTCTGACGTCGGGTAGCGACGTCAGGGTTTGGATTCCTATAGAGCGTACAGTATGGAAGGACGGGTACTCTGTGATAAACCACGTGCATGAATGAGTTCGTTACGACGGAACTAAAATTTATTAGGCAACCTAGGACGTCTAATGAACCAACTTTTAATTAGGTTCCTCAATCGTAACGGGGTTCAAAATGTTACTGTAGCCAACCAAGTTAACTTAACAAGTTTACAACATTTATCAAAGCTACCTAGATTACAAGTTGACTAAAATCATCTAAACTGGTTATTAACCCTATAATCATCATTACCGTCAATATAACGGGATTACTAGTGGATCTAGATCAATTTAAATAGGTTTTCTACCCTAGGAGTGGCGTTTGTATAATAATAAAGTTCCAAATAAAAGGTACTGTTCATCCTATAAGGGTTACTAAGGGTTACTTTTCAATAGGGACTAGCAAAATAACTTAATATATTATATAAGTTACTTACTGCTAATATAACTTACATCTAAGGTTACTAATTAAAATACTACACCCTAACATATTAAACACTATAGTACTTGTAAGTTAAGATAACCTATGTTAGTATAATATATGATATCAGTAACATTATTAACATACCCTGTTTATAATATTTAAACCATTTAATAATATAAGTTATCAAAACTCACTGCTCTTGCTTGCAGGTGGGGACGACCACTTGCGACAATGGTGTCCCACGGCGGTGGGGATGGGCTGTTAAGAGGAGGAGGCCGGAGACTGGGCGTCGTCGTGAGGGGGATGCGTCTGCAAGCATAGGGAGGCGTTGTTGCTCACGCATCGGGGCTTGGTCAACGGGAGGAGGTCGCGGGCGACTGCTGTCGCGACCTGGCAGCGCTGCTGGGCGGGGCAGCATCGTGGACAGCAGCATGTGCTGCTGTCGTGCTGTCGGCGGTGTTGAAGGCCACTGCGCTCTGCATCTTGGGCGGGAGATCCGGCGAGGCACCGGAGGGAGGCTGTACGCGAGGCTGGGGGGTCACTGGCTGTGCGTTGCGGATCAGGGTGACGTGAGGGTCGCGCGATGCGGGGACGTGCTGCACTACGGGTTGCTGCGCTGCAGATCAAGGCGACGCGATGAGAGGGCGATATGCTGCGAAGGGGAAGTACAGCTGCGATGGGGAGGCCGCGATGCGCGTGGGTCGCTGTGAGGAGAAGAAATAATATGGGGGCGGCGCTCGTTTGTTTTCTGGGAGAAAAGTAGCCCTAGGTCTCTATTAGATAGAGGAGGGGCTGCATCACGTGGATAAGGTCCTAGGTCTTTTAGGTTTGCTGTTGGCCTAGGGTTTTATTATTATAAGTTGATGTGTGTGTGTGTGCAACACGTGAAGAGAGAAGTTTACTGGGTTTAGTTGTTTCATCTTTATATTATAAGATTTAAGAACCCAAACATAGGTGCTGTGTGTGTGTGTTAGGCTTAGGTGTGTGCGTTGCGCCACTAACAGGGTTCGGCCAAGATTCAACAGATGGGCTAAGGATTAATAGGAAAGGAGATTGAATTTGTATAATTAAAGTGGTTGGAATGATGGTTTAATGAGGAGGATTTAATATAATAGATTGGGCAATATTGTGAAATTGGGTCAAACGGAGCCCGAAAATCACGAGAAAAATACCGGGCATCCCTGTCGACGAGAGAAATGAAACTAAGGGGATTGGTCACGGCTAGGGCGATGAGAAACGAAACTAAAAATAAAAAGGGTCTCACGACAAAAGTGAAAATCACGACGCTTCTTCAAACAAAGTCGTTTCGTGGAAGAACGACCCATGAAATGACGTTCCAAAATATTTCCACAAATTAACACTCTTCCATAGGGTCACAATGGCATATAACATCATAGGGTTCGGATACAAGATAGGTCCAAAATAAATATGTGTACGAATAAGAGTACGTGCACAGAAAGACGTACGATCGAAAAGCGACCGTGACATCTTACCCACCTTAGAATAAAGTCCGTCCTCAACTTTCTAACTATAAATATATCTAGTCACCCTAGTAACTACCCCAATCATAGCATATTATAATTCAAATCAGGTATAGTCACTACAAGTGCTTATATATGCACTAGACGGTCAAACATTAGCACTACAAACAAGTATATATATACACACATTCTATACGTATACCTATCATAGTCAGTCAAATTCATACACGTACTTCAAACATTCATATAGTCACGTACATCCTCATATAACTATTACACACTTGTCACATAACCATAATACAGATACCTATATAAGAATATAATTCACACTAGCAATTTCAATCATAGGACTCACATACACGTAACTACCTATGAATAAACAAACATGGATATACTACTCCATATATCTCATAGTATACATCCAACACCAACATATCAACACATGTAATCACACCATACTATGTTAAATCAGGTTTACTATACCTAATATACATCCACCATATATTCACATCACTTACATTCATATAACTATATTCAAGTCACACCACACATACCATACTCACAAATACCTATAACTAAGCACATACTTACCCGTGCATGGTGCACACCCACACACGCTAATATACCATTCATACATACCACTCATACCACTATATACTTAGTACATCTACACACCTAGTTTAGCAAGCACATAGACATTCACACAGGCAAGTCCTTAGTAAAATAACTATACCACAAGACCAACAACTATAACTATATAATGGTATAGCCATCCACAATCATGTGCATAACACAACCAGACACAATCAATCCTATCACTATACATACATCATCCATTACTATATTCATAGTACTATACGCAAACCACAGACATATGTAACAATATACTTAGTATACCCACTCAAGCTTGAGTGAGACTCCAAAACCCATATCAGAATACTCTATATACATAACACGGTATCTATACATATACAAATACCACTCCAATATGTATATATATATATATATATGTATGTATATATATATATATGTATGTATATATATATATATATGTATGTGTATATATATATATGTATGTATATATATATATATATATATACCGACGTAACCACATACATACCATAATAATATTACAATCATCAGCACACGTATATAATCAAATACATTATCCCATATATACATGCATCGTATAGCCACATACCTATAATATATATACATATCATAGCAATATTAAATATAATCAGTACACTACTACCTATACTTATCCATGCGTAGTCACGATATACAATAGTCGTGTATACCTCATGGTACACACGCACACACACAACGTCCCGTAAAGGCAAGCAATACAAAACAAGGTTATAGCCCTATTACCGTAGGTATATCACATGTATTCATATAGTAAGAACATATCTACGTGCGAGCATACGCCCACACGTACTAACATATAGACCAAATAATAGGCATGCACATTTAACTATAAGTACCCTATTATCATTATACTTAACCTGCACATGACTTACTAGTAAACTATTTCAAGCATCTACAAGTATCTTCAAACTACATACATTACTAGTATATACTTCAATACAATTTCTAATATATATACCGACATTCCTAAAGCGGTATATCTATCCACACACTTATACCTAAACACTATCATTCATACAACTTCATATATATATATACTAGTCATTACCCGGGCCCATAGGGCACGGTTTACTTAATACCTGAGTTTTTCTCCCCCACAAATTTCAAGTTCCCCCAAATTTCAAGTTTTCCCACAAAATTTCAAGTTTCCCCCCAAATTTAAGTTTTCCCCCAAAATTTAAGTCCCCACAAAATTGTCATTAACACCTAGGACAAACTTGCCACGTAGGACAAAGCTTTGTCCTAGTAGGATAAGATTCAAAATCTTCATAGAACAGGAAATAAAATGGCCGGAAGGGGTGAGAATAAAAAGTGTGGGTGTGTGTGTGTGGAGGGTCCATAGGCAAAAATACAAAAACCGGGGTTGTATGTAAGAAATTCCCCACCTCCTCCTTTATCCCTCAAAATCTCATCTCTTATATTTTCTCTTATTCAATTTCCCTGTTTTATATAATAGATATCCAAAATCGCTATCCAATTTCTCATGTCCAAATTCTCTTATCAATTTCTCTTGATAACATCCGTCTTTTATATAATAGATATCTCTTATCCAATTTCTCTTGTCCAATATCTCTTATCCAATTTCTCTTGATAACATCTCTCGTTTGTAATATAGATATCTCTTATCCAATTTCTCTTGATAACATCACTCTTATCCAATTTCTATTGTCCAATATCTCTTATTCAATTTCTCTTGATAACATCCCTCTTTTATAATATAGATATCTCTTATCCAATTTATCTTGTCCAATATCTATAATCCAATTTCTCTTGATAACATCCCTCTTTTATAATATAGATATCTCTTATCCAATTTCTCATGTCCAATATCTCTTATCCAATTTCTCTTGATAACATCCCTCTTTTATAATATAGATATCTCTTATCCAATTTCTCTTATCCAATATATCGTATCCAATTTCTCTTGATAACATCCCTCTTTAATAATATAGATATCTCTTATCCAATTTCTCTTTTCCAATATCTCTTATCCAATTTCTCTTGATAACATCCCTCTTTTATAATATAGATATCTCTTATCCAATTTCTCTTGATAACATCCCTCTTTTATAATATAGATATCTCTTATCCAATTTCTCTTGTCCAATATCTCTTATCCAATTTCTCTTGATAACATCCCTCTTTTATAATATAGATATCTCTTATCCAATTTCTCTTTTCCAATATCTCTTATCCAATTTCTCTTGATAACCTCTCTCTTTTATAATATAGATATCTCTTATCCAATTTCTCTTATCCAATATCTCTTATCCAATTTCTCTTGATAACATCTCTCTTTTATAATATAGATATATATATATATATATATATATATATATATATCATGAATAACACTGAGCATGTATATATTAAACAAGATGCAAACGTTAAAATACTACAGGGAGTACACTCATACGTGAGTGATACGCCAGGATTCACACACGAGTCCACACACTGTACTTATACATGCACCACAATGACATCAAAAAAATATAAATCAATGGGCCCACTACTAAACTAGAGTCGACACATGTAACGACAAGAACTATTGGCTAAGCAATAGAAAGAAAATCGAAACCAAGAGCGTAAGGAAGAAAAGATCGGAAAGAACGAGTTCCATTAAGGTGATGATAAGGACACAGCTTGGTAAGGCGAACCCGGGAAATAATTGTGAATGTTTAGGTAGAGGTAAGGAAGGTGTAATAATACCCTTATAGGATAAAGAAAAGTAGTGTGCAAATGGCATAAGTTAAAATACGAAAAGTATAAAAACTGTCTTACTTCAAAAGTTTGAGTTCTCTTTGGTTAGGGAAAAAATGTATTTGGAAGTCGATAAAATGAGTTGTTTGAAACAAGTTTGAGTCGTATATACATAATAAGAGAAAAATGGTTTACTAGCTTATTGAGAAATCATTATAAGAAAGAAGTAAAACATTCACACGTATATTAAAGATATAGGTTAGAAAATATTACACGACAATAATTTAATAATTTTGGCAAACGTTACAAAATAAAAAAAATGAATTTAGATCAACAGAAGTGTAGAAAATTTAAGCTCATGCTAAATGTTTTCAAAGTCTTTAAACTGGGGAGAAATTTATAATAAATAATATTGAAAACACTTTTAGAGAAACCAGAAATTGTCATAGGAAACAGATTTATGCAAAGACTGTTGAAGTATGAGTGCGATGAACATAGAACTGATACATATAAAAATATCGAAGCTCTATTTAGCTTAGAAAAATAATCTAAACGTATGCACATTAAAACATTCACACGTATATTAAAGATATAGGTTAGAAAATATTATACGGCAGTAATTTAATAATTTCGGCAAACGTTTCAAAATTCAAAAAAATGAATTTAGATCAACTGAAGTGTAGAAAATTTAAGCTCATACTAAATGTTTTCAAAGTCTTTAAACTGGGGAGAAATTTATAATAAATAATATTTAAAACACTTTTAGAGAAACCAGAAATTGTCAAAGGAAACAGATTTATGCAAAGATTGCTGATGTATGAGTGCGATGAACATAGAACTGATATATATAAAAATATCGAAGCTCTATTTAGCTTAGAAAAATAATCTAAACGTATGTACATTAAAACATTCACACGTATATTAAAGATATAGGTTAGAAAATATTATACGGCAATAATTTAATAATTTCGACAAACGTTTCAAAATTCAAAAAAAATGAATTTAGATCAACTGAAGTGTAGAAAATTTAAGCTCATGCTAAATGTTTTCAAAGTCTTTAAACTGGGGAGAAATTTATAATAAATAATATTGAAAACACTTTTAGAGAAACCAGAAATTGTCAAAGGAAACAGATTTATGCAAAGATTGTTGAAGTATGAGTGCGATGAACCTAGAACTGATATATATAAAAATATCGAAGCTCTATTTAGCTTAGAAAATTAATCTAAACGTATGTACAGTAAGTGGTTAAAGTAATAGACTTATTAGTTTAGAAAGGAAGGAATGATATTTTGAATTTTCCAAAATGGTAATACGGTTTTAAAACCGAAATACGAAAGATCTAGGTCAGGGAATGATTACGAGATAGTAATAAAAAAATTACAACCAATAGACTTCAAAATCTACAAAAGAACTTTAATTCAATAGAAAAGTAAGGAATTTAAATATATAGGAAGGGGGTTTAAAACCAAAATTAAACTGAACAAAACTTTTAATCAAGGAAATTCGAAAACAACTGTGAAAGAACCAAGATTTGCAACGGAGGAGGTTCGAAAGATCAATGATAATCGTAATGTGGTGATCATGTGCATCGAGAGCAAGGAATGTGGTTGTATGATGAATGCGCCTAGATTACGTTTCAAGAAAAACTACGATGGAATTCTACAGTCAGTAACACAGAAGTGTAGTGATCAGGAAAATGATAGAAACAGGGGTTCTAATTATCGGGTTGACTAAAGGTCAAGAGAAATTTAACACTAAGACTCTCTAATAGACTAGACTGTAATAGAGGTCTCCGGGTGGGGTCCTAAGAGTAATAAGATTACGTTCTGCTGGGCCTGAAATCAATGGACTCAACGAACGGCTAAAAGAAAAGCCCTAGAAGTCTAATATGATCATGGCTGGTTGAGAGACTACTAAGGCAACTTATGACGAGTTCAACTAAATCTTGACAAAGGCTCCTGACTACCAAATCTAGACATCTACCTAGGTCTTTCTACCATCTAAGACAGGGAAACGTTCAGATTAGACTTAATCGTGACTCGAATGTTATGAATAATTAATTGGATGTTATTTATCATTATTGTTGTTCCGATAATTCGCGGATGCAAAGAGACCTGCATGTGCCACCAACAAAACCTATCACGCCCCGCTTCCCTAATATGGAAGGCGTGATGTGAGGAGGTCCGCTCAGAGGTGGAGCTGTGAAGCTGCAGTCTGATAAGCGTCTGTAAAAATTTCGAAAAGTAGCAAGTCCTTTGCATTGCGACGAAACAACAACAATAATATTAATGAAGCAGATAAAAGAACATCCACCATCAAAAACATCCAACAATTTTCTCAACATCACAGAAAGTCGCCAAAAAGTAAGAGTCTGAACAAAGGCCTAAAGCATGGCCACCAAAACAAAAGAAGGGTGCTATGCACCGAAACCTAACCAACAACTACTAAAAACTACTACCAGAAGTAACTCCAAGTTAGCCTATGACTGGTCACCAATGTCCTTGAACTCAGCCTCTGGAGGGACCTCAAACTCAGCGTCAACGAACTGCTCGTCCTCCGCTACCTGCTCTGTCTCAAAACCTGACATGTGGCACCCAAAGAAAAAAGGGCACATGTCAGCAAAAGTCTCCCAAAGAAGGCGGATGACTTTTGTGCACGGATACAAATATAGAAAAACAAATAGCAGTCCTAAACAATATGACATGACATGACATTAAAAGATTGTAACAATTTAAGATGACATGCATGCACGACGTAGCAGAACTACGAAACACTATTCCAAGATTCATGAACACTAACTTGTCACTTTGTGCACAGGGTTTATGCCTTTTGGCTGAAGTGACTGTACGGGCACACTTCTATGCTCAAGTGATCGCTTAACCCTACCCCACCACGTGTATCGAGCGTTGGTTTCCCAACAACACTGTGCTTGCTTCTGGATCATAAGCCAGGAAGTGTTTTTCAATATGGCATAGGGTTGTGCCTGCAGAAGCAGGTGCCTAGCCTCAATCAATTCATTAAGTGTAGCGTGTGCTACGCAATCACGATGTAACATTAGATGCATGCAATGACATGGAAATGAGCAGATAATTTGCGTACTGTTAATTGAAAATTAAACATGACATGGCAGCATGAATGAAAGCAAGTAAAGTGTCAGATCTAGCTTCGTTGTCAAGCTAGATCAAATAGGGCGTCTAGGCAGCTATCACTTCACTGTCTAGTCTCTTTTACGCTAACAAGCAAATTGGCCTAAAAACGTGGCCTAAATCAGTTCCTGGCAAGTATCACTTGCATGCACAACTAAGCTGAAGTCACGATCAACCAGAGTCCAAACTACCTACGTGATCAGATCGCAGTCCAGCCTACATCCCAATTTATTAATCTTAATTAGTGAAACACAACCAACAGAAATTACCAATTTTAGTTGATTAACAGGCAGGTGGTGACTCCTACGGGACAGATCTTACCTTAACATGACGCGAGAGCTACTCTGATGTCGGGTAGCGACGTCAGGGTTTGGATTCCTGTAGAGCGTACTGTATGGAACGACGGGTACTCTGTGATAAACCACATGCACGAATAAGTTCATTACGACGGAACTAGAATTTATTAGGCAACCTAGGACGTCTAATGAACCAACTTTTAATTAGGTTCCTCAATCGTAACGGGGTTCAAAATGTTACTGTAGCCAACCAAGTTAACTTAACAAGTTTACAACATTTATCAAAGCTACCTAGATTACAAGTTGACTAAAATCATCTAAACTGGTTATTAACCCTATAATTATCATTACCGTCAATATAACGGGATTACTAGTGGATCTAGATCAATTTAATTAGGTTTTCTACCCTAGGAGTGGCGTTTGTATAATAATAAAGTTCCAAATAAAAGGTACTGTTCAGCCTATAAGGGTTACTAAGGGTTACTGTTCAATAGGGACTAGCAAAATAACTTAATATACGATATAACTTACTTATTGCTAATATAACTTACATCTAAGCTTACTAATTAAAATACTGCACCCTAACATATTAAACACTATAGTACTTGTAAGTTAAGATAACCTATGTTAGTATAATATATGATATCAGTAACATTATTAACATACCCATTTTATAATATTTAAAACATTTAATAATATAAGTTATCAAAACTCACCGTTCTTGCTTGCAGGTGGGGACGACCACTTGTGGCAATGGCGTCCCACGGCGGCGAGGATGGGCTGTGAAGAGGAGGAGGCCGGAGACTGGGCGCCGGCGTGAGGGGGCTGCGTCTGCAAGCGGAGGGAGGCGCTGCTGCTCGCGTGCCGAGGGTTGGTTGACAGGAGGAGGTCGCGGGTGACTGCTGCCGCGGCCTGGCGACGCTGCTGGGCGGGGCGGCACCGTGGACAGCAGCAGGCGCTGCTGTCGCGCTGCCGGTGGCACTGAAGGCCGCTGCGCTCTGCAGCTTGGTGGGAGATCCGGTGGGGCACCGGAGGGAGGCTGTAAGCGAGGCTGGGGGGTCGTTGGCTCTGCGTTGTGGATCAGGGCGACGCGAGGGTCACACAACGCAGGGACATGTTGCGCTGCGGGTTGCTGCGCTGCGGATCAAGGCGACGCGATGCGATGGCGCTGCGCTACGAAGGGGAAGTACAGTTGCGATGGGGAGGCCGCGATGCGCGTGGGTCGCTGTGAGGAGAAGAAATAATATGGGGGCGGCGTTCGTTTGTTTTCTGGGAGAAAAGTAGCCATAGGTCTCTATTAGATAGAGGAGGGGCTGCATCACGTGGGTAAGGTCCTAGGTCTTTTAGGTTAGCTGTTGGCCTAGGGTTTTATTATTATAAGTTGATGTGTATGTGTGCAACACGTGAAGAGAGAAATTTACAGGGTTTAGTTGTTTCATCTTTATATTATAAGATTTAAAAACCCAAATATAGGTGTTGTGTGTGTGTTAGGCTTAGGTGTGTGTGTTGCGCCACTAACAGGGTTCGGCCAAGATTCAACAGATGGGCTACGGATTAATAGGAAAGGAGATTGAATTTGTATAATTAAAGTGGTTGGAATGATGGTTTAATGTGGAGGATTTAATATAATAGATTGTGCAATATCGTGAAATTGGGTCAAACGGAGCCCGAAAATCACGAGAAAAATACCGGGCGTCCGTGTCGACGAGAGAAACGAAACTAAGGGGATTGGTCATGGCTAGGGCGACGAGAAACGAAACTAAAAATAAAAAGGGTCTCACGACAAAAGTGAAAATCACGACACTTCTTCAAACAAAGTCGTTTCGTGGAAGAACGACCCGTGAAATGACGTTCCAAAATATTTCCGCAAATTAACACTCTTTCAGAGGGTCACAATGGCATATAACATGATAGGGTTCGGATACAAGAAAGGTCCAAAATAAATACGTGTACGAACATCAGTACGTGCACACAAAGACGTACGATCGAAAAGCAACCGTGACAATTATGGAGTTAATGGAATGAAAACAATAAAGAGTGGTTCCACCTAGGCTTGACCTACTCTAAGGATGATCCACTAGGGTCCCTAAATAAAATATTCATCACACAACAATCCACCACATAAACTTTGAATCATGCAAGAATTGAAATTCCATAACCAAAACAACCACACATCAGCAAACAACACAGAAAATAAGATCAACCAAATATAATCATAAAGAGCCATTTTAACTTCAAAAAACCATTATCCAATACATTACGACAAACTAGATCAAATACACAAGAGAATGGGAAGAGATCACCCATGATTTCTCCTAAAAATGAAAGATTTCCATCAGTTTGTGCTCCTCAAAGCTTCCTTACTCCTCTAATGGCCTCCCCAAACCCTAAGATGAAGGTGAGGAAGAGTGGAATGTGGGAAAGAGAGGGAGGCCTAGGGCTTAAGTAGTAGCAAAACTTGTATTAGGTTGAAAACAACCGCAAACAGGTCAAAAACCAAGCAAAGACCTGTGACTTCGAAGAAGAAAATGAGGGTGACACAGTCGTGTGACCATGTGACATGATCATGTCACCATTCTACCTGCGTTGGCCTTCGGCTGATCTGGGTAAACACGATCGCATGACACGACTGTGTAACTAAAAGCTCATTTTTTGCCCCTTCTGTTTGTTGCCTGGCACGGCCGTGTCAATGAACGACACGGTCGTGTGGCCCTTTCCTCCTTGGGCACATGAGCACACGGTCATGAGACACGACCATGTGCAACTGCTCTCTCCCAGCTGTTAATTACCACACCGGCGTATGTGATGGCGCACACGACCGTGTCACAACTACTTTCATTTGGCTACAACAAGTTACGCACCGCACTGTCGTGTGTGATGTTACACACCACCATGTATGGGGGTTAATCCTTTAGTTCCAAGTGTCCATTTGAGCTTTAGAAAATTTAGAAAAAATCCCAAAAATCCTGCAAAATAAACCATGACACGATTAGGCCATAAAACTTTATTTTGTGCAAAAAATAATTGATTAACCCCAAAATAAGATGATATCAATAAAATACATATAATGGAGCAAATATAACGATAACAGCACCAAAATGCACATAAATATGTGGATGAAAAATGCAATTTCAATCCCGAATCACACCCCCAACTAGCTCTCTGCGAGTCTATAGAAAAACAAGTGATAGATTCAGATAAATAATAAGAGCACACATCAAACTCCAAATTATTCATGATAAATAGAAAATTTTAAACATAATCTCAAATTCAAAAGAGAGCAAATCCATGAACAACACTTCAATTTGGCTCAAACCAATAAAGCAATACCAATGTTTTGCATTCATTGAGATTAAAGCACAACGGCATATCATAGTATCACAATTTCAAGGGTTCGGCCAAAACAACACCTAGTTTTCCTAACGCGTGTAGGTTGGAGATGTGGCTCATGCTTATTCACTCTTTTTGTTTTGTTTTGTTTTATTTTGTGCACTCTCCTAAACCATACCTTTCTACGCGAATCCCTATTGCTTCTTGAGGCGTGAGGAACTGGCTACTTGACAAGACTAGGAGAATGATGCACTTATTTCTTTCTTTCTTTCTTGCTCTTTTTTTATTTTTCTCCTTTTTTTCTTTTTTTGTATCAACACACCAAGCAACCACTCCTTAAGCATACACCAATCATATGTCCATGGCCAAATCCCATCAAATTGAAAACTAATCTACAATATTGACTCAATCCAACTCATGCATCAAAAAGTTAGCACAAAACTATTGTAAGCCATCTTGAAGACAAAATTCATTGAATTATGCACTAATTCCATGAATAGCATATTAAAATTGATTTTGCGAAGAAAACAATAAACTCATGCCAATCACAATTTAGGAGTTTGATTATAGAGTTTCAATCCAAAAATATGCATGAACATGAAGCATACAAGGGACTAAGCACAATGCTAATGGCACAAGGACAAGAAGGACGCAAATGATATGCATGTAAAGTATTGGGTGATGGTATAAAGAAAAAATAAAAAAAAATTTAAACAATAGCAACTACATAACTAAATCCTAAAACCACATAATACTCTCCCCCTAACTAAAGAAAAACATTGTCCTCAATGTTAAAAGAGTATAGATTTATTGAAAAGAAACTAGCCTAGAATGCTTAAAAATAGAATGCATAAATAAGATTCCATGCTACTAGAACGAACACACCAAAGTCGAAAGGCGGATCATGGATGTCCAATGGTGGAGGAAGTTGCTCAATTAATTCTTTGCTCTCCTCAACGAGCATCTTCACTCACAAATCACTTAGGATCCCAGCAACACAACTACAAGCGATCCCTCCACAAATTATTTTATTATGACTTGTGAGAGAGAGGTTGCATCAAATCCAAAGTGGGCATTGTTGTCTTTCGACAAAGTTTTACCAAATATAATCATTAAAATAAATTAATGAAATGAAAGCATGGTGGCAAAAAATCCTAGAAAAATTTACACTAATTCCGGTATGAAGCATGATCACGGGGGAGAGGAATGTGGGATTTTGGGAAAAGGCTGAGGACGGGTGAAGTTTTGGCTCCACTGAAATGACTGCTAAGCCCATGTCCCTATTTGCTTCCTCCTGCTCATCCAAAATTGTTTGCCTGTCCTTGTTGGGATATTGATGATGTGCACAGGTGATATGTGTAAATTCAAGTGTATATAGGTAAGAAAGAGTTAATTAATAAACCATGAAGATTATAACGCATTGTGAAGCAAATTGAAAGATCTAGAATCCACGATCGAAAGTCTACTTTCGAGCCACGAACTGATATGAAGGCTCAGAATTATAAGGCACATGAAAACTTAAGATCAAGAAGAGATAGCTTAAGATCGAAAGTCTAGCTTTCAACGAGAGCAACCTTGACTCAACACAACCAAAGAGGACTTCGTACAAGCACCTAGTGTCCTCTTGCTAGGAATTTCCACACCTAGTTACAACCAACTAGGAATTTCACAAAACCTTCCTTAACATGTCGGAATTACAATCACCAAGTCTTCTTCAAAGACATTACAACAAATATAGATATGAGTACAAAATTTCCTAAAGCCAAAAGTATATATGAGTGCATGTGTGGCTTAAGAAATAAAAAAACTCTTGATCAAATAAATTGTTATATAGTAGCACAATTTGATTAAAAGAGTTGTCTTGAAAATTGATTCTCTAAAATATGCACTTGGGCTTTAGAGATCAATGATCAAGTTTTAATCTTTGAAAAAGTATAACTTTAAGAACACAAAGATTAAAAAGAGAACTTGTATTTTGAATCACAATATGAAAAGCTATAAGCTTGGAGATCAAAACAAGTTTGCAAAAGGCTAAAAATAATCAAAAATTAACTGAGAATTGAGTATAAAAGAACTTTAAAAACAATAGCCTTTTTGAAAATATGCAGAACAATTAAGAGCTTTGAGCAATGTGAGCAAAGAGGATATTTCTAATGATATGAAATTTTTGTTTTTAAAACCTCTGAAATCTCTGCTATTTATACATCAAAAATAGCTAAAAAGAAGCTCAAAAGTCTCCTCCAATGGCTAGTTAACAGCTAGCACAAATCAAGTCGTATTGTCAAATTTGCCGAAGGTTGACCCAGATAGTCGGCTATTCTGGAGAATATTCGTTATTTTATCTAAATAGTCGGCTATTCTGGAGAATATTCGGTTATTTTATCCAGATAGTCGGCTATTTCCAAGAATATGCGGCTATTATTTTGATATAGTTGTAGGCAAAATCTGACTGTCAGTAGTTAGCTATCTGAGTCAGATAGTCGGCTATTCAGGATACTGAAGTTTTTATACTAGAAAATACTTGAAAAATAATTTATAAATATTATATCAAAGTATTATATGATATAGTATATTTTAAAATTATTTTTCCAGAAATTATGTGTGTATAAGATATACTTTGGCTTTTACATTCTAAGTATATAACTTACTAAGACACACATCACTTGCTCTCTTTCTTCAATCTTTGACTTGAGCTATCATGTCTTGATCTTAAGTCTTTATACGCTTCATGTGTTAGAGCCATCATGTGCTGTATTTCTTGACTCAAAAGTAAACTTCGATAATGGCTTCTAAGTCCTTCAATTGGCTTTACAATGCGCTTAATCTCCATAGTTATAAGATAATCTATATACACTTGAAGTAAACATATTAGAACACATATCACTTATTCACATCATCAAAATCCACTGGGGTGGGTCTCAATATCCCAACAGAAGTTGCCTTGGCATTCTTCTTTAATAGCTTGCACTCACACGTGAAGTGGCTTGGCTTCCACAATTAACGCACATGTCAGTTGCCATGTCTATAAGTCACCTACTTTTTGTACCTCATCTAATTCTTAAAACTATCTTGGTCTTGCATATGATTTGCACTTTACTATGGCTTGTGCTCGATACTGACCTCTATATTAATTGCCTCGTATTCTATGCTACCATATATTACTTGTCTTCCAACATAATGTATTTTAAAAGGTCTTGGAAGGTGACAGATGCCAAATGGAGGAAGGTTTGTTTAACACTGACAAACTTTTGTATGTTTGCAAGGAAACAAGTGCTGCACCGATCTGCTACTCATCTGATAGTGGACTCCACACTAATTTTAAGGTCAAGAATTGCTAAGACAGCATGCATTAGTGATTTTATATGTTTTATTAAGGATCATTCTTAATATTTTTCTCCTTTGAGTTGGAGAGTGCTGAGTTACGTGACTGGGGTCAAGTCAAACCTCACCTTAAGTCCATCCTGATATCCTTCATAGTGGTGCAATCCTCAAAATCCTATATGATATCATCTTCCATACAACTAGGTAATAAGAAGTAAGTGATTTGGTTCTTTCCGAGGGCCTTATCATATTTTTCATATAGTGTTTGGTGTTTTATTTCTAATCTTCGCCACCTAAGTTAAGATAAACTCAAGATATTTGTCGGCATTAAACGGATAAAGCATGTTTTTATTTAGGCTTCATAGTTATCCTTGTTAGACTTAGCACCATTAAGACGAAATGTGCATTAACCATGGAGACCTATGGAGATTAATATTTTGCAAATTATCATTATAATTTCGTAAGCAACAAATAACAAATTTTCTCTAATGCAAAAGAGAATAGGAATTTTTTTGAAAATTATGGATATGAATATTGTGGTTATATGGATCAGTACTTTGTTAATATTGAAATTATCATCCAATGTCATCATTTTCATGAAGTTTATGTCATATGTAGAATATCATAATAAAGTACATATACTTGTTGCATCTTCTGCCTGCGTTGTACTAGACTCAACTCAATTTCTAAGGGAATCAAGGAGTAAAAACCATGTTTTGTCTCACTAAATTCTTTCAATTAAAGTTTCAGATGTGTATATGACACTTTGACTGGCTGAGCTAGACGGGTGTGACCCATTGGAATCATACACATCTAAAAAGATCATGTGGCATAAATGTAAGTGGTAAGCCTGACCAGACCCCAATAGCAGCTCAACAGGACGACCTCCACAAGGCCGGCTCCCTCAACATCACAGCTCAGCAGGAACGGCCCCTCACGAGCTAGTTTTCCTCAACGATGGCTTTCCATGAGGTTAACCTCGGTACCTGAGGCTGGCCCCTTACCAATAAACTCCGACATGGATGACATTAGCACTCGCGTTGTCCCTTCAACTTCATGGCCCGAGCAGTCACCCACTGGGTAGGTCAGCTCACGCGACCACAATGGCACGATCTTAGGCGGTTAGGTCGCACCATGTCATTATCAACGATCCAGCCAACACATACATAACAGTCAGCTTTATCAAAGGGACAAGCATTCCATTTTGTCAGAGGGACACGTGGCTTGCTTTATTAAGGGCGTATAACGAGTTTGTTACAAGGGACGTGAGGAATCTTCTGATATAGCAGAACCACTCCCTAATTCTATAAAGCCATAGAAGCATCTCTTGCATCAGATATCTCTCAATCTATGAATCAACCCTAGCATCTCTATCTCTGCTATTTCATCTCAAAACCCTAGCGGTAGCTACCGTAAGCCAACGATCCTACCTTCCCAGCTAGATCAGTCTAATCAGAGGGCCATCACCCTCCATTCCCTTTGACTTGTTTTCTATCTGCCCAAATCATCAGAATTAAATACTGGAAACAGCCTGTAACGGGCATAAATCCAAGTCATCAGTCAACTCAAGAAGACCGACCAGGCGACTGGGGTACTATGCTGACAAAGCCTTACATGCAATCTAATGGCTAGTAGGCTAGACGTCTGCTAAAGGGTTCCCAAATATCTGTGATACTGTTTAGGTGTCAAGCTCTAACACATCATAAGACTTAACAGTCAGGCCAAGGGAAAATGAGTTACTAGATTTTTGGGCAAAAAATATCAGACGTCTACAGAAGGGGAACTAGATGTCTAGGTGACTGTTCAGGCATTAAGCACTATAGCTATATACGACTTAACAGTCGGGTCAGAGGAAATGAATTTACTAGAATTCTAGACCCAAAATACCAGACATCTGTAGGTGATGTCCCAGATGTCTGTCCAATAGTGCAGACGCCTATGAAGACACTAACAGACGTCTGTCCTATTAGGGTTTCTAGGGCATCCTAAAACAAGCATGCCAGACATCTGGTTGACATATACTAGTCGTCTGATTGACGGCTGAAAGCTCAACTTTGAGCAGAATGCCAATCTAACCCTATGAGATCAACACATGGATGATCTAAAGTGTTGTGTGTGACAAGTAAGTGCTTCTAGTAAGACTATTCAAGGCTTAACATTCTAATTCAATAAAGAAGTGAAGAAATGAAAGAATTACATATTGGTCCCCTTCACTTCCTATTGAATTCCTTGATGTCTACTATTAGAGTCATTGAGTTCATCTACTGATTTCCTTATGTCATCACTTTACATCATCGTTGCTTTTAATATAATTTGATCTACATTTGACGATGCTTTAATTAACTACAAAACATGAGCTAGTCATAATTAATTATGATTGCTCATCATCAAAAACATCTAGTGAAGACCAACTAGATATCTGGTTGTTTGGCGCCTCATCTTGGTAGATGGGCTATCAGACGTTTGCTGTAGAGTAGACATACGTCTAGTGTATTCGAATGTCAGCTGTATACTATTCCAGACGTCTGGCTCCTCTTCTTCAGTCGCCTGTTGGCAGTGTAGCTGCTTCTTTTTAACTCTCTATCTTTTTGGCTACCACTTGGGTCTACTGAACAGCCGTCTGACTTGAGGGATCAGACGTCTAGAGAATGGTCTCCAGATGTCTGATGCAACCTATTATATGTCTGATCCTGCTTGGGCTGTCTTCTTCCAATAGTTGTAGAGGGTGCTCCTGAGCTCCTAAAAATCTGCGCTATAAAAATCCTGAGCTCTTGAGCTCCAATAGTCTAGGACTCGTGAGACAATCATCTTCATTATAAAAATATGAGAAGAAAAAATAAGCTATAAAAATAGTGTTTTGTGCATAAATAAGTGATATGCTACAATTTCTCATGATAATCCAAATATGCACATATCGGAGTTAAATTGTAAATAAAATATGGACAAAATGCAAGTATAGGAGGGTGAAATATGCAATATTTCACCTCAATCACATCTCCAACTAGCTTTTTGCTGGTCCCTAGTAAAATAAGCGATCTTTTTCAGAATAAACAATAAGCATATCAAAATTTTATCAAATGACTATGGCACAATCCAAGATCTCGCTTTTCAACGTATTCCGATATAAAATTTGAAACAATTATGAATACGAGCAAAAATCATGAAATTTTCTCTAACCAGCATATAATTAGCTGCCTATAAATTGATGATATGGAATCGTCATAAGTAGAGAAAAATCTTATATCCTAGTTTTGTGAAACTTATAAGAAATTTGGTACTCACAAATGTGTCATTTTTCCTTAACTCATGGGTTTGACAACTAAATCATGGTTATTTTCTTCTTCTTTCCCTTTTTTGTATGCCTAATTCTTCACCCTGGTAAGCCTACGAAACAAAATGATATAAGTTTTTGAAGAGCTTCATTTAGAGTTTGCACAGAAATTGATGGCACTCAATTTCAAGGTCGTTTGCCCCTTAAATGAGTCATCGAAGTCTGCCCAAAATCTTCACCATAATAAGTCGGTTGACCATTCATATTATGGGCCCACCCGAACAGGAGTTCGAGTTTGCACCCGAAGCTCAGGCATGCTCTAACTGACTGTATGGCATGCTCGGTTCGGGCGTGCACCCAGGCTTGGGTGTGCCCGAGACGGGTGTGTGCCCTAGTTCATGCCCCTGCCTGAACCCATGAACTCAAGATAGCACTCAAATCTGGTGCTCGAGCATGTACAGGTTGAAGCCTGGGCATACCGGAGCCCACAAACTTGGGCTACTACCCTTGTCTGGTACCCGAGCATGCCCGGACTAATGCTTGGGTACGCCCGCGCCCAAGTTTTGGCCTTAGCCCGAGCTGCACTCGGGCTAGCGCCCCAGTTAGCACCCGAGCATGCCCAGGCTGGTACCTAGCCATGCTCGAGCCCAAGAGCGCAAGCTTAGCCCAAGCTGTACTCGGACTTAGCCCAAGTCAGATGTCCGTGCTCAAGCTTAGGCAGCTCGGGCTGGGACCTTGTTTTTGGTTTTCTATGCTTTTAGAATGGCTTGTCTTTCACATCACATCATATGTAACCAAAATCCTCTTCGTAACCAATTGCGAACGTATTAGTTCTCATGCATCACATGCATGTTTCTCTTATTATTTGGACTAGGATCATAACCTATCTGAAACCCTAATAAGACCCTACTTTAGGTTGAGACTCATAGACCCTGATGATAGTGACCGCGAGTAGTTGTTGTTGTCCTTGGTTCGTTATCATTATTATGTAGTTTGTCCCTTGATATGGTGTTGTCGGGACTACACTAGCTATATCAGTGATGAATTTTGCAGTTTTAATCCCTTCGTTAACACTATGTTGCTGCAAAGCCTAGGGTATGGTTAAATGTCAACCCATATTTGCTTTGCGATCAGATAAGTATCGTTTGGTCTTAGCTTTGTCTTTGTTAGATCATATCCAACACACATTGGCCAAGGATTTCTGCCAAGGATCGTACTGATTCTACGACACTAACTCCCCATTACGGGAGAGACAAATTCTCTCTTGGTCACTAGTCCCCTCGTACATTTCAAGTGTCACCCAATCTAAGAGATTTCAACAGGCCTTGCCTCGAAACTAGGTGAGAGATCTAAGTAACATCGTTCACGAACAGACTTGTACAATAACCTCAAGTCAAAGGATCAGCTTGTCTATCTTCACATGATAGATGTTATTGACAGTTTGGTAAGTTTTTTTCATGTAGCAGCTCTCGTTAGGTTGTTCAATGAACTCGTTCTCTAATGAGCACCTGTGTCTTGTCTCCAATTTCTCCAAATCAAACGACCATGAGATTTCACCACCAATACATAGTGAAGACAGACCACATAATAGTCTATCTGATGCATCAATGTCATTTCTTAATGCATCTACGACTACGAACAGTTTTAGACTTATGCTACAAATGATTGAAACACTTCTCTGTGATCATGATCCTTATCTCGATATATGTTTGACCTTGCATTAAGTCTGAGGAATTTATATAAGTATAAAATACATACAAATATTTATAATCATACTCAGATAAAACAGTACCAAATAGCATACTATTATTTTGAACAAGATGTCGCAATTACAAATAATTGGCCTCGAGTGCATACATTTCCCAACAATAACAACAATGGCAACGAAGTGACAAGGCAGTGACATGGAGCAGAGATGAGGACAATGATGAGTGAAAAAAAAATTAAAATCAAGCTGATGTTTAAGTGGCTTAGATTTCAACTAGTTTAGGTACGTGTTTTGGTTTCTTTACCTAGTTATCATCCGGTTCAAGTTACTGTAGACCTTTAAACATGTCGGTTCAAAACTAGCTTAACGCATACGCATACCTAACCCAAACTATTTTCCACCATTAGGTAACATTGCTTGAAATGCCATCATGGGTACCTGGGGCTGCTTGGAAGTCTTGGTTGTTTAGGGTGCATCATGTGCCTAGCAATTCAAGGGTCACATCGTTCGTGCCACAACCTTGGAGTTCCCATGTTACATTGGGTATGACGTAGCCACATAACTCAATTAGATATAATTTTATGTGAAATATCATCTTTTTCAAAGGTTTTGGTCTCGTAGAAACCTATGGAACGGAGCTTTTCAAAAAATTATTAAAATCTTCTAGGTTGAATAAATTCTAACCATAGCGTCCTTAGAAGTCTATAGCAGTGAAATGGTTATAATTTGCATATATCATGATCTTTGTTTTTGTTGAGCGATAAATTCTTCATTTATGCACTATTTTTGTTGAGTGATAAAGAAGGAAACTGAAGATTTTAGATTATAGAATCATCCATCACATTTTTTATCAGGTAATACCATTTCCACATGAGGATCAATCTTTACACCGATTAATAGACACCTTAAAAAAGACAATTTTTAAGAAAGATTCATTTAATCAAATTATGTAATTTACATATAGGAAAAGAGTACACATTATAAACCATGCCCATATATTGTTTCTAGAAGGATTTGGTGGTTCATTTAGAAACTTCTTAATGGCAAAATACAACAAAAGAAAATATATTTAAATTAAAAATTAATGCATCTTCTTGATATGTTCTTTGTTATGCTCATGTAGAGACAATCGATCATATACTCTTCCACTCTCAAATGGCTACAGATGGCAATTTGGCTAGAATAGATTAGGCTTAGGTTGGGTTTGCCTTGACACGATTATCACCATGCCCAAAGCCAACCCATATTTAAATTGATGCAGAGCTTCAAACCCGAATCCAACCTAGAAAAAATACCTGGGAGGGCCATATCCAAACTGTTTGCTTAAGTGGGTCAGATATGGTTTGGGTAGGGATCAGGTTTGAGCTACTCGGGTTGGGTTTAGCAAAGGTTCAGTTTAGGATCAACTTGCTTAGGTTGGGTTGTACAATGGTTACCGTTTTAAATTATATATATTGACAGATGCTGGAATCAAACTAATGACCTCTTTTCTCATGGTAAATACACTTGGCATCGAGGCACTTTTAGTCTACTTCAGGAAACTAGAGTATATATAAATTAAATGATTATGTTTGGATAGACTCTAATTACTTAAGTAAATCCAAACATGTGTTGTTCTCTAATCGGACGAGATTGGTTGATCGGGATTACACCCGTATCCGTACACAAAAATTCAGATGATGTTCAATTTGACCTGTAGGAATGTGACTCGTTTGCCACAACTTACTATGAAACTATATTAGAGACTTCATGTTTGGACATGTTTCTATATACATGGAGGTATCCTAGAAAACCTACAATGTTGTCCCACAAGCATAAAAGAAAATTAAAACTACTTCTAATTGGGTTTGACGTATGGCTCATATGGAAAGTTGAGAACATTAGGATTTTTTTAAGACAATGCGCAATCAATCTCACCATCGAAAATGAAAACTACTTCTACTTGGATTCGGCTTATGGCTCATTTGGAAAGGTTAGAATAATAGGATTTTTTAAAAAGATAATGCGCTATCAATCTCACCATCAGAACATGATTCTTTCCGTGGATTTAACATTTACTTTTGCTTCTCTTTTACTGACAAATGGAAGCTCAGAAAATTCTTTCTTTGAATCGGACTCATAACTTTTAGGGAATTGACCACTTATTTTCAATTTTACCATTACTCTCGTGCACATACCACGTATTTACAATTTTTCCACTGAAATTACTCACAGTGCACTCCCAGCGCCAAATTTTTGAAAAAGCCAGTGGGTGCGCGTAGAGTGTAAAACGTCTGCTTGAAGGGCGAATGGCAGTAGGCAGCATCGTAGACCCCTCCTCCAGCCTCCCTAGTCCCACCTCACCCTCCATTGTCCTCCCCAGCCCCCCTCTTCCTTTGTTGCCCCCTCCTTTTGCCTCCTCAATTCTAACTCCAAATCCTAGTAAATTGTCGTCGGAGTCCTCGTCGTCGTAGGGGATGACATCGTCGTCGGGGACGGGGTAGACGAGAGTAAAAGAGGAATCAATTCCATCGTCGTCGGGGACGGGGTAGACGAGAGTAAAAGAGGAATCAATTCCAATTTTACATAATGTAATTGAATGGCAAACTTGTAAATAAGTGGTATGTGCATGGTAGTAAAACAATGGGTTTGCCAAATCCATACCTTTTAGGTCTGTTTATAGAAACATATACTTTTCACCGAAATCTTTTTTTCGTTCCTCATACTTGCATCTTGCAAACCTTTCAATGAGTTTAATAAAACGAAATAAAATACACCATGTTATATCAAGGTTAGATCTCACTGTTATCAAATTCAACCTAGATCTCTTGGCACGTATAGATAGGGGCGGAACCAGGATTAGATGACCAGGGGGCTGGACAGCGTTGCAAGAATGCATACAAATTGTATTCGTAAAGTACATAGATGCGATGATGTTCAAGTCGATGAGTTCAAAGAGATAAAGGATGTGTTTTACCATTACGTTTAAGTATATTTGAGGTGACGAAGTGAACAAAATAGATTTGAAATTCATTGCTCAGGCCCAATGCAACATAAGTGGGAGGAATCGAGTAAGAAAGTTGGAAAAAACACAAGTTTTAATTGGATGAGAACGAAAATAAGTTACGAAGATTCAAACCAAATTACTTTAAATAAGCAACAAATTCTCACATGCATTTATTAAACACAAAATCGTTCACATATTAACGAAGATATGAACGAGAAACTAACACTGCTTACATCCTTAGCAAAAAACAAAAATTTAAAAATATAAACATTAGGACTTGCCAAAAATTAATTATTGTTTTAAATTTAAGGGGATGAGAGAAGCGTGTTTAGTAATAAAACATTTTAGGTATATTAAATTAACCATGATAATTTAAAAACTCAAATTAGAGATCACAACGTTTACTAGTGTGCTTGGACAATTCTCTGTTTTACAAAATATCTATGTGAGAATTTAAGCTTGAACTAAGTTATAATTTTGTTTAGATGTTTTTATTTTCTCAATCAGATGCTGAGTTCGCCATGCTATAATTAAAACATGAAGAAAAAAACTGGCATAGCTTCAAATGAAAATCTCAAAATTTTGCAGACAAATTTTAATGTCATTTTCTATAAAAATCTAAAAGTTTACTAGACAATATCCCAAAATTTAATGTTATTTTATCTAAAATTTTAAAAGTTATCTAAAAGTTTGCTAGGCATAAAAGTTTACTAGACAATATTCCAAATTTTGATGCTGTTTTATCTAAAATGCTAAATGTTCACTAGAAAATTCCCATTAAAACAAATCCTACTGTTAGGAATCAAAACTTGGACCTCAAGATCAGGGAAGGAACGCACAACCACTAGGTCAGAGAGACAGTTGTGTTATTAGAAATGAATTTTATTAACTTATCCTATATGGCAGGTCTGCTGCCCCATATATATGTATGTGAATTTTGAAAAATGGGGGGGAGGGGGCGGGCCCCCCAACTCCAACATGGGTCCACCCCTGCGTATAGAAGATGTCTAGTTAAAAAAAAGAAAAAAATACACAAGGCTCGCATATATTGTACTTGATTATCACAACCTTGTTATTAAAAAAGCATTAAACACATGCAATTTTGATGGCTTGTCCTTGCATTAAAAGTTGAGAATATCTGTTGCTGAATGTTTTATTTATTACATACTCATTAAACGCATGCTATTTTGTTATTTCATAATGAAAGGCATGAAAGAAATAGATATTATGGGGAGTTTCACAACATGAACATATTTGTGTTTAATTAAACACATATTACATTTACATTGAACACTAATATTATGACAACTTTTGTGAATCCATCAAATTGTTGTCAAATCGAACCGTTATTCTCGCAAGACTTTATTTATTTATCTGTCTTAACTCTATCATTACTATGTTTAATTAGATATTTTGGCTTGCATAGTTAAAATAAAGACTTGTGGTTTCATACAGGAAAATTAATAGATAGATGGGGGTTTGCAGTATAATATGGTAAGTCGTATATATTCATCCTTATCCGACCGAAAAAAGCAAAGGGTGGGGAGCCTGCAAGCCTTGACATACGAGGCCATGCATGCCATAGCGGTAGCAACATTACTCCTTTTGCTAACCTCGACCTCCCTAAGCACCGCAGAGACCATTGATGAATGCTGGCGTAGGCTTCCCGGAGACGACATCGATGATTACAAGATACTGTTGACACAATAGATCGCTAACAACAATGCAAAACCGGCTTCTGGCCATTGCTACAGAAATATATTGAGAACAGATAGGGAGGCCCAACAGTGCTGGCATACCCTCTTCGGCTACCAAAAGGCTCGTGATGTTGTACCCAAGATAGTTCGGGCCTGCAAGTTTCTACGGACGAATGTAATTCTGCCAGGGCTCGGAGGGAGTATTGGGTGGTCACCGCTTCTGCCTGGCCCTTATAGAGGTCGTCCTATTCTTAGTCCATTCCCAGAAATTGGCTGGGAACATCGGTGGTGGATGCAGCTTCAACGCCGTCCTCCCAGTGACAAATAGAGAGAAACCAAGACCGCAACAATGGGACTGTAGAAATTCTACCGTTTGATATGCTTGTTGATGGTGTAGCCATTTTTGTCGTTTAAAGCCCTACCAAACTTCAAATAAAACTTTTTGGCAACATAAATTTCCAAATTATTATTGGTATCTGTTATAAAGAAGAGATATTTTATCTTGTTACTTGATTACCTCATGTTGATATCTAGAATCTTACTTAGATTGGGTACGGCTACTGAGGTGAGTATTCACGCAACAAGGAGCTCGTGCAAGGTTTCGTCGGGCTAAGAGAGTGGTTCATTCCACACCGCCTAAAACAGATAGAAGACACGTCAAAGGAAATGGAGGGTGATGGCCCTTCAATTAGACTCTGATACATAAGTTAGTATCTAACAGGGGAAGGAGGGATCATTGGCTTACTATAGCTATCACTAGGGTTTTGAGATGAAATAGTAAAGATAGCGATGTTATGGTTGATTCAGAGATTGAGAGATACCTAATGCAGGAAACGCTCCTATGGATTTATAGGATTAGGGAGTGGTTACGCAATGTCAGCAGATTCCATATGTCCCCTTTAACAAACTCATCATACTCCCTTAATAAAGCTGGCCACACGTCCTTCTGACTAAATGGAATGTGTGTCCCTTTGATAAAGCTGACTTTTATGTATGTGTTGGCCGGATCGTTGATAACGACATGGAGAGGGTACGGCCTAACTGCTTGAGATCGTGTCGCTGTGGTCGCGTGAGTTGACCTGCCAAGTAGGCGAGTGCTCGAGACATGAAGTTGAAGGGACGATGCAGGTGCTGAGGTCATCCATGTAAGAGTTTGTGGGTAAGGGGCCAGCCTCAGGTGCCGAGGTTATCCTCATGGAAAGCCATCATTGATGGAGTTGACCCAGTGAAGGGCCGTCCCTATTGAGCTGTAATGCTGAGGAAGCCGGCCTTGTGGGGGTCATCCCTATTAAGCTGCTATTGGGCTCTAGCCAGGCTTACCACTTATGTCGATTCCATATGATCTTTTCGGATGTGTATGATTCCAGTGGGTCCCACCCGTCTCGCTCAGACAATCAAAGTGTCACCTACACATCCGAAAATTTAATGGGAAGAATTTAGTGAGACAAAACATGGTTTTTACACCTTGATTACCTTAGAAATTGAGTTGAGTCTAGTACAACACAGGCTGAAGATGCGACAAGTATATTATACTTTTATGATAGTCTACATATGACAAAAACTTCATGAAAATGATAAAATTTGACGATAATTCCAAGATTAACAAAGTCCCGATCTGCATAGCCATAGTTTTCCTAAAAATTTCCTAACTCTTTGCAATAGAGAAAAATTTATAGTTGTTGCTTATGAAATTATAATGATACTTAGCAAAATATTAATCTCCATAGGTATCCATAGTTAATGCACATTTCTTCTTAAGGATGATAAGTCTAACAAAGATAACTATGAAGCCTAAATAAAAACATACATTATCCATTGAATGCAAACAAATATCTTTAGTTTATCTTAACTGAGGTGGCAAAGACTAAAATAACACGCAAAACAATATATGAAAAATATGATAAGGCTCTCGCAAAGAACCCAATCACTTACTTCTTATTACCGAGTTGTATGGAAGATGATATCATATAGGATTTTGAGGATTGCACCACTATGAAGGATATCAGGATGGACTCAAGGTGAGGTTCGACTTGACCTTAGTCATGTAACTCAGCACTCTCCAGCTCTAAGGGAAATATCAAGAATGAACCGCAATAAAGCTTATCAAATCACTAATGCATGTTGTCTTAGCCATTCTTGACCTTAAAGGCAGTATGGAGTTCACTATCAGATGAGCAGTAGATCATAGCAGCACTTGTTTCCTTGCAAACATACAAAAGTTAGACAGTGCTAAACAGACATGCCTCCATTTTGCATCTGTAACCTTCCAAGACCTTTTAAAATGCATTACGTTGGAAGACAAGCAACATGTGGTAGCAAAGTTAGAATACGAGGCAATTAATATAGAGGTCAGTATCGAGCACAAGCCACAGTAGAGTGCAAATCATATGCACGACCAAGATAGTTTAAAGAATAAGATGAGGTAGAAAAAGCAATTGACTCATAGACATGGCAACTAACATGTGCGTCAATAGCAGAAGCCAAGCCACTTCACGTGTGAGTGCATGCTATTGAAGAAGAATGCCAAGGTAACTTCTGTTGGGATATTGAAACATACCCCAATGGATTTTGATGATGTGCACAAGTGATATGTGTACTAATATGTTTACTTCAAGTGTATTTTAATTATCTTATAACCATGAAGATTAAGCACATTGTAAAGGCAATTGAAGGACTTAGAAGCCGTGATCGAAAGTCTTCTTTTGAGTCAAGAAATAAAGCATATGATGGCTCAAACAGATGAAGCGTATAAAGACTTAAGATCAAGACAAGATGGCTCAAGTCAAAGATTGAAGAACGAGAGCAAGTGATGAGTGTCTAAGTAAGTTATATACTTAGAATGTAAAAGCCAAATTATATCTCATACACACACACATAATTTCTGGGAAAATCATTTTAAAACATACGATAACATCTAATACTTTGATATAATTTTTATAAATTATTTTTCAAGTATTTTCTAGTAGAAAAACTCTAGTATCTAGAAATAGCCGACAATATGAGTCAGATAGCCGACTACTGACATTCAGATTTTGCCTACAACTCTATCAAAATAATAGCCACATATTCTTGGGAATAGCAGACTATCTGGATAAAATAACCAGCTATTCTCCATAGCCGACTATCTGGGTCAACCATCGACAGATTTGGCAATACGACTTGATTTGTGCTAGCCATAACTAGCCGTTGGAGGAGACTTTTTGAGCTGATTTTAAGCTATTTTTGCTCTATAAATAGCAGAGATTTTAGACGTTTTAAAACAACAATTTCATATCATTAGAAAAATCCTCTTTGCTCAAAGTGCTTAAAGATGTCAATTGTTCTTCATATTTTCAAAGTTCTTTTATACTCAAGAATCAGTTTAATTTCTGATTATTTTTAGCCTGTTACAAACTTGTTTTGATCTCCAAGCTTGTAACTTTTCATATTGAGATTCAAAATACAAGTTCTCTTTTTAATTTTTGTATTCTTAAAGTTATTCTTTTTCAAAGATTAAAACTTGATCATTGATCTCTAAAGCCCAACTGCATATTTTAGAGAAACAATTTTCAAGACAACTCTTTTGATCAAATTGTGGTAATCTATAACAATTTATTTGATCAAGAGTTTTTCGATTTCTTAAGCCACATATACACTCATATATACTTTTGGCTTTAGGAAATTGTGTATTCAAAACTATATTTGTTGACTTGGTGATTGTAATTCCCACGTGTTAAGAAAGGTTTTTTGAAATTCCTAGTTGGTTGTAACAGGTGTGGAAATTCAAGCAAGAGGAAGCTATGTGCTTGTACGGAATCATCTTTGGTTATGTTGATACAAGGTTGCTCTCGTTGAGAGTTAGTGGATCGATTGATGGACGTAGGCGAAGGTTGGACCGACCTAGGATAAAATCTCTGTGTTCGCGATGTGATCATATTTCTTTATCTCTTATTATATTGCGTGTATGTTTTTATTTCCACTGCAACTCACATTTTTACAAGGTATAATATTTGTGTTGATTAAGTACCGATCGAGGTAACTCTCGTTGGAGACTTAGGCAACTTTTAGAATGGTTTATTTTACGTGAAAAACTTTTATTTCTTAATACAACACTATTCAACCCACCTTTAGTGTTGTCTGCCATCCACAGGATCCAACAACGTCAAGTCCTTACAATGAATTTATCTACAAACTTATTTTAATAATTGATTCTGATGTTACTCAGTTTTAGGTTGTTGACTCAGGTTGCAGTGACCACATAATATGGGGCAGAGTTATATTCATAAATTATCGGTTGATCTTAAAAGGCATCATATACCTATTTATAGGGAATAAGTTCAGCATAGATGTCAAAAGCATCGAAACATTTTACTAGACTTTGGAGGCATGTAACCTTCCTCATTGATGATGCATTGCTTGCTCAAAGGATACATCAGAATTTACGTTTTGTAATTAGGATTTTGCAAAAATAAATTCGGTGAGTACTGTCATGAAGACTTGTATATATAATGGGACAAATTAAAATTTTTAGTTGTTTATCAAAAAATTTCTTTTAAGTTATTGCATCTGGTCAATTTTATGTTTTTCATGTTCTGCATCTAATGATAATAATAATATTGCATCTATGAGATAAGGCATATTAGACTAAGACATGTTTATCAGGATCGCTGTCTATAGATAGGATACTAACATCAAACAGTTTTAGTTAGTGGTTAGCTCACAACAAATAATTGTTAAATAAAAGATGCAGTGAAATAAACTTAGAAAATTACAAACATAAGTAATAGAAATTCAAACAATAATGCAAATCAATCACAAACACAATGATTTTATCCTGGTTCAGGAAACTCCTGACCTAGGTCTAGTCCTTCAGCAATTCTCGCTTGAGCTTTTCGCTATATTCAAAACCTAAAAGAATAGTACACCTTCGCAACTTGACAAACAATGCTTGCCAATTGCAAAACATGATCTCTACAAACTTGAGATAAAAAACTACTCTTAATACTGAGAGCAAAATACCAATTCAACAAACCTGAGGCTAACTCCTTACGTCGAGATGTACATGTGAGAACAAGAATACAATAACCATATAGCCTTGAAGATGAAGTTGTGCTTGAACGTGGCTAAGGGTGAGGGTTTCAGTTCTATTTAATTTGGCAATGAAGAATATAAACTGGGCACAATGAGAATGGAAGATGAAAGGCTTTAATCTCAAGGTAAATATGCGATTTATTTTCTTCTTATATCTTTTCATGTATTTTTCATGTAATCTCTTGTTATGAAAAATCTTGAATAAATGCCGATTTATAGAAATGAAATTCTGTGAGAGAACATTTCCAAAATGCCCATCCCAACGACTAAAAATGGATGTATGCGTAAATCCCGTTTTGTTCAACAACTAGTTAGTTACTCCACTTGAGTTCATTCAATAATCAACTAATGGTCGTTAGTCAACTGGGAAAACAAAACAAATCTACTAATATCTTAGCCAGAAGCACAACCAAGTTTTGCTCAGTATTAGTCAATTAGTGTTATAGCATTGGTCGACTAGTAGGCTGTTAGTCGACTAGCAAGTCTTCTCTAGTCGACTAACCAATCAAGTCAACAAATGAGTCTCTATTTATAAGTATTCAACTAGTGGTCTCCTATTAGTTCTAGCTTAGGTATTAGTCGACTAGAAGGACAACATTAATTGTCTGACATGTAATGTTAAGTCTATTTCTAGGCAACTATTAGTCGACTAGGGGTTAGAATTGGTCGACTAATGATGACTAAAATGCAAATTTAAAGTACAAAACGTAAGATATTTATGTATGAATTAGTTCCTATTAATTCTAAGTTATTTTCTTAAGGTTTCATGTGTGTGCGTGACATCTTCAAGGCTTTAATAAAGTTTTGTAAGACAAGAAAAGTAAATGCATCAATTACATAAATATGTATTCATAAGCTTGATTGATGTAGCCTTAAGCTCCAAGTGCTTGTCATAGAATTCTTTAAGTCGTCTTGATGACTTGGCTTTGTCACACCATCACATAAACTTGTCAAGCTTGGTTTATAATCTTGCATAGACATCCATGCTTGAGCTATCAATGCTTGGTCTTTTTGGTCATGAAACACTTACTAGAAGGTTGTATAAATATATTATTTCAAGCTAAAATGTTTTCTTATCATCAAAACATGTATTGGGAGAATCCAATACCCAACATTCTTCCTCTCTTTGATGATGACAAACATAGATATCAAAATCAAAACTTTAAATACATGTAAACCAATTTAAAGTATACTCCCATTGACTTTATGCATACTCCCTCTGAGTTGATGCTTTCTCATTGATTTTGATGATTTCCTTAAATTTCTTCTCCTTTTGGCATCTGTAGAAGATGGGATCACTACCAAATGTTGATAACATCTCTCCCCCTTTCATTCTTAAAAGTTACATCAAATTGTATGCTTTTCCTATTAAACTGGATACCTGAAAAAGAAATCATTCAAGATACCATTTTATTTTGGCCCCTAGGGGATAGGGTTAAACAATTGAAAAAGCAATATGAGTAATTCATTCTGAAATTATCATTCATAAAACATAATTAATTCAATTTTTTTAATTAATTAAAATTTAAAATTTTGATTAATAACTAAATTATTTTGGGTATCTAATAACCATAATCATTAATCATAAATACCCTAATATTATTTGATTTAATACAATCAATCATTAGGAACCTAAATCCATTTAGGATATGTTTTCCTTGAATGCACATATAGATAATTTTTTTGAGTTATGCAATTTTTCATAAAATTATTTATTGATGCATGTTTATCAAGATTGCATGTATCTTTTGGAATCCATAATGAGATCATATGGTTCTTAGCATGGTGTAAATAATGTTCTCTATGTGATTTCTCAAAATGTTTATGATGCACTTTATTATGAGTCATGAATTTATCTTTCGTATTGCATGCATAATTTTTCTTAACTTTATTAGCATGCAAAGAGTTATCAACATGTTTCTTATTATTATTAAAAGCTAATCTTTTAGAGCTTGAAACATGTTAGTAAGAGAGATTATCAACTTTTGTAGTTTTAAACATTCTAACAATCTCTTCATGTTTCAATTTAATGAAAGATACACATTTGTCAAGCTTTTAAATTTTAGCATTTTATTTTTTATTCATCCATGAAAAAATTATTCTCTTCTTTGAGTTTAATATTTTCTATAATTAAGTTGTTTCTGTCTTTAAGGTACCATATACAAATTCGTGTGACTTTTGGGAGCAATACTAAGACTCAACACTTAATCTTCTTGTGCTGCTAGAGGAATAGAAATGTAGGATTTTCTGGGTCCTTAGGGCCAAAAATAAGACGTCCAGACTAAGTCGATCGGACAAATTATCAAAACAACAGCAGAAAAATCAATTTAAAGGAATTTTAATTCTAGCCCTAAAGGGAACAAACCCTAGCCAAGATCTCAACTATCCCGGGTTGGGTCCGACCAACTTCTAAGGATAGATCTATCTAACAATTGCCATTTATAAACACATGTTATTTAAATTACATACCTTTCATTTCGTTACTACAGAAAACGAAGCGTCGTTTTCAGCAACATTTCTTTGTCCCCGCGTCGCTTCTCCTGAGCCGAATCGCATCTCGAGCCGCACCTTGTCCCGAGCCGAACCACTTCCCGAACTGCACCGTGTCCCGAGGCGAGCAACACCCTTATCACCGAGCTAACCACACGCTGAAGAAGATTTCACCTTGAGTGGATCCTCCATCAAGACTTCGAAGCCGATCCGAGCTCCTTCGTAGCTTTGCTAGAGCCCGAACAGGAGCAAAGAATAAATTTAGGGAGAAAAAGAATAATTTAATTTTAACTCAGATCTGGGCTTGCTCACGTTTAATGGTGCTACTCAGATCTGGAGCTTGGGACGACTTTCTAGGAGGGGAGTAGGCCCCTATTTATATAGGCGGCTGACCCCTCCCCTTTACTCCATAACCGATGTAGGACTAAAAAATTTGGGAGAAAAATTAATTAAAGTTTGGCTTTCAAAAAGGCCAAACTATGGTGAATTTTTTCTCCCTCACCGTTGGGCTTCGCAAGTGATACAACCTATCAAATCGAAGAGGGTTGAACGATGAACGTGTAGGTTCAAACAACACTCAATTCCGACTTCGTTTGACCCCTCAAACTCTCAAAGTGGCCCAAAACATAGGTTTTCGCAAAAACTGTAGCTAGCATGGCTCTGCCTGCAAGCCTAGACCAGGTGGGGCCCACCCACGGGCCCCACCCTCTTTCCAACGGGTGCAGCCTGCCCAGGGGCGGGCGGGTCGGGCGATCGCCCATGCAGGCGGGCCCTAACCCGGCCAGCTATGGGCGGGCGGGCCCGCCCCTGAGCTGGGCACCCTGACGCAACACGGGTCTGGGTGCCCAGCCCAGTTGGGCTGGTGCGCCCAGTCCCCTAGGGACTTGGTTGGTTCTTGTTTTTGCTCTAAATCCTTCGTTTGGCGTCCGTTTTGGACGTCGTTCGAACCTGGGTTTATATTTGGACGATCATGTCGTCCAGATAACCATTTCTACGCATTTATTATATTAAATATGCACGTAAACAATTTACGACACATTTAATTTTCATTTGCATCATATACAAAATTTTCACATCTATTTAAAAAATCATTTGCATCAAATACAATTGAACTGAGGGCATACATCCCGCAACATCTCCCACGTGCACTCAGGATCATTTATCTCGAATGCAAGAGCTAACTGCAAACACTTTGCAGTTTTCTATCCCTTCAATCAAATGCATATTCTCCCTAATTTCTACCTATTACTTAACGAAGGTGTCACTCTTGTAAGGATCCTGGCTATGGAGAAAACACTAGTAGGAGGGTTGAATAGTGTTTAAGCAATTTAAAGAGAGTTACACCAATTTAAATTCCTAACCAACAAAATAGTGCGAAATAGAAATAAACCCAAAATGAAACAAATTCAAACGCAAGGATGTTTCATGGGTTCGGATTACTCAAGTCACTTCCCGACTTGTTTCCAGTAATCCTACGTCCTTTCCACCCGGTTAATAACCAGATACTCAAGTTAGAACCCTAACTTGAGGTTTCCTTAAAACCCACTTGTAGCAACCCTACAAGTGAAATCGAAATACAATCGATTGACCTTGACTCCCACAACTTGGGAGCAAGCAAACCACTCTTACAACCCGACAGTAATTCAAATAATGAAAGTTATGAAATATGAAAGCAACACTTACAATCACCTATGCCTTGAAGTAGAAATTGAAGGAGAAGTATGTTGGGTGTTGAAAGACTCTCTTGGAAGAGAGGAAAGCCCTTTCTCTTGACTACACCAAATGCCTAGAAGATATCTCTTTGGTTCTAGGTGGGAGAGCAAGAGATTGAAGATATGAATTCTTAGGGCTTTAGGGTTTGAAAGCTTTGATCTTGAGAGATTTAGCAAAATGAAACTTGGAAGAAATGAGTAACCTCTCAATGGAACAGTAAGTGCTCCTTATATAGGTTTCTCAAACCCTACAAACGAATTGAGCAAAAATCGCTTTGAAATCCGTGAGAAAAATCTCAACGGATAGAATCTGAGCCCGCGACAGTCGACTGTTGAGGAATTCATAGTCGACTGCTGCACAGTCAGATAGGGTAGGTGAGAATTTATAACGGTAACTTACCACGTGGACAGTCAACTGATGAGGTATAGACAGTCGACTGTTGAAGCAACAGGCGACTGTAAATCCTACTACAGGCGACTGGCCGTAAGTTGGGTAAGTTGATGAATTCTGGAAAACATCTGGGATAACAGGATAGACGACTGATGAAGAGAAGATTGTCGACTGTTAATCAGAACAGGCGAATGTAATTCCTTCTACAGACAACTGTCAAAACCCTGAGATTTTCAAGAGAGTTGAGTCAACAAATTGGCTCATAGACAGACGACTGTTGCAGCATTGACAGTCAACTGTTTTGATGGACAGTCGACTGTAAATCCAACGTAAGTCGACTGGCCAAAGTAATCAGACAGATAGACTTTGGGCTGTAGATAGACATGCGACTGATTAACAAAACACAGTCGACTGTCACTTGGACAGGCGCCTGTGAATCATTCATAAGTCGCCTGTGGGAATTAAAGCAGAGAAGCCCAAAACTAGACTGTAAAAGTTTGTGCATAACAGGCGACTGTAGAACAAAACACAGTCGACTGTTTTTGAGACAGGTGACTGTAAAATGTTCAACAGTCAACTGTTATAAACAATACATGCACAATCAAGATAGAAATGAATTGGAGTCTAATGACGATTGATCTAATGATGCCATAGGACTGAAATGAAGATGTGTGTGTGCTCCAACAATGTTCTACTTCTAAGCTACATACTGGAAGAGAAATATGAAAGTTACATTTGATAAACTGTCTCTTTTATCCAAAGCATGAGCTTGAAGTCTTCTAGGAGCTTCAATCACTATCTACGATCATCCAATCCATTTCATTTGCCTTCAATGATCTTTGAGTGTCATCCATTGCAAGTAGATCTTCATAATTAGCTTAGGCAATGGATTAACTGCAAAATAGGGGATTAGTCACAAGTATTTATGTTTGCTCATCATTAACACCAAGTAGGGAGAAGTCCAATACTCAACATTCTCCCCCTTTTTTATAATGACAAACAAACATAAACAAAAAGATAAATAATTGTGCTTATCGAATACTTACTCCCCCTACATAGATGACAATCAAGTTAGTCAACAAATATTAGGGCATCTATATATCCATTGAAGCAAATGAGTAAGATATGCATCAATGAAATAAAATCATGAAATCTAGGTTTTAAAATCCCTATTCATTGTATCTTACTCCCCCTGAATCTAAGGCAACTTCAATCTTAGATTCAAGTGTTATAAGTATATACTTAGCACATTCATTATGAATCTATATGTTTATTTCTCTCCCCCTATGGCATTATCCAAAAGGTGGGAGTAAAAATAAAAACAACAATCGTGCTAAATAAAAACTATCAATAATCAGAGAGTTTCCAGATATACAAATCAAAAACTCATAACACCACATCATAAACTTATGTGAATAGAGGAATGGAAGTCCAATATCAACATTTGAGATACACGAAGAAGACAAATTGTCTCAAATCATATCATATGTAGAGTATAGCATATATGGAGACAATAACTCAAAATTCACACAGATATGATAATCAATTATGCAATGTGTGAAATAGACGAAGAAACTACAACATCATATATATATATACTAGTCATAACCCGTGCCCGAGGGCACGGTTCATTTAAGATTTTTCCCCGAGAAATCTTTGTTCCCCAAGAAATTATTTCCACGGCCAAAATTGTGTGCAACAACAAATTAGCGTAAAAATATTTAGTGGCACGGACACCTTCGGTGCGGAACAACAAATTCGACGCGGGCGCCTTCGACACGGAACAACAAATTAGCATAAAAAATCGGCGCAGAACAACAAATTAGCGTAAAAAATTTCATTCGGCTCGAGAAATTATTCTCATCTTTGCCCTATAGATCGAAGAGACGGTGGGCCCCGTGTTGACAGAGAGATCATTCGATCTGCAGCAGATGTGTTGTTCCACCACGAAATCTTTGTTCCCCAAAAAATTATTTCCACGGCCAAAATTTAAAAGAACAACAAATGAGCGTAAAATATGTAGCAACATGTGCACCTACGTCATGGACGCCTTCGACGTGGAAAAATTTGGCGTGGAACAACATATTCGGTGCAGGCGCCTTTGGCACAGAACAACGCGGGAGCACCTTCAGCGCGGAACAACAAATTCGGCGTGGAACAATGAGCGACGCATTCGGCACAGAACAACAAATTCGACGTTGGCGCCTTTGGCGTGGAACAACAAATTGGCGTAAAAAAATTAGCGGCACGGGCACCTTCGGCGTGGGCGCCTTAGTCGCGGAACAATAAATATGGTGTGGGCGCCTTCGGCGTGGAACAACAAATTTTGCGCGGGAAACAACAAATTCGACGCATGCGCCTTCAATGCAGAACAACACGTGAGCGTATTCGGCGCGGAACAACAAATTCGGCGTGATCACCTTCGACGCGAAACAACAAATTTGGCGCGGGCACCTTCGGCGCAGAACAACACATGAGCGCATTCGACACAGAACTACAAATTTGGCACGGGCCCCTTCAGTGCGGGCGTCGGTTGTTGGCGCGGAACAACGTACGAAAGCATTCGGTGCGAAACAACAAATTAGCGTAAAAAACTTTAGCGGGAACCTCCGGCGAGGAACAACAAACCTCAAGGTATTTTTCAGTGACTGTATTAACTTAAATTTTTTTTACGCAAATTTTTTACTTTGTTTGATTTAATGGATCATATTTCTCCACAATCTTTCCCAATACACTTTTAATTTCAAAGTTTTGGTTCCCAATACACTTTTCCCACCCAAATTTAACCTCCACAATTTTCCCAATACACGTTTAATTTTAAAGTTTTGGTTCCCAAGACGCTTTTCCGACCACAATTTAAGTTTTCCCACTAAAATTTTCACTAAATCCAATCTCAACGATTGATTTACCAAGATCAAATCCCAGCTGCTCTTTATCTTGTTATAGTCAGCCCTAGAATTCAAAAAAGGATGTCAAAGGTATAATAGATCCCCTTCAAAATCTTGGATCCCCTAATTTTACACGATCAGCAATAATTAAAAGCAAAAATTTTTATTAAGTTACCCTTAAAAATTTTAGTTCTTCAAATTTTAGTTTCATACAGAATTAGTTCCCCTAAAAATTTTCAACAATTTATTTTTGCATCAAAATTTAGTTCATAACTGGAAATTTAGTTTCACTCAAAAAATTTAGTTTCTCTCAAAATATAAGCCATTCTGATTTAGTGGACCCCAAAATTTTAGGGCCCCCCCCCCCAATTTTTAAGTTCCAAAAATTATAGTTTCCCCAAAATTTAGTTCCCACAAAAATTTTAGTTCAATCCAACATTTTGTTCCCTAAGATTTAGTTCCCTCATGATTTAGTTCTTCTCAAAATTTTAGGGAATTTTTCTTAAAATTTTCACTTTATAAAAAATTTAGTTCCACTCAAAATTTTGTTAGCTTTAGAGAATGTAGTTCTTTCCAAAATTTTAGTCTCTCAAAAAATTAGCTTTAGAGAATGTAGTTCACCAACATACACCATATATATAATTAATATAACACATCTTATGTATGTATCTATGATAAAATCACTACCTTAAATTTTGACCCATCAGACGTGGCCAGAAAGTGAATCAAATAGAGATTAAGTGAAGAAATTAGAATACAAAAACACAAAAACAACTAAAATCAACAGCATTGGACAAAAGAAACTTAGTTCACAACAAAATGATCCCCTTTCCTCTCACATGCATAACAATCTCATACTAACATAGTAATAAGCTTCTACTACTCATGCACTTAAACAAAACAAAATATCGGTACTGACATGATGAAGAGATTACATTAGAGAAACAAAACAAAACTTCCACGCATCAGCTTCATATTCATAAGACCTAATATAAAATTACAATGGATTTGATTTCTTTATCACATAAACCCCATAAATAACCTCTAGTTTACTCTAAGAACCATGTCCTTGTGAGAATAACATTCCTCGCATTGCGCTAGTCTCTCCCCTTGAGAATCCTCCACTGCTCCCTCATACACTGAGAATGAAGAGATCTGGCTTCTACCAGGCTATTTAGCCAGCCATTCATGTGGATGGACTTGATCATCAACGTCTTCTTCTTATTCATTTGCATTATATTGATCTACTACATTTGCATTGGCCCAGCAAAGTTTGGAGCACTCAAATATGTTAAAAGGAGTAGCCTGCATGTGGACTCTGCATTGACATTGGCCTCTGGGATCAGCCTTGAAGCATGGGGAAGCCTTTTAGAGCATGAAGAATATGGTGATGAAGATTGGTCGTGTACTCTCGTGTGAGAACTTGCGCTCCCATTTTCTTTCCTCTGCCTGGCAAAAGACCACACATCTTCCTCAAAATCCTAAAAATTGGGCAACAATTTGTGTTATTCATAATTAATACTGGTAGGGGAAAAAAATTGAGGAAGTACATACTGTACAATTGGTCCAACAGACTGGTTTTATGCAATATATTCTCAAAAAACTGTCTTTTTTGTATTACAATCCGTGATGTTCATTTACAATTTACATTGATTTTGATCATATGCAGAACTATGAAAAGTTTTGGAGCTTTTTGTATATAGTGACTGTATCCATGTCTGTAAGAATAACCAACCTGAATATTCCAAGTATATGCAGACCTTTTTGCATTGCTACATCCCTCCACATGAGCAGAACTGCTCCAGCACCATCATTCACTTGACTCGAATTGCATGAAAATAGGCAAACAAACTTAAAACCTACATGCTGACAACAGCTACAAATTCACCAATTTACATTAAAATTAGCATCTACTACCTGATGTTGTGCTCACATACCTGGCACAACAAAAGAAAAAAAAGTATCACACCCAGTTATCTGTACAACAAACAGCACATGCAATTTGGGTCAACATTCAAATTTCTGTGCACCATCAAAGTTTGCAACAACATATGCATACATATGCAGCTAAACTCATCAACATATGCATGATCCTTTATAGCAATGTCATACAGGAAAAGATTTATCGCTATCAATGCATACCCATGAATTTTGTCTCATACCCTTCACTGTGTAAGATTGATAAGCACCGGATGTTCCATGATTTATATTAGCCTAATATATGAAGTCGAATTGGGATAAGTTCATGTTCATGGTGAATGATATCTAAGTTCCATGATTTATCAATACACACCATAGACTATTCAAGTAACCAAATTTGAATATCCAGTTACTGCAAATGCTATAATGTAAAAGATAAAATCCAGTACTAATAATGTAATATGAGTTCATAATATGAGTTAAATTCAGTTACTTAATATCCAGTTAAATTCAAGCAATCATTTAATATGAGTTCATAATATGAGTTCATAACATTCAGTTACTTAATATAAGGTCATAATATTTAACTTAACAGACAAATATTAGTACTTAAGCTCAGTTTGTATGTTAAGTTAAATTCAGCTCAGTTTGTCTGTTAAGTTAAATTCAGCTGGGTTGGGTAATATGAACACTCATTTCATTTGAAAATGGCATTCAAAAGAATATCCTGTAACCAACACATTCAACAAATTAACCAACCCATTATTTTGAATGCCATTTCAAATGAGTTGGTTAATTTAGCAATGCCGAGATTTTCAAAAACCATTTTCAAATGAGTTGGTTAATATGAACTGAATGTTATGAAATTGATATTACTATTTGACAGGATATACTTAATATGAACTGAATGTTATGAAATTGGACATTAATATGATCTTTGGCCATTGAATTCATAACATTCAGTTAAATTGAAGCATATCCAAGCCTTTAATTCAAGTTATATAGATATGCATTCAGTTCTGATGTTACCTAATGCATATCCAATTTTGCCAGGCATATCAAAATGTTAAATTTATAAATGGCCTTGGGTGTAATTTTGGATATGCATTCAGTCTAAGTAACTAATATGCGTTCAGTCTACGCTTGGATATCCAATTTTGATATGCATATCCATTTATATGCATCAGTCTAAGTAACAAATATGCATATCCATATTAGCTAAGTAAAATTTTTAATGCATATAAATGGCCTTCAAATTGACAGGATATGCATTCAGTTAAATTAAAGCATATCCAAGCCTTTAATTCAAGTTCATAATTCAATGGCCATATAAATTCAAGTTAAATTGAGTTCATATGAGTTCACAACATCCCTTTAATTCATTCCATATAAATTCAATCCTCACAGTTAAATGCTTGAATTCAGTCCTGAGAAAGGAAATTTCAATTCATTAATATTGAAATGAGCCTCACACTTCAACTGCTGTTGGCAAGATTAATTCAATAATATTTGAAAATCTGGGCTCATTTCAAATATGAACTGTGAGCCTGTGAGGAAAATGAGGTCATATGTGTTCATATGAACATTTTTGAATTCAATGTTATCAAATGAATGTAATCAAATGTTATCATTTCATTTCATTTGTTCAAATATGAAATGGTCATATGGTCATATTTGAATTCAATTGAACAAACAGCCTCACAGCCTCACAGCCCTCATCTCATTTCATTTGATAACATATGACCATTTCTGAATTGAATTGAACCCAGATATTTGCCTGAGTTCATATTTCTAATATTTCTTGAGTTCAAATATGAACTGTGAACCCAGATTTTTATATGCATCAGTCTAAGTAACTGATGCATATCCAATTGGATATGCAGTTGGCCATATCCAATTTTGACTGGCATATCCATATTAGGTAAGTTAACTTGAAGGATGTGGGTTAAATTTTGACAGGAATATCCAATGCTAAGTTAAATTTTGACAGGCATATCCATAAAGTGTTGGTTAATTGAAAATGGCATTTGAAAATCTGGGATATGGGTTGCTAAAGAATATAATCTTGAGATATTGAAAATTGAAAATAAAGCAACTCAAGATTTGGAATATCTCAAGATTGAACTGTAATTGATAATGAGGATTACACTCAATGTCCCATTTTCAATATCCAATTCAGTTCAATTGAAAATAATAGTATTAATACTCAATATCAAATTGGAACATTCAGTTAACTGAACATGAACTGAATTGGATATCTCAAGAATATAATTTCATTAATATTTGAAAATCTGGGCTCATTTCAAATATGAACTGTGAGCCTGTGAGGAAAATGAGCTCATATGTGTTCATATGACCATTTTTGAATTCAATGTTATCAAATGAATGCTATCAAATGTTATCATTTCATTTCATTTGTTCAAATATGAAATGGTCATATGGTCATATTTGAATTCAATTGAACAAACAGCCTCACAGCCTCACAGCCCTCATCTCATTTCATTTGATAACATATGACCATTTTTGAATTGAATTGAACCCAGATATTTGCCTGAGTTCATATTTCAAATATTTCCTGAGTTCAAATATGAACTGTGAACCCATATTTTTATATGCATCAGTCTAAGTAACTGATGCATATCCAATTGGATATGCAGTTGGCCATATCCAATTTTGACTGGCATATCCATATTAGCTAAGTTAAATTGAAGGATGTGGGTTAAATTTTGACAGGCATATCCAATTCTAAGTTAAATTTTGACAGGCATATCCATAAAGTGTTGGTTAATTGAAAATGGCATTTGAAAATCTGGGATATGGGTTGCTAAAGAATACAATCTTGAGATATTGAAAATTGAAAATAAAGCAACTCAAGATTTGGAATATCTCAAGATTGAACTGTAATTGATAATGAGGATTACACTCAAATCCCATTTTCAATATCCAATTCAGTTCAATTGAAAATAATAGTATTAATACTCAATATCAAATTGGAACATTCAGTTAACTTAACATGAACTAAATTGGATATCTCAAGAATATAATTTCATTAATATTTGAAAATCTGGGCTCATTTCAAATATGAACTGTGAGCCTGTGAGGAAAATGAGCTCATATGTGTTCATATGACCATTTTTGAATTCAATGTTATCAAATGAATGTAATCAAATGTTATCATTTCATTTCATTTGTTCAAATATGAAATGGTCATATGGTCATATTTGAATTCAATTGAACAAACAGCCTCACAGCCTCACATCCCTCATCTCATTTCATTTGATAACATATGACCATTTTTGAATTGAATTGAACCCAGATATTTGCCTGAGTTCATATTTCAAATATTTCATGAGTTCAAATATGAACTGTGAACCCAGATTTTATATGCATCAGTCTAAGTAACTGATGCATATCCAATTGGATATGCAGTTGGCCATATCCAATTTTGACAGGCATATCCATATTAGCTAAGTTAAAATGAAGGATGTGGGTTAAATTTTGATAGGCATATCCAATTCTAAGTTAAATTTTGACAGACATATCCATAAAGTGTTGGTTAATTGAAAATGGCATTTGAAAATCTGGGATATGGGTTGCTAAAGAATATAATCTTGAGATATTGAAAATTGAAAATAAAGAAACTCAAGATTTGTAATATCTCCAGATTGAATAGTAATTGATAATGAGGATTACACTCAATATCCCATTTTCAATATCCAATTCAGTTCAATTGAAACTAATAGTATTAATACTCAATATCAAATTGGAACATTCAGTTAACTTAACATGACTGAATTGGATATCTCAAGAATATAATTTCATTACTATTTGAGGACTTAAGACAACATTTTTTACATCGACTTATAATATCACACAACCTAGACTATATGCTAAAAGAAAAAACCCTAACTATGAACAAATATACACAAAAATACATTCTGGCTTGAACAACCATGCAGTCCAATTTCAAAAACACCATCTCTCACACCGGCATTTAAAACCAACAAAATTTACATATGACGCTAGGGCCGTGTGTCCTGAAAATTAAAAATAAAATCATAGATTAGAATAGGAAAATTAGAAACGAAGATATATCTAATTACTTTGTACAACTCACTATTATTACCTTCATCATGTTTAAGCAGAAAACCTTTTACTCATCACATTATAAAAAGATGACGTGTCAAGCTCAATCCAAAGTGGAGAGTTAATAGGATGAGCAATAACCTAGATAAATTAAGAACATAAATTTCCTAGAAAAATTAATATATATTTGAAAATATGGAAAATTTTAAATTTTTACATTTATTTACCTTTTTTCGTTGGAGTGGTGGATGTCGTGCTTTCTGGAACCAAGCAAGCTCGGCAAGAACCATCTTCCACTTCTACAACAAAAAAGGTATTTGGATGGTCAATGAAGAGGATATTTTGAAAAACAAAATCTAAGATTTTTATATTACCTCGGAAAAGAAGATTGCTTTGTCTTCAATGTGACTCGTCGCCGTTGCTTGTAAAGTTCTTTTAGCAATTTGCTGAAAATAATAATAATAATAATAAACAGTCACTAATTTTTAATTTCAAAATGGGAATGTTTGTAACGGTATGCATACCTTATCAAAACAAAATCCGATATAACCCCGTAGCCTGACATTTATGTGATTGTTTTGAAGTAACAGAACCTGTGAGAAGAAAAATGTTAATGCAAACATAGTATATTAAAAATATAGTGTAGAATTATGATAAGAAACTTACAGTTTTTGCCAAATCTGCATCATCATCTATCTATATAAAAATACAAACCAATATTTTATCAAACAATGCATACCGAAAACTATTAAGTCATGCAATGAAATGTAGTAAAGGAAAAAATTTCTTACCCTGCCATATATGGTAATGTGGGTCCACATTTGAAAGCTTGGTAACGTATGATAATGCTATACCTGCATGTTAGACAACACTCGATAATAATTTTTTAAAAGATCATTTAAACAAATAATATAAATAAAACAATGTAAAGAAAGAAAGTTAAAAAACTTACATACAATTTTTATCATTCATTGGAAATCATAGCAGAACTTCTGGGTAAACGATGTTTACTGTGTTATTTATGTTGGGCTGAAGAAGGACACATACACGATCAAAAGATGTGCACCTTGAAAGTGCAACATAAAGATGTCCATGACTGAAAACTGGGGTCCGCAAATCAACTCCAACGAATTTTACAGATTGTCCTTGGGCTTTATTAATCGTCATAGCATATGTCACACGGACAGGAAACTGCCTTCTTGTCATATGAAAAGGTAATTCTGTAGCCGATGGTGACAAAGATATTCTTGGAATAAACACAAAACAACCGGCTTTATCCCCATTTAAAATTTGAGCTTCAATGACACGTGATGCACATCTGACAACCATCAATCGAGTGCCATTGCAGAGCCCGTCTTTTGGTGCAATATTTCGTAATAAAATAATAGGACAACCAACCTTAAGCTCAAGTGTAAATTGTGGCAACCCAGGAGGATCCAAAGAGTTTATGTACTCAGTTGGATATCTACTCATAATGGTTGGATCGGTTTCATCATTTTCAGAAAGACTGTCTGCAGCTTGATACGTAATCTTCTGTCCCGGAAAAATGTTTAATGCAGCAGCATTTATAAAAGTAACATCATCATTCCGTGCAGAAAGAATTATTCGTTCAGTAAGGTATGCCGAAGTCACGGCACCTTCAATATCAAGTTGCGGATAAATTCGAAGTATTAACTCGTTTAAATCCTTGCACCTGAATATGTTAGAAGGAAGTTCTACCACTTCTGTAGGATTTGTCCCAACCTAATACATATAGATATAATTTTAGTGAAGGAATGGCTAAGATAAAAATAGTAAGTAAAATTAAATTAGGCATGAAATAAAATACCTCCAAAATGAATTTTGCAAAATTTGCATTCTCAACCGATGAGTTATTTAACCGCATATTTTGATCCAAGATCAAAACTTGTACAGAGCACCATAATACAGATCGTCTCAATGAGGCACCAACAATTTCTTCTCGAACCCCCTTTGGTATGACGGGCAAGATTTGTCGGAAATCCCCACCAAGAACAACAGTAATACCACCAAATGCTCTGGGGTTATCACAAATATCTTGTAACGATCGATCCACTGCCTCAACACAGTGCCGATGTTGCATAGGTACTTCATCCCATATTATAAGTTTTGCTTTTCGGAATAATTGAGCTTGCATGGATTGCTTGCTAAAATTACAAATTGAAGTATCATGCACATCTAACGGGATACGAAATGTGGAATGTGCAGTCCGACCTCCGCTAAGTAGCAATGATGCAATACCGGAAGACGCGACGGTGATAACTATATGTCCAAGACTACGCAACATTGTTGCAAGTGCATTGTACAAAAAAGTCTTTCCAGTTCCAGCACCACCGCTTAAGAAGAATGTAGTACCTTTATTTTCAAATACAGATGAAGTAATTGCCGAGTAAGCATGGCGTTGTGCATCATTGAGGCAATCAATGTCTTTTTGAGCATCCAATTGTTTCGCCTTATTTATAAGTTCCTGATGTTCATGCAACAATCTATTGCCAACAATTTCATTCCAATCTCCAGCAGGAAGTGGCATTGGTGGAAAGTCGGATAGACACTTACCGTACTCCTGAAGCAATTCATTGATAAGGAATAATACATAATCTTCAAGTTGGCCTTGATTTGGGGTAGAAATTGCAAATAAAGTTTGCAATTTATGTGGAAGATCATCGCAAATGTGCATTGAAAATTCATTCCATAATGCAAGGGGGTCGATCGGCAAACATTCGATAAGAATAATACAAAACAGTCTTCGTAATTGATATCCTGTTTTCATAATTGAAGCCTCGGAAAGACATTGTCTCCACTCGGAATCATCTTCAAGAAGACCTCTTGCAATACATGTTGCTTTGAATGTAGGGTACTCGATAGAATTGAATGTGCGTAAATTTTCCCACGATGTTGGCCCTTTAACAACTGTTAGTAGCAACCGTAGATAAAATCTCTCACCAGAATTAGGGGAGGCAAAATACATTCGGCCAATTGCATATCCAGATTGTCTTGGAGTCCAGACCTTTGTTGACGAATGCCACACAAACTTTTGAGGAAATTCTTGATATGTGAGATCATGTGTAGACTCATGTAAGGCGCAACATGTAAAAAATTCAGTCAAAGTTGTCTTATCATTTTCAGCCCTAGACCTTATTGCATCTACATCTTCATCTGGATCAAAAATAACACGGTGTTGCCCTGGTAAATGAAGTATCAATCTTTGAACTGACGGAATCTCTTGATGCAAAGGATGCTCGAATATTCGCCAAGCTGCCTCAGGTGGTCCAATATATCTTGCATCAAGGTATTGTTGGATCTCATTTACTGCGCCCAATACCATTGTGGTCCGATCATGACCTTTATAAATATACTTATGAATGTACTTCACACATCTTACCCCAGCACAAACTTCGACATTAATGTGGCAGTTAAAGCGCCTTGAGAGATACCTGTTGTGCGGCACAACATCGCGGTTATCAACCTGATGCCCCCTTACAGTATATAGATGCCCATTACTACGACGACGGTAAATAGGATATCCATCACGATCCAAGGTTGTTGCATCTGCATAATTTCGAGGGTATTTCTTAGTACACTTACCATTTTCCATGCATGAAGCATTTGGATTTCGAGCACCACATGGTCCATGTACCATACATTTTGCCACAGTATCGAATAATGCAGGATCTTGAGCAGGATCAGGAAATTCAGCACATACAATTCTATCCACTTGATCACATGTATGAATCTTATCGGGTCCACGAAGAAAGAAAAGAGCATGCATATGTGGAAGACCCCGTTTCTGAAATTCAATTGTAAATACATGTGCTACTTTCTTTCCAAATACATTATTGCCATCAATCTCCTTCATCAAAGCCTTTCTTTTTAACTCAAATACACGTGCAACTAAATCTGGACGGTCGGTAGCCTTTTGATTGGGCAGTAGAGCCGAAGTAATTTCTGGCCACTTTGGATTTGCGGTCATGGTAAGAAAAATATCCGGGTGCTGGTTATAACGTGTGATAGCCATCGAGTCTTGAAATATTTCAAACATGTGACGTGCACTGCCAGTGAAAGATGAAGGAAGTATCATGCGCTGTCCAATTTGGTCGCATCTGGCATATGCATCGATATCTGCAAGACCCTGATAGAGCTCTGAGCGGAGTTTTCATTGATTAAGTTTGATGAATGTCAAACGATGTTGCTCAATTGCTGCCCAAGCATCAACTATGAACTCCTGGAATAACTTTCCCGCTCTCAAAATTGAAGAATACTCGTTCTGTCTTTCAAACAGACGGTAGCTATAAAACTCACACATGGTCAGGCGTCTACTTGATGCTATGTTTTGAACTGGATCCCACTGCTTCAACTCAGGTTCCCATCCAAGCTGACCATCAGGAAATAATAAGACGTAGTGTAATGGTAAGTATGCAGGATGAGTCTCATTGATTTGCATTAATTGATGATTTCCTCGAAGATGTAAAACTATATCTCGCATCCCGGAAGGTCGATAGCCATCGCCAGGTAAAATAACCGCAATCTCATCTACAGTTGGGAGGTTATAACGGCGACGATCCTTGTTTGAATTGTAATGCAGATATACAGGAAGATCATGACCAACTAAATCTGCTTGAGATAAAACAGAATACGCCTGACAATATAGTTTGATGAATGGATTTATGCCCGATAGACAATTTTGAATAATTTGTAAGACATCCTTGCTCAAATGTGGATTTCTATTACTTCGTAACTCCATAGCAGAATCCGGATCATATATGTAAAGTTGACAATAACTGGCTGTTTGATCCGGTTGGGGCAGAAGTGATCCTGTTCGATGGCGTAATTCTCCATGAATTGTAAATATGTTCGGGCCTCTGCCAGCAATCAATCTTTGATCCATTGTCACACCAAGGCTGGTAAATGCATTAGCTGCATTATACTCCCGAGTATACTTTCGAAATGATTTTGATGCTTCACTGTCACCATCATATAATTCTCTAAGTGCTGGAGGGGGTTCATTAAGTTTCGGCAATCTTACTTTTCCTTGCAAACAACATGTGCCAAAAAGACGTGTTGTCAAAGTTGACCTCGACAACCGTTCATCCAACCAGTGTAAGGCTAAACAATAAGGGCATGGAATGTTCATTAATCCAAGATGGTGCCGACCAAAATCAACCTGAGTTGGTGGACCAGAGCCATGATGAGTTGACCTACAAACTAACATCGAAGCTATGCCATCATCTTCATGTTCAGCTTGAAAAGTTGCGACTGGAGGTATTATGTGAGGTGTATTAAGTGATCCTGTAGCTAAACACCTATCCAATATAAAACCAACATTAAATAAATTTACATTACATTAAAGTAGATAGATTCCATAGATAATAACCTGGAAGATGGTTCAGCATCTTGGGCTGAGACCTCATCTTCATGTTCAACAGTAGAAGTTGGTAATGCATGTGTGCTTTGAGGTATATCAAGTACACTGTTAGGAGTCATATATCGAGATATGTTTCCTTGTTTTTGTTCTCGATCTCTCCTTTTGTGTTGAGCTAAAGACCTATCAAAAATAAACCCAAAACTAAATACAAATACAATACATGAGTAGCATTGATTTTATGTACAGTCAGGTGGATAATAACCTGACAGATGGTCCAGGTACTTGTCCAGAAATCATATCGTTATGCAAGGCTGAGACAGCATCTTCTTGTTCAAACGGGGAAGTTGTCATCGCTGCTGTTAAATGAGGCATATCAAGGACAGTGTCAGAAGTCAAAGCGTGAGATATGTTTCGGTGTTCTTGTTCACGCTCTCGATCTCGCCTTCTGCGTTGAGCTAAAGACCTATCCAAATTACACCCAAACTAATTACAGTTAAAATACATGATAGTAGTAAAGACTTTATGTTTAATCAGGTGATAATAACCTGACAGATGGTCCAGGTACTTGTCCGGAATTCATAACGTTACGTGAGGCTGCGACAGCATCTTCTTGTTCAACCGGGGAAAGTGTCATTGCTGGTGGTATATGAGGCATATCAAAGACACTATTAGATGTCAAAGCGTGAGATATGTTTCGGTGTTCTTGTTCACGCTCTCGAGCTCGCCTTCTGCGTTGAGCTAAAGACCTATCCAAATAACACCCAAACTAATTACAATTAAAATACATGATAGTAGTATAGATTTTATGTTTAGTCATGTAATAATAACCTAACAGATGGTCCAGGTACTTGTCCAGAATTCATAGTGTTCCGCGAGGCTGAGACAGCATCTTCTTGTTCAACCGGGGAAGTTGTGAGTGCTGGTGTTATATGAGGCATATCAAGGACACTGTCAGACGTCAGAGCGTAAGATATGTTTCGGTGTTCTTGTTCACGCTCTCGATCTCGCCTTCTGCGTTGAGCTAAAGACCTATCCAAATTACACCCAAACTAATTACAATTAAAATACAGTAGAGTATATTTGATTTTTGGCACATTCAAATGGAAATAACCTGGCAGATGGTTCTGCGTCGTGTTCAAAAATTGTGTCATTATGATTCCTTTTATGTTGCCATTGTCGTAAGGGTGAAATGCGACGAACACTTGGTAGTGAAGAACTAATCGTAGGCTCAGTGAGAGAGCTATGTTGTTCTTGTCCTTTCCGTGAGGCTGATACGTCACTATCAACAGATGCCTAAATTGAGCGCATAACATAACCTTGATTAATGATGATCAATCAAGCATGAATATAGTAGTTTATACTAACAAATTCCATACCGTTCGCATGTTGGTGTGAAGCAAATGGGAATGCGAAAATCCGTAGGCTGGTCAAAGAATGCCAACGTATAACTGAATCATTTAAACTTAGTGTTAACATAATTTTATCACAGATGAATATTTATTCTGAGTGAATGAGTGAATTTGACATATTCAAATGAGTTTGAAGGTTGACATATTCAAATTTTATCACAGTTTATAAAATTTGAAGTGAATATGACATATTCATTTGAAGTTTATCACTCATGTGAATAAATTTGACAAATTTAAATTCCATATGTCAAACTGTGACGTATTCATTTGCTCAGTTTCTCGGCATCAGGACCCTAATCCAAATAGCAAAATATGCAAATGACAGGACGTGTTGATACAATTAGTGTGGATATCAAATTCATTTCAATGTTCACATATTCAAAAATTTGAGCATATCCTATATCCCATTTCAAAATTGAGTGCATATTCAAAATTTCCTATGGTGATCTGTACTTGACATGTTCAAATGCAAATTGAGTGCATATCCTGTCAAGTAACAATAGCATCCCAATTCATCTGTTGAGAAATATCATCCCAAGTAACTAAATTCAAGTTCAAAATTCAAATTGAGAATTTTAGTTACTTGACCGGATATCATATAACAAATCAAATTGATATTCAAAATTCCAATTCATATACAATATCACAATTCAATTCACATATTCAAAGTTGAAAATTGAAACTTTTGAAAATTGAAAATCTGAATGCCATGATATTTGAAACTTGCTTTATCTAAAAATTGAAACTTTTGAATTGAGTTCAAGTTCCAAAACTTGAGTACATTAACTTGACCACTTTGTTCAAAATGAAAGGGTCCTGATCCACACATGAGTTCGAAATCTGAAAATTGAGTACATCCAGGATACCCAAATATAGAATATCCAGGACTTATGTTTTATCAATCTTGGACTTTTGATAAAACATTTGAATTGATAAAACATTCTACTGAATGATAAAACATTTGGAATTGAAGCATACTGTAGAATGGAACATAGGACCCTTTCAAAAAATTTATATTTTGATAAAACATTTGGAACAGGACTTATAAAATTCTAAACATTTGTTCCATTCTACTGTATGCTATGTTAAGTCCTGGATAGTTCCATTTTATCAGGACTTATGTTCCATTCTACTGTATGCTATGTTAAATGTTGCAGGTTATCAATTTATCAGGACAATTTCCAATAACATAGCAGGTGTTATTTTGGGTGGATTTTCAATTAACTTATATATTCCATTAACATAAGTCCTGATATAACACCTGATAATGATATGGGTGGAATTTATGTTAATGTTAAAATCAACCCACCCATCCATTAACATTTATCCATATAAATTCCACCCATCCATTAACATAAATTTCCATTATCAGGACTTATATATTCCACCCATATCAGGACTTCTGTCTTTAATTAACTTATATATTCAATTCTAAACACATGCTATGATATGTTTAAAGTCTTTAACATATATATTCAATTTCCAGTAACTTATATATCAATTCATCTGTAATATCAATACTTATGTTCCACTCAATTTCCATCCATTAACATTTATCCATATAAATTCCACCCTTATAAATTCAACCCTTATAAATTTTTCCATTAACAGGACTTATATATTCCACCCATATCAGGACTTCTGTCTTTAACATTAACTTATACATTCAATTCTAAACACCTACTATGCTATGTTAAAAGTCTATAACATATATATTCAATTTCCATTAACTTATATATCATTCATCTGTAATATCAGGACTTATGTTCCACTCAATTTCCATTATCAGGACAATTTCCACTCAATTTCCACTCAATTAACAATATATTCCATTAAATTATCAGGACTTAAGTTCCACTCAATTTCCATTATCAGGACAATTTCCACTCAATTTCCACTCAATTAACAATATATTCCATTAAATTATCAGGACTTATGTTCCACTCAATTTCCATTTGATTCCATATATTGTTGCAGGTTATCAGGACATATGTTGCATAATTTCACTCAATACTGTAATAACACTCAATTTTCCATTTAACACATATGGAATTGAGATACTTGAGATACTTACATTGAAAATTTAACAATGTGTATCTCAAGTATCCTTACTTGAATGAATTCTGTGAAGGAATTTAACACATATTGAATCAAATTTATGTGTATCTCAATAATCTTGATTTGTATATCTGCAATAATTTGATTTGTATCTCATACTTGAGATACACATATATGGAATCAAATTTAACACATTAGCTAAATTATGCAAGATTGAGTTCACATAGGATATCCTGCAACAATAACACATATCATGTATCTCAATTCTCAAGTTCATCATTCAAAATTTAACATTCATGATTTACAGGATTAGATGAATGAGATGCAAAATTCAGTTCATCATTCAAATATTTAACATTCATGTTCAAAAATTTAACATTCATCATTCAACAATAACACATATCATGGCAAAAGTGTTAAAAATGAGATATCCTCTGTCATGAGATACACATAAATGTGTTCCTTATCTCAAAATTTGGAACTTGAATGAGATATCCTTGCTTTATCTAATAACACATATCAAATTCATGCCAGGATATCTCAGTTCATGAATGAGTTCAAATTTGGAACTCAATTCAAAAGTTTGGAACATAAATGAGTGATATCCTTGCTTTATCTCATTCAGCTAAAGCAAAATCTGAATGCCAGGTATTCTTGCTTTATCAAATTCATGAGTGATATCCTTGCTTTATCAAATTCATGCCAAGTTTTGAATTGAGTTCAATCTAATAACACATATCAAACTTGCTTTATCCAATAACACATATCAAATTTGGAACATAAATGAGTTCATGCCAGGATATCTCAGTTCATCATTCAATTCACATATTTTTAACATTCACAGGATATGTGTTATTAGATTTTATCATTCACAGGATATCTCAAATTTTAAAAATGATTAAAAATGATTCACAGGATAAAATCTGAATGTAATTATGTGAATGATAAAATTATCAAATTTGATATCTCAATGTGTTCACAGGATAAAATCTGAAAGATATTTGATAATATTATCAAATCTGATTTTATCATTCACATATCTTGTACAGTCACCTAATGATATTTGATAATATTAGATAAATCTCAATGATAAAATCTGAATGATAAAATTCACAGGATAAATTCTGAATGATAAAATTTGATAAAATCTGAATATTTTTAATGGAAATTGAGTGGAAATTGGATATCATTCACAGGATAAATGCTTGAAGACATATCTCAGGATAAATTTGAGTATAAATGCTATCATTCACAGGAAATTGAGTATAAATGCTATCAGGATATGTGTTTAGGACAATATCAGGACTAAATTATCAGGATATGTGTTATTAGATATCATTCACAGGATATCTCAAATTTTATCATTCACATATCCTTGAGACATATTTTTAACATTCAGTTCATCATTCAATCCAGGATATCTCAGTTCATGTCTCAAGAGTTTGTGTTATTAGATTTTATCATTCAATTCATCAGGATATGTGTTAACACTCTTGAGACATAATATCAAAATTTGACATTCATCATTCATCATTCAAAACTTTGAGATAGTAACATTCATCATTCAACAATAACACATATCATGGCAAAAGTGTTAAAAATGAGATATCCTCTGTGATGGCTTGCGAATTTTCCCAATTTTCCCTATAATAGTGTTAAAAATCAGAAATTCAATCAACAATAACACATACCAATTTTCCCAATTTTCTCAGATCAATTTTCCCTGTGTGAGCCGTGTGCTGGTGGGAAAGAGGATAAAATTCTCAGATGAATGACCAATTTTCTCAGATCAATTCTCAGATCAATAGAAGGCGTGTGCTGGTGGGAAAATTGGGAAAATTCAACAATAACACATACCACACAGGGAATGATCAAAAGTGGGAAAATTCAAAAATTGGGAAAATTCAGAAATTCAATCAACAATAACACATACCAATTTTCTCAGATCAACAATAACACATACCCCCAAACCAATTTTCTCAGAAATTTTTGAGATAAATGAAGACAGAAGTGTTAAAAATTTAAGTTTCCCAATTTTCCCAAGTTAAATTCTGTCTGATATCTCATTCATCACCAAGTTAAATTCTGTCTGATATCTCATTCAACAATAACACATACCAATTTTCCCAATTTTCTCAAAAATTCAATCTGCTCCCAATATTCAATATAAGTGTTAAAAATTCAATCTCAAAAATCAGACATAAGTGTTAAAATATATAAGTTAAGTTCATCATTCTAAACACATGCTATGCTATGGTGATGGGAAACTTATTTTTGAGATAAATGAAGACAGATGTGATCAAATGAGAATATCCTCAAAAATCAGAAATAACAAAAATTTAAGTAAGGATATCTCAAAATTCATAACAAAAGTGTTAAAAATGAGATACACATAAATGTGTTCCTTATCTCAAAATTTAATATCTCTCACCTGTTAAATAACAAAAATGATAAATAACAAATTCATGACTATAACAAATTCTTGATTAATATCTCTCACCTGTTGAATATCCCAGTGAACGTTTGAAGAGCACACCTAGCCACCTTGCAAAAATCCGAAACAACCAAGTGAGGAAGATGATTGATAAAACACAAAATGTTGCTAAAACTCAAGATGTCAACGTGAGGAAGATGATTACGGCTGTTGCGTGGAGGCTGATGATTATGGGGATGGATCCTTGAAGATGATGTTGAAGATGATGGAGATGGCAACGTTGGATGGAAACGTGAGGAAGCTCGGTTTTCTTTGCGTGGAGGCTGATGATTATGGGGTTGGATGCTTGAAGATGATGTTGAAGATAAGGGAGATGTTAATGTTGGATGGAAACGTGAGGATGTTGAAGATGAGGAAGATCACCTTCCCTCCAAGAAACGTGAGGGAGATGGCTCTGATGTGATCAAATAATTTGATCACATCACCAATTTTCCCTCCATATACTAAGTTTCCCTCCAATTTCAAACCATGCTGCCAACGGGTGAAGGGTTCTTCAAATGATGGCACCTTCAATTTCATTCAAATTTCATTCAAATTTCATTCAAATTCAAGACAAATTCATAAGAGCTCAAATTACATGCTGACTGGGACAAAGCTATATGACTGGACTGCTGACTGGGATAAAATTCAAATTATGCATGAAATATAGAATAGATATATATATATATATATATATATATATATATATATATATATATATATATATATATATGGCAATCTTCGGGTGCGAAAAATCCCGTGCGAAAGCCGTGCGAAAACTATTTTTTTATTTGTTTGAAATTTTTTTTTTCAAAAATTCTTTTTTTGATGTTTAATCCATACAATTATATACCCCAGGGAAAATAATGGGTGAACCCGTTGGGCATTAGAGCAACCATCCACCCGTTACAAATTTAACGGTCTCAAAACGTGCGAATTTGATGAAATGGCTTGATCGAAGGCCAAATGACATTATTTCTCAACCATTATTTTTTGAGGGGGGTATAACAACATATAATGAGGGTGGAAAAAAGAATTTTTGAAAAAAAAATTTCAAAAAAAGATAAAAACATTTTCGCACGGTGCGAAATGTTCTCATTTGAAAATTTTCCTATATATATATATATATATATATATATATATATATATATATATATATATATATATACGATCACATGAGTACAAAGTCATCTGAACATCACCATGTTCATCAAAAAGATACATCATGATACTCATACATCATCACACAAAATGTCCATCATACAAACACCAACTAACCACTCAACCCTAACCAAAACAAACAAAAGAGATCTAGGTCTCATGGTGAGTGAACAGAAAAAATATCAACTGCAGCATCAGTCAATGTTGATGACAGTGGGGTCCAAGGGACGACCAAGCGAACGGAACATTAGCCTGGTAGAGCGACGAGTAGGATAAGCTGGAGCCTTCCTCTTGGAAGATGATGCACGCACGACAGAGGTTTCCGCATGAGCAAGAACGGGGGTCTGGACCACAGAAGGCACCGGTACAAAGCCTGGAGGAGGAGGAACATCAACATGGGCAGTATCCTCAGACTTAGAAAACACGGCTTGAAGCTCGATAGGGATGGGGAACCCATGAAGCATGAGAGACTTGAACTGAAGCTTGAGAAGGAGAGTGAGCTTCTCATCCATAGAGGCAGTAAGCTTCTCGAGAGACGAGACACGGTCACTCAATCTAGCGAGGAGGAATCCTCTAGAGGTACCGACGGAGGAGTACGGGGAGGTTGATCAGCATGCTGAGAAGAGTGTTCAGCGACATTTGCTGAAGGGATGGGGTCACCGAATACGATATTCAAGAACTCCCCAGATGATGGAGGCGAAGAGGGTACCGGATTAGTGGGTTGAGGTGAGGGTACATCATCAAGGAAGTCGAAAGTTCCCTTAGGAAAAACATGACCAGAGGGATCCATGATAACGATTGACAGACACTAGGTCAAGCACGCGGCAAGAATCGAGAGAGCAAGAACCCTAAAAAATTGTCGATCTACAGAAGATCTTCACGCGAGCAACCAATCGAAAGAGGGAGACCTCATTTCGGCTTGACCTAGTCGAAGGAGAGATCGACAGAAGGTTTCGAGCGGGGAAGACGAACGATTTTCAATTAGAGGAGAGAGAAATCGTATTGTTGAAATGAAGAGTCTCGATGATATAACGAAGGGGTAAAAGAGTCTGGGCTGTTGGATCAAAGAATCGACGACTCAGATCAATTGAACGAACCGCCACAGTAGGAGACAGTCGACTGTTGATCCAACATTCGACTGCAAATTTGTCTTCAGTCGCCTGGGCGAAAGATACAGTCTGCTGACAGAATATATAGAGTAGGGCAGTCGACTGTCAAAGAAAGACAGTCGTTTGTCCTGGTCCAAAAATGCACATTGAGGTTAAAATCCAAAGGATATGCACAACTCACCCTAGGACCTATACTCTAATCATGAACTCATCATAAAATCAATATTACATGATAAATCATTCATAACATAAATCTCTTAAAACAATCTGAAAACTCATGTAATCACAGAAATCTCAATTGCCTTTCTTAAAACAAATATATGATATATCAAATGAAGAGAGGCAACATGATGATATGAGCTTAAAAAGTGTTATAACAAGTAAGTTAAGCTCCTAAATTTCAGATTCGCCCATAATTCCTAATTCTCCACGCAACCTCACAAATGAATCTTCTTTAAGAGGTTTTGTGAAGATGTCGGCAATTTGTTTTTGGGTTTCAATGTACTCTAAGATGATGTCCTTCTTAGTTACATGATCATTGATAAAATGGTGTCTCACATCTATGTGTTTGGTACCGGAGTGATGTACTGGATTCTTGGAAAGACATATCACTTTGGTTATTAACCATGATAGGGCAAGTATCACAATTGACACCAGTCTTTAAGAGTGTGTCTCATCCAAAGAACTTGTGCACATGCAAGACCCGCGGCAATATATTCCGCTTCAGTCGTGGACAATGATACCGAGTTTTGTTTCTTGGAAAACCAAGAGACTAAGGAATTTTCTAGGAAATGGCAAGTGCCACTAGTACTTTTCCTATCGGATTTGCATCCGACAAAGTCGGCATCACTATATAAGATTAACTAATATGTGCTAGATTTAGGGTAAAGTAACCCATAATCCAGTGAATGATTGAGATAACGAAATATTCGTTTAACGCCAATCAAGTGTGAGTTTTTACGTCTAGCTTGATATCTAGTACACAAGCATACAGAAAACATGATATCGGGCCTACTAGCAGTTAAATAAAGTAAGCTACCGATCATACTTTGATATAGACGAACGTCTACATCTTTTCCGTTCTCATCCTTGTATAGATGGGTTGTCGTACTCATGGGAGTCCTTTTGCTTAAAGACGATTCCACCCCGAATCGCTTGATAAGCTCCCATATGTACTTGGTTTGATGTATGAAAGTCACATCCTTCATTTGTCGAATTTGCAATCCAAGGAAATAGTTGAGCTCACCCATGTGGCTCATCTCGAATTCATCCTTCATGGACTTAGAACATTCTTGACAAAGATTAAAGTTATTAGAACCAAATATTATACCGTCTACATAAACTTGAATCAATAGGATGTCATTTTCATAATCTTTGATGAAAAGTGTTGAATCAACTTCTCCCATTTTAAAACCTAAATCCAAAAGAAACGTCTTGAGTCGATCATACCAAGCTCTAGGAGCTTGTCTCAACCCATACAACGCTTTCTTAATTTTGAAAACATGGTTTGGAAATTTTTCATGAATGAAACCGGGAGGTTGAGAGACATACACTTCTTCATTTATAATCCCATTTAAAAATGAACTTTTAACATCCATTTGAAATAGTTTGAAATTCTTATGAGATGCAAAAGATAAAATTAATCTAATAGCTTCTAATCTAGCTACGGGGGCAAAGGATTCTTCGAAATCGATACCTTCCTCTTGCCGATAGCCTTGAGCTACTAACCTTGCTTTGTTCCTTGTGATGACCTCGTTCTCATTGGTCTTGTTCTTGAAGATCCATTTGGTCCCAATAACTTGATGACCACTTGGAAGAGGAACGAGATCCCAAACTTCATTTATCTCGAATTGCATGAGTTCTTCTTCCATTGCCACTATCCAAGAGCTATCCTCACAAGCTTCTTGGATATTCTTTGGCTCAATGATAGAGACAAATATGCAATGAGAGAACTCTTCAATTCTTGACCTCGTTCGAACCCCCACACAAATATCTCCAATAATTTGGTCATGTGGATGGTTGCGAATGGTTGGGTAAGCTTTGGGTATTCCTGCATCACTTGGAATATCTTCAACAATCTCATTAGTAGTGTTAGTCTCAATAGTTGAATCATTAATCTTGACATTACTAAGAGAATCGCATATAGCATCTACACTATCATTAATAACATGAGGAAAATCAAAATCTTCATAAAATGATACGTGTAGTGATTCCTTGATCGTTGAAGAAGTTTTGTTGTATATCTGGTAGGCTTTGCTACGTGTGGAATATCCAACAAAAATTCCTTCATCGGATCTTAGCTCAAATTTATTTAAATTACCAAAAGTGTTCTTGATAAAACATTTTGAACCAAAAACTCGAAAATATTTAACTTGGGGCTTTTTGTCATAAAATAAATCAAAACAAGTTTGTTCGTTCGGGGTCTCACTAGGATCCTATTGAGCACATAACATGTCGTGTGCACCGCCTCTGCCCAAAATTGTAGTCCAAGATGACTATCATGGAGCATAGTACGAGCACACTCAATAAGAGTCCTATTCTTTCTCTCTACAACACCATTTTGTGGTGGTGCCCAAGGAAAAGAAAAACTGTGAGTTATCCTGGTGTCATCACAAAACTTTGTAAAAGACTCATTCTCAAATTCTCCTCCTTGATCACTACGGATAGTGATAATGGTGGATCCTAAGAGATTCTGAATCTTCTTTGCAAATATGGTAAACACTTCAAAAGCTTCATTCTTATTAGTTAAGAATGAAACCCAAGTAAATCTAGAGAAGTCGTCAACGACAACTAATCCATAATGAGCATTGCCTAAAGAAGCAGTTCTAGTTGGCCCAAACAAATCTAGATGAAGAAGTTCTAGGGGCCTCTTAGAAGTAATGCATTCTTTAAGCTTAAAAGATGATTTACTAAGTTTACCTCTTTGACATGAATCACAAAATTTTTTCTTACTAAAAGCAATTTTTAGAAAACCTTTGACTAGATCATGCTTAGCTAACTTATATAAGTGCTTGAAATGAACATGACCAAAACGATGATGCCATAATAGATGTTCATTTGTATTAGCAACTAAGCAATGTTCTACGGTTTTAGGCAAGCTCAAATAATAAATATTTTTACGCCTAACACCGGTAAATAAAACATGTGAATTAGGATCAACAGTTTTACACATACCCTCTCAAGTTAACCTTGTAAACTTTGTTACAAAGTTGACTAATGGAGATAAGGTTGTGACATAAACCACTAACTAGAAATACATTAGTAATTAAAGGTTTGGAGGGGTTTCCGACTATACCTACTCCAATGATGGTTCCCTTTTGGTTACCTCCAAAAATGACCATTGCACCGTTCTTGATGCTAATCACTTCGGAGAGTAATGAAGGATCTCCTGTCATGTGTTTGGAACAACCACTGTCGAGAATCCATCCTTTCCTTTTAGAGCTTATTTGATCTTTATTGCTCTTTTTCTTTCTCTTAGGTACCTACATAATATACCATAAGCTCATGGTACCCAATTTTTGTTGGGTCCAAGGGGATTATCCCTTTTGAAGCCAAGTCCATGTGGACTTCCGCTTCGCAACATAATTACCATTATTAATAACATCCTGAAAATAGGAATCAACGTATGCATTCCTATCATTTAAGCTAGTGTTCTTAGGACCCCAAATGGTGTAAGTTTTGGGAGTCTTTTTTCCTAGTTGCATGCATAATTGTTAGATTTCTATGTGGTGCATGCTTCTTAGGAACATGGTTTCTAGCATAAAAATGAGGTTGTGGATATGCATTGGACATACGAGGATTATATGTATGCTTGGGAACATGCATGTTGTATGAAACATATGGGTCATGCATGACATGTGGAGGATATGCATACATGTAAGAATGATGTGTATGAGCATATGGGTGTATATGAGCACATACATGAGTATTTCTCATGTGTGGATGTGTATGTGTCCTTGGGTGTGGAGCATAGAAAGTGTCATAAGTATCCACTTGTGCAGTAGGTGATTTCCTACGTGGATGAATGTTTATGTACATGTAAGCATGGCTTCTCTTTTGGTTTCCACCCATAGTGGGTTTCTTGCCAAAAGGAAGAGACGGTGAAGTGGTGACATTCTTAGTAGGTTTGCTATCTATAGTGTCTTTGACACCACTTGTGGATGCACTGGAGGATAGCCTCACAAAGTCTATAGTGACACCACTATAGGAGGTGCGAGCATTGGATGCATTTGCTTCCCCAAAACCAAGACCAACACAATGTGTGGCCGAAAATTGGTTTGCTAACAAATCGTCCAATTGTCCTTTTCCCTTATTGAATCTCACAATACGGGAGGACATGAGCTCATATTTCTCCTTAAGAGAAGAAATGTTGGTATCGAAGGTGGACACCAGTGCTTTGAGCTCGTGCACTTGGGTTTTAAGAGAATCATTCTCTAAATCCAATTGTGTGTGTCATGAAACTAGATCACTATTATCCTTAGGATGTGTTTGATCTAGTTGAGATTTGAGGGTATTGACGTCCCCCCGGTTCTCCACTCGCATGCAAGTGTGCAATATATGATTGGGGGCGTGAGATTTAAATATTTATAACTGCAAGCGCACGGTTTTGTAGTGTAGCTTAGGGGTCGAACTCAGGGAGGCGTGGTTGTGCTTGTGTCAGAAAGGACCAAATTCACCCCATGGGTGAGCTAGCTCGAATCGGTAGATGGGTTGTCACAGAAAATAGAATGCGAGGGATAAACAATATAAAGGGAAATCCGGGACTTCGGTCTCCATCCTATCGTGCGATTCTCGCCAATACGACCGACGGATAGGATAACGATCGGAATTAGGATCTAATGGTGAGACGTTACCTCTAAGAGTGATACCAGCGTCACATGGGCCCGATATTTCGGTCGGTGCCCAGGATGATATGCCGGATTACACGGGTTCGGTCAGAGGGCATTCCCGTGTCCATTAACACTAACTGACTCCGGGAGAACTAAGCTCGCTACGATAACTCCCAACATCTCATCCTACTGCTCCCGCGCGCTAGGATTCGATGTCTACGCTAAGGGCATGAGCTATGGCTAGGGAGTCAACCGCCAAGTTTATTTCCCATTGGCCCAATGGTCAAAGGCGGTCTTTTTTCCGCCGATGACAATGAAACACCCCGCGTAACCGATAGATTCCTAATCCTTATCAATTTCCTAGTCATATGGACGCATCGGGGAGAACCCATGAAGGGGTTTCCACCAAAATCCCAGATTTGATAACTACTCACACATATTTACTAAAAAGCAATCTAAATGAAAATCGACCGTTAAAAACATAATCGAGCAATTGAAATGCTGTAGTAGTAATGCAATTAAGATAATATCAAAGTTTGGTAAAGATCAGAAGGCTTACAAATAAGTAGAAAATTACAGCCGTCACAAGAGAGAAAAAACAGCAAAAAATAACAACTCTCGTTTTCTGGAAACCTAGGGTCTCTATTTATAGAAAACAACATCACCCGATCAGGTGAAGAATCACCCGATCGGGTGACCTGCTACGAACTTCGGCAGCTATCTTCAAGACTTCACCCGGTCAGGCGACACAGTCGGTTGGCGGAAGCTGCTCGTCGTTTGGATCTTGAGCTCATCGGGTGAACCGATCGGTTGATAAATCAACCGATCGATTGGAATTGTCGACCAAAAGATAGTAACTTCGGACGTTTTGACACGGTCTGCTGACGGTCGGGTGAGCTGTCCGGGTCATCACTTCGAGGAAACGGCTACAGATGAACCGATCGGGTGAAGATCACCCGATCGGTTGGATTTCAGCTCCATTTTCCAGAGAGAACAGTCGGGTTGAATCGGTCGACAACCCGATCAGTTGATGTTCTTGTAGCCTCAGCTGCTGTCCGGGTGGTGCACGCGTGCACCACTCGATCGGTTGGCTGTGTCCAACCGATCAGGTGGGGGTTGAAAGATGGCGATCTTCGTCGTTTGACCCCCTGGATCACGCGTGACTCCTCCCATTGCTCCAGGGACTCATGATATCGTCGTTATATGTCCCCTACGCTGTCAAACTCCTGCAAACACATAAAAACACGGAGAAGTGAAAGAAAACAAGAAAATAGAAGAAAACGGATACGAGACGGTGGAAAATAACGGAAAAACACAAAAGAAGACGTGAGTTAATATATGAAATATAAACGCACGTCAAAATCCCCCAAGCTGAACCCTTCCTCATCCTCGAGGAAGGCGAGTGAGAGTTGGACCTCGGAGAGAGAAAATAGAGAGGAAGAGAGAAAAAGAGAACTCTAAATCCTAAATAGCCCGTCAGGGCCAGCAAAATCAATAATGACACACCAAGCAAGCAAACACCAAATCACATCACTAAACCAAGGAATACGAGTCCAGACAAGTGCCGTGGGCCCACGTGATGAAGCGCAAGTGAGTGTGGTCGTGTGCTAGCAAACGGTGTTGCTATCTACATTGTGCTATAAGCTCCATATACACAAATCCAATAAATGACCCAAATATCGATTCGATTTAGAAATAGTGGCAAATATATAGCTCAAGCATGCATGAGAAGAGTATGAGAATAGAAACGCATCATGTGTCAGGGACTCCACAGCCAGGGACTCGGACATCACCACACTATCGCCTAGATAATAGCTAGAAATTCCCTATTCCAAGTGTTTTCGAAAGCGATGTGGGTTGAGATGATGTGGAGTAGAACACTCGGTGCAAATTCTCGCCTTCCCTTTATTCTCGATAGGTAGGGAAATATTCACACACACATTTTTTTGGGTTTTGGATATATGTATTTTTTTTTGGATTCTTGGCTATACATATGTATTTTTTTCTTTCTTTTTTCTCTTTTCTTTTCTTTTTTTTGGATTTTTTGGATTTTTGGGTATATACACGTGTGTACTCTCCCAAGTGGGAGAACGGTACACGACGAGGGGATTTGTACCAAGTAAAATAAAAAGAAGTCGGATTCTAAACACTTGGGCAAGGGAGATATTTCGCTGATCAGAGCATAGGCTAAAATGGGTTATCCTAGTCCTAACTGTGGAATCCCGACACATGCAAAATGAAGCATACGATATGTATATTCATGCATATAGAAGCAGATAAGATAGGCAAATACCGCATATTCAAATCGAAGCATGATAATCTAGGGGGTCATTCCTGGACAGGTATATAAAACACAATCACAAAGTAGAAGACACCAAACATCTAGGCACGACAAACGACTCACACAAAAGCAAAGTGGACTTACGATGCATGAAATGCAAGAGGACTCGACTTCCTAGGGTTAGTGAATGTGATTATCGAAGCATGCTAGGTGTGTGTGTGTGATTTTTGTGGCAATTCATCATAGGGTTCATCTCTAGGAGAAAGAGATAAAAAGAAGAAAATAAAAAATAAAAACACGATGAAAACGACTCAAAAACGAAGAAAAAGAGACAAATGACGCATGAAGTGCGACTCCCCCAAGCTGAAACTTGCATTGCCCTCAATGCAATAAGAGTAAATACGGGAGGGCAATGAAAATGGGGGGAATACGCACCGACACAGAAAGATAAGAAAAACAAGAAAAACACACAAACGAAACTGAAAATAAGAATAAAAAATAAAGATCACACCACACGACATATATAAACAGAAAAATAAAAATAGAAAATCACACGACACAACAAATGTAATAAGCACACAAGGAAAACAAAACACGACAGCACACAGAAAAATTGACTTCCCCCAAGCTAGACGTGACGATGCTAGTGATATGATGTGATCGTGAAAATGCAGAGATATGCAAGGGGGAGGTCAATCGGAGTCGCTTGCGGTAGAATGGTAAGGAGATGGCGAGGAGGGTGGTGAATAATGGTAGAAGGAATCCTCCGAGGACGAAGGAGAGGGTGTGCGAATAGGAGAAGGAGGAGCAACAGGCTGGACCACCGGAGGATCGAGATTTATCTTTGGATCTTGGTGGATGATGGTGGCACGGGGTGGACCGACACACGGGTGCCAATCGGGAGGATCCAGGGGTGGAAAGTGAACGAGTGCGGTGTACCAAGGATCCGGGTAGAACTCCCAGGGTAGGTGTGTAAGGCGTAAGGGGAAACGCTCTGGGGATGAGGGCGGGAGGATAGCAAAAGGAGTGTAGGCTGGGCTATAGAGGTAGGCTTCACGATCCTCCCCGAAAGGAGTAAGCATAACGATAGCGATTAAGTAGTCGCGATCGATACGACTACATCTCGATACAACAGGGAGGTCGGGCGGCATCCTCAAGACACAACTGACAATAAGAGTGACAATCCCCCCACAGCAGATAGAGCCAGAAGCTGCGCGGCTGACGGATAAGATCTCGTGGATGATCCAATGAGTGGTGTTTATGGGCAAAGGGATGTTGCCATGAATCTGGTCATGGGACATAGCATACAGAAAGAGCAGATCATCCCTAGACACCGTGGATACATCAACGCGAGCGAAAATGGTGTTGGCAAGGAAGCATTGGGCCAAACAGTAGCAAGGGTGTATGATGTAGGAGGCGAGGGCTACCGCTGGAAAGGAGGTATATAGGGTAAATCGTTGCCAAACACGATCAGCCCAGAAGTAAGAAAAGATGTCAGATCGATCATGAGTGGAGCATTCAACATGGCGATTGGGGTTAGGGAAGTTTAGAATGTTGTTAAGCCTGTCGAAGTTCATGGAAAAATCACAATTGAAGGCCCGGAAGGTGAAACCATGATCAGACACCTCGAGAGAACTGAGGAACTCAAGTGTGAGATTCCTGTGTGTATTGGCGTGGGTCCGCAGAAGATAATCGCAACCTATGAAGCGAAAAAGTGCACAGACGCCCCTAAAGAGTCCAAGAGATTGTAGGGTGGGGAAGTCGGCGAAAAGAGTACGTCGCATAGGGCGATGAAGAAGGGCTTGTAAGCAATCAGATTGATCCTCAGACGAAGGGTTTATGCTGAGGAAAGAAGGGGAAAGGGACCGTATAGGGGATGTCTGTGAGACGATGAGGCTATTTCCTTTCCCTTCCCAGACATGGTGACGACGCGGGGAAGAATGATGGAGCGGGATATGGTGTCTATGAAGATGATGAAGCAGATAAAGTGTGCAAAGACAAATTCAAGACATTGCATAAAATGAAAGAAATGTGAAGAGTGGAAAGAGGTTACCCATCAACGTTGTAAGATCAAGCACCCGAAAGACCCCACGCAATATAAGGAAGCGATTTGGGAAGCCGCCGCTCGTTGATCTGACAAGAATCGAAATTTTTGAAAATTTGGGGGTTAGGGTTAGGGTTTGGACGTTTGATGAGAGAATGTTGTTGATGGGGAGGGTGTCGATGGTGGGGGAGTATGGGAATGAGTGGGGATGAGGATTTAGGGGTAGTGGGGTAGATGGAGGAGATGGATTCGGCAGATGGAAGAGGAGAGACGTGCGTTTGGGGAGTTTGGGGGTCGGGTGGTCGAAGTCGTGCGAAGGGAGATATATATAGGGACGAAAGCGAACCGATCGGGTGAGTTTTCACCCGATCGGTTGGGTAAGTTTGAAATTTTTTTTCTTCGGCCAACAGCTATAGGTGAACCGATCGGGTGAGTTTTCACCCGGTCGGTTGACTACTTCCCCACTCTTCCCAAGAATACTGTGACTTTTCACCCGGTCTGTCACCCGACCACAGCTTCACTCAACCGATCGGTTGGTATATCCCCAAATTTCCTGAGAATTCAGCTCTTCTCACATGGTAAGCCACTCGGTCTCGGCTTTCTTCACCCGACCGGTTCGTTGGAGAACAGATATTGGCCATTGTCTGATACGTCTCACCCGATCGGGTGAGAGCTTGTTTCCTGCAAAAATTCACAAATGGCCTAAGTTTCTCGACGGATGCTCCTGCGGCTGGATTTATTTATAAAAATAGAAAAATTTTAAGCTAAAAATAATCCTAAAAATAAAGGTGAGAGTTTAGAACATGGGTTGCCTCCCACGAAGCGCTTTTGTTTAACGTCGTTTGCTCGACGCCTCATTTGGTGGTCAATTACGATCCGGAGGGTTTGAGGAAGAGTCGTCGGTCATTGAGAATCCGACCGGAGAGAATGTTGGTTCTCCTACCACATACCCGTTGACTTTGAATGGCTCGTCTCTTCCCATTATCTCGATAGCCCCATGCGGGAAGACCTTGGTGACGCAGAAAGGTCCCGACCACCTTGACTTGAGCTTTCCAGGAAAAATCTTTAGCCTCGAGTTGAATAGGAGAACTAAGTCTCCTTCCTTGAATTCCCTCTTCAGGATGCGCTTATCGTGCCACCGCTTCAGCTTCTCCTTGTAGATCCGGGCATTTTCATAAGCATTGAGCCGGATCTCGTCGAGCTCGTTAAGTTGTAACTGCCGGTGCCCTCCAACCTCCTTGGCATCACAGTTTAGGTTCTTGATTGCCCAAAATGCCTTATGTTCCAATTCCACGGGTAGATGGCATGCCTTCCCGTAGACAAGCTGGTAGGGGGGCGTGACGATCGGAGTTTTAAATGCCGTCCTGTAAGCTCAGAGCGCGTCAGGAAATTTTGATGACCAATCCTTCCTAGAGTTTGCCACCGTCTTTTCCATTATGCTCTTGATCTCCCGGTTAGAAACTTCCACCTGGCCGCTAGTCTGCGGGTGGTAGGCACGCCCAACTCGGTGTTGTATGCCGTACTTCTTCAAGAGAGATTCAAATTTCTTCTCTATAAAGTGGCTCCCTCTGTCACTGATCAGGACTCGAGGCACACCGAACCGCGGGAAGATGTTGTTTTTAAAGAACTTGGCGACCACTCGGGAGTCATTAGTAGGACTGGCTATCGCTTCAACCAACTTCGATACGTAGTCCACGGCTACCAAGATATACTGGTTCCCAGAGGAGGAGGGGAACGGTCCCGTGAAGTCGACCCCCCACACATCGAAGATCTCTACCTCTAAGATGTAGTGCTGAGGCATCTCGTTCCTCTTGGAGATGTTCCCCGTCCTTTGGCATTTGTCGCATGCTTGGACATAAGCGTGGGTGTCTTTAAAGAGGGTTGGCCAGTAGAATCCGCTCTGGAGAATTTTTACAGTCGTCTTATAGGTGCTCGCATGCCCTCCACATTGCTGATCATGGCAATGGGAAATTATGGAGGTCGCCTCAGTTTCAGGGATGCACCTTCGTATCACCCCATCATTGCAGGTTTTGTACAAATGGGGGTCGTCCCAATAAAATTTACGGACCTCATAGAAGAATTTCTTCTTCTGCTGATAGCTCACGTTGTGGGGGACGATGACACAAGTCAGATAATTTGCGATGTCGGTGTACCAAGGAGTCCAAGCGGAAGAGACGGAGAAGAGATGCTCGTCATGGAGAGAATCATCAATCGGAGTAGCATTCAAATCGAAGGTAGGCATTCTGGATAGGTGATCGGCAACGACATTCTACGCCCCCTTCTTGTCTTTGATTTCCAGGTCAAATTCCTGGAGGAGGAGAATCCATCTAATGAGCCGTGGCTCAGCCTCTTTCGTGCTCAATAGGTATTTGAGAGCCGCGTGATCCGTGTGCACGATCACCTTTGCACCAACGAGATATTGCTGGAATTTGTCCATGGTGTAAATGACTGCTAGCAATTCTTTTTCTGTGGTTGTATAATTTCTTTGGGCAACGTCGAGGGTCTTGCTCGTATAATATATAACATGCAGATTTTTATCCTTCCTCTGCCCCAAGACGGCTCCAACGGCATAATCACTAGCGTCGCACATTAGCTCGAAGGGTAAATTCCAGTCCGGCAGCTGAATTGCGGGCGCGGAAATCAAGGCTTGCTTCAGGAGGCGGAAGGCTTCCATGCACTCCTCGTTGAAGACGAAAGGTGCATCCTTCACGAGGAGTTGGGTCAGCGGCATGGAAATCTTAGAGAAGTCTTTTATGACGCGGTGGTAAAATCCCGCATGCCCTAAAAACCCATAGGCTCCTCGAAGATTGAGCGGTGGCGGAAGCTTTTCAATCACCTCAACTTTCACCTTATCAACCTCAATTCCCCTCGAAGAAATGACGTGCCCCAGAACAACTCCTTCTTGGACCATGAAATGGCATTTCTCCCAGTTCAGGACTAGACCATTGTCTTGACACCTCTCCAGGACTTTAGTTAGATTGTTGAGGCATGAGTCAAACTCAGTTCCGTAGACGGAAAAATCGTCCATGAAAACCTCCATGATATCCTGGGAGTAGTCAGAGAAGATTGCGGACATTAGTCTTTGGAATGTAGCCGGGGCGTTGCAAAGCCCAAACGGTATCCTTCGGTAAGCATATGTCCCAAATGGGCATGTGAAAGTAGTCTTCTCTTGGTCGTCATTATGGATGGGTATTTGAAGAAAACCTGAGTACCCATCCATGAAACAGAAGTAGTTGTGCTTTGCCAGCCTCTCGAGCATCTGATCAATGAAAGGGAGAGGGTAGTGATCCTTCCTCGTGGCCTTGTTCAGCTTTCTATAGTCAATGCACATCTGGTACCCCGTGACGGTCCTCGTAAGTATGAGCTCGTTTTTCTCGTTGCGAACCACCGTCATTCCTCCTTTCTTGGGTACGACGTGCACCGGGCTAACACAGCGACTGTCGGAGATAGGGTAAATGATACCGGCATGTAGAAGCCTAACAATCTCCTTTTTGACCACCTCCATCATTATGCGATTTAGTCTCCGCTGCGGCTTAATTGAGGAGGCTTGCTCATACTCAAGCAGTATCATATGTGAGCAGAGGACCAAGCTAACTCCTTTCAAGTCTTCAATTGCATACCCGAAAACACTCTTAAACCTTTTTAAAACACCAAGAAGTTTGGTCATCTAGTCTTCAGGCAGTGAGGAGTTCACTATGACCGGCAGGGTCGAGCCCTTCCCCAAATATTCATACTTCAGTCCCGGGGGCAACTCTTTCATCTCAACTTCATGAGGTCCCGATGCATATTTCTCAAGCTGAGCATCCTCTAGTGAAAGGACTTCTTCGTGGATCTCTTGAAAGCCAGCATCCGGAACTTCACTCCCAGCCGTGGTTCCGCATGGCAAAGCCTCGCAAGGTATCGTGTGGATAACCAAGGAAGGCAATGGGTCTTTCTCAAGCTCATAATAATTATCCGGGAAGAAGGCTTCGACGTGAAAACAGGTTTCAACAGCTGATGGTTCCCCACCTCTGCTTTCGGCTTCCTCGTTTTCCCAAGATCCAGGATGCTATATAGAAGTCTGCAAGGAGTAGATCGATTCCTGTTCAAAGTGCTCGACAGACTCTGCCTGGTAGTTCTCCTGGCAAAACTCCGTGAACAATTCTTCCCCACCGAACTCGGAACTGGGCATGCCGGTATACGCCACTTCATCAGGAGGAAGGGGAGTTGTCGTGACTGGATGCCGCTGCATATCATGATACCTCCTCTAATTTTCCACAGCTTAGACAGAAGGGATAGAATATTCGAAGCATTTAGGGATTCTGTCAAACTTCGTGCCAAACAGCGGATGTGGTGTGAATGATCCTAGATATCGCCCGAAATGGCACACAACATCCTCGTCATGTAGTAGAAAACCTATAAGAAAGGAGAGACAAAGAACTGCACAGATAGCAAACACGTCAAAAGCACGGGTTGCATAAACGGGAGGCGAGGAGTAGCGAAGGCAGCACATCGGCTCAATCTATCAATTCTATACAACTAATATTTACAATATGTACAAGTAAAATCAAAAAAAATGTAGAATGCGAAAATTATCGCGTCATAGGGATATGAGCTAGACTCAAGGGTTCTTGAGATCCTAAAATAACAAGCACGTTGCCTCCCCGGCAACGGTGCCATAAAGCTTGATGTCCCCCGGTTCTCCACTCGCATGCAAGTGTGCAATATATGATTGGGGGCGTGAGATTTAAATATTATAACCGCAAGCGCACGGTGTTGTAGTGTGTCTTGGGGGTTGAACTCAGGGAGGCGTGGTTATGCTTGTGATAGAAAGGACCAAATTCACCCTATGGGTGAGCTAGCCCGAATCGGTAGATGTGTTGTCACAGAAAATAGAATGCGAGGGATAAACAATATAAAGGGAAATCCGGGACTTTGGTCTCCACCCTATCGTGCGATTATCGCCAATACGACCGACAGGTAGGATAACGATCGGAATTAGGATCTAATGGTGAGACGTTGCCTCTAAGAGTGATACCAGCATCCTATGGGCCCGATATTCCGGTCGGTGCCAAGGATGATATGCCGGACTACCCGGGTTCGGTCAGTGGGCATTCCCATGTCCATTAACACTGAACGACTCTGGGAGCACTAAGCTCGCAACGATAACTCCCAACATCTCATCCTGCCGCTCCCGCGCGCTAGGACTCGATGTCTACGCTAAGGGCGTGAGCTATGGCTAGGGAGTCAACCGCCAAGTTTATTCCCCCTTGGCCCAACGGTCAAAGGCGGTCTTTTTCCTGTCGATGACAATGAAACACCCCGCGTAACTGATAGATTCCTAATCCCTATCGATTTCCTAGTCCTATGGACGCATCGGGGAGAACCCACGAAGGGGTTTCCACCAAAATCCCAGATTTGGGAACTACTCACACATATTTACTAAAAAGCAATCTAAATGAAAATCGACCGTTAAAAACATAATCGGGCAATAGAAATGCGGTAGTAGTAATGCAATTAAGATAATATCAAAGTTTGGTAAAGATCAGAAGACTTACAAATAACTAGAAAATTACAGCTGTCACAAGAGAGAAAAAACAGCAAAAAATAACAACTCTCGTTTTCTGGAAACCTAGGGTCTCTATTTATAGAAAACGACATCACCCGATCGGGTGAAGAATCACCCGATCGGGTGACCTGCTGCGAACTTTGACAGCTATCTTCAAGACTTCACCCGGTCAGCCGACACGGTCGGTTGGCGGAAGCTGCTCGTCGTTTGGATGTTTTGGCACGGTCTGCTGACGGTCGGGTGAGCTGTTCGGGACATCACTTTGAGGAAACGGCTACAGATGAACCGATCGGGTGAAGATCACCCGATCGGTTAGATTTCAGCTCCATTTTCCAGAGAGAACAGTCGGGTTGAACCGGTCGGCGACCCGATCGGTTGATGCTGTCGTAGCCTCAGCTGATGTCCGGGTGGTGCACGCGTGCACCACTCGATTGGTTGGCTGTGTCCAACCGATCGGGTAGGGGTTGAAAGATGGAGATCTTCGTTGTTTGACCCCCTGGATCACGCGTGACTCCTCCCGTTGCTCCGGGGACTCATGATATCGTCGTTATATGTCCCCTACGCTGGCAAACTCCTGCAAACACGTAAAAACACGGAGAAGTGAAAGAAAACAAGAAAATACAAGAAAACGGATACGAGACGGCAGAAAATAACGAAAAAATACAAAAGAAGACGTGCGTGAATATATGAAATATAAACGCACGTCAGGTATTCACCTCATCTCTCAAAGTGACATTTTGAGAAGCTAAATTCGCTTTCTCAAGGGTTAAAGTATCAACAATGGTGTCATTGTTGATAATGCATGGAATGGATGGATTGCTAACATTTAATTTCTTTAAACTAGTGTATCTAAGCATTAAAGATTGATAACTAGCAAATAATTCTTCATTATCAATTCGTAATTCATCCATAGTTACCTCGGTATCATCCATGTCGGAATCACTCTCATCGGAGAGTGAATCTTCTCGGGCCATGAAGCACATGTGGGCACTTTCACCCTTCTCATCATCGGAATCACTCGATGCGTCTCCACTTGGGTCATCGAATGTACCGACGAGTCCTTTCTTCTTATGTCTCTAATTCTTGTCGTACTTGTGGTACTTCGGAGCCTTCCACTTCTCTTTGTTTCTTAACATTGGGCAATCCTTCTTGATGTGCCCTGGCTTGTTACACTTAAAGCAAAGAGAGGAAGTATTATTAGTAGACTTAAATCTTTTGTTAGATGGAAATTTACCTTTGCAAAAGAAGCGTTGGAACTTCTTTGCCATTTGGGCCATTTCACCCAAGTCCATCTCATTTTCTGATTCTTCACTATCGGAGGATGAGGGATTGGTGTTGAATGCCAAAGCTTTCTTCTTGGCCTCTGAAGGATTCATCATAGCTCGAATCTTTAATCGGTTCTCCTGTCTTACTTCATAAGACATGAGAGTCCCGATAAGATTCACAACTGTGTAAGTCTTCAAGTTGTTGACCTCCTCGATGGCGATAGCTCTTCTTTCCCATTTGGAGGTCATTCCCATTATGATCTTTCTCACCTTTTCCGGTTCAGTCTATATTTGGCCAAGAGCTTCCAGTTCATTGGTGATGTCGGTAAAACGTCTGTACATCGATGCTATGCTTTCATTTTCCTGCATATGAAACATATCGATGTTTTGCACGGCAACATAGAGTTTAGAAAGTTTTACCTTGTTCATTCCCTCATGGGTAACAACGAGATGGTTCCAAATTTGATATGCACTCTTACATGTGCATATCTTGTTGAACTCATTCGGTCCAACGCATAATGAAGAGCATTCATTACTTTAGCGTTGTTGACTTCGGCGGATTTCTCGGAAGCCGTCCATTTTTCGAAATCCTCTTTGGTGGGCTCGACGTATTCCTTGTGGAGGGTTCTCCAAAGTGAAGCACTCCTTAGGAACGTCTCCATCCGACATTTCCAATAGCTAAAGTTCGTGCCATTGAAACGCCGTGGATGCACCGTGGATTGACCTTCGAAAAGAGTGGACGCTCCATCAAGATCGTGGTTGTTGTACAAAGTCGGTGGAGGAACGTTGTTGTTGTTGGATGCCATTGCTATAACCTTGCGCTCTAATACCAATTGTAAGGACCCTGGCTATGGAGAAAACACTAGAAGGGGGGGTTGAATAGTGTTTAAGCAATTTAAAGAGATAGTTACACCAATTTAAATTCCTAACCAACAAAATAGTGCGGAATAGAAATAAACCCAAAATGAAACAAATACAAACGCAAGGATGTTTCAAGGGTTCAGATTACCCAAGTAACTTTCCGACTTGTTCCTGGTAATCCTACGTCCCTTCCACCCGGTTAACAACTGGATACTCAAGCTAGAACCCAAACTTGAGGTTTCATTAAAACCCACTTGTAGCAACCCTACAAGTGAAATCGAAATACAATCGATTGACCTTGACTCCCACAACTTGGGAGCAAGCAAACCACTCTCACAACCCCGAGAGTAAATTCAAATAACGAAAGTTATGAAATATGAAAGCAACACTTACAATCACCTATGCCTTGAAGTAGAACTTGAAGGAGAAGTGTGTTGTGTGTTGAAAGACTCTCTTAGAAGAGAGGAAAGCCCTTTCTCTTGACTACACCAAATGCCTTGAAGATATATCTTTGGTTCTAGGTTGGAGAGCAAGAGATTGAAGATAGGAATTCTTAGGGCTTTAGGGTTTGAAAGCTTTGATCTTGAGAGATTAAGCAAAATGAAACTTGGAAGAAATGAGTAACCTCTCAATGGAACAGTAGATGCTCCTTATATAGGTTTCTCAAACCCTACAAACGAATTCAGCAAAAACCGCTTTGAAATCCGTGAGAAAAATCTCAATGGATATAATCTGAGCCTGCGACAGTCGACTGTTGAGGAATTCACAGTCGACTGCTGCACAGTCAGATAGGGTAGGTGAGAATTCATAACGGTAACTTACCACGTGGACAGTCGACTGATAAGGCATAGACAGTCGACTGTTGAAGCAACAGGCGACTGTAAATCCTACTACAGGCGACTGGTCGTAAGTTGGGTAAGTTGATGAATTCTCGAAAACATCTGTGATAACAGGACAGACGACTGATGAAGAGAAGACAGTCGACTGTTAATTAGAACAGGCGACTGTAATTCCTTCTACAGACGACTGTCAAAACCCTGAGATTTTGCAGAGAGTTGAGTCAAAAAATTGCCTCGCAGACAGACGACTGTTGCAACATTGACAGTCGACTGTTCCAATGGACAGTCGACTGTAAATCCAACATAAGTCGACTGGCCAGAGTAATCAGACAGATAGACTCTGGGCTATAGATAGACATGCGACTGATTAACAAAACACAGTCGACTGTTACTTGGACAGGCGCTTGTGAATCATTCATAAGTCGCCTGTGAGAATTAAAGCAGAGACGCCCAAACCCAGACTGTAAAAGTTTGTGCATAACAGGCGAATGTAGAACAAAACACAGTCGACTGTTTTTGAGACAGGCGATTGTAAAATGTTCAGCAGTCGACTGTTATAAACAATACATGCACAATCAAGATAGAAATGAATTGGAGTCTAAGGACGATTGATATAATGATATCCTAAGACTGAAATGGAGATGTGTGTGTGCTCCAACAATGTTCTACTTCTAAGCTACATACTAGAAGAGAAATAAGAAAGTTACATTTGACGAACTCTCTCTTCTATCCAAAGCATGAGCTTAAAGTCTTCTAGGAGCTTCAATCACCATCTACGATCATCCAATCCATTTCATTTGCCTTCAATGATCTTTGAGTGTCATCTATTGCAAGTAGATCTTCATAATTAGCTTAGGCAATGGATTAATTGTAAAATAGGGGATTAGTCACAAGTATTTATGTTTACTCATCATTAACACCAAGTAGCGAGAAGTCCAATACTCAACAACTCTGTGAGAGACCCTACAGCCTGACTCTATTATAGGTGGGACTCGAAACCCTAGACGGTAGATACTACGAGCAGCAGGTGCCGTCCCTGTTTCGGTATCATACTTATGTCGTTAAGTCTTTGACATGAGTATTGTCGGGACAACCCTGACTGTGTCCGTGATGAATACCGCAGTTATAGTCTTTTCGTCAAAACTATTCCGCTTAGTCAAGCCTATGGTATGGTCAACTGTCAACCCTACCAGCGTAAACTTGGTTAGTCTCCATCGATCTTTAGTCAAATAATGTTGGACTTATTCTAACATACTCTGGCCAGAGTTTTCACCAAAAGATCAAACTAACACCGTGACACTAACTCCCATTCACCGGAAGAGACGAATCCTATCTTGGTCATTACTCTCCTCGCACGCTTCAAATCTCACCCAACCAAAAATCTTTCAACGGGGCTTTCTAGAGGCTAGATCAGTGATCTAAGTGACATCGTTCACACACAGGTTCGTACAATGACCTCAAATCAAAAGACCAACTTACCTATCATCACTAAGATATATCATTGACAGATTGGTCAATCATAACCATATGATAACTCTTATTGGGTCGTTTAGTGAACTCATTCTCCAATGAGTAACTGTGTCTCTTCTTCGACTTTGCCAAGTCAAATGACCAAGAGATCATCGTCACCACTGTATGGTGAAGACTAAGACACAATGGTCTATCCGATGTTTCGATATCCTTTTCTCGAAACATCAACGACCATGAACATTTCAGACTTACGCTACACATGATCAAACAATTCTCTATGATTGAGATCCTCTTTGCGATACTTGTTTAACCTCGCATTAAGTCTTAGGATTTTACCTAAGTTCTAATGAAGACTGCATTATTATTAAACATAGGTAAATTCTTACCAAACAGCTTACTGTTATTTTGAACAAGATGCTTGTACACTTACACAGAGATAAATTGCCTCGAGTTCGAGGACATACCTTTCTCTTAACATCTCTCACTTGTACTCAGGCCCATTTATCATGGTATCTCATACCGCATTTACACCTAAATCTCTACAGACTTTATGTGACAGAGCCTTCGTGAGTGAATCTGATAAACCGTCTTTAGTTTTAGACTAAAGGGGTTTCTATATTCATTTTAGACCACACATTTGAATCTCATCCAAATAATTCACTTGGTCTCTTGGAATCCATAATTAATATCTTGCCTAAATCTCATCCAACTCATCGTACCTTACGAGAATAATCCAAATAATTTACTGGGCATTTAGACGGTTCATAATCATTTCTGATAAAGTGTAAACTCTTTGACCACTATGTCAAAACATATGTTCCGGCTCATTGATGCCTCGCATGTTTTATATTCGCCTACACTGACCTTGAAAACTCTATGGCCGATTCATATAAGTTCATTCTTCTAAAACATATTTAGAAAACAGACTATATATGAATGCTCCAGCTTTCATGGTCATCATGAGCATATACATCGAGTTCGGTCCGAGTAGATCTGTACATATCTGTTGGCGAGACAGTTTCAGTATAATCCGTTTATAGGAGTTAGGATGAAAACCGTTCTCAACCAACATAAGTTGTACTTCACTATTTTATTTCTTCACAAATCTTCTTGACTCGAAGATTCACTTGGAACCAATAAGAAACACTTTCTTTGGGAACGTAAACTAAAGTCCATAATTTATTTACGTGCACAGACCTTTTTAGATTGCATCAAGTTATTAATTAGAGTCTCTACTCCAAATGACATCCTGGAAGTTGACTAAGTCATCATCGACTATGATGTTTTACTCGACTTATTCGTCTCATAAGACTCGAGTAATCCAGTAACTTCCTAACGATTGATTTAATAAATATCATATTAATAAGCTCCTCATATAACCTTATCAAGAACCTAGGCATTACTATCTAGGACTTAACCCAGAGGGAGGATTGTAACTCAGAGCCACTTGCCATGCATCACACCATGTCTAACAAAGTGCAATTCATGCTCTCCAACACACCGATGTGTTAAGTGACTTGACCTGAGAGAAAATCACATTTTCTTTTAATTATGCAAGATTTATACAGATAAGTATTCGACTCTTCGATCTGCTCGAAGCATTTCACATACTTCTGTCATTGTGTTATCTATTTTATCAGACTTGTGTTTCAGCAAGAACACGTGTCGTAATAAAATAAGAACAACTTATCATGGCTAACTTAGACTTGGGTCTGGGTACATCCGTATGTACTAGACTGTGAGTTTACCAACTCATTCTCCCACTGTCTTACAGATGGGATTTCGGCCATCATACCTTTAACACAAGATTCACAAGTGTCTATTGACTTCATAATACGAGAGGTCAGACCCCTTTTTATGTGACTTGGGAAGCTTAGTCTCTTCGGTACAGCCTGGTCTATTTTGCCATATAAGTTTTGCTACTATCTTACGTATTCATGTATTAATATTTAATACATTATCGTTATACAAATTTCTCATTGCTTCAGAAGCAAGGTGACGACATTCGCAAAAAATGCAAGACATCCTCTATGGTCTAAGAAACAACAATTGCTCCTTTTTCTAATACGTATGACAATCTATTTTGTATCACGATTATCCTTAAGTTGTGACATCAAATATGTCATAATTTCAATCCATCATACTTTCGCCTTTACTAATGATAGATAAAACTTTCTTTCTCAATTGACTTTTCCATAATGCCTTCTTCCTTTTCTAAATCTCATTTAGATATTACGTGTCTCAACAAAAATGATAGCCGTGCAAACATCTCATGTATCCAAACGCTTGAGCTTTGCAACTTTGAGTGTGCTCAACAAGTTGCTCGTCTCAAGATCCGGTTGGGATACATAGTCTTGCACCGCTCATGCACTCATGTTCGATTCGAACAATTTGATCGATGTTTCGAACTTTGTGGATCGAAACCGTTTTCCATATAACCTTGAGTGTGCTTAACAAATTGTATGGAAAACCATGCTTTGAACATTAATATGTTCAAGATGCCCCTCATAGAGGCGAGTGACAGGTAGCGTGCATTTATTTTGTTGGACCCAGAGCATAAGGAAATCATTGTCCTTAGGCCTGTGCTAAGAAGGTCACTATCAATGAGAACATAGTTTAGTCTATAAATTAGAATTTGCGTTGATATTCCATAAACAAGCCATTTGGACCAGTTAACTTATTCTCTTAGAATATTATGTTTTTGATTCCATTAGTAAACATAGAACTAGCCTAGTTTAGCATATGTTCAATTTTAAATATAAATAGAATGGATTTTATCTAACTATATCCTTCCACTATTTTTTCGCTTATTTTTAGTCATAATAATGAACGATTAAATTAAATTAAATTAAATGGAAAAGAGATCCAACCACCCTGAGCCTCACAACCTTAAGTGTGCTCAACAAATTGCTTGACTCTACGATTGGTAGATGACTCTTCATCAATCATATCATATATGGTTCCCTTAATGGTTTTTACCCCTAGCTACTTATGATCATGAGTGTGCTCATCCAAATCACAATGACTAGTCTAGTTGCACCCTTGTTTTCGTGTTTGGCCTAACTTACGTCGGCGCTCGGTGTATGGGCACGACGCGACGGTTTGGGTTAAGTCTATACTACATCTCATGCATTGAGAAGTTGCTTTCCATAAAGTATCTATAACATAGTTTGAGTGTGCTCAACAACTATAACAAAGAACCTATAGTTGCCAACCTCTAAAGCATGGAGGGTTACGTCTAATTTTGAAGAAGATTTTTAACGTAATTGACTAGATATAATCGACGATGTCACATAATCATAATTCGCATCCTTGCGGTCCAGCGAAACACGTCTAGGGATTTGGCTAGGCCCGGATCACTATCCCAAGTCAAGTTATGGTGATCCTCAACACTAGTCAAAAGAACACTAAACCAGATCATGGTCTATTGAAGGAAACTTATTATTCATATATGTCACATACGATTAGAAATGTCTTCATTAAAACTAGTTAATCCTATCAAATAGTTGAATCCTAAAATTCGAAATTATTAGGATTGGTTAATAACTTTTATTGATGTCCTTATCAACTATAAGGATTATTAAGGTGATATCCTAATCATGTATTAGGCATTTTAAAAAATTCAAGTTGCAACAATTTTAAATCATAGCCTTTTGTTCAAAATTATTATTAGAACAATTAAAATAATAATTTGAAAGGGCTACCCTAAACAGGAATTTAATATATTGCACCAATTTTCAAAACAAAGCATGTCCTTTAAAATTTTCATATAATTTTCTTATGGCATTTAATGGCTATCCCAAAAGTCTTTCTTGAATTATCTCATAATCGAAAATAGCTAATATAACCATTAAAATATCAACTAAACAATTTAGCTAAGATTGCAACTTAAAATTAACACTTAAATCTACGTTACATCAATAATTATCAAATAATTATAAAGATCCATTTCACATGATTCTAAAATTAAATCTAATTTTCAAAGACAATTTTCGAAAATAAAAACAATGCTTTAAATGGCATTTTTAAAGTTTAAATAAAACCTCTATCTCATGGGGAAGCATGATGCATCATATACAATTTATAAATTGCAAAAAATAGATCAATGTAGACAAGGCTCTGATACCACTATAGGGTTTTCTGGGTCCTTAGGGCCATAAATACGACGTCCGGCCTAAGTCGGTCGGACGAAGTTATCAAAACAGCAGCGGAAAAATCAACTTAAAACAATTTTAAGTCTAGCCCTAAAGGGAAAAACCCTAGCCAAGATCTCTACTATCCCGGGGCTGGGTCCAACCAACCCTTAAGGATAGATCAATCTAACAATTGCAATTTATAAAAGCATGTTATTTAAACTACATACATTTCACTTTGTTTTTGCAGAAAACGAAGCATCGTTTTCAGCAACATTTCTTTGGCCCCGCGCCGCTTCTCTCGAGTCGAACCGTGTCCCGAGCTGCACCTTGTCCCGAGCCGAACCGCTTCCCGAACTGTACTGCATCTCGAGGCGAGCAACTCCCTTGTCGTCGAGCCAACCACCCACCGAAGAAGATTTCACCTTGAGTGGATCCTCCGTCATGACTTCGGATCTGATCCGTGCTCCATCGTAGCTTTGCTAGAGTCTGAACAGGAGCAAGGAAGAAATTTAGGGAGAAAGAGAATAATTTAATTTAAGCTCGGATCCGGGCTTGCTCACGTTTAATGGAGATACTCAGATCTGGAGCTTGGGACGACTTTCTAGGAGGGGAGTAGGTCCCTATATATATAGGTGGCTGACCCCTCCCCTTTACTGCATATCCGATGTGGGACTAAAATATATGGGAGAAAAATTAATTAAAGTTTGCCTTTCACAAAGGCCAAACTTTGGTGAATTTTTCCTCCCTCACAGTTGGGCTTTGCAAGTGATACAACCTTTTCAATTGAAGAGGGTTGAATGGTGAACGTGTACGTTCGAACAGCACTCAGTTTCGACTTCCTTTGACCCCTCAAACATTGTCTCAAAGTTGCCCAAAATATATATATTTGCAAAAACTGCAGCCGTCATGGCTTTGCCCGCAACCCTAGACCAGGTGGATCCCACCCACGGGCCCCACCCACTTTCCAGCTGTCGGGTCGGGCACCCTACCTTGCTGGCGGCCCCGACCCGCCCGCTGGGGGGTCGGTTCGGGCGCCCGCCCATGCGGGCAGGCCCTAACCCGACCAGCTATGGGCGGGCGGGCCAGCCCCTGGCCTGGGTTTTGGGCCTGGGCACCCAGCCCAGTTGGGCTGGTGTGCCCAGTCCCCTAGGGACTGTGCTGATTCTTGTTTTTGCTCTAAATCCTTCGTTTGGCGTCCGTTTTGGACGTCGTTCAAACCTGGGTTTAGATCGGGACGATCCCGTCATCCAGGTAACAATTTCTACGCGTTTATTAAGTTAAATATGCTCGTAAACAATTTACGGCATATTTAATTTCTCTTTGCATTATAAGAAAAATTTCCACATCTATTATAAAAAATCATTTGCATCAAATAAAAATGAAATGAGGGCATACATCCCCCAACAAGAATTGACAGGAAGCATGCATCAATTCAGGGAGAGCATATTACATCAGTGAGTATATTTAAATTTGCTAGCTTATTATGACACTTCAACTGAAACCAATATGCTATCAATGATCTATCACATATAATAAAAAATTACTCACTTTTAAACTTATATAGTCATAATTTGGTATATATTAATAAGATGATACATTGTCATGTGATTTTGTGAAACATTGATTCAAAATGTTATGAATAACTCAAATTAGTTTCATATAGTACATATAAAATGTGACACTTTGACACAATATATGACACATGAATGTATCTTAGACTCAACATGTGTATAATGATTGTGCTACCCTCTTGTGTGGACTTTTTGTCTTAAATGTATATTATTGAATTTAAGTTAATAAAGTTACACAAGAAATATGTTATATTAACACACGTTGAGCATAATTGTCATAACTCATATAAAAGACATTGTTTCTTGCGTACACTTTATATGATGACTCATGTTATGAGATATGTGACATTTAGACACATTATGATGCACATATGACTCGTTATATGGTACACTCATATGTCACTTTGCATTCACTTTATACTTGCTTCTAGTTATTTATGATATATGGTCATGTCGTATTGAATATGCCCATCAATTAGATTCATCACTACTACAAAATGGACCTTTAATAGCACACTATTAACAGCGCTTGCCAATTATAAGCGCTGTTAATTAGAGGAACAGATAATAGACAGTGCTTCTTTCTGCAAGTGCTGTTACAGGTCGATAATAGACATCGCTTCTTTCTGCAAGCGCTGTTAAAGGTCGGATAATAGACAACGCTTCTTTCTACAAGCGCTGTTAAAGATCAGATAATAGACAGCACTTTTAATAGACATCGCTTCTTTCTGCAAGCGCTGTTAAAGGTCAGATAATAAAATAATAGACAGCGCTTGAAGAAGAAACGCTGTTAAAGATGCCCTCCGAAATTTTTCATCCCCCGCTCATCCCGAAATTTTCCCCCTTTACATTCATCTGCCATTCTCTTCGTCTTAAACCCTAACATTAAACCAGCCTTCAATCAACGGTCGAAAGGGCGGAGGCGAAGAAGAAGACAGCGAGGATGAAGCGATGTCTATCCATCCTCTCCAGTCTCTGCGACCACTCCCCCATCTCCATTCTCTGTAGGATTACCATAAGTTGCTACGGGGTAAGAAATTATTCCAGTTGGTCGGCTCATCTCAATTCCCACCACCCTCCAACAATAATAATGGCGCCAACAATAATATCTCCAACCAAGATCAAAGGAAGAACTCGACCTCAGATGAAGAAGACGAAGGAACAACGGCATCATCCACACTTAAGATCGGCGCTGCCATTGCAGGGTCTGCTCTCTTGGCCCTTGGTACATATCACCGCTCGCCCCTCCTCCGACCTCCGAAAGTCTGATTCCGCCTCCTCGAACACCGCTGTCGACGAGATGCTGATGGCCCTGAGGGATCTCTTTTCCCACCCCAGCATCGGCATCGACACTACATCGTCCCCTCCCAGGACGCCCACCAGAGCGAGTTCATCGTCGACTGTTTCCAGCACCGTGCGTTCCTCTCCGGATTCACTGGAAGCACCGGCACCGTCGTCGTCACCAGGGACAAGGCCGCCCTTGAAACAGATCTTTAAGTGTGAATGTTCTTGACTACATACTGGTGTTTATAGTACATCATTATACGTAACTGTTGGATCAACAATTGTGATATGTCTACTTTCTTGGTATCTTCTGTGAAGTCAGGAGATAATCTTAGGCCCCCTTCATTTGCAGCATTGTTGAGTCAAGCTTTTTTGTTCCATACCACTGATGTTCATGTTCTCTGCGGGATAACAAATTAGCCAAATGTGCTTATCACCCTCCATCTCAATGATACTCACCAGCTGTTCGATCAAATGCTTCAAAGCTATGAATTTCGCAGCTAACAATTTAATGAGCATGCATTAGATGGTAGATGAAGCTCAATCTCCATAATTACGTCCAGGAAAAAACAAACATGTGGTCTTTGCTGAGGCTGAAAGGCCCGACAAAATGCGCAGCCTATTTGTTGCAGAGAATCAATCGTGCAAACACTTCACCGGTAATGGAAAAGGGTAATGTTGATCCATTTAAAATTCTCGATTTACATCAGCTAATCATGGATTTGACTCTTCGTGCATGATAAATTGTTGATGTTTCTTAATCATGCAACAGGGAAGTGCCATTGATTATGGCAATGCTATGTGTCGCACCTCTTCTTTGAAGAACTTGATGGAAATGGTATTGAGAGGGGCTTTAAAGGTAAAACTTACCCTAGGCTTGCAAAAGTAATCATGTCTGCTACATTGACTCAAGATCCTGGCAAGCTTTCTCAATTTGAGTTGCACCACCCTTTGTTGTTGAAGAGTACCAGTTGCCTGAAAATCTTAATTCATATATACTGGTTTGTTCTGTCAACTTTCTCCTTATGGCTAATCTTTAGAAAAGGAACATGCCTAATCATTATTATTTTATGTTCTTCGTAATAGTTTTGTTGTTCATATATTAACTTATATGGCTCTTATTCTAGCGGCTGAGTTTCTTCTACATGCATTTTTATCTGAAAATTGATTAAAAGTACAAATTTTGGCAATAGAGAACCAAATGGGCTCAACTGTTTGATGTTGGTCAAGAAGAGTGCTCGGTGATTTTCCTATGGACTTACCTCGTCGCAGCTCTATCATTGACAGTGTGGTCCACCATCTTCATGTCGATCTTATCATAGATTACTCGAAGAACACCACTCCAGTGTGGTCAGGAGATGAAGACGGATATCTTATGAGCATTATGTCGAACTTGTCAATATCAGCAGCCAAGGGCCATGCATTAGCTGAGAGAACTTCACACGGTACATCCAATTTTTAAATGCATGTACTTGTGAGCATATATGGACAAACATCAGATTAACTTAAGATTAAACTCCTATTTGTGAACAAAATAAATGTTTCTTCTGATTTTTTTACTTGCTTTATCAATGATGCGTGACAAAGAGGGAGTGGAGGGGGGCCATTGATGCTGATTTTGTCACTCCCCACTTAATTAATTTCCTCACTTGCAGTTGCATGTGCCTGTGCATAATTTATTTAGACATCAACAGCTGTTTGCTAATGGGAAATTTTTGGATATTTGCAAGTTAACTCTACTTCATCAGGAATCATTCACTCTATATCAAGCAATGGAACTGGAAACAAATGACAGAAAATTGAGGGATCGAGAATTTTGAGAGCCGTTGCGTGCTAAGAATTGAAGGTTGCGTGATTTAGTGTAATTGGCCGTTGTTATATTCAAAACTTCGGCTATCCGAACTCATTAGGTAAGACAAGCATTGCTTCTGTGATCCGAACTCATTAAGCAAGCCTTGCTGTAACTTTAAAGAAAATTGAGTATCCAAAAGATACAGATGGACGAAGGATGCCGGGGGAAGAGAAAGGTAAGTTCTGAAGTTGCATATATTAGCCTCCTCCTCCTCCTGATTAGATACAAGCGTCGTGCCACCATTGATCTATGCTGTAATGGGGAGTTTGAAAGATTTGGTGATCGGTCCGGTTGCTGCCATCTCTCTCCTTATCTCATCCCTGGTTCAGAAAGTAGTAGATCCATCGGACGATCCAACTGCAAACAGAAAGATTGTTTTCACCGCAACTTTTTTCGCGGGTGTCTTACAGTCTGCCTTTGGAATTCTCAAGTGGAGTACTATGCAATGTTTTCCAATTATCTAATCACCTAATCATATTTGGTCATATCTTTCTCTAACTATTAGTAATTTGTCTGCAGGTTGGGATTCTTGGTGGATTTCCTCTCTCATGCTGCCATTGTTGGATTCATGGGAGGTGCCGCAATGGTGATTGGCCTCCAGCAGCTGAAAGGACTTCTTGGGATATCTCACTTCACTAACAACACAGATGTGGTCTCCGTGACCAAGGCTGTTTGGTCTTCAATCCACGAAGGGGTAAAATCTCTAAATACGCAGAGTTGAGTCTAAAAGGGACCAAAAGCAAATATCGCGAGAGAGTCCAGTTCATTAGAATCGATCATTATTTCGATTATCTTTCGACATTTTGTTGCTAATTTTCGTTTTTTTTTAATCTCAAAGCAGAGAACTTTGAAGCAGGTGAATGATTTGAAGCTGGAAGGCAATAAATTGTTTGGAGCAGGGCAATATGAAGATGCTTTGTCGAAATATGAGCTCACGTTACAGATTGCTGCTGAGGTTCCATCGTCCGAAGAAATTCGTGCCAGTTGTCATGGGAATCGTGGCGCCTGCTTCTTAAAATTGGTACCAATTTATTTATTCACTACTGAAGCTTGAAAATTCAATTTGGTGGCGATTCAATGTGCAATTGATAAAAATTTGAACGCTTACTACAATAAAGACATTTATATGCATATCATTTTGTCAACAGTACATACCCGCTAGCTATTAGAACCATAATTGATGCCAGAGCTAATTAATTGTGATATTTTAATAGGGTACATTGGTGTGTGGTGTTGGGAATTATCGATTGCCAGTTAACATTTAGCTGCTAGTTGTTCCGATACATGTCTCTTGTGGTAGCTGTACATTATTAGCATTTGTTACGGAACTCTGGCATTCTTGCATATTTATGGTATCTAGCAAGCTTTTTGGGCTGTTGGGGACACATGACTCTGAATCTGATGAAGATTGATAGCGGTTCGGCCTAGTTTTAGGCTGTTGTCATCTCTAAGTTGGAGCTAAGTCGCCTTAATTTTGAACTTATTTTTGGGATTTGGGGTTTGCACATTGTTGTGTATTAGTCTGCCACAGCTTACACACTTAGTTTATTAAGTTCTCGTGATGTCCATCAGACTTTTAGACAACCTGACCAGATATTAGATATATGTGTAACTGAGTCAGTCAGCAAGAGCTCTACTTCAATAATGTGTTTCAATAGTCATGATAAGGAACATCCGAAAATGGCACAGTAGTATGGATTTTCAACTTAATAACCAACTTGGGATGCTTCCATTGTGAACTCATCGGTTCATCATATTATTTATGTTTTGTTAGGCCCACATCTTTATGATGAGCAATGTGCTAATTACGTTACTATAACTACAGAAAATCTTTTTTGCCAAAATTTTGGGTTGAGATGCATGAATCCATTTTTTTCGGATTTAGTCTTGTACAATTTATTTCACAAATATCAAAGTTACTTCAGCTGTTGACCGTCTAATACAAGCCTTCTCCTTTTTATGGTTGTCAACAATAAAGAAATGAGATTTTAAAGCAAAGTACATCCCCACTCAGGTTCATCATATTGTTTCAGTTACTTCCTTTCTATCTTACTAATTTATATCCGGCTATTTCTGACCGATACAACATCCCAACATGCAATTTTGAGTGTGATCTTTGTCAGCATCTTCGTTCCTTTCCCATCAAAATGGTGTCAGCTATGGAGCATGACCTTCAAAGAAAACTTAGTTTTTATGATCATCAATATGACGGCTACCCATACGAGCTGGTACCAACATTATGACTCAACTGCTGAAAGCCAAAGGAACTGCTGAAAGCCAATATCGCGAGAGAGCTGCTGTTGATGAAGCGAAACTCTTTCATCTACATCTTCAAAGCGTTACAGGTCAGTGATCTTGACAACAGAGACGTAATTCTCAGAATTCAGTAGTATATAAATTCATGTCTTTAACCTTGAAATACATTTGGATTCAGCTCGCTGTCATGGCGTTCATTACCATGACGCTCTTCCTGAGGACTGAAATGCACCGCGATTCAGTAACCAGCGGGGGAATTTACATGGGTGCGCTCTTCTTCGGGCTTGTCACAGTCATGTTCAATGGATTCTCTAAGCTCGCCATGACCATTATGAAACTGCCCGTATTCTACAAGCAAAGAGATCTCCTCTTCTATCCATCGTGGGCGTATGCCATACCGACATGGATTCTGAAGATCCCGATAAGTCTGGGAGAAGTTGGGGTCTGGGTGTTCATGACTTACTATGTCATAGGGTTTGATCCGAATCCGGGGAGGTTATTCAAGCAGTAATTGCTTCTCCTAGTGGTTAATCAAATGGCGTCTGGTCTGTTTCGCTTCATTGGCGCAGCTTGCAGAATGGTGTGACTCTAAATTGGCAGACTGAAGAGTCGATGAAGGAGAGTATTCTGCTGCAAATCAACAATGCTTCTCAAATGATGAAGCTGGAAAAGGATCCGTTTGCAGCATTTGCCTTGATCATTGATGGAAAATCCTTGACCTATGCCTTAGAAGATGACATAAATGAGCAGTTTTTAGATCTAGCAGTTGATTGTGCATCGATCATATGTTGCAGGGTGTCCCCCAGGCAGAAGGCACTGGTATTACATTTTACACCGTATTCAGTTGTCGTTGGCCCAGCTAACCATTGCTGAGCATGTATCTGATGGTAAATTCAGACACCCATAAAAATGTTGTAGGGTTTGTAGATTGATATTGGGGTTTTTTTCCGGTGGCATTTGGTCACTTGTAAGAAATTGAAGAAATGTTTGGTTAAATAAAATTTTGAGGTTTGGAATCTTTCTCTTTTCTTTTGGATTTTATGCAGAAAATTTGAATTTGGGGCCTGGCTTATGGTATGTAATCTAGGTTCTAAGCGCATATTGTCACAAATTGTGATCTCAAACGTCTATGTACTCTGTAACTGAACGATTACACAAACAAGCGCTGTTAAAAGCCTCCCTTTAATAGCGTTTGCACAAACAAGCGCTGTTAAAGGGGGGCCTTTAACAACGCTTGCCCAAACAAGCGCTGTTAAAAGCCTCCCTTTAATAGCGTTTGCACAAACAAGCGCTGTTAAAGGGGGGCCTTTAACAGCGCTTGCACAAACAAGCGCTGTTAAAAGCCTCCCTTTAATAGCGTTTGCACAAACAAGCGCTGTTAAAGGGGGGCCTTTAACAGCACTTGCACAAACAAGCACTGTTAAAGGCCCCCTCTTTAACAGCGCTTGCACAAACAAGCGCTGTTAAAGGCCCCCTCTTTAACAGCGCTTGCACAAACAAGCGCTGTTAAAGGCCCCCCTTTAACAGCGCTTGCACAAACAAGCGCTGTTAAAGGCCCCCCTTTAACAGCGCTTCCACAAACAAGCGCTGTTAAAGGCCCCCTTTAACAGCGCTTGTAAAGCGCTATTAAAAGCAGCCCCCCTTTAGCAGCGGCGAGATAGACAGCGCTTGTAAAGCGCTATTAAAGACCTTTTTTAAGCGCTATTGAAGGTCCATTTTGTAGTAGTGCATAGACCTAACGTGATACAATCATGTTATTTGTAACATCACCTGCTGTGATACCACTTGTTAGGATCCTTGCCAGTGGTTAGACTGCTTAATATTAAATAGTTACGGTTCGTAATTAGCTCACAACAAATGTTTCTCAAATAAAAGGAACATTGAAATAAACATTGAGACTTAAAAACACAAGTAATAAAAATTCAAACCAGAATGCAAACCAATTGCAAACACAATGGTTTTATCCTGGTTTGATCAATACCTAACCTACGTTCATTCCCTAAGCAATTCCTGCTTGATATTTCTACTATTAACTTCCAAACCCAAAAGAATACTACACCTTCACAACTTGGCAAACCAAACCTTTCCAATTACAAAACCCGACCTTAATCAAAAACTACCCTCAGGATTGAGAGCAAAGCACAACCTCAAAAAGCCTGATGCTAACTCCTCACACCGAGGTGAACCTTTGGAACTAGAATACAATGACCTTATAGGTTTGAAGATGAAGCTTGTGCTTGAATGTGGCTACGGGAGAGGGTTTTATTCTACATAATTTAGTAATGGAGAATAGAAAGTTGGCTCAAAGAGAATGGAAGACAAAAGTCTTTGAGCATTATGGCAATATGTGAATTCTTTGCTTCTTATTTTTTCTTTGCATGTATTTTTCATGTAATCTCTTGTTATGAAAAAACCATTAATAAATTCCTATTTATAGACATGAAAATTTGTGAGAGAAACTCCCCAAAATACACATCCCAGTAGAAAATGGCTACATTGGTAGAAAATGGCTACACGCATAAATCCTAATTTGTGCCACGGTTAGTTATTAGTCAACCAGAGTGCATCCATTAGTCGAATAATGGCAATTAGTCGACCAAGAGAACTGAACCGGTTAACTAATCTGCAAGCCAAAAGTACAATTAGTTTTCTGCCAGGTATTAGTCGACTAGTGTTATATCATTGGTTAAGTAATAGGCTGTTAGTCATCTAGGAAGTCTTCTCTGGTTGACTAACTAGTCAAATCAGGAAATAGCTAGTGTCTATGTTTATAATTAATCGACTAGTGCTCTTCTATTAGATGACTAGTTTAGACATTAATCGACTAGTAGATCAACATTAGTCAACTATACAAAGAAAGTCTATTTCTAGATAAATATTAGTCAACTAGGGGTTTGAATTCGTTGGCTAATGATGACTAAAATGCATCGGCTAAATATAAAACCTAGGATATTTATGTATGAATTAGTTCCTGTTAATTCCAAGTTATATTCCTAGGGTTTCATGTGTGTGTGTGACATCTTTAAGGCTTTAACAAAGTTTTCTAAGACAAAAAAATAAATACATCAATTACACACATATGTCTTCTTAAGCTTGATTGATGTAACCTTAAGCTCCAAATTCTTGTCACAGAATTTTTAAGTCATATTGATGCTTTGGCTTTGTCACACTATCACATAAACTTGTCAAGCTTGGTTTGTAATCTTGTGTTGACATCAATACTCAAGCTATTAATACTTGGTCTTTTTGATCTTGAAACAAAATACATACAACTTTGTACAAATACAGTAGTCCAAGCATAATGTTTGCTCATAATTAAAACATGTAATGTGGGAATCTAATACCTAACAATATTGTGCAATTTAGACTGTCTAACTGGCTCGAGGCTGATTTCTTATTTGCCCACTGAAGTGACATTGTCTACTAGTGAGCATTTTTAAAAATCAATCCCATCTGTTGGAAGTTATCGATTCAGATATTTATGGCCCATTGAATGTGAAGGATTGATGTGGGGAGTTGTTACTTCATAACCTTTATAGACAAATTTACACATTATGATCACATGCACTAAATCACTTACAGGTTTGGCATTGTTAAGTGTTTTAAATGATACTAAGCAAGGGTTAAGAAAGAATTTTCTAAACATTACTTTTCTAAAAACGTTAAGACATTCAGAACTGATCTTGATTACGAGTATCTATTAGGAGAGTTCAAGGAACTTTTCAAAGTATGTGAATCCCAACAACAGCGAACTATTTCATATACTCCATAACAAAATGATATTCGAGAAAGAATGAATATGGCCTTACCATACGTGGTTTGATAAATGATGATATATGCATATCTCCATATATCATTCTGAGGACATGCATTACAAACTGTTACATATATGTTAAACTAAGTCCTTTCAAAATTTATATAGTCCATGTTATACCACTGTGGACTAGTGATGCAACAAATTTTAGGTCATTTGTGACCATAAGGTCTACATCATATGTCACAATACTTCTCAGCCTTATACAAAGTTAGACTCTAAGGAAAAGCAATGAGTCAGAGGGTTGCATATTCTTATGGAATCATAATCAAGATAAGATTGTTACTAAGCTTGAGTAATAAGATGTAAAATTTATAAGAATTCCATCTTAAAGAACAATCCGAGATTTATGACTTTTCAAACTCAAAGATAATGTGATGTCTACCCAACTGTAACGGCCGCTTTCTGGACGTACATTTTTAGTACGTATCTCTTTATCGTATGTGTATTTCTCATGTTTAATTTTAATTATTGTTTTTTGTAGTTCGGACTCGGGATTGGACCTCGTATTCATGACCCTCTCGGAGGCGCGATCGTTCTGGTATTTTCTTTGTAATTTTCGGATAACGAGAGGCGAAGTTCCCTATATCTGATTATTATAATTATCATTAATATTTTCCTAAATTATATCTTTTAGAATAATTCATGATTATAAAAAAAAGGAAATCTTTTGAAATTTAGTTTTCTTTTGAAAGTGCTAATCTGTTATCTTACCTAAACACATTTTTTATAAAAGAAAATCAAAACGATTTGGTTTATTAAACAAACTATGGTTTTTGGGATTAAAGTTTTAAAAACAAACTTTTATTATATTTTCCTTAAATTAATTCTAATGATAAACCATATCTTAATTTAGTAACTAATTATATAACCTTAATAACCCCACGTGGGCTCTTTCCCTCATTATTTTCCAACAACCCCACGTGAAAATGCATGCAAGTGATTTTAAATCATTTCCCCTCCTCTCCCTTCATGCGGTTACGACCCCATATGGCCCTTCATATTTCCCCACGATTTACGCAACCGCACCCCCTCTCTCCTATCATTTCGCAACAGCAGCCCATGTTCCCCACGCATGGGCTCAGCCCCCACGTTCCTCTCTTTCTCCTTCTATATCTATTTTAATACTAACCTAGTTTTAGGCTAACAGCAGCCTACTCCAATTTTAAAACCCAGCTCAAATATTTTCGTCTCCCCGAATCTCTCTCCACGTCAACCTCTTTCTTTTCCCCTCTATTAAAGCAAACTAGCCCTAGGGCTTTAGGGGTTGCAGCAGCCGCCTCTTTTTCTTTTCCTGTCAAACCCTACTATACTACAACCCAGTCACCGCCCAGCCTCTCCCACGGCGCCTCCCCCCATGGATCCGACGAGCGACCACGCCACCCACCTCAAAGCCCGCACGGACGCCACTGTCGGCCCCAGCTCGCCACCCCGAGGCGCCGCCGCTTCGACTTTGCCTCCTCCATCGCCAGCGTCCCCAGCCCGACGCCAGATCTCCGATCACGCCTCCCGATCTTCTGCCCGCTAGCCGTTGCCTTAGTCGCCGCCGCAGTACCGAGCTCGCCCATCGCCAGTCGCCGGTCATCTGCAGCCGCCCACGCCGTCGCACCCGAGGTCGCCGTCACCCGCCGCGCGCTCCACCCGCATGTGCACGCCAAGGTGCCGAACGCACGTAAGTATGCAGTAGCTTAATATTTTGGTGTGCGTGTAGGTTAAATCTCAATAAGTAAGTTAACTGCATGTATAAATGATAGTTAGGATAGCATATATTTATTACCCTGTTGATTTAAACACCAAATCTTAGCCTATTGGTATGTTGCAAGTGGTTACAGTACGTAAGGGGTCATGCATGGAGTTTGGCTTGGGTGTATGCACTTAAATGAGCACGACTCGATGATGACGCCAGCTTGTTTGATTATGAAGTGTTAATATAAAGTCTGTAATAAAAAGCTAAATTTATTAATGGGCTAATATCAGTAAGTGTTTTACGCTGCATATTATCACACCTATAGTTCTAATGCATAGATTAACTTAATGTACTTACACATTGTGATGTTAAACATGTACCTGATGATTTATTACCACTGCTTGCTGCTAGTTCCAGAGCTTTTAAAATGTCACCATATTAAAATGATTAGGAGTTACTGGAGGTTAGTGACACATGCTATTAAATTAATTGGCTGAATGAGGTAAACTAGTAAGCTCTGATTAGTCCGTTAAGAACCATTTAACTGATGTCAACCCAATTTCGCAGACAAAATGTGCTTTACGTCTCGTTCACCCGGACACCTAGCACCATCCTCAGGCAAGTACTTACCAACTGCAAGTTTAATACTTTCTTCATACTTTTTCATAGGCGCATGTAGTTACCCCTTGAAAGTATTTTATTTTTCTACAAAGTTTCGAAGGTAAAGTATTTATCCCCTATCGATTTTAAAGTATAAGAATGCTCCGTCATCTTTAAAACACACATTGCTCTTATTGCTTGTGGTACTACTATTTGTGTCACCAGATATATTTTGAATTGCCCACCTCCATTGAAATGTGACATTGTGCCCTTGGGCAATTACGGACTATTGTGCCTTAGGGCAAATTTACGGACTATTGGGCATACGGGCAATTACGGATATTGGGCCGCGGGCCATTTACGGAATATTTGCCACTCGGCAAACATTGAACTACGGATTGACTTATGGACACTTGGGTGGGGTAGTCTAGTGTAGTAGAGGCTGGAAAGCTGGATTACACTCTAGTGGTGAACTTGACCGACACCTGGCCGGGTCGGTGAGTATAGAGTCACGGGTAGCTCCTGTTGACTTGGGTGTGATGCTGGTCACCTCCCCCTCAGACACTGGGCTTGTCACTAGATAGGAGATTGATTGATTGATTGATTGATGCACCCTTCTCTTTACCTCTGCTGATGCTACAGTGTAAACTGCTAAAATTATTGTCACGATTGACTATTGTTGTGCACACTACGCTTGTCACTAGTTTTGATGTACACACTACGCTTGTCACTACTTTTGCTGTACACACTACACTTGTCACTACTTTTGCTGTGCACACTACACTTGCCATGCTAGTTACTTTACGCACTACACCTTGCTGTGTTTGCTACTCGCACACTACACTTCGCCTGCTCACTACTTTGCACATTACACATTGCTTACGCTCACATGTGCCCTTCTGATGCTATGTTTCAACTTGTTGAAATGATATTGTGCTTCTCATCTCCTCAAGTTTTGAAAACTATATTATCACCTTGCCGAGGGTCATTTTTATTACTAATGTTTTTAAATCTTGCCGAGCGACCCTCGCTGACGTATATTTCCTTGTCTGTGAAATATACGTTAGGTTTTGAGCAGAGTTCACAGGGGAGTTCACTTGGAGACTGAAGAGGGTGACCAAGGATTATCAGGAGCACGAGATCCACTGCTGAAGACGACAGACACATCGCAGCTTGCTAGAAGTTTACTATTTGTTGTTGTATTTCATTCAGGTGTACTTTAAATTCTTTGTAACTGTTTGTAATGGCCATGCTAGGCCTTTAATTCTTTTGTGTACCTATAATCTGGAAGTCAAAGTTTTAATGATGACACCATATTTGTGTTGTTCCGATTGTTCGCAAGCAAGAACCTGACAAGTAGTCATACACAGACGCTTATTGGGTTGGGGCTTCACCGCTCCAGCCCAAGCGGGCCCGTTCACGTTCTCGCTCTCAAGTAATGGGAAGCGGGGCGTGACACCAACCAAATACTGTACCGTAGGAAGTAAGAGCGTTGCATGTGTGAAAGGTGAAATGCCACCATCGTAGGGATTCCAAAATTTTTGACATAGCCAACATAGTGTTACTGCACATTGATGCTTTGAAATATAATAAGAAATGCATGGTGGTCTTTTTTTGTATGATCTAGTTAGATTTCTAAACACCCTAAGTGTGATTTTGATGATGATTTAAGAACTGAAGTGTACTAATTATGATTATGAGAGATTCTCATAAATACTGATGGAGCTCACCCAAAGCCATGAATGAATTCAAACTAGAGAGCACATGGTCAAGATGAAAGGGTGGAAAATGCTCAATTAAGGCAAGGCATGAAGATGAAGACTCAAAGGTACATCAAAACCAAAGAGAGTGGTAATTTTGATGTATTTTATTTCATGCCTTAGATTCAATGTAAGGCATTGTGATTAAAGCTTCACACACATAGGATCACATAAAAATGTTTTTAAATGTGTTAGAAATATTTTTAAAATATTTTAAAATGATTAGAATAGTATATTACTGATTTTTAGATACATTTCTATATATCAGAAAACTCGTCAACTTGTGGATACGTCGAAGTCGACCAGTGAGCATTAGTTGATCTCAGGAAGTTTCTGGCTCTTATAGGAAGTCAACTCCTATTTTTCAGCAAGTCGATTTATGGTCTAAGAGTCGGCCAGTGAGTGTAACGGAGTCGGCTTGCAGTCCTTAACAGTCTAATTTGACTTAGACTTAGACTATCCATTGGGGAGATGTTAGAGGAAAAAAATTGGTAGTCTATTTTAGGCAGATTTGTTCCCCACATATAGAGGGTTGGTTGTTGGAGTTATAATGCAATTATTGATCAATATTAAAGTTTTCGAAGTTGTTTAAAGTCCATAAAAAAATTTGTCCAAAGTTGTTAATCGCTTTCAAAAGCTTCTAAGAAATATTTTGCATTGTCCAAATTGATTCATGAGCATCATCTTTATTTTTTTGAGATCAAATCAATATTCTTTTGATCTCCAAAAAGTTTTACTCTACATTATTTTTAAGATCGTTAGATTTTTTTCTTAGCCACATTTCACACAACAGCTTCTATCAATTTGTTATAGGAATCTTGTTCAACATCCAAGTAAACATATTGTAAAATACTCTTGATAGAGGTGATGAGTTTATTGTTAAAATAAATTTCTTGGTGAATTTGTTGTTGTATTTGTTGAAAAGTCTCTAGTGTGAGGTCCTCTTGAGAAGAGCTATTGTTGTACTTGGAAAGTCCTCTTAGTGGAGAAGAGGCAACGTTATAGAAACCCTCAAGTTGTTGAGGCAAGGTTGGAAGTCCTCTATTGAAAGAGGCAATTACTGGAAATCCAAGTGGTTGCTTGGGACTGGACTACCCCATGAGTGGGTGAACTAGGTTATATCTTATATTGCGATTGATACATTGTCTTTATCTCTGTTTCTCTACTCTTATATTGTGTAGTTTTAATTCTGTTTTGGACTTACTCTTTTTAGCAAGGTTAGAGATTTGTTGATTAAAATCCAAGCTAGGTAACACTAGTTGGAATCTTAGGCATCATATATGGATTAAATTTTAATCTGTGATCCATCTCAGATAACACTATTCACCCAACTCCAGTGTTCTCTTGTCATCTACAAGATTTCACAACATGTGGTATCAAAAATACTATTGCATAAATAGCGTTAACTTCATCTCATACCAAGGGACTTTTCACTACTCGACCACCGTTATTTGATGTAACCAACTATGCTCGGGGGAAGGCAAGAATGATGATCCATCTCCAATCCATGGATCTCGATATTTGGACAAATGTAAAGAACGAATTTGATATACCAAACACTCCAATTGAGTCTTGGGAGAGAGATGTGAAAAACAATGGCAACATCAATAGTAAAGCCATGCATGCCTTGTTTTGTGCTTTGGATGGGAATGAGTTCCATCGAGTCTCTCAATGTTCAATTGCATCAAATTTGACACACGTTAGAGGTAACACATGAGGATACTAACCATGTAAAGGAATCTATAATTAATATTTAGAATAGAAAATATAATCATTTTTAAAATCGAAGAAGGTGAGTCTTTTTCTGACATTAATACTAGATTTTGAAAAATTATTAATGGTCTTGCGTGCTTTGGAAAGAAAGTCTATATGTATGAACATGTCATGAAGATACTGATATTACTAAGGCCGTACTGGAAATCAAAGACTACAACAATCAAGTAGCACATGACCTTTTAAAGCTTACCATGGAGAATCCCATTGGAAATCTCTTGTTCTTTGAGATTGAGCTAGAAGAAGAGAATAATGATCTTCAGCCCACGAAGAAGAATTTGGTTTTCAAGGCCGAAACCAACGAATCCGAGGCAGAGGTGTCCGATCTTAATAGGATGGCATGGAACTCATCTCAAGAACCTTTAAGAGAATGTTACAAAGTAAGTTATCTAAACACAATAGTTGAAAATTGCACATTAGCCATAGAAAATTACATGACTAATGCCTCAAAATCCATGGCTAAAATATATTAGCCATGGATTTTCAGAAATTATGTGGCTAATAGTCCGTGACAGAAAGTGTCGTGGCAAATGCGAAAAATTCCGTGGCTAATGGGAGAATTTCTGTGGCAGATACTTTAGCCACGAAATAATTGTCACAGACGTTCGTGGAAATTACGTCAATGGATAAAGTTTATTAGTGATGTGTGAGTTTTAATATTTACATATCGTAAGCATACGTGTGTTGTAGTACTTACGGGTCGAAATCAAGGAGGCAGGTTATAATTAGTGGTTAATCCAATATTATGGTTATCTACGTGGGATCATCTCAGTGTGAGAAAAAAGCATGAATGAGAAATATCAATAAGAAAAGATTTAGGGATGAGTATCCCCACTATTACGATTCAAATTTAGAATTGAGTTGTTTATCTAGTCATTGAATTATGTCCTAGGGTGAGGTTATTGCACCTGATGTTGATACCTACCTCATATTATCGTAACATATGATAGGACTACCTACCGTGTGGAATAAGCAACTGTCGTTGTGAATCAACACATGACAGGTGCATTATGCACAAAAATATTCCCCAACCTTTCTTCACGCCATTGTCATGGATATAAGTTTGATTATTTCCTGGAGGCTCTAATCTATGCCCAACTGTCATTGGCAAGCAAATAGTATAAATCAATAAAACGATTAGAAACACTAGATCAACCCTAACTATCGTTGGCTGTATATCTAATTATCCAAGTAAGAGAAAACCAATATTTATAGATAGTAAATCATCCAAGGTAAAACCCTAATTTGACTAATTCTATTACTATGCCTAATAGATCAATTCAAAAATTTAGCATAGTAGGGTTCAACGCTTGCCCTAGATGAAGAATTACGCACTAAGCATTGCAGAGATCATCGTGATATTCGTGTATGAATACATAAAAAGTGCAGAGAAAGATATATGAAAACTTGTCAATCTAAGTTCACAAAGGGAGAAGCAATAAACAACCCAACTTTGCATCCAAAAGTACAAAGGCTTGAATCTTCTTCTCTAAATTAAACGATGGCTATAGGAATAAAAACCTAAGAACTCTCTAAAAAACTCAAGATTCTGGCCCCTTTTACAAAATTAAATCAGACTATTTATACTCTTTCAAAACTCAGTCAGAACCATGGTCTAAATAACCCAAATCTGCCAAATTGAAGAGTCAGGAAAACGATCTTAACACCACGGTTGTGTAGTAATCCTACACGACCATGTAACTGGGGGTCAATAGAACATCTTTTTACATCTTTAGTGACACGGTCGTGTAGAGTCAAACATGACCATGTCAAGTCTTTAGCCAGATCTTCTCCATGCAAACCATACAACTATGTAATTGGGTCGTGTGGGCATCTTCATTACAAGCTACCTCACACGGTCATGTGTGATACTTCACACGTCAATGTGGGGTCTTTCTTCTTCTGCTTGGGCTGATCTAACACGATCGTGTCAGATGACACACATGACCATGTCGGTAGATCTTTTGCACTCTCCTTCTTAAATTTGTTCACATTGCTTCCTTGATTGCCTTTTACACTCCCATCATTGCTTCAAAGTCCCAAATTTCATCATTTTCACCTAGAAATCATAGAAGAGGCCTAGGAGTAAAAAAAAGTAGAAGATATGATGTGGAAGATATGATTTTAAGCAATGAAATGCATGGATAAACTATACAAAAATGTGTAAAATAAACACTCATTAAAATTCCCCAAGTTAAACACTTCCTTATCTTCAAGGAAGACAAAGAGAGAGTAGAGAATGGAGATATCCATGCAAATAGTTGATATCGAGAATTCCAAGAGATCAAGCATCAAATAAATAGGTAAATTAAAATTTCAGATTTGAAAATCATGAACACGTCAACCTCTCTCTATCGACCAAGACGTAGCCCAGTGCAATGTTTCTCGTATAATCCATCAAATGATATACACAATTATGATCGGGTTCAAATCCTAAGACATTTCTTATATCCTGCATTTGGTTATTAAAATGGGAACCAAAGTTATGCAATAATCAAAAGAAGAGTCTGTATCATGTAATGGGCTATGAATCTATCAAAGAAGTGGCCCTCACAACACACTATCGTTCCTTGATTTATGGGGTCGCTAGCATCACTCACTAATTTTTTAATATATCATTTTTTTTCTCTGGAATCCTAATTGGTTTGTGTAAGGATCGTTAGGTCAATGACTCCCAGATCAGACGACCTTAGGGTATGGCACCAAGTGGGACCCCTCAGACCTAGTAGGTTAAACCAACTATGAATTTTTATTTTATGCACTCCCCAAGCTATATCTTTTGGTGCAAATCCATAATGCTTCTGGAGACAAGAGGACACTAATACTCAACATAGTTGGAAGAACGATGCATACTTATTCACATATTATATATATATATATATATATATATATATATATATATATACTAGTCATAACCCGTGCCCGCGGGCACGGTTCATTTAAGATTTTCTCCCGCGAAATCTTTGTTCCCAAAAAATTATTTCCACAACCAAAATTTAAAAGACCAATAAATTAGCATAAAAATATTTAGCGGCACGGGCGTCTTCGACGCAGAACAACAAATTCGGTGCGGGCGCCTTCGGTGCGGAACATCAAATTCGGTGTAGAACAACAAATTCGGCACGGAACAACAAATTCGGTGTAGAACAACAAATTCGGCACGGAACAACAAATTCGACGTAAAACAACAAATTAGCATAAAAGCCTTTAGCACAGGTGCCCTCGGAGCGGTGTGCTTTATACAAAGTTCAAAAGGAGCGTTGGGCACCGAAGGTGCTTGTCCAAAGGTGCTCAATTTATACAAAGTTCAAAAGGATCTATGGGCACCGAAGGCGCTTGCCCAAAGGCGCTCAATGTATACAAAGTTCAAAAGGCGCTGTGGGCACCCGCACCGAAGGCGCTTCGGTGCCCGCGCCGAAGCGCCTTCATGCACTCAATTTAAACAACTATTGTCATGCACTCAATTCATGAACCGTGCCGCGCGGTTCATTTAAGATTTTCCCTCGCAAATCTTTGTTCCCCAAAAAATTATTTCCACAGCCAAAATTTAAAATAGCATAAAAAATTAGCGGAGCGAGCACCTTCGACGTGGAACAACAAATTCAGCGTGTGCGCCTTCGGCACGGAACAACAAATTAGCGAAAAAACATTTAGCGAGAGCCTTCGACGCGGAACAACAAATTAGCGTAAAAAATTTTAGCTGGCACTATCGGGACTGACACAACACCTGTAGCATAACAATAACAACACTTTGAAATCCAATAGGGTCCAAGCATAACAATGTCAAAAATCTGAAGATATCCACTGAATACAGATAAACAAATTGCATGACATAGAATCACTTGCAACTTCTTACAAAAGCACTTGCAAAAGTTTTTCTTAACAGAGACCAAAGAAAAGGCAAAAAACCCTATGAGTTGGGGACATTTATGAACAAATTGAGGTGTGATGATTCCATATCTCCCCATATGCATCCAAAAGTATCGACCTTCCTTTCCAAGACCAATTTCCTAAATTGACACAAAACATATATTTCCGCCTTTTTAGCAGAGAAATAAATTACTGATTTTATGTTGAAACATAAAGTTAAATTACGATGGTTTATAAACCTCACTATTTTGACCTTTCTCATGTTTCAGCAGAAAACATGTTGCTCATCACATAATAAAGAGTGTGTCTCAATCAGAATCCATAAGGAAGTACCATTTGGATGAGCAATAACCGAGGTAATTAACGAACATAAACTTGTTAGAGATAAATTATTTCTTCATGTTTCAGCAAGATACTTTATTTCTTCATAAAAAAAATCTTTACAGACGTTTTCCCAGAAATACATTATCTTTAACTCTTAATTTCAGAATTGAACATATGATAGTGGACACAAATTATCTACACCTTCCACCTTACAACAACACTGAAAAATTAGAACAGAGATCTAAGATTCATAGTTCATTGTGTAGTTACTACAATGAACTGAAAATTGGCTTTGGTGCTACCTCTCCTTCTTGGGTGGCTCCCATCTTTCTCCCACATGCTCCAACATCTCACTCCAAAGGTGGCAAGCAGAAGTTTGACCTCTTCCTCAAGCTTAGCATCATTGACACAACTTTCGATCATGCATAGTGTGTTTGATCTGCTCAAGCATAAGCAACTAAAATTTAGGCAAGTATATGCATCAATGAACTGTAAGAACGTGAGACTTTTATTTAAAAAAATATCAATAAATTTTTAAAAAGAAATTGAAATGAAAAAAGAAAAGATAGGCAGGGAAGCTGGATAAATGCCCATTCAATTTGACAACTAAATGAGATAAAACTGTATGGCATTCTTGTTATTATATTAAAATTGCCTATGCACCATAGCCCATCCTCAAAATTTTCTAAAAATTCAAAATTTCTTATATAATCTATGAATTGTCGTATACATCTATGAATTATTTTTACACAAATAGAACTTTAGTGCATTCTGATATTGCAAAACTAAGAAGCAAGGTTTTGAGACATTCAAAAGTTGTTTCACTTGTTTGACAATATATACCTACCCAAAAATTTCCAAGATCACAATAATTGAATTATACGATGTTATCAAGCATGTAAAAAATCAAAAACACTAAAATATAAAATAAACTTAAGAGGTCTTTACACTTTTCTGTTTACAGATCAAAAGTTTTGCATGCATATTCATAGTCACAAATTGTTTCTTTTGAATTGTCACAAAATGTAGTATTAAAAACAGACTTTTGGTTCTCTATGCACTTTTGACAATTGTGCAAGAATACCATCTCTCTGTATAGTTTAAAAATGTTACCTTAAGTTTGCACAAAATCAATGGCTCCGGATAACACCTTACATATGACTACCATGTTACTAATTCTCAAATGACCGGATACATGTTACCAATTCTCATTTGCAATTGATGGATTCTTCACCTAATAACAGGGCAATTATACTTCATACTTTGCTTCTTATGTGAATCACGAAAAAACAGCTTTGTTCTTTTCTTTTCATCTTTTTATCCTTCTTTTGAAAAAATTACAGAATAGACTTATATCAATTGATTTGATAGATAATAATCTTGCAACAATATAGTGAGAGTTTCACCATTAACCAGATCAACATATGGCAGCAATTGAATAGAATAATATGTGTATTGGTAAACTATATCTGTTCTTATTAAAAAATTTACCAGTATATCTGTTCTTATTGTAACCAGGCTTATAAAAGACACATACTTAGTCGGTGCATTCGCAACATAGTTCAGGGCCAGTTGTAAGCTGCTTTCAACATGCTTTCAACCTCGCAGCTATCATTGTAGGTATTGGGTTTGTTCCTGTATGATGAAAGTATCTAAACATCAATCTCACACATATCATTCTCGAGTTGCAAAATTCTTAGCAATGCCTTTCAGGGGATTCAATAGCATAAATATCGTTCAAAATATTTGAGAAAATAAAAAAGTAATCAAACTAAGAATTTAAAGTATTATTAATTCAGCATAAAGAGTTCAAAAGGTACCCAAACTAAGAAGATCAAAAAAGCATAGCATCAGATATTTCGCGGGAAGATCTAAATCAAGTGATTTCTTAGAAAACCAAATGCATACACCAGCATGAGTAAATGCGTGTTTGTGCAATAAAGCACAGATATATAATTGTCTCCATATCTAGGATTTGGAGGAACCAAATGCATACACTAACATGAGTAGATGCATGTATGTGCAATAAAGCATGTATATTTAATTGTGTCTCCACATCTAGGATTTGGAGGACGGCTGGTTGATGTGTCCAATACTTCGTTTCGTGTCGGAGTACAACACCCATAGCCATGTCTTCAAATCATTTGTCCCAATTAATAGCATTTGATATTACTTGAAAAGAATTAAGATTTGGGTTAAATATTCTTTTTTCATCATTTTTGTTTGAATCTATGTTTGTATGTTCTCATCCCGTTTCTTTTTATTTTCTTTCCTTCTCTTTTGTTTACTTTTACTTTGGGGTAAAATATAAATGTTACCCTATGATGTTCAATGTAAACTTGGCCAGGGGCTGAAGGATTCAAGGGTATATAAAATGCAATATATTGAGGCTTTATTAGAAAGACACATACTCTTTACAGAAATATATCAGAAGTTGGTAGCGACTATCTATCTCAATTAAAATCAACTATGCCACACAGCATGACTGGTTGAATATACTGCATAAGTGATATTTGTGTGTTTCAAAACAGGAACTTGCACCAATCCTTGCTCAATGTATTTCCCGTGGCCAAGTAAATTTTACTACATCAAATTATTATGATAATTCAGTGATAGAACGCAAGTACATGCTTAAGATACAAAATAAAATGATACTTACACGCTTACCAAGTTAGTTAGAAGACTAATTTGATCGCTAATATAGCCTTTCAACCCTTGGCTGCCAAGATCCCTGTATGACCAACGAAGCAACACATATAAGTATGTTTTATAAAACCTGTTATTTTCACTATAAACTGTAAATTTTCATGAAGAATAAACTAAGAACATCCAAGCTTTCCCATGTGCAAAAAAGGGAAAGAAAGAACATAACTTAAATATATTGCAGCACATGTGGCTGTGTGTGCCAAATCTTAGAGAAGCATAAAATCAAAAACTTGATATAAACACCTTTTCACATAGGGAACACAAAAATTACAGATTATATGTTTTCTTTCCTGTTATACTCAAATTAATACAATATACAACAAAACTACATGTAACCTTTGGATTTGGAAAAACAAAAAAAAATCAGTCCCATACTCATATGAGAATATAAAGCTCTAACAACAGATACTACCCATCTGAGGACCTGAGAGAGCCTGTGTCGCTGGAAGGGACCGAGGATGCACGAATTACTGGTGCCGAGATCACCAGAACTTTAGTTGAGGTAAAAAACCTGGTATTTCATAAATGAATGAATAAGTAAATACACACATACATATTGACAGATATGAATTGCACTCTAAAATGGGATAGATGATTGATATTTAATATTGACGGTCTTAGATGTTATTAGGAAAGAATATATTGTTTATTGGATTTCTAAGAAATATGAAAACTAAATAAAAAAGAACAACAGGAGATTGCAAAAAATCTGTCCCATACTCGAATGAGAATTTAAAGCTCATTTTGTTATAACTTAACATCCATCAGCGACTTTTAGAACATCCAAGTAAACAGTTCAAGCGGCAGCGTTCTCTACATAGTTTCAAGCGGTAGCTTTCTATACACATCAAACGGTTTCAAGTGGAAGTTAAGTTTTCCTTGAAGCATGATCAATACACTAAAAAATCAGACTTCTTCAAGATTGAGATCAATACAATAAAAACTCATGAAAATATGATAACATGAATGTTCAATACACTAAAAAAGCTGATACATTACATCACTAAAGAAGTCTGCTGCAAATGGCATTTGCACAGCAGATAACATGAATAAAATTGGCTAGTGTGCTTTTTTAGTGTATTGGCCCACACCCACACAAATTGCTAGTGTGCTTTTTAGTGTATTGGGCCAATGTTATCAGGCATGGCTACATGCAATTTGCAGCTTTTTGGCGAATACAGCTATGGATTTTTGTCCTTTGAAGGATAGAAAATAAAATGCAATCAAAAGCTAATGAGGGAGATACGACAGTTCTGTAGGTTCTAAGATTCCATAATCAATATTCTCTGCTAATAAGGAATTATTGAAAGAGTGGGCATATTTTGAAAACCTGCAAGTGCCTTGTTGCCCCTCATTCCTCAAATTGATGTGTGCTTCATTTTGAACATTGCTCGATTCATTCAGGGATGGCCCAACATGAAGAGTTTGTTCATTCAAATTAACAAATTTGCACTCGTGAATTGTTGAGTCTGGTCCTTGCTGCATTCAAATAAAGATACATTTACCTTAGCTCTATGCAATACCTCTGTAATCAACTCCCTAGCCAGACTTTTGTTATACCTCTTTAATGGAGCATGGTGGTCACATTCCACCTTGAATAAACATGCATTGCATTGCATCCATAGCTGTATTATGATTCACAGAAGGTGCGTTCGCGGGTGCATCATGCACAAGTTCATCGGAGAAAATTTGCATATGTGGACGGTTGAGTCGAGACCATGCTGCATTCAAACAAAGCTTTACCTTAGTTATGGGCGACATTTTGACATTTTAATGTACAAAGAAAAGAACCATATCCCATTACCCGAACATGCATGTATTGCATCCATATCCATATCCTCACCTGCAATTGGTGCTTCCATGTGTGCATCCTGCACATCTGCATTGAAAGTGAAAGATATTGGTACAGGTATACCAGTTTTCGTCCGCAAAACACTGCAATGATATATGATATGATATGACACATTCTAAATGAGAGCCACCCGGGTCATTCGATATGTCGACATTCCCAAAACTGGAACCCTTATGCACATCAACGAAGGCAGTAGCTCGCGGTAAAACTGGATGCCATGTGGTCAGATTGGCAGCAATATGAGGCTGAACCTGTTTGGGGGGGCAACGTATGCATGCATTCGAGCACGATCCATACTTGGGATGTTTCGATGTTGGGGATCGAAGAGTGGAGAATTGCATGAAGGTAAAGGCCCACGACTCTTGACAAACAACCATCCACTGTTGTGCATAAGCTTCTGGTAGTGTTCCTCCAAGATCCTTTTTGCGAATGTGATAGTATGCCTCCTGAAAGAATGAAGACTTAAAAATTGGAATGCTGCAGAAAAAAGATATAGAGAACAATTTTTGTAACATCTTGAAAGATACCAGCTTCGTTGGGCCTCGCCATTTTGTAATATTTTGATACATCATGACTTCAATTTGTGTGTATTTCAGCCAAGTCTGCAATTTGTGTGTATTTCAGTCAATTTGTGTGTATTTCAGTCAATTGACTGAATGGCAGTTGCACTTTAAGATAAAACAATTCATTGACTGAATGTCAATTTTAGTTATGGCAGTTGCACTTTCATCAAGTTTCATTCTAATATCAAAATTTCAGGCCTATCTCAATTTCAGGCCTATCTCAGGCATCCATGTAAAAAACACCAATTTCATCCATGTAAAAAACACCGCCTAGCTCAATTTACAGTGTGCATTGGTGGCAATCAAAATTTTTGAAATTGAAAAAGTGTGCATTGGTGTTTTTTACATCCATGTCAACATTCAATGAGAATTTCAAGTTAACATCCAAGTTCTCATTGAAAATATTGATCGCCTGTGTTGTGAAAATTACATCAATGAGATTCTCATTGAATGTTGAAATTCTCATTGAAAATACATCCAAGTTCACATTCAATGATTGATTGCAGGGCAAATTGTTTGCAGGGCATTTGCTCCAAGTTCACATTCAATCATTGAATGTTGAATTTCAAAATGTGTAATTTTGATTGATTGCACATCAATATTGATTGATTGCTCCAAGTTCAGATTGATTACAGGGCAAATTGAACAAATTTGATCCAAGTTCACATCAATGGTGTAATTTTCACACATATCCATGTCAACACATTTGCCCTGCAATTTGGGAGGGAAACCAAGTTCACATTCAATCATTGAATGTTGAATTTCAAAATTACATCAATATTGATTGCCTGTGTTTTGATCACATTCAATGAGAAAATTACATCCAAGTTCAATGAGAATTTCAAGTTAATATTTTTTGGTGTATCTGTGCACACATGGAGAAAATTACATCCAAGTTCAAAAATTATTTTTTGTGAACAGATATCCAAGTTCATTGGTGTATGTGTGCATATGTTAACAGATATCCAAGTTCAAAAATTACAGCCAAGTTCAAAAAAAAAAATGAAGAACACAATTTTCAATCTTCAATCACTCAGTTATCACATATGCAACTGATAATAAAAAATATCAGTAATTATCAAGATTCAATCTTCATAACATCATAAAAAATATCTCCAAAAAAATTGAGTATTGTCCTGCAAAAATGAAATTGAGTATTTTTGAGAATTAACTCATAGGAATTGGATGACTAAGGATAATATCTCAAAAATGTGATAAATTGTCCTGCAATTCTATTTACATTGGATGACATACGAATTGGTGAAAAATTGTCCTGCAATTTTTACATTTTTGAAACAATTCTATTAGCATTGTCCTACAATTCTATTTAGCATTGTTCCAATGTAAATGGAGTTTTATGAATATTCATGGAGTTTGAAACAGTTCTATTAGCATTGTTCCAATGTAAATGGAGTTTTATGACCAACTCAACCATAAATGTAATTAAAATAATGAATATATATATATATATATCAGTAAACATGATGGAGTTTTATGACCAACTCAACCATATTGTCCTGCAATTCTATTGGATGACATAAGAATTGGTGATGTTCACCAAGTATAAAAACAATTTTCAATCAATCCTGATGCTAATGTAAATAGAAAACAGAATATTCACTTGGTAATGTGAACAACTCACTTGGTGAACATACTTGATTCCTATTTACATGATATTCCTATATAATGTGAACATACTCAATTCCTATTTACAGGATATTCCTATTTACTTCACCAATTTTCAATCTTCACCAAGTGAACATACTCAATTCCTATTTACAGGATATTCCTATATAATGTGAAATGTTCCTGTAGAATGTGAACATACTCATGCTTCACCAAGTATAAAAACAATTTTCAATCTTCATACATCATAAACAACAATTTTCAATCTTCAATCACTCAGTTATCACATATGCTACTGATAATAAAAAATATAAGTAATTAGCAAGATTCAATCTTCATACATCATAAAAAATATCTCCAAAAAAATTGAGTATTGTCCTGCAAAAATGAAATTGAGTATTTTTGAGAATTAACTCATAGGAATTGGATGACTAAGGATAATATCTCAAAAATGTGATAAATTTTTGAATATGAAAAAAACAATACTCAAGCTTTCATTTGCAAACTCATTTCTTAAAATATTCTTTCAATTGCAGTTGCAAACTCATTTTGAATATAAAATTCAGTTCATATTGGGTTTATTGACTGAAATATTCTGTCAATTGCAAACTTAATTTCAAACTCAAATTCAAACTCAAGCTTTCCTAAATTTCAAACTCAAGCTTTGTCCTGTCACTCAAACCCAACATTCAAAAATTAATATATGTCATGTCTTTCAAATTGGATAGAGCTTCATCACCATAGCAAAAATTTGTTTATAGCAATGAAAAAAGGCAAAGTTCACAAAGCTCACCAATTCACAAAGGATGTGATGAAGCCCTCAAACCCACAAAGCTCACCAAGAGCTTATCAAAATGAAAAATCTTATCAGCAAGCTCCCATCCAATTTCATTTCAAGTATAATCAACAGAATACATAATGCTGGAATTTGAAATCTGCACAGGACAAAATTCAATAAGCTTATGAAATCAAGTATGTCAAGCATACAATTCATAATTCACAGGACACTTGCTCATTTGAAAATTCACAGGACAAAATTCACAGGACAAAATTCAAAATCCACAATTCAATAAGCATACAATTCATAATCTTCACAGGACACTTGCTCATTTGAAATCTTCATGTATAAGCTTATGAAATCAAGTATGTCAAGCATATTCAAAATTTGACCTTGCTCATTTGAAATCAAGTATATATTCAAAATTAAATATATTCAATAAGCAAGTATTCAAAATTTCAGTATATGCAATATTTATATGGTTTATGGCATAATTAATGAGCAAGTAGTCAAAACTGAAATGATTTAATAAGCAAGTATGTAAAATGAGCAAGTATTCAAAATTTTCTCATGGATAACATGACTATCTCTCAACTCATGTTCAATGAGAATGAACAGGTTGTAGCATTTTCAAAGTGGAATATATTTTCAATTTCAGTATATTCAATTTATTCACCCAGTATATTTAATTTCAGTATATGAAAAAAACATAGAGAATTGGTAATATTGAGAAAGTAGGGAATTTTGCATATGAAAAAAAACAAATTTTTCAAACTCATTTCTTAAAATATTCTTTCAATTGCAATTGCACACTCAATTTGAATATAAAATTCAGTTTATAATCTTCCCACACAAATTTCCCACACAAAGTTTGGGAATATTGCATAGAGAATTCAGTTATTCAGTTATTTTTGAATATGAAAAAAACAATACTCAAGATTTCATTTGCAAACTCATTTCTTAAAATATTCTTTCAATTGCAATTGCAAACTCAATTTGAATATAAAATTCAGTTTATATTGGGTGTATTGACTGAAAAATTCTGTCAATTGCAAACTTAATTTATTCACTCAAGCTTTCATTTGCAAATTCAGTTTATATTGGGTGTATTGACTGAAATCAAATTCAATTTATTCACTCAAGCTTTCATTTGCAAACTCATGTCAAGCATACAAAATCATAATTCACAGGACACTTGCTAATATGAAAATTCACATGACAAAATTCACAGGACAAAATTCAAAATCCACAATTCAATAAGCATACAATTCATAATCTTCACAGGACACTTGCTCATTTGAAATCAAGTATCAATATTCAAAATCAAGTATGAAATCTTCATGTATAATCTTCATGTATAAGCTTATGAAATCAATTATGTCAAGCATATTCAAAATTTGACCTTGCTCATTTGAAATCAAGTATATATTCAAAATTAAATCTATTCAATAAGCAAGTATTCAAAATTTCAGTATTTGCAATATTTATATGGTTTAATAAGAGGCTGCAAGCTATATAATAACACACCAAGAGTATGGACTGTTCAAATCACCTGATGTTGGATGAATTGAAACTTGAAATTATGAATATCCCAGTTAACTGTTCAAAGCACCAAATAGCCCAGGATTGAGAGAAAACGCAAAGGGTATGGTAAAAATTAGAAGTGTCCTGAGTTAAATAACACTGAAACTTGAACTTTTGATCTTCATATAACACACCTAGAATACCCTCCACCTTGCAAAAATCTGAAAATACCAAAAGAAAAAGGCTAACATGAGAGAAATGCCAAAATACATTACGAATTGAGAGAATTGAGTGAATTATAACTCAGTTTGTCGTGGTTATTATGTGAGGTGGAGAGAATTGAGAGAATTGAGAGAATTGTTTAAATACATAATGCAAAACTCAGTTTGTGAATTATAACAACATAATATTCATAACTGAGAAAATTAATTGGTTAAATAAAAACTCAGTTTTACATTCTCAAGCTTCATCCAAGCTCATTCAAACAGTTTGAAATTTAATAAATGCTAATATTTAGATGCTAATCATTTCTTATAGAATTGACATATGTCCTAAACAAAATTCATATGAGCATTTGGTTATAACCAACAGGACATTCATTTGCTCATATGAATTTGGTTATGACATAGAGAATTTTGGTTATAACATAGAGAATGTTGGACAACAGGACCCAAAAAAATTGATTAGCATTCCTTATTTTTGGGTCCTGTCATTAAACATAGAGAATTGATAAACATAGAGAATTGGCATTCCTTATTTTTGATTTCATTTTTGATAACCCAAAATTCTCTATTTTTGATAAACATAGAGAAGTGATAAACATTCCTTATTTTTGGGTCCTGTCATTTTGGCATTCCTTATGTTATGCTAAACAATTAACATAGAGAATTTTGCAACAGGACATTCATTCACATAGAGAATTTTGCTTTTAGCCTTCACTGATAGCTCAAATACATTGAACATAATACATAATTGAACATTGAGAATTGAGAGAATTGAATACATAATGCTAATCAAATACATAATGAACATTGAGAATTGAGAGAATTGATGAAGCTCTCAAGCTTCATCCATGCTTCATCCAAGAACATAGAGAATTGAGAGAATTTGAGAATTATAACAACAGAATACATAATGCAAAACAGTTTTCCATTCTCCTATTCAAGCTCATCCAAGCTCATACATTCTCAAAATACATAATGCAAAACAGAATCTTCTCAAAATTCAGTTTCTAAGTTTCACATTCAAACAGTTTGAAATTTAACAGGACAATTGATAGCCCATATTAAAAATGAACCTAATTGATATCCTGATTGGGTTAATATTGAGTGATAGTGCAAATTGGGTTAATATAGAGAAAAAAATGATTTAACAATTTAATTTGACCTCAAACTCAGGATGTATATACTCCCTAGCATTATCAGGATATAATGTAATCACCCAAGCATTATTTTAATTTGACATCAAACTAAGAAAAATAAAATTCAACATTAGGCATTCAGTATTATGCAGTTTAGGCATTTAGTATTATTATGCATATTATGCATATACTCCCTAATAGCTGAACTACATTTCAATTGAAGATAGAATATTAAAAAATCAAATTGAATATTAGGCATTCAAAAGTAGGCATTCAATTGAATATTGCTATTTCACAAAAAAAATTGCATCCCCCCTTCAAAATACTCACTTATGACATCATAATTAATCAACATGACATCAAAGTAATTGGCAATAAAATAATCAACAGAATTTAACATGATTAATCATTTCATAACAGGACATTATGAGGACAGTTTCATGGTAACATGATTCAACTGGACACTTTCATGCAAAATTAACAAAATCAAGCTCTCTGCATGAAAATGAAGAGCTTATTCATATACATTGCTAACCAAAAAAATATTGGCAGTATTGGTATTAAAAAAAGTATGAATGAAATTGCAACTTGGACTAAGAGTTTGCAATGGAATAAGAATGCACTGTACTGTGGCTAGATGGAATGGGAGAACCTCAACCCCTCAACCCCTGGGTAATGGACAAATAGGAATTCATTTTGCCACAGAATTAATCAACAACCCCTGTTAAACAAAAGTATACTGTGAAATGAATTCATTTAGCCACATGACAAAAGTATGAGTGAAGTCATTTCACAGGATAGATCCTATTTTCATTTCACAGCTATAAAATTTCAGTTCAATTGCCAGTTGTTTTCATTTCACATGATATATCTCAAGCACAATAAACATGATTAGTTGCCATGTGTTTTATTTGACACACAGATGACTCATTTCCATATCAACTGAATTGTTAAACAAAATGAATCAAATTTTTGGAACTCATATGAATAGCCAAAGTTTTATGTTAAAAAATATTTTTTATGCCAAATTTCCATACAGCAAATGATCTATTGCCATAAATCAAATTCAAGATACCCAGGATATCTTGAATTGCCAATTTGTCAGTCCAATTGTCAAACATATTCATATTCAAATTTACATATGAACTCAAAGTCATATTCATATTCAAATACATACTCATACTTAAGCCAATACTGAAGCCAATTTCTTCTAGCTATAAAATTTCATTTGCATATGAATTCAATGCAGAAGTCCACATCTCATAAGCATGGACCAAAACAAACTGTCAATTTCAATTTTTGCTATGCTCATTATTTCTATGTTCAATATTGCAACTACCAATCCAAAATTTTGAAATCCATAACAAAATTCAAGGTTCAATAGTCGTTTCAATTTCAAAATGCAAGGTTCAATATTCAATATTCATGTTAGCTATGCTCATTTTCAAGTTCAGGCAAAATTTTCAAGTTCAGGCAAAATTGAATATTGGATTGAAAAATAAGCACAAAATTTTATCATTGGTATGAAAATTTCATTTTAGTTTGAGAAATGGATAAGAGTTGCTTAAATGAGCATGAAAATACAAAAATTTTATCATTTAGAAAATACAAAAATGTTTCATTCCAGTTTAGTATTTGCTCATCAAACATTTTCTGCAATGAAATGTATTTGCTCATTCAAACAGTTCAAACATAGCAAAATGAAATTAGCAAAACTGAAATGAAATGAGCAAACATTTCACACATAGCAAGCATAGCAAGCATAGCAAGCATAGCAAACATTTCACCAATGATATCATCCATGCATATGATATAAAATATCAAAGTCCTATAAATATTTCATTCAATTAATATTAAAATTTCATATCCAAAATTTCATTACCAAAATTTCAGAATGAAATGCAATTTTCAGTGTGCTATCAGTAAAATTTGATTAGTGAAAGTTGATTACTGAAAATTGATTTTCCAATATTAAATCATTCTCAAAGTTAAAACATTAAATCAACATTAAATCATATCAACATTAAATCATTCTCCAATTTGCAATAGCATATCCTGTCAACATTAAATCAACATTAAAACATTAAATCAGGTTATTCATCAAATCAGGTTATTCATTTGATGATAATATTCAATTTGATGGAGCTGAAATCAAGAACTCATTTGATGACCTACATTTCAATTTGATGATATTTGATGATGAACTCATTTGATGATGAACTACATTTCAATATCATCAAATGCATATCAAGAACTACATTTCAATTTGATGATAATATTCAATTTGATTCATCAAATCACCCTCCCTCAACAAAGAGCAAGCACATCAAATCAGGTTATTAATTAAATCATTCTCCAATTTGCAAAACATATCATCAAATACCTGGCAAGTTGATTATGAAGAGCAAGCAACTCTTACAAAGCACTCCTGTCAAGTTGAGCAAGTAATCAGTGATAGCTCACAAAGTTGTAATATTCTCACAAAGCTCACAAAGATAAATTAAAAAAGCTAACCAAGGGGACATGATGAAGCTAACCAAGGGGTGAAGTAAAAAATGTGCTTGCTGTGCTTGCTGAGGTTACTTGAAAATTGAGAATTATCTTGAGTGCATACCCAAGATATGAACTCTAGTTTGAACTCTAGGATATCATGTATCCCAGTTTGAGATATCCAGATTGAGTGGATACTTCATTCACTTCATTCACTTGATTGATTTGATACTTCATTCATTTTTGATAAACTGATAAACTGATATCAGGACAACCCTTAATTCATTCATTCATTCATTTTTCATTCACTTCAATTTAGTTTAGCATAGAGAAGTGATAAACGGATATCAGGACAACCCTTAATTCATTTTTAGCCATTGGTTTTTAGCCATTTCAGGACAAACCTTAATTCATTTTTGCTAACCCAAAATTCTCTATTTTTTATAAACATAGAGAAGTGATAAACATATGAGAAAGTATAACAACAGAAAAATTGAATACATAATGCTTCTCAAAGTATCATTTCAAAGTATCAAAAAATCAAATTAGGACCGTAATTATCAAATTCTCAAGCTTGCAATATAAACTTGATGAAGCTGAAACATTGCAGGACAAATATTTAAACCAAAAATTTTTGAATGACTCTTTGATGTGCTTGCCTTGATCTCCTTGCTCTCCGTTGATCTGAGGTAGAAGAGGTTGCTGGAGGTAGAAGAGGATGCTCTTCGTGATGTGCTGCTTGTTGGCGTGGGTGATCTGAGGTAGAAGAGGTTGCTGGAGGTAGAAGAAGAAGCTGGAGGTAGAAGAAGATGGAGTGGGTGAAATGAGAGTAGCTGCGATTGATCTGAGGTAGAAGAGGTTGCTGGAGGTAGAAGAGGATGCTCTTCGTGATGTGCTGCTTGTTGGCATGGGTGATCTGAGGTAGAAGAGGTTGCTGGAGGTAGAAGAAGAAGCTGGAGGTAGAAGAAGATGGAGTGGGTGAAATGAGAGTGGCGTGGGTGATTTGATCAAAAATGAATTACCGCCCTAAAGTTCCCTCACAAATTTGATGTGAAGAAGGAAACGGAAATTTGAATTCAAAATTTTTTTAAAAAAATGAGATGAATGAGCTGTGAAAGGAGGTGATGTGATTTGAGGGAATTCAAAAAAAATTTCTTCATATCAAACCCTATATAAAATTCAATATCTCATATCTCAATTTCTCATCATACCCTATATACAATCTATCTATATAAACATCACACCAAATTACACATAAACAAAAACAAATTCTCTTATCCATTATCTCTTATCCATTTTCTCTTAACCAAAATCTCTTATACAACAATACACATATCCATCTATCCACAAACAAAAATACACATAACCAATATCTCTTATCCAAATTCTCTTATCCAATAACCCATGATAACATCCCTGTTTTATAATATAGATATATATATATAGGGCAATCTTCCATTGCGAAAAAATGGTGCGAAAGCCCGTGCGAAAACAATTTTTTTATTTTTTTGAAATTTTTTTTTTCAAAAATTCTTTTTTTGATGTTTAATCCATACAATTATATACCCCAGGGAAAATAATGGGTGAACCCGTTGGGGATTAGAGCACCCATCCACCCGTTACAAATTTAACGGTCTCAAAACGTGCGAATTTGATGAAATGCCTTGATCGAAGGCCAAATGACATTATTTCGCAACCATTATTTTTTGAGGGGGGTATAATAACATATAATGAGGGTGGAAAAAAGAATTTTTGAAAAAAAAAATTTCAAAAAAAAGATAAAAACATTTTCGCACCGTGCGAAATGTTCTCACATGAAGATTTTCCTATATATATATATATATATATATATATATATATATATATATATATATATATATATATATATATATATATATCTTTTCGATTATTTTCAAACATGAATGAGCTAGGCAAACACCACTCCTTCGTACTCGAATAAGCATGTTGTTATCCAACTCCTATCAAATTACTAGCCTTTATACTCAACTAAAACTCTCATGATACATGCATAAAGTGGGTTCCCAAGAAAAGATATAACCTAGGCCGTTTCTGGTACTTATATACTAGAGACTATGAACACAATCATGACATGCATATTATAATGAAGTCTTATGTTAAAAGCAGACTCTAAGCATACATCAAGGTCAATGTCAAGGCATTGAACAAAAAAATATAAATCTAAAAATTGTCACAGAAAGTCCATGCATATAGAACTAGACATTCGTGGAATTCTTGATATAATTATAATTATAATTATATATATCTATATCTATTATACGATTGAGAGCTTTTTTGAATCTTATCCTACTAGGTCAAGTTAACTAGAATGTGACTATGACAAGTTTTTGATGAGTTGGATAAGTTGATGACTAGGACAAGATTTGATGAGTAGGCTTTTTTGTTGATAGAAAACATTTGAAAGTTAAACATTTTAAATATTTTGTGTTGAAATACATTAGGGTGAAAAAACAATGGGGTGAAAAGGTTGCAGTTGGTGCCTCAAAGGAAAAAAGTGGGGGAAAAAATTTGCAAATTAGCGCCTCAATTTTGCAGCTGGGGAGATCAATTTTACAGCGGGGAAATCAAATTTATAGTTGTCACTTTTAATTTGCAGCTGCAGAAATCAAATTCAAAAGCTAGGGAAATTTGCTGCATGGAAAGAATTTTGACGTGCCTGTGAAAATTTTTCCCTTCACTTTTGAATTTTGTTCATCATTCTCCCTCTGTAATAACATCTCGCATCACCACTAACATCAACCTCTCCCATCACACATTCCCTGGTTGAGAGAATGACTCAAACGCGCCTTGGAATTTGGGGAAAACATTTGAAATTCCATTATCCCTCTCCGTCTACATCATCTCGCATCAACATCTCCCGTCATCCTCTCGCATCACCCATCCCCTGGTTGATAGAATGCCTACAAAAATCGGGGGTTTATATGTTGGAGATTTATTCACCCCTTCTCTTCAAATCTCATCTTCAGAGTTGGAGATATCAATTTTCAGTTCTATCTTCAGATTTGGAGAAAGCCGGGGGTTTGATTCTTCACCTCGCTTCTTATTATTCTCAGTTTATTATTCTCAGTTTATTTTCTATTTTCTCATGTTCTTCACCTCTCTTCTTGCATTCAATCAGGTTCAATCAGAAATTGTTATTTTGTCCTTTGAGTTGTTGTAACCTGAACCTGAAGATTTCATGGATAACGTGGATTTCCTTTGAATTTGCTATTTATATATTCTCTGTTTATAAATAATTTGCTTTGAATATATTATCTGTTCAATATATTCTTAGTTTGAATATATTCTCAGCGAGATCTTCAATTTCAGGTTAGTATCAAAGAATTTTCTTTCACTATATTCTCAGTTTAATATACACAGATAAGGTGAATTTCCTTTAAATTTTCTCTTTAATATATTCTCAGTTTATAAAGAATTTTCTTTGAATATATTCTCATTTTAATATATTCTCAATTAAATATATATTCTCAGTTTATTTTCTGTTTTATCATGTTTTCTCATTTTTTATAATTATGTTGTAAATTATACCTTCGTTTGGTTGTAGAATGTAGGTAGGTCAATTGAAAAGCATTTGTGTAGGAATCTATTGAATGTAGGAATGTATTGAAAAGCATTTTTTATAATTATATTGTAACTTTTTTTTTCTTGTTGAACCTTCTAGCAGATGTTTATTATCTCAATTGGTGAACTTTCTTAGTTCATCAATCATAGAGTGTACTTACTAAATATTTTTGAGGTTTCCATTTCTAGATTTTGCATTTGATACTCGCAAATTTGGTGGAAATGCTCAATCTATTACGACGAATATATGGATCCATCACACATCATTTTTTATGGGATTATGAGGACAAGAATATGAATTATTTAAAATTACCCATGCGGGATCTTCCTTCTTTAGAAGTTGTTCTTTAATAATGAAGAATAAAGACTATCACATAATCCCCTTAAGAATGCATGCATGCTGGGTATGATTATCTCAATAAACATGTCATTAGTCCAAACATTGTTTTTTGTGTAATTTTACTTTGTCATGAGTAGAATCTCACTAGCTAGATTATTATGTTATATTAATAAATCGAATTATCAATTTTAAGGGCAACTTACCCTAATATACAAAAGGAATGTGCTGGGCTAACCAGTTTTTCTATTGAATCATTTATATTAGTTGATACTCAGTTATTGTAGTGTAAATGGCTTAATGAGTGTCTGGAAAAAGAATAAATATCAGAGGTTCATTTTGTATTATGCTTTATGGTACTGATGTTGATTTGAGGTCATAGGAAAATATTATGATTTGGCCTTTTCCAGAATATTTTCGATAAGGGCATGTCATGGTTCATGGTACTAAAGCCAGTGTCAATGGATATTTTAGCCTTCAAAAACTATTTGATTTTTAATAGTTATATGCTATACTACCCCTCTAATCAACATCTTCTAGCCTTCCCCCATAAAAATGGGGTTGGTTATGGAACATAAGGATCCATGAAAGATTTGGAAAAAGTTATATGACCATTTGTCAACTGGACAACTTTCTAAATCAAGGTTTGGTAACCCTGTCTGTGAATTGGGGGTTCACGTAAGTAAAACTTGCACAGATTGGTTCGTAACTTTTGTTCAATCTTGGACTTTGCAAAGGTTCACTAAGAGTGGTTTTCACAAAGTGCAGATAAATGCACATGTTCGGTAATGTTTATTATGCCTTTCTAAATGACAAGCCGTTGTTTGATGTAATAAAGAACTTTAAAGCTGCATGTAAGTAGGTGCCTATTCTGACAAAAAAACTCTGAAGTAACAGGGAATTGCACTAATCCTATATTATTTTTTTGACCCATGGGTGATTTGAATAGAATATCAATCAAAATGAAGAAAATAAAACCATGATTTGTTTTCATATATTGGCAGCCTTGCTTCCTAGAAACTGATAAACTTTCAGTATTTGGGAGATGCGTCTTCAACTTCAATCCCTTAGTAACAAGTAACAAAACTAGACAAAGCAATTATTATTTCTTCCTTTGAGTTTTTGTAACTTGAAACTGAAGATTTCACGGATAAGGTGAATTTCCTTTGAATTTGCTCTTTATGCAATAATTAATATATTCTTTATAAATGTGTTAACATCATATCCTGATTTCATGTAACTTCTTTGGCAAACAGAGTTCATTTCAGATAATTCTGAAATCATATCAAGATATGACACAGAGTTAACTCAAATACATTTCAAGTAATGTCATTGCATCAAGATATGATTTCAAATGTGGTGTTAACTCTGTTTGCAAAATATATAAATGTGGTGTTTGATTCAAATATGATGTTAACTCTGAATGCATGCCAACCACCACATATGCAGTAATTAATATATTCTTCAATGGATCCAGTAAATGATGTTAACACATTTATATTTTTTCACTTTGAATACATATTTGTCACCTTGAATATGTTTGCATGTAATTAATGTATTCGAAGAGTTTTTCTCTAATTTTACATATATAGTTGTTACTTTGAATACATAGTTGTCACTTTGAATACATATTTGTCACCTCTAATGAATACATGATATTATGTTAACACATTTATAGTTTCAGAAATCCTCCTTTTCTCTAATTACATTTCAGGTAATGTGGTTGCATCAAGATATGATTTCAAATGTGGTGTTAACTCTGTTTGCTAAATATATAAATATGGTGTTTGATTCAAATATGATGTTAACTCTGAATGCATGCCAACCACCACATATGCAGTAATTAATATAATCTTCAATGAATCCAGGATATGATGTTAACACATTTATAGTTTTTCACTTTGAATACCTATTTGTCACCTTGAATATGATTGTCTCTGAAATCATATATGCAGTAATTAATGTATTCAAAGAGTATTTCACTTTGAATATATATGCAGTAATTAATGTATTCAAATAGTATTTTGTCATCCAGGATATGACAAATATGTATTAATACATCTATTATACAATTTAGGGATGTTATCAAGACAATTTGGATAAGAGTTGTTGGATAAGAGATTTTGGTTAAGAGAATATGGATAAGAGAATTTGGATAAGGGATAACAGAATTTGGGTAATTGGGTAATACATTTTGTTGTTGTATGTTGAATATGAGTTATGAGAAATTGGGAGAAGAGAAATTGGGTTTTGAATTTTGTATAAGGGTTGGTTGAGATTTAATCTTGATGATGAATGAATGGTTGAGATGAGAAAACTTGAATTTTGGGGGGAAATTTGTTTAGAGGGGGAAAACCAAAAATTTGAAAAAGCTAACTTAACTCTCACCAAAAAAATGTTCAGCCTCATCTCATCCGAAAACAAACACAGCCCGTGATCTGAATGGAGCGGCTTCGGCAATTTGGGCACTTGCTTTTCTCTTTCGCTGAAGGAAACGACGAAGTTGTAGAGAGAAATCGATCTCTATTTCGCTTTTCTCAATTTCATTCTCTCCCTATCCCACTTCAAAATCTCAGTTTTGTTTCCATCCATCTATTTTGAGGTGAGTTCTAGCCTCAGATCAACGGATCCTTGCATCAAATTTGCTTCTTTGATCGGGGAAAAAAAATCAGTTTTTGGTGCTTTAATCGAAGTGTGTAATGCTTACTTCATTGTAATTTTTGTTGGTTTTTGCAGTGTTTTGCAGTTTGTAGTTCGAGGATGGACTCTATGATTGTGTGCAAATCTGTAGCTCGATTCCAGTAAGATCACTGCCGCCTTATACTTTAAAATTAGAAATTTTTATGTTTTTCTTGTTTTTCTGGTGGATTTCTCTCACATGCAAAGAAAATTCACATGCAATGTTTTTTAAATGGCGTATTTAATTTGACCCAAAAATTCCTAATTCAGTAAATTTGGTTCTTTGAACAATGATTATGTGGGTTGTTTCTTCGTCGAGTGTCATTGGATGCTTGAGTGGTGAAGTGAGGGTTAGAGGAGGTGATGGCAGGTGAAGGCTGATGGCCAAATCCATATCCTCATGGCTACTTTCAGTCACGAAATGAAGGTGCACACAACATGTTTGTTGAATTGCCATTAGGCAATTTAAGCATGATCCTATTCTAAAATAAGTGTGTCTGGTCATGGTGTTTTTTATTTGCATGGAATCTTGATCAGAGAATTGATTATAGTTGTATTTGTGTAATCATATGAGCATTTTTACAGGAAAGCTATCTGGTTTCCCCGAATGTGAAGGGAAATGGTATAGAATCATGAGTGTAATATGTATATTGACCTTGATCATTTGCTTCCTACTTAATAGACCTTGGTATCTATGAAATTTCTTAGTTAATATATGTTGCAATCTGATGGTTGGCATTTTTCCCCTTAATTTATGAAAAAAATTAATTTACTAATTTGGTTTGTTTGCTGTTTGTGTTCAATCTGTAGGCAAGTTTTTCATTGCCGTGACCATTCTCATGCTTGGAGATCTTTACGCAAGACGCCTCTATGACGATAAGAAGGCCGTTCCCATTGAGTTCTTACATGATTACTATCGGATTTAATCAATTTGATAATTTTTTTTGAACTGTAACCATATACTTGTACTTTTCTTTGCAAATAATATTTACTAAATTAGGAATTTTTGGGTCAGATTAAATATGCCATTAAAAAATATTGCACAATGTCAATTAATTTAGTTTGTGGCACTAGGATTAATGTGTTCGGAAGTTATTTGCCTGAATTAATAGTTATCACCGTAGGAGAAGAAAATCTAATTGTCGAGGCAATGTGTGCATGCTCATGTCATAAGGAAATCTAAGTCATGAAAATCCATAATCTAAGTCCTAAGAAAATCTGCAAGCACCATGCCGCAACAAACTTAGATACTGGAAGAGCATCTATATGGATGTTGCCATGTTTGTTTGCGGCACCAGATTTGGAAGAACATGTATATGGAAAATAACAGAACATACATTGACTTATACATGCTCTTAGTTTGTTGCCATATACATGCTCCATATATATGGAGCATGTATATGGATTTTCTTATACATTGAAAATAACAGAGCATGTATATGGAGCATGTATATGGAGCATATATATGTCAATGTATACAGAACATACATGGAAAATAACAGAGCATGTATATGGAGCATGTATATGGATTTTCTTAGTTTGTTGTGGCACTTACATTGACATATACAAGCTCCACAACAAATTTAGTTTATGGCACCAGATTATCTTAGTTCTGTTATTTTCCATGTTTGTTGCCGCAACACAATAAGAAAATCTAAGACATGATCTGATATTTGACATAATCTAAGTCCTAAGAAAATCTGCTGGCAATTGATCACATAATCTGTTATTTGCCATCATGGATTAATGTTCCACTTCCTAGAGGAAAATCTAAGTCCAATTTTTCCACACACAAAACACCACCATGAATATCCTAAGGAAATCTTCAACTCATACAAGAAACTACTATGATAATGCAATGCATCTTCATGAAATTTCCTACGGATTTGATTGCTAGATCATGGTTGTTTCAGAGTGTTTTCTCACTACAAAAGCGTTGACCGTGGACTACCCAGTCAACGTGGTCAAGGGGCCGACTTGGGTCCGTCCGGTGCGTCGAGTCTGTGCAGACGCGTCGCGAATCGGAGTTGCGGATGACGTGGAGCACGTCGGCTGGGCCGGGTCTGGATCCTCGGCCACAAGGGGGGTGAGGGGAAGCCTCGACCCGGTGTGAGACGCTCGGCCTCGGACAGTCGGATGACGAGGGGTAGCCTTGGCGCCTCGTGAGCGGAGGGGAAGCCTCGGCTCGGACGGACGTGCTCAGCCTCGGTCGGTCGGACGACGAGGGGTAGCCTCTGTCGTCTTGCTTGATACGTGGCCGGCGTGGGGCGGAGGGGAAGCCTCGGCCCGTGGATCTGACGTCCTCCTGCGCAGACGAGAACACTTGTCAGGGGGCCGGACCTTGGTTCCGGCCAAATCCCCTCCGATGCCTAAGTCAGACGATGATCTGAAAGAGGAGGCTCGGCGGAGATGGTTCGACTCGAGAGGAGATCGGAACAACGTCTACCGGCGCGAGCGGGGGAGGAAGGAGATGAAGTGGGGGAACTAGGTCGTTGATGGAGTACCTTAGGTTTAGTTACCTCAGATGCGGTCCCCTGTCCAGTCGTCCTTCTAGCCCTTTTATAGACCTCCCGTCGTGATTGCCCATGACTCACGTCCCTCGTCCGCCCCTAATCGTGCCCCCTCAATCTGCCTCCCCTTCACCGCTCCCTGTGCCATCCCAGCACCTCCCCATAACGGCCATTAAGTGGTAGCGGGCCTGGGGGAACAGTTATCGCTGGAGTGGGCGAGTGACTTGCGCGTTATCGGGGCCGGGTCGGATCGATATTCGGGGGTCCTCTATAGGGCCTTATCGGGCGGGCCTGATCACGCAGATGGGCTTCTGATCGACAGTCGGGTTTCTGGGCTAGTGTCTTTCGAGCTTCGTTTGGTAGGCTTGTGCCTCCCGTGGCTTCGCGTAGTAGGCTGTGCCTTTGGGCCCATGCTGTTGGGCCTTCGCAAAACAGACGTATCAATTGCCCCCATCGGTGGGGCCGATCGGCCTTGGCCGGCTCGGTTCGACCGATGTGATGTCTGGGATTTTGAGTGGCGCGTCAGTCGAGGCACGGTCATAAATGAAGGTTATGATGGGGCGGACCGATTGGACTTCTCTTGGCACCGATTTCAAAACGCCGTCGGCTCTTTGGGGCCTGTCACGCGTTCCTGTCAGGCGTTTCGAATTCGCCCCTGGGTCTTGTATATAAGATCCCCGGCTGCGTTGATCCCGACCTCTTCGCTCTTCCCTCTGTTCCGGGCTTTCCACAAACTCGGAGTCTCCCGCCGTCTTCGTTTCCTTGTCTTCTCCAAATTAACAAAAAAGGTAACTCCTTTCCCATCTTTTTATTATGGCTGCTCTTAGGATAGGTAGCCCTAGCCAAGGGGCGAGGGATCCTCCTGAGTCCAGGTGGGGCGGGCCTCGATCTGTGGGATCTGGTTCCTCCTCAGGGAGCCGTTTCCCCCGAGATAAAGGGAATGGAAAGCTCTTCCCAGACTATGCCGGCGATGATGTGGCGTCGGCTGCCGTGCGGCTTAATGTACCTTCGGTTGTCCTTAGAACGCCGTCGAGGACTTCTTTTCTAGCGGCTGCGGAGATCCGGGGAAAGTATCTCTGTTACCCGTATGATGTTCGAGTCCCTTTCATCGACGAGCGGATCTGTCTTCCGAGGAGCAATGAAGTCGGCGTCTACGTCGAGATGTTCCGCTTGGGTCTTCGTTTCCCGCTCAATCCCTTCTTCATCCAAGTCATGGAGTACCTCATGGTGCCCCTTTGCCAGTTCACCCCATGTTCAATTACGGTTCTGACAGGCTTTGTGATGCTCTGCTGCACTCGCGGTCTGAAGCCATCTCTCCCCCTTATCTTCTACTTTTATCAGGTTCAGACGGTCGGTTCAGGGTCATGGTTGCACCTCCGAGCCCGCGCGGGGAAGGAATGCCTGATCGGGCTACCCCGCTGGTCGGGGAATTGGAGCTTGGATTATGTCTTCGTGGTCTTCCTGGAGGATGCCCAGATTTTGACAGGTTGGGGAGGGTCGGGTCGGCCTTGCCCAATGTTAACCCTCTCTGAGGCCGATCAGGCGGCCGTCGCGCTGCTGTCGGCCCTCCCCTTGGAGGCGAAGTTTATCTGGCCTTTGCTGGACGACCTACTCCTGAAGGCCGTCTTGTGGTCTCCGGGTAGGTCGCTTTTTCAGTCCTGGATTGCCCCGTGGCTTACACTGATTTCGGTTTCCCTTGCAGGAATGGCTGGTCGCGAGTTCACCCGCAATGTTGATGAGCTGATTCGTCGTGGAGCCGCTCGGAGCCGAGGTAGCACCTCGGGGAGGGCACCTCAGCGGACCGTTGAGGAGGAGGTGCGCCGAGCCGAGCCCACCGTGGGCAAGGTGGTGGCCACACCTCCCGCCTCTTCCTCTGGTAGTCTCCTCCCCGGGGGGGCCACAAGGGCCGGATCCGTCCCCCCAGCCCAAGTGGCGGGGGGTAACGACGGGTCCGGTGCAGCCCCTCATGTGCTTGGCGTGCCCCCTCTTGTCCCCGAGGGTGGAGACGGTGCGAGGCGGAAGCGCTCCCCTTCGGCGCCTGCCGAGCCTCACGGGGGGAAAAGGAGGAAGGAAGGCGTGGATCCCTCCAGTCCGGTGTGCTCCGTGCCTCCGGCGGCGACCGCCGGGGATCTTCCGGTGGCCCCGACAACCACCCCCGTCGCAGCGTCTCCGCCTCCATTACCGGGAATCGGTGCCCTGTTGGCGAACAGCTCGGCCTCCCTCGAGGTCACCCCCGGGGGTTCGGTGTTTGTCGACCGAGCCCTGGCTCAGCAGTTCGCCGAGGGCTCCGTCCTCCCCCGGGACCGTAGTCTCCTCGAGAGGATCCCCGCCGACAACGTGTCAGACTCCTTGGTCTGGATCCTTCAACATGTTTGGCTATCCTGCTGTCCTTTCCTTTCCTTCGCTCTCTTCTTGGCTCATGTCTTGTCTTTCAGGGTTCAACGCTCGCTGTTGAGTCGCAGCGTCGAGCCGTCCGTTTGAGGGAGCGGGAGGAGTCCTCTGTGAGGGCCTACGAGCGGGCCGGGGCGGCGGAGGTAGCTGCGGTGGAGGCCCAGATGGAGTCTCGGCAACTCAAACTCCGGGTGGCCGAGCTAGAGGGACGAGTGGATGACCTCCATGGAAAGTTGGAGGACGCTCGGCAGTCGGCCGAGGAAGCGGCGGAGTTGTTCCGCCTGGAGAGGGAGGAGCTTCAGAGGGAAATGTCGGATCGGCGTCAGGTGGCACGGTTTGCGGAGGAGGTGGAGAGGGGCATCGTCGGGACTTGGGGGGGAGGATCTTCGAGGTCCTCAGGGAAGCCTTCGGTACATATGAAGGCCTTATCGGCCCCCGGATCGTCGAAGTCGTCCAGTCCTCCTTCCGGGATTGTGCAGAGCGAGTCCAGCAAGCTCCTCCGCCTGTCGATCCCCCTCGCTCCGAGCAGGGTGAGGCGCCCGAGGATGCGTCCTCTCGAGCCCAGGCCCCCTAGGTCGTCCTTCCCGGCCTGTCATCCTTGTCTTTATCCTGAAATTTTTTAGCATCCGCTTTGCTTTGGGCCGGTCTACTTGAAATGGATCCCCGGCCCCGCAATCTCCATTGGCCTCTTTACCGGTTCTCTGCTTCGGAATGAACAATTGCAAATTGCAAGGATGATCGCCTAAGCCAGCAACTTTGTGTTCTTGGTCGGCAAGTTTTGCTCTGCCGGCGTTACCCTATTTTCCGTAGGTGACGAATATTGTTGTCCGCCGAGAGCGGATTATTTGTTAAGGAGGTTTCTCCACTTCGATTTCCTGTAAATAAGACACACTTTTGTACCTTGGTTAATTGTTGGAAATGAAATTGACTTACTTGAATTTCCCGCGCATTTTGCTTTGTTGCTGCGGGCTCGGCTCCTCTGCTGATGGTGGTCGCTTGCTTCCTTTCTCTGGGAGGTTGCCCCTTGCCCCTCGAGTGGACAAGTCGGTTGGCGTCCTTGATGGCTGGGGGGAGATGCCCCCAGTTTTATGAACAACGGAGTCGGTCAGCGGGGGTGTAGCTCCTCGACGTAGGACCGGTCGGCGTCGGCGTTGGCTGGGGGGGATTGCCCCCAGACTTACGAGTGGAGGAGTCGGTCGGCGAGGGCGAAGCTCCTTGGCTTAAGACCGGTCGACGTCTGTGCTGGCTGGGGGGATTGCCCCAGACTTGCGAGCAAGGGAGTCGGTCGGCGAGGGCGAAGCTCCTCGGCTTAGGACCAGTCGGCGTCTGTGCTGGCTGGGGGGATTGCCCCCAGACTTACAAGCGAGGGAGTCGGTCGGCGAGGGCGAAGCTCCTCGGCTTAGGACCGGTCGGCGTCTGCGCTGGCTGGGGGGATTGCCCCCAGACTTACAAGCGGTGGAGTCGGTCAGCGAGGGCGAAGCTCCTCGGCTTAGGACCGGTCGGCGTCTGTGCTGGCTGGGGGAATTGTCCCCAGACTTACGAGCGGTGGAGCCGCTCGGCGAGGGTGAAGCTCCTCGGCTTAGGACCGGTTTTGATTGACCCCCCATCCGGTTAGGTGGCGGTCTTCACTCTTATGCACCCTTAGCGAAATGTTGATTCCGTTGGAGATGAGGAAAAGATAAAGGGAATGCATTTGTACTATTAAAGGTCCTATTGGACTAGTACATTTGGAGGAAAAGAGAAGGAAATAAAGCTAGACGGAGGAATGTAAACCTAGATAATCTCCTCCTGACTAGGCTGCGACTGGGGGGAGGGGCCTCGCTTGCTCACTCTATGATGCGGAGGGGTCCTTGGACGGTGTTGACCTTCTTCCCCTTGTCCGGATGCATGGAGGTTCCCTCTCCGTGGGCCGACTCATCGGCTAAGTTCCTTGCGTGCCCTCGGCTCATCAGCTTCTCAATGTCCTTCTTCAGGTGCCAGCAGTCTTCTGTGTCGTGGCCGTTGTCCTTGTGGTATTTGCAATACTTTTCCCCATTTTCCCCCCCTCTTTTCGTCTTCGGCGGGGGGCGATCAGCGCGCTCTTCCTTCTGCACTTGAGCGAGGACGGCGTCTGGGGTGGCGTTCCGCGTACCTTCTCCTCGCTGCCTGTTTCTCGTCCTCTTCTCGGTCCGATACCCTTCGGGGCTGTGGCGCTCGCTATCGCCACGTTTGGTCCCTCGTCTGGCCTTTCCTGCCTCGATGGCCAAGGTCTCCTCAATCAACATGAAGCGCTCGGCCCTCGCCATGATCCTAGGGAGGTCTTTCGGGGGATCATTATGCAGAGACTTCTTCAAGCCTCTATGACGCAGCCCTTTCTTTAGGGCCGTTTGGACAACAAGATCGGGAGGGCTGTTTACGTTCAGCCGCTCCGCGTTGAAGCGGCACATAAATTGTCGGAGCGGCTCGGTCGGGCCCTGCACTATGATAAACAAATGTTCAGCATCAGGCATTACCTGTCGCCCTGCCTTGAACTGTTTGCAGAACAGCTGGGTGAGTTCCTCGAAGCTGTCAATGGAGCGGCTGGGCAGACTGCAGTACCAAGTTCTCGCCGCTCCCCTGAGGGTCGAGTAAAAGCCCCTGCAGAGCAGGGTGTCATCGGCTCCTTGAAAGGACATGTCCCCCTCGTAGTCCATCACATGGTTCCCTGGATCTCCTATCCCGTCGTACTTCCCCAGCACTGGGATCTTGAATCGAGAGGGGACCCGCGCTTCGGTTATTCTCCGCGACAGGGTGCACCGGTCTCCGTGGATGCCTCCGGGGATCCGACACCCGCCTACCTCAGGCTTGTTCGGTTGGGGAGGCGGCACAGGTGCTGGCTGGGCTGGCTCCACGGCCCTCGCCACACTGGGGGTGGGGCTGATCCGGCGTTCCCGGCTCCTCCGGCGGGAGCTCCCGCTTCGCCGTGATCGGTCCCTCGAGTGTTGCCGATCACTCCTTCTGCGGTGGGGTGATCGTGACCGACGAGACGACGCAGTCACCGATTCGTCCCCCGTGTATTCAGTACCCCTCCTGCTCCTTTCGCGATGAGAGGAAGAGGCGCGTGATCTCGCCTGGTGGAAGCCGGGCAGTATGAACCGACGCTCCGGGTTCGGTCCTCGGTTTCCGTGGTCAGCGACCACAGCGGACCACAGGAGCGGTGGGCCCCTCCCAGCGATGGCCGTCGCCCAACACGTCTCCGTTGGCTGGCGCGGTGCCGACGAGCTGCTGTACCGTCGTGACCAGTGTCTGAATGTTCGCGTTGGTCTCCTGTGCCAGGGCACGGATTTGCTCCTGCGTGGCCGGCTCGGTCTCGCCCGTCTCTTCGGCTGATGGGGCGTGGTGATTGCCGTTGGGTGCGCCTTCAAGGTTGCTGTTGGGTGCGCCATTTCCCTCCTCCGGGATGGGGGGCATGCGTCTCTTCCCGTTGCAGGTGCGTGCCATTGCAGATGTGGTTTGTTTTTTTGTGGGATGGTTTGTTCCCACAGACGACGCCAGATGTTTCAGAGTGTTTTCTCACTACAAAAGCGTTGACCGTGGACTACCCGGTCAACGTGGTCAAGGGGCCGACTTGGGTCCCTTGGGTGCGTCGAGTCTGTGCAGACGTGGCGCGAATCGGAGTTACGGATGACGTGGAGCACGTCGGCTGGGCCGGGTCTAGATCCTCGGCCACAAGGGGGGTGAGGGGAAGCCTCGACCCGGTGTGAGATGCTCGGCCTCGGACAGTCGGATGACGAGGGGTAGCCTCGGCGCCTCGTGAGCGGAGGGGAAGCCTCGGCTCGGACGGACGTGCTCGGCCTTGGTCGGTCGAACGACGAGGGGTAGCCTCTGTCGTCTTGCTTGATACGTGGCCGGCGTGGGGCAGAGGGGAAGCCTCGGCCCGTGGATCTGATGTCCTCCTGCGCAGACGAGAACACTCGTCAGGGGGGCCGGACCTTGGTTCCGGCCAAATCCCCTCTGATGCCTAAGTCAGACGATGATCTGAAAGAGGAGGCTCGGCAGAGACGGTTCGACTCGAGAGGAGATCGGAACAACGTCTACCGGCGTGAGCGGGGGAGGAAGGAGATGAAGTGGGGGAACTAGGTCGTTGATGGAGTACCTTAGGTTTTAGTTACCTCAGATGCGGTCCCCTGTCCAGTCGTCCTTCTAGCCCTTTTATAGACCTCCCGTCGTGATTGCCCATGACTCACGTCCCTCGTCCGCCCCTAATCGCGCCCCCTCAATCCGCCTCCCCTTCGCCGCTCCCTGCGCCATCCCAGCACCTCCCCATAACGGCCATTAAGTGGTAGCGGGCCTGGGGGAACGGTTATCGCTGGAGTGGGCGAGTGACTTGTGCATTATCGGGGCCGGGTCGGATCGATATTCGGGGGTCCTCTATAGGGCCTTGTCGGGCGGGCCTGATCGTGCAGATGGGCATCTGATCGACAGTCGGGTTTCTGGGCTCGTGTCTTTCGGGATTCGTTTGGTGGGCTTGGGCCTCCCGTGGCTTCGTGTAGTAGGCTGTGCCTTTGGGCCCATGCTGTTGGGCCTCCGCAAAACAGACGTATCAATGGTGAATGGTGACAACTGAATATAAAGTTTTCAAATGGTCGACGAGTAATCCTGTGAAGTATTCCACTCTAGTAGTCTGCGGATACAACTACTTCATCAAAAATCCACCAACTGGGAAAAATGGGAAGCCAATCGCCATCGTAAAATCCCTTTGTTTTGAAACTTGAATGGATTTGAAACATTATCTTGTAATCAATTATCCTGGAAAAATAACCCAATGCTCGCTAAGTTATCAGAACACCCATAGAATAATGAAAAAAAAATTATCGTTTTCTCTTTTTACTTTGAGTTCAAAATATTAATTAGGTACATACTGCTAAAGCTTTACAATGAGTATATTTGAACTCATCTCATTTTCATTTGCAATTTTTTTCATTTTCTTTCAACATTTTCAACATTTTACCTTTAATCTGAATGCATTAATGCTTAAAGGAGACTGAAAACACAGGTTTTAGTAACATTTTCAACATTTTCAACATTTTGACTCGAATCATTTTGGGCAGTTTCATTATTCAAACATTTTGGAATAATGCAACCTGAATTTGTTACTTCAATGAGACATTTTCAACATTTTAAATTATCAACATTTAAATTAGTAACATTTTCAACAGTTTCATTATCATTTTCATTATCAGTTTCATTATTGGTTTCATTAGTGACATAAGTTCTCATAGCATTTTATCAGAACACCCATAGAACAATGAAAAAACTTATCATTTTCTTTTTTTACTTTGAATTCAAACATATTAATTAGTTACATACTGCTAAAGCTTTACAATGAATATGTTTGAACTCATCTCATTTTCATTTGCAAGCTTTATCATTTTCTTTCAACATTTTCAACATTTTGCCTTTAATCTGAATGCATTAATGTCTAAAGGAGACTGAAAACCCTTGTTTTAGTAACATTTTCAACATTTTGACTTGAATCATTTTGGGCAGTTTCATTATTCAAACATTTTGGAATAATGCAACCTGACTTAGTTACTTGAATTAGACATTTTCAACATTTTAAATTATCAACATTTAAATTAGTAACATTTACAACAGTTTCTTTAACCAAACAACATGAGACAATTTCATCATTTGAAATTATCACAAGCTATTTCATTATTCAAACTGTTAATGCTAATGCATTAACATTTTGCATTACGTTTTGCCATGAATTAACTTGAATAAGCTTTTTCATGATGTAACTAAAACCTGGGGACATAATTAACAACTTTTCAACATATTAAAAACTAATGTAACTAATGTTAACAACTTTTCCTGGATGTATCTAATGTTAACAGGTTTTAATATGTTGAAGGCATTCAATATATTAGTACAGGATAGTTGAGCATAGTTGCCAAGATAAAATGAGTGTTTGATAGGTATTATTATATCCATTCCTGATATGTATTATTAGATTAGATTTAGAGGACTATATTATTACATGATTCTGTTTAGAGATAACTTAGAAACAGAATTGAAATCCAACACATTGATAACTTAGAATGAGTGTTTGATATGTATTATTATATCCATTCCTGATATGTATTATAAGATTAGATTTAGAGGACTATATTATTACATGATTCTGTTTAGAGATAACTTAGAAATCAGCATTTTTTAGTTCTGTTTTTTTGTATAATGGATTATCACATTGATAACATGCTAATTTGATAACTTGGATTATAAACAGAACTGAAATCCATATTGTTTTATATCAAAAAAATTGGCTTATCACATTGAAATCAACATTAAAAAATTGGATGACTTAGAATCCATTATCACATTGTTTAGAGATAACTTAGAAACAGAACTAAAATCAGCATGTTATAAACTGAACTGGAATTGCATTATCACATTGTTCTGGAGCATTCATGTTTTACTTACAGTATGATAGAGATATCTAAGGATTTCATTTGCATTTGCATTATAATATTCAAACATCAAATATTACATGACAAATTGGATTTCTCATTGGATAACTGTATTAGGACATCTAATCATATCAAACACAATTAGATGTCATGGATGATGTTACAACTCAAACACTCCAACTCAAACAAGGTTCACATGAAAGATAATGTTTTTGATATAAAATTTTTTTGATATTAATTTTTTTATATACAGTTCATGATATAAAAATTCAGGATATAGAGTTTATGATATAAATTTCTTTATACCTGTCATGGTTTCTATAGATTGCATGTGAGCTGTTTCATTGAAATGTTTTCATTTGGTCCAAGGACATGTACATTTATTTATTAACAGTTTTTAAGCTGATATAAATCTATGGGAGAAAATTTTAGATTAATTCTGATATAAATTTGTTAACATAGAATCCGTTTGGATTTTTTTTCCATTGTGTTAACATTAGAATTTTGTTTTATACTAAAATTTGTTAACATTGGCTTATACTAAAATTTGTGTATGCTACAATAGTTTTACCTGAACTTTTCTGATAGTATCATGAAAAGCCATATGCATGAAAAGCCATTAATTTGTCTTGGATCTAATTCTAATACAATAGAATCAGTCTTGGAACTATGAAAAGCCATAGATTTGCATCAGAATTACCAAATGTTAACATCTGATCAGTCCTGGAACTAATTCTGATACTACTGCATGAAAAGGATGCATTAGAATCCGTCTTGGAACTTTGTTAACCTTTGTATCAGAATTAGTTACAGGACTGATACAAATTTTAGTATAAAACAAATTTGTTAACCTATAATCAGTTCTGATGCAGAACTCGAAGAAATAAAGAACATGAGCAGGCAGGAGTATGTTGCTCATTTGTGAAGGTGAATTCAATCTACAACCTTTTCCATAGTTTTTGCATGCACGCTTTTTGATTGGATTTGTTTCGTGATGATCTATGATCATGCTTGCAAGAAAGGCAATGGATTAACACGAGGGGCTTCGATCTATAGAGGAGTAACAAGGTGATGTTGATCCCCAAGAATTTTTAGATATATTTAGTATTTTTGTATTCTGAATAGTGATATTTTTCATCAAAAGGATGCCACATACTGCTTATTTGCATCACACACTCTCAGTAGTCCACTCATCTCCCCACCATCATTCCATCATCGCCCTATGTGATAGAAAGAGGTGTCCATTAATTTTAATGTTGTGCCATATTTTTTTTCTCGCGTAAAGGAGGAAGCAACTCATTATATTCTTCTCAAAAAAAATTTTGCTCACATCTCATCAAGCGATGTAATTTTTTTGCTCACGGATTTAATCTTAAGCGGTTCATGGCTCAATTTTTTCTCACGCAGAGTAGGAAGCAGCCCATCCTGATCTTCTCAAAAAGGTTTTTGCTCACGGCTCATCAAGACAAGTAATTTTTTTGCTCTTCCAAATTTATGCATTGGCAGCATGTAAATATAGGAATGAGAGATGCCAGAACTCTTATGGCCATGATTTTATTGAACTGTAATTCATATGTTGAACTCTTAAATGAATCTCAATCTAAAGAGGTGAAAAGGAATTCATTCAAGATTAAACATTTATTTCTGTGGATAATCATGATTGCTGGTTAGTCCTAAGATCTGTAAGGCAATGATATGAACTGGGAACCTGTAGGATATGTTAAAGGCCATGCTTTAGGTTTAAGTACAATGTATGGATGGCTCTCATGTAACTTGAATTTACATTTCTACGGTAGTTGTTCCTTGCTACATATCTACATGGACTTGTGGCAAGGTCTTTGTCACGTATCTGATGTAATGTAGGATGAATTTGAATCTAGCTTACCCTGGTCGGACTAAGACATTTGCCCTGTATGATCCTACCATAAAAACTGTGAAAATCATAACATCAGAACCCTTAAAAGAAAATGATTCTCTTCCAAAATAATTGTTTATTTTATTTTACTTATTTATATCTATTTAGATTGTGTTCTTTATTGTTAAGCAATTCTAGGTCCTCAGTTTCCTGATATTCATTGGATTAGGGTGTAATTGAAGGTTAATTTAAGAATGTGGATTTTGCCTCTCCATCGGACCGGTAAAATTTTCATTCTAAGAATTTTGACAATTGACACATCATACGAACAACCACATATGATAAAGTAGAGTATTTATTGCTCCAAATACAATATTGTATGATCATTTTTTTGACATTGTTATATTTTTTTTAGTTTTCTTTCCATGCCTCTGGAATTTCCTAATATGGCCATTTGCGCCCTTGCGATAAGCTTCGTTATTATTATCTTAGTTTGGGTAAATTGTGCTCAGATCACATGTTCTATGTATATTGTGTAACTTAACACAGTAATGGCAATGAGTTCGGGTAAATTCATTACATGTTCTGTGTAGATTGTGTAACTTAACACAATAAACTCAATTCGATAGAGTTGGAATTAAATTGGAATGTAGAAATGTGGAGTTGTTTTTAGTTTTTCTTTCATTTTTTACTTTGGTATAAAGATAATGTCGCAAAAAAAAAACTTACCCAAACTTTGCAGGCATGGGGGTCCATTGGGATTTTTGTGTTTCCAGTCTGTGTAGTAATATTACTTAAAATTGGTTAGAATTGGTTAAAATTGATTGAAGGTGTGTTAATAAATTGGTTATCAATTGCCCTAGGTATCAGTTGCAATATTAGTTGCAATATCAATTTCCGATTTCAATTGATCATGCATGTATCAATTGCAATATTATTGGTTATACTGCTAATTCTTGGTTGCTAATTCTTGGTTGTGCTTTCCCTTCACTTACATTTTAATTGTTATCAAATAATTTTTTATCTCTATTATGTAGAATATTAAATGGTGCACCTAACTCCAAAACAGGAAACCCTGGGCTCCTTAGTATGGCTGAGCAAAGAATGCAATGATGAACTTGGGAACAACAATGCTTATTGGTGCTGCTGGGTTTGGTGGAATGCATCCTCAGATGATCAACTTCCAAGGATGCAATGATGAACTTGGGAGCAGAAATGCTTATTGGTGCTGCTGGGTTTAGTGGAATGCATCCTCAGATGACCAACTTCCAAGGTATTAGAACAACAATCCATCAGCCACGGTGATGAATCATAAAGCTCTTGATAACACCATGATGAAATCACTACAGCAACCTTATGCTCGGCCTCAGATTGTATGCAATAGATCACCATAAGTCCATATTCCTACGCTTATCCCTACTATCCAAATACTTATCTTAGTGCACCTCAGCAGCAGCCAAGGAATGGAGAATTTGGTGCCGATCTATTCAATGATGAGTATTCTTGTAGTTGTTCTGTGATATGAATGTTGAAAGTAAAATTTAGAGTTTTAGTATTGGTGTTTTAAGTATTTTTCTAAAGCACTTGGTCGGTTTTTTTTGTTAATATGGAATATTTTTGTAACTTCTGTGTTAGCACTGATTGCTTTTTGTGTTTGGGGTCTGTGATTTGTTTTGTGTTGTGTGGGCTTCTATCGGCCCTAATTATCTGAAGGGATTTGCTTAGAGGATATATGGTGGTCAACTAGGGTATAGTGTGTACGCTTGTCTCCCATGGATTATCATGACTTGAATAGAATCTGGCAACAATCCCATTTGACAAGCTTATGTTTAGTCCTTTTTGAGAGAGTTGAGGTATGGTTTTCTTGATCATTATGGACAAGGGCCTTCTAGGCTCAGGAAAACTACTTTATATTTGGCATATTTTCAAAAAAAAACCAGATAGTTGCACATGTTTTCAAAAAGCCAGTGTAATGATTTTCAGACTAGGTGTTTGCTAACCTAAACTATGATGTTGATGAATGGGATCGGGAAGAATTGCAGTTTTAGATTGATGGCCACTAATTTACCTCACAATTACATCAATGAGCTCCCTTATTCTTGTACAATACATCCTATAGATAACAATGAGAACCACTCAGCAGAATGAAGAAACTACTCATTGACATGTATTTCATGTAGGAGACACTCCACCAATTAGGAACTCTGGGAATAATGCCTATAATCGTGTGAAGTGCAAGGTATATAAGGGAGGTGATGTCCAGAATTTACAGGATTGAAGCTGGTTATAGGCAATGTCTCAGTACAACCTACCGACTTAAGACTATTTTGTGCTATGTCTGGAGAAGTGATTCAAATTATAGGCACGAAGAATCATATGGAATCAACTCCAGATTTTTTTTCGTAGGGAATGAAACCTCAAGACCAAGATATGATAAAACACGTAATAATGTGACAACCGAGCTGAGTAGCACATTGATACACAAGCAGCTGAGTAGCATTGGGTAACTTCCAGGTTTCCAATCTTGGGCAATTTGTTGAGAGCAGAATTTGGTCTGCGAAATATCTGATAAATTTTTCTCAGAACTAGAGAACTCAGCCACTGGTTCTTAAGGAGAATAAGCATGAAGATGATCAATAAATTGAACATATCAAATTTCTCATAGGCCACGACCGGAGTTTGGGTAAACTGATGCATAATACAAAATTGAATAGCTGCATATAATTGCTTCAACAATGTTAATATAATTTAAAATTCACATTGACATCCCCAGACACAGCCCTGGAAACTTTATGCACTCCCCACAAGTTTTTCACAAGCAGTAACATTGAATGCCTTGACGGCCTGGGACCTTGAAACCCCTGCCTGCGTCATTACAAGCTCAACGTCATTATAAACCCTTGCCTGCATGTGATCCTCTGTCTAAACTCGAAAGTTATCAAAATTATAACCAATATCAGTATGCAAACTCTGTAGTACTTGAATTTCTAGAATGCAACGGTTAAACTCAAATCAAGGAACAACTAATAACTCAAATCAATGTGTCTTACTGCATGAAATGGCGAAAAATGGACAAATCTGGCCACATGCAGTCAAATGATACCAATAAATTCTCAATATGATAAACAATTTTTCCAGTAAACTAACGCAAAATAACTCAAAATTTTTCCAGCATACTAACTCAAGCTGGATAAATGCAGTCAATAATTTCCTTAAAAAACAAACTCAAAATGCATACATACCTCAAAATGATACCAACAATTTCCTGTAAGAATGAAAGCAGGCACACGTTGTTGAGATCAGAGCAAATGGAATACTGAATAGAATCAACAAGTTGTTTTATAGAATAGATAAGAGCATAAGTTGTTTAGAATGAAAGCAGGTACAAACAGACACAAGTTATTTTACTGCATAGAATCAACACAAGTTCTTCTTTGGAATACAAGCCATAAACAGACGAGAACATTGCCAGCAAATGTAACCAGTGATCACTACATCTCTACAAAATTTTACCAGGCAAAATTTTCCAAAACAATTCCCATCATTTTACCTTCGTACCTGCAGTTTGGTTACAAAAAATTTTCCTTGTTAGTATTTTAAATGCAACGAACCAAATCAAATATTTAGAATTTGATGGAAGATTGTGTCATACCGAAGGTGTTCGCGTCGAAACTAAATTTTTGTTCATTTAAATTTTGGAGGGGGTAATAATTTTTGTGGAGAACAAAGATTTTGAGGAGATATCTTAAATGAACCGTTTGTGAGATCACGGGTTATGACTATCTATACATTTCACAACCTGTCACGCCCCGCTTCCCAAAAATATGGAGGCGAAGCGTGAGAATGTCTGCTCAGACTTGAAGCTGCAAAGCTGCAAGTCCGATAAGCGTCAATCAAATTTAAAACTGCAGGTCCTTGCAACGCGAACGAAAAAAAGATAATAATAATGAAATGAGACAAAGAGATATCTCAGAATATCCATAAAATAAGTTTCAACATCACAGAAAAAGCCACCAGGCTAAAAGAAAAGAGTCTAAAGGCCCAAACATGGCCAACAAAAGTACAACGTACAAAGTAAAGGTGCCGCGCACCGACAACTAACAACTTAGCCTAAAACAAAAGGAAGCTCAGCAAAGGGGCTCCGGTGTCCACAAAACTCCTCCTGGGCAATCATGGACTCAGACTCAGCATCAGCAACACATCACGTACTCAGCAACGGTCTCTGGCTCAGGGTCTAACATGTGACACCCAAAAGAGCAATGGGCACATGTCAGCAAGTCTACAAGAGACTTGTGCAAGGAAACTGAAAGTAGCAAAAGAAAAGCAACCTAGCAGTTCTAGCATGATGCGATGACATGGCAGTTAAAGTATGAGTGCAACAAGTAAGGTAAAGTAAAGTAAAGTACGAGCATGGCATTTAAACATGGCATGGATGACAAGTTATACAAGTAACACTCACTATTACAAGACAAGTAAAGTAAGCACCTCGTGCACAGAGATTCCGCCTTCTGGCTAGAGTGGCTGATCGGGCCACTCCTAAGCTCAGGTGACCGTTTATCCCTACCCCTCCACGTGTATCGAGCCAGGGCCTTACCCCCGAACATGGAATGCTCGCTTCTGGATCACAAGCCAGGAAGTGTTTTAACAAGTATGGCCTAGGGGTGCACCTAGCCAGAAACACGGAAACACAGATTGTACAAGTATTTTGTAGTGTGTGCTACGATGCAACAATCAATTTGGATGACATGTAAGATGCAATGCATGGCAGTTAAAAGTGCGTACAGATAAGGAAAGTAAACGTGACAGTTTAGTATGCATGATTAACAAGGTTAAAGAGTTGGATCTAGCTTCGTTGTCAAGCTAGATCAATTTAGGTGACGGATCTAGTTTTGTTGTCAAACTAGATCAAGTAGGCGTCTAGCCAGCTATCATTTCACTGACTAGTCTCTTTTACTCTGAAAACAAGGAAGTGGCCTAAAAACATGGCCCTATACAAGAGTTGGCAAGTTTCACTTGCCTGAAGAGGGACGTGCTAATAGTCACAAGATCAAGGAGTCCAGTTCTGCCTACGTGCTCAAACACCAATCATTACACCAACCTACAGTCCCATATTCATTATCTTCAATTAGTGAATTAACCAACACAATAAAATTACAGTTTTTATCTTATTAACATGCGGTGTGGGCTCCTACGGTTCAGATATACCTTAACACAACGTGAGAGCTACTCTGACGTCGGGTAGCAACGTCAGGGGTTGGATTCCTGTAACATGAACGGTACGGGACGAAGGATACCCTGTGATAAGACACGTGCACGAATAAGTTCGTAACAACGGACTAGAATTATTGAACAACCTTAAAACGTCTAATGATCCGATTTTAATTAAGCTCTCCACCCTAAAATGGGTCCACATCAATATTAACGTACGTTAAGTTACTAACACATTAACATTTATTATAAAAAGGATATTAGTGAATTACTGATACCACATCAGACTTCGCACAATTTATTTGTAACTAATTCTAACACATATAAATAAACACAACGTAGGTACCTACACTGGTCACGCACCCAATTACCCACAGTTCACTCACAATTCCCAAAGTTTATAACATACACAGTGCAATATCCTTATACCTGTATGTTGTGATTTCTATACCCCTATGTTCATGCACTTATTTAGTATTAAGAAATATTAACAACTAGGGACTTACAGCTTGTTTGATTGCAGATGGGGGGTTCGAGGAGGGAGGTCGGAGAGGAGCTTGACCGGAGGCCGTCGGGGAGAAGAGGGCTCGGCTTGGGTCCGACAGGGACGAGGTCGAGGGGATTGTCAAGCGGCGCAAGGAGAGGCCATTGTCGCCGCGACAGCGCGTCGGGGTTCAGTTACGTCGCTGACAGCACCTAGAGCAGCGAACGTCGATGAGCAGCGGTTGCAAGGGGGTCAGGTCGACGCGGGGTGGGCCGCCGTGGCCTGATCGGTGCTGCCCGGCGCCGTGGCCAGCGTCGCTGGGCGCATCTTGCCGTGCTGCGGAGAATGGCAGCGGGGCGTGATCACGGCGGGGGTACTGGCCGGTGCAGCCGCCGGAGGGGAATCTGACGGCGCGGGGAAGGCCGTCGGGGTAACGGCTGTTCGAAGAACAGTGCCACAGCGGGTCGGGGTCATCAACAACGCCTGGGCACGTCGCTTACAGCGCCTGGGCGCTGCTATCCTTCAGGCGAAGCAACTCGGAGGAAAAGGCCGGAGGGAAGGCCGGAGACAGCGCTCGGAGGCTGAGGCTCGAACGGTGAGGGGATGCGCAGGGTGGCGAGGTGGTCGGAGGTGATGAGGCCGCAGGGGAAGTCACCGTCAGTGTCTGGGTGGAGGGGAGATGGGCTTGCAAGGGGCGGTCGTCGGCGCTTTGTGTGCTGTTGCGAAAAATAGAAGAGGGCGGCGGCTCGTTTTTGATTGCTGGGAGAGGAAAATTAGCCCTAGGCCTAGGTTAAAAGAATTGGGTAGGAAGCTATTTGGTTTATATAATAATAATAGTAGGGTTTGTTTGTTTTTATTAAAAGGATTAGGTTGCAGTGCTATCCCATTGGGTTTGTACATGACAGGTCGCACAACCTCATAGGGTTAGGGTTATTTTAATAGGGGGCTGATGCATCACATGGGAGCTAGGCTAGGGCTTAGGTTAAGGTTAAATAATTTGTGGGTTATACTCAAAACTCAGGGTTAAAAATAATAATAGGCTGAACAAAAAGTGAAAATGGGTCAAACGGAGCCCTAAAATTGTGAAATAAATACTGGGACGACCGGGACGACGAAAGAAATGAAACTAAGAAGGCAGATCTCAATTTCGACGTCAAGGGACGAAATCAAAAATAGAAACACCTCCCGTCAAAAGTGAAAATCGTGACGTCTCTTCAAATAAGATCAAATCGTGGGAGAACGACCCGAGAAATGTCGTTCCAAGTTAGTGCCACAATTTAATACTCTCAGAGGCGATCACAACGACACATCACACCAAAGTGTTCACAAACAAACAAGGTCTAAAATAAACACATGCACGGTCAAAAGCATGTGCACGAACAAGGTACGATCGGGAAGCGGCCGTTACATCCTCCCCACCTTAGAATAAAGTCCGTCCTCGGACTTTCCAAATATAACTCTAGCTAGACTAGTAGCTATTCCGATCACATCATACTATATTTCAACCAGGTATAGTCATTACAAATGCTCATATATTCACTAGGTAGTCAAACAATATCACCTCTAACATGTGTATATATTCACGTACGTATTTCAATCATATGCATACATCCCCTTATATAACTACTACTTACCTAGCACAAAACGATAGTTCAGATATTCACATAAGATTAGTCTCACACTAGCAAATACAATCATTGCTCTACGTGTAGATATCTACTTATGCACAAAACAAACATGGGTATACTAATCCCTAATATTCATCCAATACCAAACATCTCAACACATATAGTCACACCATACCATTATTAAATCAAGTTCACTATATCTAATATACATTCACCACTACTATAATTTCACAATATATAGTCATTCAAATGCATGCAATTATTTCACCATACATTCACATTACATAAGGTCCTATAACTATATTCACGACACGCCACACATACCATAGTCACCAATACCTATAACTAAGCACATACTTACCCGTGCATGGTGCACACCCACACACGTTAACATTTCATTCACATATACCAATCGTACCATTATATATCCAGCACATCTACACACCTAGTTTAGCTAGCACACATACGTTCACCCAGGCAAGTCCTTAGTAATTAACTATACCACAAGACCAACACCTATAACTATATACTGGTATAGCGACTCACAGTCTTGTGCGTAGCACAACCAGGCACAAACACTCCTATCACTATTCATACATCAAGCATTGCTATATTCAAACTTCAGACATACATATCAATATACTTAGAGTATACCCACTCAAGCTTGAGTGGAACTCCATACACATATCAGAATATTCTATATACGTAACACGACATTTATACCTATACCAATACCACTCCAATATTTATACGTCTACCAATACAACCATATACATACCGTAAGTCAATCACACTTAATATTTAGTCATGCAATACTCACATAGTTCAATCACTCTATATTCCATAATAATAATACAGACATCCGCATACGTATAACTATAATACACTCCCTAATACGTACGCATTCATCGTATAGTCACACACACGTAACATATATATTCACACCATGGTCTACTACCTATAATTAGTACACCAACACCTATTCATACATAGTTAAGATGTGCAATAGTCGTGTATACCTCACGGTATGCACGCATGCAACATCCCGCAAAAGCAAGCAATACCAATCAAAATTATAATCCTACTACCATATGTACATCACCTATATACTTATGCAACAAAACATAACCACTTACGTTTAAGCACAATATATATCTACCTACGAGCACATACTCACACGTACTAATATATAGGTCATATAATAGGCCTACCCTCGTACACCTATTATTATCACTCCTAGCATACACATAGTTTCACCAATCATTTTATTTCAACCATTACAAGTATCTCTAACTACATACACAACTTAGGTACATGCACCACGACAACATAACAAGGTCCAAGGGCCTACTAACAACTTAGAGTTGACACAGACATTGACGGGCACTAAAGCCTAAGCAATAGAGGGAGGTCGAAAGCGTGACGAGGGAAAGATCGATAAGCACGAGTTCAGATAGGACGAATACAAGGAGACAGCTTGGTTAGGTGAAACAGTGATTCACTGGTGAATGTTTAGGTAGAGGAAAGAGAGATGTAGTGGTAATTGTATAGGATTGAGAAATGAAGTAACATAAGCTAAAACACGCGAAATTGAAACTGTTGTACTTCAAAAGTTGGAATCCTCGTCTGTATAAAATTTTTGGAGGTCGATAAAACGAGTTGTTCAAAATAAGTTTGAGTCGAATATTCATAATAAGAGAAAAGGTTTTATTGGCTTATCGCAAATCATTAAGAAAAGAAAGTAAATCATTCGCACGGACATTAAAGACATAATTTTTTAGAAAATTTTATACGTCAGTAATTTAATATAATGTTGTCAAAAGTTTTGAAAGTCAAAGAATGAAATCAAGTAACGGAAGAATTTAAACTCAGGTTAAATGCTTTCAAAACATTTAGGCTATGGAAAATCAATATTGAAACTTCTTTTAGAGAAATCAGGATTTGTTGAAAATAAAACTGGTTACACTAAGCTCTTAGCGTACAAGCACAACGAGCCTGGTACGGGTATAAAAATAATTGAAATTCAATTTGGTTTAGAAATTTTTTTTCTAAAAGCATGTATGGTGAGCGGAAAGAAAATAATAATGACTTAGTATAAGAATTATCAAGATCGAATAGAAAATCTTTAAAATCAAATCATGGAGGGTCTAAAGCAGGAAGTGGTTATGAAAATAGTAATTTTGCAAAAATCTGAAGTAGCGAAAATGACGAGCAAAAACCAACTTGCTGAAAGCTGAAATTCCATGTGTCTTGAAAGTATATTAAAGTAAACACGACGTATCATTCGTATAACACAAATAAGAAGAAAAATTATAAATCGAATTGGGCAAAGCAAAAGTACGGTTCAGAATAAAATTAATATGTGAAGGGACAACGCATTTACATAAGTACGAAAAATATAGGCTAGGAAAATATCATAAGCTAGTATTCGAAATTTCGACAAAAGTTTTAAAAATTTTAAATCAACGAAGGAGGATGAAGTATAAGTATATTAAAATTTGGAACAAGGTTAAACTTCGGAGAGGAGGAAGTCAAAAAATACTTTCAGGAGATTTAAGATTTGTAACTGAGGGGTTCGAAAATTGATGACGATCGTCAAGAGGCGATCTAGTGAATCGAGGCAAGAAAAATGGTCGGATGGTCACACATGCATACGCCTAGGATATGAATCAGGAAGGTCTACGGGGAGACTCCTACGGTCGACCAACTAAGTATTAAGAAGCTAAGCGCTAAGACTCTTTAAGGGGCTAGACGGTAATGAAATGCGTTCAACTTGGTCCGAAATCGACGAACCCAAACGAACGACTAAAGGAAATTCTGGAAGTCTAATATGGTCAGAGGTAGACAAGGACCACTAAGGTAACTCCTACGACGTTTAGATCAATTGCTAGAAGGGAGTCTAACTATCAATCAGAGACCTCTAACTAGCAAGCACAGACGTCTAACTAAGTCTTCTTATCACCTAGTGTCATAATGAAACGACTAGACTCCAGGTTTATAAATCGGATGTTGCAATTTATTTAATGGAAATTCCGTTATTATCGTTGTTTCAGTAATTTGTAATTGCAAGACGGGACCTGCATGGGCCACCAACAAAACCTGTCACGCCCCGCTTCCCAAAAATATGGAGGCGAAGCGTGAGAAGGTCCGCTCAGACTTGAAGCTGCAAAGCTGCAAGTCCGATAAGCGTCAATCAAATTTAAAACTGCAGGTCCTTGCAACCCGAATGCAACAAAGATAATAATAATAATGAAATGAGACAAAGAGATATCTCAGAATATCCATAAAATAAGTTTCAACATCACAGAAAAAGCCACCAGGCTAAAAGAAAAGAGTCTAAAGGCCCAAACATGGCCAACAAAAGTACAACGTACAAAGTAAAGGTGCCGCGCACCGACAACTAACAACTTAGCCTAAAACAAAAGGAAGCTCAGCAAGGGGCTCAGTTGTCCACAAAACTCCTCCTGGGCAATCATGGACTCAGACTTAGCGTCAGCAACACATCACGTACTCAGCAACGGTCTCTGGCTCAGGGTCTAACATGTGACACCCAAAAGAGCAAGGGGCACATGTCAGCAAGTCTACAAGAGACTTGTGCAAGGAAACTGAAAGTAGGAAAAAGGAAAGCAACCTAGCAGTTCTAGCATGATGCGATGACATGGCAGTTAAAGTATGAGTACAACAAGTAAGGTAAAGTAAAGTAAAGTACGAGCATGGCATTTAAACATGGCATGGATGACAAGTTATACAAGTAACACTCACTAGTACAAGACAAGTAAAGTAAGCACCTCGTGCACAGAGATTCCGCCTTCTGGCCAGAGTGGCTGATCGGGCCACTCCTAAGCTCAGGTGACCGTTTATCCCTACCCCTCCACGTGTATCGAGCCAGGGCTTTACCCCCGAACATGGAATGCTCGCTTCTGGATCACGAGCCAGGAAGTGTTTTAACAAGTATGGCCTAGGGATGCACCTAGCCGAAAACACGGAAACACGGATTGTACAAGTATTTTGTAGCGTGTGCTACGATGCAACAATCAATTTGGATGACATGTAAGATGCAATGCATGGCAGTTAAAAGTGCGTACAGATAAGGAAAGTAAACGTGACAGTTTAGTATGCATGATTAACAAGTTTAAAGAGTTGGATCTAGCTTCGTTGTCAAGCTAGATCAATTTAGGTGACGGATCTAGTTTCGTTGTCAAACTAGATCAAGTAGGCGTCTAGCCAGCTATCATTTCACTGACGAGTCTCTTTTACGCTGAAAACAAGGAAGTGGCCTAAAAACATGGCCCTACACAAGAGTTGGCAAGTTTCACTTGCCTGAAGAGGGACGTGCTGATAGTCACAAGATCAAGGAGTCCAGTTCTACCTACGTGCTCAAACACCAATCATCACACCAACCTACAGTCACGTATTCATTATCTTCAATTAGTGAATTAACCAACACAATAAAATTACAGTTTTTATCTTATTAACATGCAGTGTGGGTTCCTACGGTTCAGATATACCTTAACACAACGCGAGAGCTACTCTGACGTCGGGTAGCGACGTCAGGGGTTGGATTCCTGTAATGTGAACGGTACGGGACGACGGATACCCTGTGATAAGACACATGCACGAATAAGTTCGTAACAACGGACTAGAATTATTGAACAACCTTAAAACGTCTAATGATCTGATTTTAATTAAGCTCGCCACCCTAAAATGGGTCCACATCAATATTAACGTACGTTAAGTTACTAACACATTAACATTTATTATAAAAAGGATATTAGTGAATTACTGATACCACATCAGACTTCGCACAATTTATTTGTAACTAATTCTAACACATATAAATAAACACAACGTAGGTACCTACACTGGTCACGCACCCAATTACCCACAGTTCACTCACAATTCCCAAAGTTTATAACATACACAGTGCAATATCCTTATACCTGTATGTTGTGATTTCTATACCCCTATGTTCATGCACTTATTTAGTATTAAGAAATATTAACAACTAGGGACTTACATCTTGTTTGATTGCAGATGGGGGGTTCGAGGAGGGAGGTCGGAGAGGAGCTTGACTGGAGGCCGTCGGGGAGAAGAGGGCTCGGCTTGGGTCCGACGGGGACGAGGCCGAGGGGATTGTCAAGCGGCGCGAGGAGAGGCCATTGTCACCGCGACAGCGTGTCGGGGTTCAGTTGCGTCGCGGACAGCACCTAGAGCAGCGACCGTCGATGAGCAGCGGCTGCAAGGGGGTCAGGTCGACGCGGGGTGGGCCGCCGTGGCCTGATCGGTGCTGCCCGGCGCCGTGGCCAGCGTCGCTGGGCGCAGCTTACCGTGCTGCGGAGAATGGCAGTGAGGCATGATCACGGCGGGAGTACTGGCCGGTGCAGCCACCAGAGGGGAAGCCGACGACGCGGGGAAGGTCGTCGGGGTAACGGCTGTTCGAAGAACAGTTCCACAGCGGGTCGGGGTCATCAACAACGCCTGGGTGCGTCGCTTACAGCGCCTGTGCGCTGCTGTCCTTCAGGCGAAGCAACCCGGAGGAAAAGGCCGGAGGGATGGCCGGAGACAGCGCTCGGAGGTTGAGGCTCGAACGGTGAGGGGATGCGCAGGGTGGCGAGGTGGTCGGAGGTGATGAGACCGCAGGGGAAGTCGCCGTCAGTGTCTGGGTGGAGGGGAGATGGGCTCGCAAGGGGCGGTCGCCGGCGCTTTGTGTGCTGTTGCGAAAAATAGAAGAGTGCGGCGGATCGTTTTTGATTGCTGGGAGAGGAAAATTAGCCCTAGGCCTAGGTTAAAAGAATGGGGTAGGCTGCTATTTGGTTTATATAATAATAATAGTAGGGTTTGTTTTTTTATTAAAAGGATTAGGTTGCAGTGCTATCCCATTGGGTTTGTACATGACAGGTCGCACAGCCTCATAGGGTTAGGGTTATTTTAATAGGGGGCTGATGCATCACATGGGAGCTAGGCTAGGGCTTAGGTTAGGGTTAAATAATTTGTTGGTTATACTCAAAACTCAGGGTTAAAAATAATAATAGGCTGAACAAAAAGTGAAAGTGGGTCAAACAGAGCCCTAAAATTGTGAAATAAATACTGGGACGACCGGGACGACGAAAGAAAGGAAACTAAGAAGACGGATCTCCATTTCAACGTCGAGGGACGAAACCAAAAATAGAAACGCCTCCCGTCAAAAGTGAAAATCGTGACGTTTCTTCAAATGAGATCAAATCGTGGGAGAACGACCCGAGAAATGTCGTTCCAAGTTAGTGCCACAATTTAATACTCTCAGAGGCGATCACAACGATACATCACACCAAAGTGTTCACAAACAAACAAGGTCTAAAATAAACACGTGCACGGTCAAAAGCACGTGCACGAACAAGGTACGATCGGGAAGCGGACGTTACACAACCTTTTTTGAATTCTAGGGCTAACTAGGACAAGATAAAGAGTGACTGAGATTTGATCTTGGTAAATCAATGGTTGAGATTGGATTTTGTGAAAATTTTAGTGGGAAAACTTAAATTTTGGGGGGAAAAGTGTATTGGGAACCAAAACTTCGAAATTAAAAGTGTATTGGAAAAGATTGTGGAGATTAATTTTTGGAGGAAAACGTGTATTGGGAACCAACACTTTGAAATTAAAAGCGTCTTGAGAAAGATTGTGGAGAAACATAATCCATTAAATTAAACAAAGTAAAAAAATTAGCGTAAAAAAATTTAGCGGAAAAACAAACTAGCGTAACAAAATTTAAGTTAATACCTTCACCGAAAAATACCCTGAGATTTGTTGCTCCACGGTGAAGGTGCCCGCTAAATTTTTTTTACACGAATTTGTTGTTCCGTGCCAAAGGCGTCTATGCCAAATTTGCTGTTCCGTGCCGAATGCGCTCACGCGTTGTTCTGCGCCAACAAACGATGCCCACACAATATTTTTACGCTAATTTTGCTTCGCACCAAATTTGTTGTTCCATGCCACGGTTGCACGTTGTTCCGTGCCGAAGGTATTGTCACCGAATTTGTTGTTCCACGTCATAGGCGACAGTGCCGTATTTGTTGTTCCGCATCGAAGACGCCCATGCCGAAGGTGTCTGTGTCGCTAAATATTTTTTCACTAATTTGTTGTTCTTTTAAATTTTGGTTGTGGAAATAATTTTTGGGAAACAAAGATTTCGCGGGGGGAAATCTTAAATGAACCATTCCCTCGGGCACGTGTCATGACTAGTTAATTACTGAAATCCATTGGATAGACTATTTGGTCACTTTGAACATCCGGGATATGTGTTAACACATCCAGGCTATTCTTTGTAAATGTGTTAACATCATATCCTGATATATCATGGATGTGTTAACACATTTATAAAGAATATATTAACACATATTAACACATTTATGAAGAACATCCAGGATAACATCATATCCTGATATATTCTGGATGTGTTAACACATATTCATTATAAATGTGTTAACACCATATGTTAGACTATTTGGTCACTTTGAACATCCATGATACATTAATTATTGAGATGTGGTTTAATACATATTAACACAAAAACTATTTGTTCACTTTGAATACATATCCTGGATGTTCTATTCACTTTGAATACACATGACACAATAGTAATTAATTTATTCAAAGTGAAAATACACATGCCAACCACCACATATGTAGCAATTAATGTATTCAAAGTGAAAATTCACCAATCAATTACCAAAACTATTTGTTCTATTCCAAACTGGTTTTAAACTGAAAATTCAGCTATAGTTGTTGTATGTTATATATCCTGAAACTATATATTGTGTGATATAGTTTTGGAATGTGTGATTTTATAAGGAATGTGTGATATATACAGTTGTAATTTATATATTTGGTAAACTGTGTTTGGCATGCATTTACTGGTTATTACACATGTCATCTCAACAAAATGTGTGATTAAACTGTACTTAAATTTTACATATAAATTGTAATTAAATTTTACATGTAAATGTGTGATTAAGTTGCCACATTCATTGGAATTTTACAGTTTAATTTTACTTATAAACTATAGATTAAACTGTAATTAAATTTTACAGTTTGGCACACTAATCCTGAAATTCCTGAAACTATATACATTTGTAATTTTCAGGCCAAATTGTAATAGTTATAGTTCAGGCCAACTCTAAACAAGTTGCAACAATATACCCTAAACAATTCCACATGTTAAATTGTTGGGATAGCATAACCAACATTTTCATTTAGGTTATAGGCATGTTAAGTAATTTTTTCACGTTGGTGTTTTGAGTTGGCATTTAGAAGCTATAGGCATGTTAAGTTATTTTGTTGAAGAATCAATGATAAATAGACCAATGAACCAATCCAACAATTTGTAGTTGGGTTATAGGCATGTTAATTTATAGGCATGTTAAGTTGACAAGTTAAATTGTTGGGATATCATAACCAAAATTTTCAGTTGGTTTATAGGCATGTTAAGTAATTTTTTCTTATATCCTGAAACTATAACTAAACTGAAATTATCCTGAATGAAAACTTTAGGTACAACAATTACCAAAATCGGGAAATTATAAGTAAACTATAACCCAAATGCAAACAACTTCCAGGCCAACAATATTTTATATCTTGATTATGATCATCATATTACAGGGTATTATGATAATCAGAATATAAAAAATCCAGTTAAAGTTCTGATACAAACTGTATTAGTTGTACTTCAATTTACCATTATGTTCAAGTTCCAGGACATTTACCAAATTATTTTGCTACCTTATATTTTGATCAAGTTATCCTGAAACTTATATTTTGATTAAAATGAAAATGAAAATGTTGAAACTATTTTGTTACGACATTAAGATCGGCCCAGTCGATCTTGGCCCGTATGATCGAAGCCCAAGTACATAGCCCGTTGAATCTCTTTAATAAGGACTAGCTTCGAGGCATAGAGAAGCTCGCCAAGGCATAGAGAAGCTCACCGAGGCTCAGATCAGCCCGTACCCTCAGATCGACGAACTTGTCAACTGAACCGAAGAGAAGAGCCCTCCGACAGATCGCACATGTTCTACGCTAGCTCGCCTCAAAGGTAGCTCGCCTACCTCTCCACCCAGAAGAAGTATGCCCAAGGATGGACATGAGGCGTCGGGCCTGGGCGACGAGCTCGACACAAGAGGGAGGTAAGCTTCCATAAATATCACTGACAGTCTCACAACAGATAAGTCTGACAAAAGCGCACCTGGCCATTTTGCACGTAAGACAGCCAGACAAAAGCGCACCAGACATTTTCGGCTCTGACACCCTGACAAAAGCGCGCCTGACACATTCGGCTCTGACATCATCGGTCGAACCACTGACTCCAACAGCCTAGAAATAACCCCTCTCCTCCAACGACAAAGGGGTTGGCTAATCTGTAAGAAACTCTAACACAGCTATTTATATTCAAGGTCGAATATCCTCCATATATTCGTGCCTTCCAAACTAGTTCACCAGTAAGGGCTGATCTACATTCGAGATCGCCCAGCGTGTCAGACATCCTCCTAATAGTCATCGACTGACTTAAGCATCGGAGAGGCTCTCGGTTTACAGCCAACCGAGCCTTTTTGACGAGTTGTTCTTCTTGCAAGAAGCTCGCCCCAGCTATCAGCGGTCAAAGCGATCTGCGACGACCGTCACCAACTGACGAGTGACATTCACCAACTGATGATCGAACTTCACCAGATTAAGGGCAAACTTGAGATCTCTATCCATGAAGCGCTCTCAAATGCGTGATTAGACTCTTCTCCCCCCAAACACTTGTAATCATTGTAACCGTGATTCCCATTTCAATATAAATTCAGTGGTAGCAGATTTTACCCAACAACATTTGGCACCGTCCATGGGAAGAAGGGTAACATCCATGACAGACCCCACACAGAGTCACCGCAGTCATCATATCCTCCATCTGCCTATGCTCGAGGAGGCCCCCTCTCCTAGGAGGTCGCCCCAAAGAGATGCACCCCTTGAGGGGCCAGACGCTACCATCGAGGCTATAGCCCATGGCGTCTATCCAAGGGTTGAGATCTTTGACAAAGTGATGAATTACATGGCTGCGACAAAATATACGAGGCAGACTCAAACATCAGGCCCCTCTAAACCTCTCAATGTGAGGCGGAACCTCATCCCTGAATTCGATGAAGAAACAGCCGCTCGAAGGAGGCGCTTCGATGAAGAGGAGTTAGCCGCTATGCAAAGGCATCTCGATAATGAAGAAGTGGTTGCTAGGCAGAGACGGTTCGACGAGGAGGAGGCCGCAATACAACAACAGCTTGATAAAGAAGCAGTTGTCTGACAGCGACGTTACATCATCGCTGTGAGGGAGAGGATCCAGCCGGGGAGCTTAGGAATCCCATACGCATCGATTGAGATAGTGCGGGAGTACATCCCGCAAGATCAAGCTGTGGAGAGTCGCTCTCATAGGATATCGCCAAGCCCAAGGCGTGAAGGGCGACGCCATCAAGGTCGAAGCCCCCTCGGGCTGAGCGCCTCTCTCCTAGGCGCAATGATCGGTAGGGGCAGAGTCGCGAGCAAAGCCCGATCCCCAGGGCAGATAGAAGGGACTCTCCTGAGTGCCAAGGTGGCTCATCCGAGGGTTCCAACCACATGCAAGAGATTTGAGGCAGTCAGGACGTCGCACGAAGGTCGCCAGCACATCCCTAACATCCCGAAGAAGCCAACACGCTGACTCGAAGGGTGATCTCAACCCCGATACCACGTAGGTTCAAGCTACCCCATCTTGAATTGTAAAACGCTTTGGGCGATCCACTCGAACACGGGCAGCGCTATAAGGGGTGATGAAGATCAAAGGAGCGGATGATGAGCTCCTCTGCATGCCTTCCAGATGACTCTGAAGAAGTCTATCATGGAATGGTATAACAACTTACCCGATAGATCGATTGACTCCTTTGGCGATCTGTCCCACAAGTTTCGTCTACAATTTTGAGCGGGGCGAAGGAGGAAGAAGGCCCCTGACTATCTGTTCATGGTGGTCCAAGAGGAAGGGCAGACCCTCCGGAGGTTCCAGCGACGCTTCAATAAAGGGCGTCTTAACGTGACGAGCTGTAGAGATGAGCTCGCCATAGTAGCCTTCATGAAGGGCTCACTAACCGTGGTCTACACAAATCCTTGCTCCACAACCCGCCAATGGACCTCGACGCTCTCTTCTCCATAGAGGACAAGTTCATGCTCAGTGAGGAGTCATTGGGTGAAGAAAGTAGTGACCCCAACCAAGCATCCCATACCTGAACCTCGGCCTCCACCTAGGCCAAGGTATGATGACCGCCCCCAAGGAAGAGATCAAGATCTCCCCCGAGGGCACGATCAGGGAGATCCCCGAGGGCAGGATCGCCCCGGACCTCTAAGGGGGTTCCTCGCTCCAAGGAACCCCGCTCCGAGGAACGGACCCGAAAGAGCACTGATGCACATTTTACAAGGCTCAATGCCCCACTAGCCGAAGATATGGCAGCAGCCAAGACGTGCGGGCTTCTCAGAGACCCGCCCCCGGAGATGAGGACAAAGCCGAACACGTGCAATGCATAGAAGTACTGTCGGTACCATCGTGACCAAGGCCATGACACCGTCGATTGCTTTGTTCTGAAAAGGGACATAGAACAGCTAATCCAGTGCGGCCATCTTCAGATGTTCGTCGATTATGAAGGCCAGAGGCGAGAATGGCAAACTCCAGTAGAACCTGTCCGGCATGCCCAGGCCCATAATGTCAAACAAGCAGCCCATCCTATCACTGGTCCAATTATACGCATAGATGTGATATACTGTGGGCCGGCCTAGGGCAGAACCTCGGCGTTGCAAAGAAAGAGTTATGCGCGGTAGGTCATGATGGCGGGTACTGGCACAGGGTCGAAGCGAAGAAGGATAGCTCCACCCCCATCTCCTTCTCTGACAACGACCTGGAGGGGATCGAGCTGCCACATGACGACGCCATCATCATCAAAGCACTCATCGGACCGGTAATTGTGAGCAGACTCTTGGTCGACACCACCAGCTCATGTGACATACCATTTTTGTCAATAATCCAGAAAATGGGATTGGGCGAGGCGGACTTAAAACCATGCTTGGGCACAATTGTCAACTTCACTGGCCATTCGATGCCTATTGTCGGAACGACCGATCTGCCCGTCACCCTGGGGGAGAGGCCGAGCATTGTCACACGAATGATGCAGTTCGTCGTCGTCGACAACATCCCCTCAGCATACAACGGCTTCATAGGGTGGCCTTACATGCACCGTCGAAGCTCTCCCCTCGCTGCTGAACCAAATGATAAAGCTCCAGACTCCATATGGGGTGGGGCAAGTTCAAGGAAGCCAGAGGCTATCGCGAAGCTGCTACGTTGGCTCTACCAAGCACAAGCAATTCGAGCAAGCACTGTCGATCGAACTCCTTCATTGTACGAAATTGACCGCAGAGTTGAAGGCGGGGCTGATCGACCTCCTCAAGGCAAACGCTGATATCTTCGTGTGGTCGCCCTCAGGCATGCCTGGAGTCGACAAGGCAGTGATCACCCATGAGCTGCACATCGAACCTGAAGCTTTCCATATATGGCAGACGAAGTGGAGCACTGGGGGAGAGAAAGTGCGGGCAGCGGGCGAAGAGGTGGGGCGACTCCTCGAAGACGGATTCATTAGAGAGGTGAGCTATCCTGATTGGCTCGCCAATGTGGTGATGATGAAGAAGCCCAGTGGCAAATGGCAAATGTGTGTGGACTTCATCGACCTTAACAAAGTCTGCCCAAAGGATAGCTTCCCGCTGCCAAGGATCGACCACCTGGTTGACAATGCCTCAGTTTATGAACTCCTAACTTTTATGAATGCCTTTTTCGGCTACAACCAAATACAGATGGCGACCCATGATGAGGAGAAGACGGTGTTCATCACAGACCGGGGCACATTCTGCTGCACCAAAATACCGTTCGGACTCAAGAACACCGGAGAAACCTACTAACGGATGGTCGACAAAATCTTCCATCCCCTGGTCGGCAGGAATCTGGAGGTTTACATTGACGACATGTTGGTGAAATCAAAGATGGCTGAAGATCACCTTGTCGACATGTAGGAGACATTCCAAAAGGTGTGGCGATACAACTTGTGGCTCAACCCTGCCAAGTGCATATTTGGTGTCGAGTCGGGGAAGTTCCTTGGCTTCATGATCATCAAGCGAGGAATTGAGGCCAACCCCGACAAGATCGCCGCCCTTACCAACATGATAGAGCCAAGGATGATTAGGGACCTGCAGAGGCTAAATGGACAGATCGCTACGCTAGGAAGATTCATGTCGAAGTCTACAGAGAGGTCTCTCCCATTCTTCAAGATTCTTCGGAAAGCCCTTACTGAGAGGAAGTATGCAAGGAAGGAGGTGGAGTGGGACGACTCCTACGCAAAAGCTTTCGACGAGCTGAAGGCCTACCTGCAAAGCCCACCACTTCTTGCAAATCCCGAAGAAGGAGAGCAGCTCGGCCTCCACCTCGCCACCACTGAGGAAGCTGTAAGCTCGGTCCTAGTGAAGGGGGATGGGGGCATCCAGAGGCCAGTCTAATATGCCAGTCGAGTGCTCCGAGATGCGGAGACTCGCTATAACCCCATCGAGAAGATCGCCTACTGCCTGGTTCTGAGCGCAAGTAAGCTCCTACCCTACTTTTAGGCACACACCATTGTCGTATAGACCAACTCGCCACTTGAAAAGAACTTGAAAAGGCTGGAGAGATCAGGCCGAATGCTGAATTGGAGTGTGGAGCTCAGCGAGTTTGACATCATTTATAAACCAAGGGCATCGATCAAGGGGAAAGCATTAACAGACTTCCTAGAGGAGTACACTATGGAAGAGAATGGCGAAGCTTCGCCCAACAGCCGCCTTGATGCAAAACCACAGCAATTCTCTTGCGAAAGTCCACCCTCTCCATCAACCCAGTCCGATGGCGAGCAATGGGTCTTCCACATCAATGGATCGGCCACGGCTTCAGGAAATAGAGCTGATATTGTAATAGAGGCTCTGGAGGGGAGCTTGTTGGAGTACGCCCTCTGCTTCAACTTCTTGGCAACCAACAACGTGGAAAATTACGAGGCCGCCCTCAACAGCCTAAAGCTCTGCCGGGCGATTGGAGCGATAAATGTGCTGCTGATCAGTGATTCAAGGCTGGTCATTCAGCAAATTGAAGGAAGCTTTGAGGCAAGGGAGGAACTGATGAAGCGGTACCTGAAGTGCACCATGGCCGAACTCCTCAAATTCAGGATAGCGGTGGTCCAACATCTACCAAGGTCGAACAACCTCTGCATCGATGCCCTCTCAAAGCTGGCTTTGTCTTCTCTGGCAGAAATTAAGAAAGCCATCTACATCGAGAACTTACTGACACCCAGTATTGAGGAGGGCGAACTGATGTGCATCGACCAATAGCGATCGTGGATGAGCCCGATCATCGCCTACTTGCAGATCGAAGCCATACCAGAAGATAGGCTGGAGGTGCAGAAGACTGTTATCATTCGTGATCTTCATCGACGTGCTCTATCGAAAGCGTCTGACGTCCCCCGCGTTTGCGCGTCAGATGTGTGCAATATATAATTGGGGGCGTGCGATTTAAATATTTATAACCGCAAGCGCACGGTGTTGTAGTGTGGCTTGGGGGGTCGAACTCAGGGAGGCGTGGTTGTGCTTGTGTCAAGAAGGATCGGATTCACCCCATGGGCGAGCTAGCCCGAATCAGATGATGGGTTGTCACAGAAAATAGAATGCGAGGGATAAACAATATAAAGGGAAAACCCGGGACTTCGGTTTCCACCCTATCGTGCGATTCTCGCCGATACGGCCTACGGGAAGGATAACGATCGGAATTAGGGTCTAATGGTGAGACGTTGCCTCTAAGAGTGGTACCAGCGTCCCATGGGCCCGATATTCCGGTCGGTGCCCAGGATGATACGCCGGACTTCCTGGGTTCGGTCAGTGGGCATTCCCATGTCCATTAACACTGAACGACTCCGGGAGTACTAAGCTCGCAACGATAACTCCCAACATCTCATCATGCCACTCTCGTGTGCTAGGATTCAACGTCTACGTTAAGGACGTGAGCTATGGCTAGGGAGTCAACCGCCAAGTTTATTCCCCCTTGGCCCAACGGTCAAAGGCGGTCTTTTTCCCACCGATGACAATAAAACACCCCGCGTAACCGGTAGATTCCTAATCCCTATCGATTTCCTAGTCATATGGACGCATCGGGGAGAACCCACAAAGGGGGTTCCACCAAAATCCCAGATTAGGGAACTACTCACACATATTTACTAAAAAGCGATCTAAATCAAAATTGACCGTTAAAAACATGATCAAGCGATTGAAAAGCAGTAAGAGAAATGCAAATAATACTATATTAAAGTTTGGTAAAGATCAGACAACTTACAAATATCTAGAAAATTACAGCCGTCAAGACAGAGAAAAAACAGCAAAAAATAACAACTCCCGTTTCTGGAAAACCTAGGGGTCATATATATAGAAAACGATATCACCCGATCGGTTGAAAAGTCAACCGATCGGGTGATCTGCTTCGTTCTTCGGCAGCTCAGTATGTGACTTCACCCGGTCATACGGCACGGTCGTTTGAGGGTTGAAGCTGACCGGTTGGATCTTTGCGCCGTCGGGTGAACCGGTCGGTTGAGCTCTCTGTGTCTTGGCTTCGGAGAATTGGCTACAGATGAACTGATTGGGTGAAGGTCACCCGATCGGTTGGCATTCAGCATCAAATTCCAGAGAGTTGGGACGTGTGAACCGGTCTCTGAACTGACCGGTTGACTTTCTGACCGCTCCAGCTTGTATCCGGGTGGTGCACGCGTGCATCACCCGATTGGTTGGAAATGACCAACCGGTCGGGTGAGGGGCTGAAAGATGCTATCTTCGTCGTTTGACCCCTTGGATCACGCGTGACTCCTCCCATTGCTATAGGGACTTATGATATCTTCGTTATATGTCCCATATGCGGGCAATATCCTGAAAACACACAAAAACAAAGAGAAGTGAAAGAAAACGAGAAAACAAGAGAAAACGGACACGAGACGGCGGAAAACAACGAAAAAACACAAAAGAAGACGTGCGTGAACATATGAAATATAAACGCACGTCAGCGTCGTGCAAAGAACGACGTATTGCCCTACTTAAGGTCCCTTGTGCCGAGAAGAGCTGAGGAAGTCATTCGCAAACTACATGAAGGATTCTGTGGGAATCATCATAGTGGCCTTACCCTGGCACATAAGGCAGTCCGTCAGGGCTATTATTGGCCGACCATGCTAAAGGATGCGATCAACTTTGTCAAGCGGTGCAAGTAATGCCAGAAATTCTTCAAGCATACAAAGGCTCCTCCCGTCGACCTGATTCCAATTCTCATCCCGGTCCCATTTGCCAAGTGGGGCCTCGACATCATCTGACCGTTCCCAATGGAAACCGGAGGAAGGAAGTTCCTAGTTGTCACCGTCGACTACTTCACCAAGAGGATCGAAGCGGAGCCCCTAGCACGCATTACCTCAAAGGACATGAAGAAATTCTTCTGGAAGTCTATCATATGCCGCTTTGGGATAACCCCGCCATTGTGATGGACAACAGGACGCAGTTCGACTACAAAGACTTCAGAAAATTCTGCTCAGACTGGGGCATCAACCTTCACTTCCCCTCCGTGGTGCACCTGCAATGCAATGGCATGGCCGAGGCAGCAAACAAATGTATCCTTAGACGCTTGAAGAAGAAGGCCGGCAATGCCCTTGGATCTTGGCCTGACGAGCTACCTGGCATCCTTTGGTCTTACCGCACTACCTACAAAGCTTCAACTGGCGAGAGCCCCTTCATGCTAGCCTATGGGGTGGAAGCCGTCGTCCCAGTGGAGGTCGGTGAACAATCTTTTCTCCTCCAGTACTTCGACGAACAAGCAAATAAAGAATGCCTCGACCTCAACACCGAACTCCTCGACGAGGTAAGGGATCGTGCACTAACGTGTCTTATCAAACACAGCCAAAGGATGGCGGGGTATTACATCTCTCGGGTGAGGAAGCAAAGCTTCAGAGTCGACGACCTCATCCTCAGGGACGCAACCTTCAAACCACATGCTCTCCGTCAAATGGGAAGGCCCCTACAAAATAGCTTGTGGGACCTGCGACTTACATTTTGGCAAACATGGAGAGCAAAGAATTAGCACATCCGTGGAATGCCCAACACTTACTCAAGTACTATCAATAAAATTTGTGATTTTATGTTTGTACAAACAATGCGTTGTTTGAATAAAAGTTTTAGATCCCCTACAAGATAGAAAGCGCCACCATAAAGGTCGCCTTAATCATCCGGAGCGGGCTAACTCACTACAAGTAAACTCTTGTGTTTTCGTTTGTACATACGTATTATACGAACTGAAATTCCAGCCCGCCACACAAACCGAAGTGATAATGCTGGGTCGGCTAAGGCCCATCCATACCCGCACTCTCGAAGACCTTTGGGGCAGTTCGCCATCCAAACCGGAGTGAAAATACGGGGTATGCGACTGTCCAATACCTGCCCGATTACAGAGGATTTGGGGTAGGCGACGGCCCAATACCCGCCATCTCAAAGACCTCCGGGGTAGTTTTCCATCCAAACCAGAGTGATAATGCGGGGTCAGCTACGGCCCATCCATACCGGCACTTTCGAAGACCTTCGGGGGAGTTCGCCATCCAAACCGGAGTGAAAATGCGGGGTAGGCGACAGCCCAATACCCGTCCGATTACATAGGATGCAGTGTATGCGACGGCCCAATAACAGCCCTCTTAAAAACCTCTGGGGCAATTCGCCATCCAAACCGGTGCAAAAATGCAGGGTAGGCTATGGCCCACCTATACCTTCCCTCTAGAAGACCTCCGGGGCAGTTCGCTATCCACACCGGAATGAAAATGCAGGTTAGGCGACGGCCCAATACTCGCCCCGATTACAAAGGATGCGCAGTAAGCGACAGCCCAATACCCACCCTCTCGAAGACCTCCAGGGCAATTTGCCATCCAAACCGGAGTGATAATGCGGGGTTGGCTATGGCCAATCTATACGCGTATTCTCGAAGACCTCCAGTGCAGGGCCATCCAAACCGGAGTGAAAATACAGGGTAGGTGATGTGTCCATATTTTCTATGTTTTCACCGTATCATTTCATCTCATCTCATATCATATTCACCTCCAAAATCTATATTTTTATATATTAATGCACTCTTAACACCATATTCTAGTTTTGCATAGATTTGTGGATTTTCAAGGATTTTGGAGCAAATTGGAGCTGGTTCGGAACATGGACACATCCAATACGTCCAGGACGTCATTGGCAAGGCTCCATGGGAGTTCGTCGCAGTTTAGAAGAAGATCAGAGGAGAGGAGAAGAAGAAAGCGAGAGAAATCATCAAAAAGCCCTCAGCTAGTCAGTTTCCCAGGTGACTCGGGCCGAGTAGCCTACAGCTACTCGGTCGAGCTGACACGCGGATACATCACAGGAACAGATGCGCCCACTCGACCGAGCAGCTAGGCGACTCGACCCGAGTCGACCCAATACAGAACGCATATTCTAGTTTCTCCCCAAGACCCTGTTACTCGACAACGTAGGTCACCTACTCGACCCAAGTAGCTTAAAGACAGAGCAGCGTTTTAGAGGCATGTTCGAACCCACTGTTACACGACTGAGTACGGGGCTATTTGACCAAGTAGCCCACATCAAAAACAAGCAAGCAGAAGCAGCAAACCGTGGCCAGCGAGTTGACTCGACCGAGCAGCCACCTGCTCGGTCAAGTAGCCGACGCGCCCTAGCAACATGCAGACCCAACTTTCTAGAAATCTGAGATTTATTTATGGGGTCCATGACCCTTGTATATAAGCACAATTCCTTTAATATTTTGGACATCGAGAGTTTTAGTGTAAGTTTAGATTTAATTAAGAGTTTTGGACCTAGGTTTTTATTATTAAGCCGTCGTTAATTGTAGAAGACAAAGACTTGATTTTTATTGCGCTTTCTTGCTTGGAATCTATTGGATCTTAATTCTCTTTGACTTGCTATCGATTTACATCGCTTTTGGTATGTATTCTAATCTTTAATATGTTTTTGATTACTATGATGAATTCTATGGTAAAAATCCAATCTTTCTTTGCTTTCTCTACCATGTGTGAGTACTTCTATATAGGGCTAATGGATTACCCCTAGGATCTTAGGAAAACGATGCAAAGTTAGGATTTTTATATTGCATTGGACATAAAAGGGGTAGTATTTTGGTTGATGTAGCAAAGTCCATTGGAGAACTCGTACTGAGATCGTGACCACGGTCGGTAGAATCGATCAGCTTAAGGAGTATCTTATGGACTTAATTAGGGAGTTAGTTGATTCAACCATGGCTCGTGACCATGCCCGACTCGTGTCTTGATGGGATCCACCGACGAACTATACCACAAATTGATGGCTATCGCCATTGCGTCAATAAGAGCCATCAAAATACCTCGAAACTCTAACCCACGAGAGTGGTACGAGTTGAGAGCATTCGACCCATGAGAGTGGTGAGATTATTGTAGATCCTTAATGCACATATCTTTTGCATCTATCGCGAGAGCGGGGTGAATATGGTATGTTAGATTCATGAAACCTAGACGCATAAATTCACTTCCTAGATGCTACAACTCCCAATAAAACCAATGCAACGTAGAAGTCCTAACCTAGCATCGACCTCTGATGATCCCAGTGGTGAGTCTTAATGCCCTTTATATTGATCAAACATCACCAATCAACCAATCGTTCAAGCCTTCTGCTATCTCTTTCTGAGACTTAGAAATAACCTGAGATCAATACACCGCTGCTTTTCCTGAGGGATCGATATCTTTTTTATTATAACTTGACACCATCCGCCTGTGTTCGTGAGCCCAGAACCGATACTAAAGAACCATTTAGCGCCTGAGATTAGTGACACTGCCAGGTGGCTTTTAGGTGTTAGTTTCGGGTGCTTCTAGTTTTTGGTGCCGTTGCCGGGGAATGTACGGTCACTACTATAAAAAAACGCTTGCATAGCGCTTTTTTTACACTTGCATAGCGCTTTTAAGCGATATCCAAGCGACCGCTATGGTAGCTTGGATAGCGCTTGTATAAGCGCTATCTAAGTGGTTTACTAAGATAGCTCTTTTTAAGCGCTATCTAAGTGGTTTACTAAGATAGCGCTTATAAAAGGGCTATCCAAGCGACCGCTATGGTAGCTTGGATAGCGCTTTTTAAGCGCTATCTAAGTGGATTACCTTAGCGCTTTTGGAAGCGATATTCTTGGAATTAGCCACGACCAGTCCGTGGCTAATGCGCAATAGCCACGGACTGGCCGTGGCTAAGGTTTAGTTTTTTTAAAAAATAGAAAATCATAACAAAGAATAGCCATTGCATCATGTGCATTATCAATTCGTGCACATGTATACATCGAAACATCAAAATACATAAGAAAATGAGGGAAAGAGGAGCTTATGTATACATCCACCAAAACAACAAAATACATAAGAAAAGAACTGATATATAAGCCACAATGCGCATCAGAGAACATGTATACATAGACCACAATGCTCATGAGATTCAACATGAAAATGTTTAACACAAGATAAGATTCTCGAGTATGAGTTCAACACAAAGTACTCAACATACCAAACAACACAAAAGTACTCGTAAGGCTAATGCACTCATGGTTACAGGAAGGATCCCTCGAGAATGCAGTCCTCCAGCTAGCAAATAATAGCATGAGTGGTGAATTCCCTGTAGAGCCCGGCAATTGCAGCAGCCTTGTATGGGTATTTTACAATCAGTAGCTTGGATCATCATTTCGTTCTACATAAAGTGCTCATGAGCACATCACGAAATTATTGAAGCTGGTTGCATGACCTGCGTAGCACCTTTGAAATCAAAATATCTTAGCAACACTGTAAGAAATGATTAACATTAGTTGAAAGATAATGAAAATAAGAAAAATACAAATTTAATTAATGTCTGCAAGAGATTAATGTATTTAAGATAATGAAAATAAGAAAAAACACCCCTTGAATCTGTTTACAAAGAAGACAGATGAGAGCGAGAGAATCATATCATGGAAACCATTATGGTTCAAGAAATTTGTTTTTGGATGACATTGTTACTCAAATAATAGAATATTCATACATAAGTCGTAACATTTACAAACCCATCTCCATGCTGCTTCCACAAACCCATCTACGCAATCCATACTATACTGACATCCAAATTTTATGATATATTTTTGAAATTTAGCCCAATAAAAGCAAATATAAATGACAACAAAAAACTAAAAGAAACTACCTGCAAACTAGTAAACAGAAATGTTTTAAGTAAAAAAAAGTTATCTAGTTATCATTTGAGCTAAATGCAATTGAATATATGGGCTGCCTGCCAAGGATAGTAGAGATGTTACTATAAAGCACAAAATGAGATATCGCTTGATAAAAATTAACATCAATATGCTCAACAATCTCAGGATGCCATATTTAGAATTGCTCAGACAAGATGATAAAATATGTGGTTCTGATCGACAAAGTTCAACATGATCTAGACATTTATAAGACATGCAATGAAAATGGATAACAAACTCCGCTAATCATCATAAAATATGCAATGTAATGAAAATGGATAACATGATCTGACAAGATGAATTAGTGAAACTATGTTCACATGGCAACAAAACCTCTAACTTGTCAAACTAGTGGATTTGGTGATTTGAAACATCGGTTTAGATATGGGTTCTGTTTAGAAGCTTCTCTAAGATACTTGCATCATTCTCGAGACCGACGACGCCGGCATAGCCTATTATATGCAGGCAAGCCCATATCTATGGCCAAAAATTTGTCTGCGTGTTTCCAACAAAAGCATAACTGAATGTGAAGGAAATTCTAAAGCATGAAGTTAGCTTAGCATAGATATTTATATGCTCAGAATGTAAGCTTGATAACTTGAACTTTGGGCATATCAAGAGCATGGCATAACTCCAGTATGTGCATGGCCAGTACCTTAATTCATCAAGTAACATCATAAAGAAACGTAATTTGCTGAACTTACACATTAAAATGTTTAAATGGATGCATGGCATACAGAATTTATCGCTTGCACGCAAGTCTGCAGAACAAGTAGAACTGCGGCATAGAGTTCCATATTATCTTCATGTTTCATGTATATGTATATAGTAACAAACAAGACAATAGAAAATTCCTAGACTGTATATTTTTACATATGGTGATGAAATTCTAAGGGTTGGGGGGACAACACTAAATTCTACAGAGACACACACTGTAATATAGTTGTTTGATTCATTTACAAAACATATAAATGGAGATATGATTGAGACAAGCATGATCAAGTGCCAAGCTCAGTCGATGGAACACTAATCGAACATGTACAGAAAGAAGATAGAGGCAAACCCAGCCAGAAAGCTAGCAACAGCTCACAGTGCATTTATCTGATCTGAGGCGAGTGAACTAGGAATATAAACATACAATCATACCTTATCCCAGTGATACACAGATTTTTGCTTTTTGTAAACCAGAACTATCATCTGCAACCAAGTCAAGAACTGCAGCATCCAATCTGCAATGTACAAAGTAAAAATCATACGGATACCTTCTATATGTTAAACAATAAAATCCACATATGAATAATCCTTATGAAGTATGGAAAAAGCAAGCATATTAGTTTGGAAAGAGCGGCAAATGAAAAATAAAGGTCAACAAGATGATGTAAAAACAGTAATTAGGTTTCTCAACGATCACAAATATGGTTCTCGGTTTCTATTCAAAGGAAAAAGTAGCTTTGAGATTTTAGGCGTCTGTCAAGAACAAGAACAAGTGTAGACCTCAATGAAATGGTAGGTTTACCAACTAACTAATTTGAAGAATTTTTCGAAATTAATTGTCTACAATAATGACAATTACACACCCTATATAATAAGACATGATTTCTAGGAATCAATATAAGAAGTATGCTCTATAAAATTTCCACATTATTTCACAAAAATATTTTTTTAAAAAAGGTCTGGCCTTCAAAATGGAATTGCACCTCTGGATCATGTTTCTTCTCTTGTTTTTCTTTTGCATCTGTAATTATTTGAATGAGTGTTACGATTAAAATAAAAGGTGAAGTTTGTGTAACAAAGGCACGTGCTTAGAAAGTTTTAATAATTACACCAAGTGCACTATAAATGAAAAAATTGCATTGGAACGTCTGTGTAGATGTTTTTCTTCAAAATTCTTGTGGAAGCTGTCTACTGAGCCAAAATGATCAGTATGGAACACCCACAAGAGAAGTTCTACATGCACAATACTATGATCTGATATCGGAAATATGAAAATGTCCATACTAGGAACTAAAAATGAAACAATTGGGATCAATTTCGGTATGCCCGTACTCAGGCTGCAGTGAGTTGTCACTGCACTAAAAGCATCGTAGGTGTACATAAGAAAAAGATGTGAAAATCTCCAAACTACAAACCTAGAGCTAGCAAATGATGGCAGAGTACTGTGTGGATTTAATGGGAAACATGATGTGAGAATTGAGGTTTATTAAAATAGATTTTAGATTTCTTAATATGCACAAATATTCACATGAGAAAAACTAAAATTAACATTAAACAATAAAATCCGCTAAATTATGAATACTCGGTGTGTGTCTGTCTGCTAGGCTACTATGTCTATGTTTGGGGGGTGCATGTGTCTGCAATTTTGCTACCATGTTACTAATATTTACATTGTCAAAAAAACTGCAGGTGAAATTGGAGCAGGGTCTGGAAATGTTGAGCATATTGAATAATACTCGCTCACTAACATTAGCATGTGTAAAATATACCTTGAATTAGGGCAATTTCGCACGACACGCATTAGAAAGCGCTTCAACACTTCATATTTTCCTTGAGGAATCGATTGTACAAGTATGCCGTCCAATTGACTTTAAAATTTTCCATTCTTTCTGGGGAATAATACTTGAGTGACTCCATATTAACAAACTGTAAAACATAAAAGTTACAAAACATAGTTAGACGAGATCAAATACTTCAAAACTTTTAAGTAGTTCTAAAACGATTTACTTACGGGAATAGGAATAGTCGTATCACCAAAACTCAAAATATCCTCAATAAAGCAACAAACATAGTGACCACAATGAATGCCATCAGTCTGCTTTGGACAATATGAAAATAACGTACAATTAAGTATATAAAATTTATTACAATAATATTTCGTATATAATAAATTTCAAAATTGTAAAGTATTACCTGAATGTTAACCCACTTGAATCTATTGTATGCCACTCTACTGATATTGCCACCTCGGAGAGTTCGATAACCTCTTATACCACTGTTTTTATAAATTAAACAATATTATACAAATGTATATATATATATTTGTAATGAAAAAAACTTGAAGATATATTTACCTTTCAACAAAGTTTTTCAAATCCACACGTTGTGAAATCTTTGCATTTTGTGGATCCATGAAGTATATCGACTCTGTTTGGGTATTGATAGCAACCAATACCCAATGATGACTGCATAATGTTTTGAAAAAAATTAGACAAATCACATATTTAATAAACATATAATTATTTAATATTATATTGAACTCACCCAACATTATGCGGTATCAATAATAGATGGTTCTGTCCTGCATACTTCAGGAGACCTTCGGCCAAATGATTGGCCGATGTTCCATTACCTACCATTGGCGCAATATGGGGCGATAAAAAAGAAAACTTGCCGGCCAACTCGACATTTTCGGATAGATAAACATCACCCAAATACCTTTAAAGAATACATAAGAAATGAGTTTTCTAAAACATTTATATCAAATTAGATGGACAACTTTTAATAATTTTATTACCTGATATAAAAGGCAATGCTTGTGGCACTTAGCCATCTATCCTCCAAAACCTCCAAGATATTTTCATAAATAATAAGTTCATCCCAAGTCTCTCCATCAAAATATGCTTTAATAGGAACTTCTATGTTGTTCACAATAGTTTGGGGTGCGAGACGTAAAAGGTGCAACACCATGGAAGCGTGAGGAGAATCTCCACTCTTGGGATAACCTACTTGCTTAGCACAAAATGTTGACTCCATAGTTTTCAAAGTAGGCTTATTAGAACATGTAAGAATTTTCTGGCTCCTCTTATCCATCTTCCTAAGAGGTAGACGCTACAAACAAATTTTAATATAAATAGAGTATTCATATAAAACATAAAACAAAGATACCAGTTAAATAGACTTTACCTCTATTTTCAAAGAGAACAGTTTTTTTGGCCATGAAATAAAATGTCCAACCGCTTCTCCAACCATCCTAACCTCGTCAGTTTGTTGAGGCACCCCTGAATGTCTCTCGGATTCCATCGCCACCTCAAATTGTATCCTCGCGTAACCTTCTGGTAGTGGAACACCATGAAGAATCTCCTTCGGGCCATTATGCAAAATACCTTGCCCGACATGTCTTCAGGGGTTCGCAACGTACAAATAACATGTAATAGGACCCTTGCAATGAAAAATATATTAATGAATGTGATTTAATGAATAAATAAAGGGTCAGTTTGTATAGTTGCTTAATATACCTTAGGAAGATCTGGATCCGGAACATCAAGGTCATCATCCAAATCCATGGCATCATCATGGAAATTATCTATGTGGCTAGAACCACAAGAAGTCGCCATAGGCTGATTGGTCTTCATCTCCTGGATTTCTTTCTCTAGTCTATTGAATTGCCTTCTCAACTTTGACAATTCAGACAATTTAGGAACAGAAGACAAAGATCTCTTTGTGACACCAAATCCACATCCTCGTACACGGCCTGAATAAACGAGAGGAATAGCTCGATCCAGCAAGTCTTCAACTCCAATATCATTCAGCTTCTCTTCTCCCAACTCTTGTGTTATGCGAACCTAATAGAAACATTAGACTAATTACTAAATGATAAATGAGACTTCAATCCTTTGTTTCCTCATATCATAAAATGATTTGTTACCACAGGAAAAAGAAAAGAAGTGAAATTAATGTAGATCAACTTAACCATAGAATTTAAGTGCACAAGTAACCATGACTCATTTATAATCAATCTTTGTCTTAGAATATTACCACATCCTCCAGTATTCGTAAGGCAGCATGATCATCAACCTGGTGCTCAGCATTCATCCTCGCTTTCTGACGCCCCCGGATGTGGGAGCTAGATGTGTGCAATACTACGATTGGGAGCGTGAGATTTAAATATTTGTAACCGCAAGCGCACGGTGTTGTAGTGTGGCTTGGGGGTCGAACTCAGGGAGGCGTGGATGTGCTTGTGTCAAAGAGGATCAAATTCACCCCATGGGCGAGCTAGCCCGGATCAAATGATGGGTTATCACGGTAAATGTAATGCAAGGTATAGACAATATAAAGGAAAAACCCGGGACTCTGGCTTCCACCCTATCGTGCGCTTCTCGCCGATACGGCCTACGGGTAGGATAGCGATCGGAATTAGGGTCTATTTGTGAGACGTTTCCTCTGAAAGTGGTACCAGCGTCCCATGGGCCCGATATTCCGGTCGGTGCCCAGGATGATACGCCGGACTTCTCGGGTTCGGTCAGTGGGCACTCCTGTGTCCATTAACATTGACTGACTCCGGGAGCACTAAGCTCGTGACTATAACTCCCAACGTCTCATCCTGCCGCTCCCGCATGCTAGGATTCGACGTCTACACTAAGGGCGTGAGCTATGGCTAGGGAGTCAACCGCCAAGTTTATTCCCCCTTGGCCCAACGGTCAAAGGCGGTCCTTTTCCCGCCGATGACAATAAAACACCCCGCGTAACCGTTAGATTCCTAATCCCTATCGATTTCCTAGACCTATGGACGCATCGGGAAGAGCCCACGAAGGGGTTTCCGCCAAAATCCCAGATTTGGAAACTACTCACACATATCTAGTAAAAAGCGACCTAAACAGAAATCGACCGTCAAAATCATAATCAGACAATAGAAATGCAATGGTAGTAAAGCAATTAAGATAATACTAAAGTTTGACAAAGATCTGAAAACTTACAAAAACTGGGAAATTACAGCCGTCACAAAATGAAGAAAACAGTAAAAAATAACCAACTCTCGTTTCTGGAAAACCTAGGGTTCTATATATAGGAAAAGATATCACCCGATCGGTTGACAAGTCAACCGATCGGTTGACAAGTCAACCGATCGGTTGACAAGTCAACCGATCGGGTGACCTGCTTCAAACTTTTACAGCGCAATGCGGGACTTCACCCGGTCATCGTCACCCAGTCGGTTGACATATGAATGTGACCGGTTGGATCTTGGTGCCGTCGGGTGAGGAGGCCGGTTGAGCTGACCGTGTCTTGGCTTTTGAGATTTAGCTATAGGTGAACCGATTGGGTGAAGGTCACCCGATCGGTTGGCAATCAGCTTCGAATTCCAGGGAGTTTGGGCTTTTGACCCGGTCACTGAACCGACCGGGTGACTTCTTGTGAGCTTCAAGCTGCGTCCGGGTGGTGCACGCGTGCATCACCCGATCGGTTGAAGGTGACCAACCGACCGGGTGAGGGGCTGAAAGATGATATCATCGTTGTTTGACCCCCTGGATCACGCGTGACTCCTCCCGTTGCTCGGGGACTTGCGATATCGTCGTTTTATGTCCCCTATGCCAGTAAACTCTTGCAAAATACGGAAAACACAGAAAAGTGAAAGAAAACAATTAAACACGAGAAAACGAATATAAGACGACGGTAAAATATGAAAAACACGGAAGAAAACGTGCACAAATATATGAAATATAAACGCACGTCAAAATCCCCCAAGCTGAACTATTCCTCGTCCTCGAGGAAGACGAGTGAGAGTAAGAGCTCGGAGAGAGAAAATAAAGAGAAGGAGAGAAAAAGAAAACTCTATACCCTAGATCACCCATCAGGGCCAACAAAATCAAAAACGACACACTAAGCAAGCAAACGCCAAATCACGTCACTAAACCAAGGAATACGAGTCCAGACAAGTGTCGTGGGCCCACGCGGTGAAGCGCGAGTGAGTGTGTTCGTGTGCTAGCAGACGGTGTCACTATCTACGATATGCGATAAAGCTCGATATACGCAAATCCAGGAAATGACCCAAATATCGATTCGAATTGAATAAAGCGATGAATATATGTAGTTCAAGCATGCATGAGAATAGAGAGAGAATCGAAACATATCATGCGTCGGGGACTCCACAACTAGGGCTAAGGAAATCACCACACTAAAGCCTAGATAATAACTAAAAAGTTCCTAAGCCAAGTGTTTTCGAGACCGATGGGGGTCGAGATGATGTGGAGAAGAACACTCGGTGCAAATTCTCGCCTTCTCTTTATTCTCGGCAAGCAGGAAAAGATATTCACACGGGAATTTTTTTGGTTTTTGGGTATTTGTATATATTTTTTGGATTTTGGCTATACAATTTTTCTTTCTTTTCTTTTCTCTTCTTTTTGGGTTTTTCTTTTCTTTTCTCTTTTTTTTTGGATTTTTGGGTTTTTGGCTATACACATGTGTACTCTCCCAAGTGGGAGAACGGTACACGACGAGGGGATTTGCACCAAGTAAAACAAAAAGGAAATCGGAATCTAAACACTTGGGCAAATGAAACTATTCTCGCTAGTTAGAGCATGGGCTAAATGGGTTATCCTAGTCCTTAATTGTGGAATCCCGACACATGCGAAATGAAGCATACGATATATATATAATCATGCATACAGAAACAGACAAGAGAAGCAAATACCGCATTATTCATATCGAAGCGTGATAATGTAGGGGTCATTCCTGGACAGGTATATAAAGTAAAATCACAAAGCAGAAGCACACCAAACAGCTAGGCACGACACACGACTCACAAAAAGCTAAGTGGACCCACGATGCAAGAAATGCAAGAGGACTCGATATCCTAGGGTTGGTGAATGTGATTATCGATGTCACGCTAGGCGTGTGTGAGATTTCGTGGAAATTCATCATATAGGGTTCATTTCTAGGCGAAGGAGATAAAAAGAAGAAAAGAAAAATTTCAACCACGATGAAAACGACACAAAAACGAAAAAGAAAGACTCAAATGACGCACAAAGTGTGACTCCCCCAAGCTGAAATTTGCATTGCCCTCAATGCAATAAGAGTGAGTACGGGAGGGCAATGAAAATGGGGGGGAATACGCACTGACACAAAAAGAAATGAAAAACATGGAAAACACAGATACGAAACTGAAAATAAAGAAAAATCAAAATCAAACCACACGACATAAAAATAGAAAAAGAAAGAAAGAAAATGATACGACGCGACAAATGAAACAAGCACACACACAAAGAAAACAAAACACGACAACACAACAAAATAATGGAAGGGGGAGGTTAATCGGAGTCGCTGGCGGTGGAATGATAAGGGGATGGCGAGGAGGGTGGTGAATAATGGTAGAAGGAATCCTCCGAGGACGAAGGAGAGGGTGTGCGAATAGGAGAAGGAGGAGCAACAGGCAGGACAACCGGAGGATCGGGATACATCAGTGGATCGTGGTGGATGATGGTGGGACGGGATGGACCGACATACGGGTACCAATCGGGAGGATCCACGGGCGGGAAGTGAACGAGTGAAGCGTACCAAGGATCTGGGTAGAACTCCCAGGGCAGGTGTGTAAGGCGTAGGGGGAAACGCTCCGAAGATGATGGTGGGGGAAAGGGATTTTGCCATGAATCCGGTCATGGTACATGGCGTAGAGAAAGAGCAGCTCATCGGTAGACACCGCGGATACATCAACACGAGCGAAAATGGTGTTGGCAAGGAAGCAGTGAGCAAAACGGTAGCAAGGGTGTATGATGTAGGAGGCGAGGGCTACCGCTGGAAAGGAGGTATATCGAGTGAATCGTTGCCAAACACCATCAGCCCGGAAGCGAGAAAAGATGTCAGATCAATCATGAGTAGACCATTCAACATGGCAATCGAGGTTAGGGAAGAGTAGATTGTTGTTAAGCTGGACGAAGCTCATGGAAAAATCCCAATTGAAGGCCCGGAAGGTGAAACCATGATTAGACACCTCGAGAGAACTGAGGAATTCAAGTGTGAGATTTCTGTGTGTATTGGCTTGGGTCCGCAGAAGATAATCACAACCTATGAAACGAAAAAGCGCACAGACGCCCCTAAAGAGTCCAAGGGATTGTAGGGTGGGGAAGTCCGTGAAAAGAGTAGGTCGGATAGGGCGATGAAGGAGGGCTTGTAAACAATCGGATTGCTCCTCAGACGTAGGGTTAATGCCAAGGAAAGAGGGTGAAAAGGGTCCGTAAAGCGGATTACGGCGTGAAGATGAGGCAATCTCTTTCCCTTTTCTAGACATGGCGACTACGTGGATGGTGAAAAGGAAAGTGGGAGCGTGCCTATGATAATTATAAAGCAGGTGAAGCAGGTATAACACCAATTCAGGACATTAAATATAAGGTAAGAGATGTGTAGAGTGGAAAGGTGTTACCCATAAATGTAGCAAAATCAAGCTCCCGGAGGACTCACGCAGTATAAGGAAGCGATTTGGGAAGCCGCCGCTCGCTGATCCGACAAGATACAGGATTTTCGAAAATTTGGGGGCTAGGGTTAGGGTTTGGATGTTTGGTGAGTGAATGTTGTTGATGGGAAAGGTGGTGATGGGTGGTTGGGTTTGAGAAATGAGTGATGATGAGGGATTAGGGGTAATGGGGTAGATGAGGGAGATCGATTTGGCAGTTGGAGGGGGAGAGATCGCACGACAGGAAGTTTGGGAGACGGTTCGCATGAACAGGGATATTTATAGGGGCGAAAGTCACCCGATCGGGTGATGTTTCACCCGATCGGTTGGATAAGTTCCGAAAATATCTCACCGGCCAACAGCTACAGGTGAACCGATCGGGTGGGTAGTCACCCGATCGGTTGACCGCTTCCCATATTTTTCCGAGAGCATGTGCCATTTCACCCGGTCACTCACCCGTCCGCGGTATTACTCAACCGATCGGTTGATGTGACCTCCAAATTTCCCGAAAGTTCAGCTCTACCCACACGGTCAGCGACCCGGTCTCGGTTGTCTTCACCCGATCGGTTGACCAATTCCTCAAAATTCCCGAGACTCCTCGTACAAATCACACGGTCTGCCAACCGGTCTCTTCTTTCCTCACCCAGTTGGTTCATTTGGTGGCAGACACGGCCGTTAGCTGATACATCCCAACCGATCGGTTGAGTTATCAACCGATCGGTTGGGGTCTTGTTTTCTGCAAAAAATGCACACACGGCCTCAGTCACTCAACGGAAGTTCTTGCGGCTGGATTTATTTATTAAAAATAGATAAAATAAAGTTAGAAATAATTCTAAAAATTGGAAACAAAGATTTAGAGCATGGGTTGCCTCCCATGAAGCGCTTTTGTTTAACGTTGTTCGCTCGACGCCTCAAGCGGTGGTCAATTAGGATCCGGAGGGTTCAAGGAAGAGTTGTCGGTCGTTGAGAATCCGACCGGAGAGAATTCTGGTTCTCCTACCGCATAGTGTTTCAGACGTTGTCCGTTGAATTTAAACGGCTCATCCCTTCCCATTATCTCAATAGCCCCATGCGGGAAAACTTTGGTGACGCGAAATGGTCCCGACCACCTTGACTTGAGCTTTCCGGGGAAGAGCTTTAGCTTTGAGTTGAATAGGAGAACTAAGTCCCCTTCTTTTAATTCCCTCTTCAAGATGCGCTTATCGTGCCACCGCTTCAGCTTCTCCTTGTAAATCTTGGCGTTTTCATAGGCATTGAGCCGGATCTCGTCGAGCTCGTTGAGTTGTAACTGCCAGTGCCCACCTACCTCCTTGGCGTCGAAGTTTAGATTCTTGATTGCCCAAAATGCCTTATGCTCCAATTCCACAGGCAGATGGCAAGCCTTCCCATAGACAAGCCGGTAGGGGGTTGTGCCGATAGGAGTTTTAAATGCCGTCCTGTAGGCCCAAAGCGCGTCAGGAAGTTTTGATGACCAATCCTTCCTAGAGTTGGCCACCGTCTTTTCTAGTATGCTTTTAATTTCCCGGTTAGAGACTTCCGCCTGACCGCTGGTCTACGGGTGGTAGGCACGCCCCACCCGGTGTTGTACCCCGTACTTTTTTCAAGAGAGCTTCGAATTTCTTCTCTATAAAGTGGCTCCCTCCGTCACTGATCAGGACACGAGGTACACCGAACCGCGGGAAGATGTTGTTTTTAAAGAACTTGTCCACCACTCTGGAATCATTGGTTGGACTGGCTATCGCTTCATCCCACTTCGATACGTAGTCCACAGCCACCAAGATATACTGGTTCCCTGAAGAGGAAGGGAACGGTCCCATGAAGTCCACTCCCCACACATCGAAGATTTCTACCTCCAGGATGTAGTGTTGAGGCATCTCATTCCTTTTGGAGATATTCCCTGTCCTTTGGCATTTGTCGCAGGCCTGGACATAGGCATGTGTGTCCTTGAAGAGGGTTGGCCAGTAGAATCCGCTCTGGATAATTTTCGCAGTATTTTTGTAGGTGCTCGCATGCCCTCCACATTGCTGACCGTGGCAGTGGGAAATAATGGAGGTCGCCTCAGTTTCAGGGATGCATCTTCGTATCACCCCATCATTGCAGGTTTTGTACAGATGGGGGTCATCCCAATAAAATTTGCGGACCTCATGGAAAAATTTCTTCTTCTGCTGGTAGCTCACATTATGGGGGACGATGGCACAAGCCAGATAATTTGCGATGTCGGCGTGTCAGGGGGTCCAGGAGGAAGATACGGAGAAAAGATGCTCGTCAGGGAGCGAATCATCGATCGGCGTAGAGTTTAAATCGAGGGTAGACATCCTGGACAGGTGATCGGCAACAACATTCTCCGCCCCCTTCTTGTCTCTGATTTCCAGGTGGAATTCCTGGAGGAGGAGTGTAACGACTGTTTTTCATGTATCTGGATTTAATATTATATAATATATGTTTTGGTGGATTTTCTCCTCTTGTGTGGTTTTCGTCTCCGTAGATTTCATTTTCGATCGATTCGTCGTATTTTCTCGTTTCTTCCTTAGGATTGTCGATTTCGAAGTATGTCATTCGTGACGGACTTCATAACGGTCGTATCTAACTATTAGATCAAGCCTAGGAGTCTTAGGAATCGATCCCGGGGCCCCGCGCTCCGTATCGGAACTTTTTGTGCTCATTAGCCGGTATAAGAAGGGGCACCGACCGACTAGATGACGATCCAGTCGGTCGGCAATCCTTCTTGGACCGACTAGTTGGCTTTCTAAAATTATTCAGGAGTTACTGTTTATCGTTAGTCGGTCTAAGAACGTTGGTTGACCGACTAGGTTGCAAACTAGTCGGTCGGCAATGCTTCTTTAACCGACTAACACATCATCTTATTTTTGTATCAGCTACTGTTTACTCTTAGTCGGTCTAAGAACGTTCATCGACCGACTAGATGCTAAACTAGTCGGTCAGTAATTGTTCATGGACCGACTAACTCTAAATCCTATTTTTCGTTCAGGAGTTACTGTTTGCACTTAGTCGGTCTGCGTTGGTCGACCGACCGACTAGTTGCCAAACTAGTCGGTCAGTGGTTGCTCTTTGACTGACTAACCAGTGTTGAAACCCTAATTTCTGGGCAGCCGCCAGCTCAACCTATTTAAACCCAACCCAAACGATTTCATCTTCTCCAACACGACCCAAAACCCTAAAATCTTCCCCCTTGAGCCCCCATCTTCCTCCAAGCTTCATTTCTCCATTCCAAGCCCTAGAATCATCATCCAAACCATCCATTCACTCCATCTACATCTCATCTTCCCCAAAATCTCATCAAATCCATCAAAATCCCCAAATCCCCCAAAACCCTAGTTTCCCCAAACTTCTCCAATCTTTTCCAGATCTGATCCTAGGGTTCCCCGGAGTGTTTCTTCCGTCTCCTCTTGGTAAGAAATCGATCTACCGTTGTTTTCTTAACCTATTTATATTTTTATGAAACCCTAATATAATTTCATGTTATCGGATGATTGTTCCCCCAAAACAGCGATTTCCCCGTAGATTGGCATCCGTGTGACGAAGTGGTCGTCATCCCCGGTGCTAGGCAAGTGAAACTTGCCACTTAGGGTTTAGGCCATGTTTTAGGCCATTTGCTTGTTGTAGGCGTAAAAGAGGCTAGGCGACGAAATGATACTCGCCTAGGCGCAAATTGGGGAACTAGCTTGACAACGAAGCTAGTTCCGACATTTAGCATGTTGCACAATTACCATGTCATGTTTACTTTCCATTAACGGTACACAAATTAATTGTCATGTCATTGCATCCTTTAAGTATTTCTGTGAATGCGTAGCTTTGCTACAATGCTTGTGTTCCTGGCTCGTGTTCCAGAAGCGGGCCATGTGTTGGTTGATAGCCAATGCCCGAATTGCGTGTTTCCGGCTAGGTGCACCCCTACGCCAAATGTTTAGGAATGTGAGCTCATGTGCGGGGCAACCCCAGGCTCACTAGCTGAGTTCATTGTGCTGGGACCCTGGCTCCATTACGTGTGGGTATTGGGGGTAAGAGTTAAGCGACCAATCAACTGGGAGTCTGCCCGATCAGCAACTGCAGTGGTAAGGCGTAAACTCTTGGGTTTGGGGTAGTTGTTAAGCGGCCAATCAGCGAATGTGAAACCATTCAGCTGTAAGGCGTAAACATATACAAAACAACGTGAATAGTGAATTGATTGAGGTTGATAGTAGCGTGGCTACTCTTGTCTTGTCTTGTCTTGTCCCGATGATTGTTCTCTTGTACAAATTGTCTTGCCATGTTTCAATTGTGCACTCATGTTATAACTGCCATGTCATGCATACTAAACTGCTAGGTTGCTAGAGCCTTACTTTCAGTTTCCTTGCTCAAGTCTTTTAGACTTGCTGACATGTGCCCCTTTACTCTTTTGGGTGACACATGTTAGATCCTGAGGCCGAGTACCTTGTCGAGGACGAGGTGTTTGCTGACGCCGAGCCCGAGCTTGTGTTTGACGGGGGGTACGTGGACACTGGGGACCAGTCCTAGTGTCTTCGTTGTGTTTTACTTTTGTTAGACTGTTGTTTTATTATCGGTGCGTAGCACCTATACTTTGTTGTTGTCGTTGCTTTTGTTGGCCTTGTTATGGGCCTTTAGACTCTTCTCTTTTAGCCTGGTGGCTTTTCTGGATGTTGGACTTATGTTGATGTTGGACAATTTATGAGATGTGAATTTTATTTCAGTCTCTCCTTGTGTTATTATTGTTATTCCGTTGTGGTTACAGGGACCTGCTTATGTATTATTGACGCTTATCGGGTTTGGGGCTTCACAGCTCCACTCTCGTGCGGACCTTCTCACGTCTCGCCTCCATTTTAGGGAAGCGGGTCGTGACAGGTTTTGTTGGTGGCCCATGCATGTCCTTCTTTAACTGCGATTTTTTGGAATAGCGATAATAATATTAGAATGTCCAATAAATTAAGTTCGACGTCCGAGTCATAAGCTATGAGTCTAATCTGATTCGTTTTCTGTGTCACTAGATGGCAGGAAGCCGTTTCACCCGTGGTGGGGGTAGTGGTGCGATCCCTCATGATGAGGAGCCTGAGCGGGAACCCACCAGCGGTGAGATGATGCGGATGATGCTCCAGATGATGCAAGTGCAGCAGGGCGTGCTTCTGCAAGTCCAGAATGCTCCACTTGCGCGAGCTGCCCGGGCTCTTCCGGATGCCCCTCGCTCTGAGCCAGGAGAGAAGCAATTTCGGGAGCTGGGTCTCGCATATTTTGATGGTTCTGAGGGTCCTCTGGCTGCCGATGAGTGGATTCAGAACATCGAGGACAATCTGAAGATGGCCAAGATCACCCCGGCTGGATGGGTTGATTTGGCGAAGAGGCAACTCAAGGATAATGCTCGGAATTGGTGGGATGCGGAAGAGAAGATGTTGGTGGAGCCGATAGCTTGGGCTACCTTCAAGGCCAGATTTGAGGGTGAGTTCTTCCCGAAAGCTGCCAGGGAGGAGATGCTGCAGCGTTTTATCGATCTGAAGCAGGGGAACTCGTCGGTGGACATGTATCACCAAGAGTTCATGAGGCTGAGTCGGTTTGCGCCGAAGATGGTGCAGGACGCTGAGGAGAAGGCTCAGAGGTTCCTGCAGGGGCTTGCTTCGGAGCTCCAGAGTTTTGTGACCTCTTCTGACCGGGAGTCTTATCAGAAGGTTCTAGTAGCAGCCAAGAGGCAGGAGCTGCTCGTGAACCAGAGGAAGGGGTCTGTTGTTGGTGCTGGGAAGAGGCCTGTGGAACAGGCGAGAGCTGTGGTTAGACCTGGATTCAGGCCTAATCAGTCCGCTCAGTTTAAGAGGCCAGGAGGGCCTATTCTGAAGACTTGCCATTTCTGCGGCAAGCCTGGCCACGTTAAGGATCAATGTCGGAAGTTTTTGGGCCAGTGTCTGATTTGTGGAGATGCTTCCCATGTTGCGAAGGATTGTCGGCATGCGAATCAGCTGCGGAGGGCTCCCGTTGCAGCACAGCCGTTGCAGCAGTGAGCGTCTGTTCCTGCTGGTCGTGGGGCATCTCTTGTTCCGCAGGGGCAGGCTTTTCAGCAGGCTGTTCCGCCGAGGAGGCAGGCCTTTCTGATGACCGCTGCGGAGAGCGAGGCTGTGGATGAGGTTATCACAGGTAATCCTCAATCTAGCTGATACTTTCCTAGCTGGTTTTGATTGTTAGATTATGTTGTTTGCTTGAACATGGTTGTTTGCTAGACTAGGGTTTGATTGTTAATTGCTTGATTAGGTGTGGTTTTGGTTTGCACATTTCCTGCATGAGTCCTCTTTGACTCTGGTGCATCGATGTGCATTATTTCTCGGAGCTTCGTGGAGAGGCATTCCTTGTTGACGTCCCCTCTTCCCAAGAGTTGGAATATCGTTTCAGGGAATGGTGTGGTCTCGGTGCATCGTGGTTGCAATTCTTGCTCGTTGGTGGTTTGTGGACATAAGCTTTTCGCCGATTTCATTGTCCACGACATCATCAACTATGATGCAGTTCTTGGGATGGACTGGCTTGTGAGCTTCTATGCTACGATTGACTGCAGGAGAAAGAAGGTGGTGTTCGAGATTCCCGGACATCCAGTGTTTGAGTTCAGTCGTGGTAGCATTTCGCTTGGTCCTGTCAGATTTCGGGCCAGGCCGGTGGAGGCTGTGGCTATGCAGATGGAGCTGGAGTGGCCAGCTGTGGTGCGAGATTTTGGCGACGTCTTCCCCGAGGAGATGTCTGGTTTGCCGCCTGATCGAGCTCTGGAATTTTCTATCGATCTTGTTCCAGGTGCGCAGCCGATCTCGAAGGCGTCGTATCGTATGGCACCTGCAGAGTTGGAAGAGTTGCGGAAGTAGTTGGATGAGCTTTTGCAGAAGGGTTATATTAATCCTAGTGTGTCTCCGTGGGGAGCACCGGTGTTGCTGGTGAAGAAGAAGGATGGTTCGCGTCGCATGTGCGTGGATTATCGGGAGTTGAATGCGGTGACCATTAAGAATAAATACCCGTTGCCTCGCATCGATGATATTTTTGATCAGCTTGGAGGTTCGAGGGTGTTTTCTAAATTGGATTTGAGGAGTGGTTACCATCAGTTGAAGGTGAAGAAGGGAGATGTTCCTAAGACAGCGTTCAGGACGAAGTATGGACACTATGAGTTCGTGGTTATGCCTTTCGGTGTAACTAACGCGCCCACAGTTTTCATGAATCTGATGAACCTGATTTTCTACGACTTTTTGGATAAGTTTGTCGTTATCTTTATTGACGACATTCTGATCTATTCGAAGTCGGAGGAAGAGCATGCCTCGCACTTAAGGACGGTGTTGGAGATTTTGAGGAAGCATCGTTTGTATGCTAAGTTTTCGAAGTGCGAGTTTTGGCTGGATAGAGTTTCTTTTCTCGGGCATGTGGTGACTGGAGATGGTATTTCAGTGGATCCCGAGAAGATTCGGGCCATCAGGGAGTGGCCTGTTCCGTCGTCTGCGTCTGAGATTCGGAGTTTCCTTGGACTTGCTGGTTATTATTGGTGATTCATTAAGGACTTTTCGCGTATTGCTGAGCCGATGACCAGGTTGACGCTGAAGGATGTTGCTTTTGTTTGGTCGGGTGATTGTGAGAGTGCTTTTGGTGTTCTAAAGGAGAGGTTGACGACTGCCCCTATTCTTGTTGTGCCTGATCGCAGCGGTGGATTTGAGATCTTTTGCGATGCTTCTGGCAAGGGTCTAGGTTGTGTGTTGCATCAGCACGGGCATGTTGTGGCGTATGCGTCTCGTCAGCTTAAGGTTCATGAGAAGAATTACCCGACGCATGATTTGGAGTTGGCTGCCGTTGTGTTTGCTCTTAAGATTTGGAGGCACTTCCTGCTGAGTGAGAAAGTGAAGATTTTCACCGATCACAAAAGCTTGAAGTATATTTTCACTCAGAAGGAGCTCAACATGCGACAACGTCGATGGTTGGAGCTTATGGCGGATTATGATATCGATTTGCTGTTTCACCATGGCAAGGTGAATGTGGTTCCGGATGCTTTGAGTAGGCTTCCGGCGGTGATGATTTTGACTTCACAGTGGAGATTGCAGCAGGATTTTTGCGAGTCTGGCATGGAGATTGTTCTTCCTGGAGAGGCTTCTTCGTTGATGTACATGCAGGTACAGTCGACGATCGTGGATCGGGTTAAGGCTGGCCAGGCTGAGGATCCGAAGCTGGTGAAGATTCGGGAGCAGGTGGAAGCCGGTCTGCGGACTGACTTTTTGATTCATGAGGATGGCTCGTTGAGGTTCGGAGCCAGGTTGTGTGTGCCAGCTGGGGATATCAGGGAGGAGCTGATGGTGGAGGCACACAGTTCGCCGTATTCTGTGCATCCTGGTGGCACCAAGATGTACCAGGATCTTCGTCTGAATTATTGGTGGCATGGTATGAAGAGGAGCGTGGCTCGGAGTGTAGCCAAGTGCTTGGTTTGCCAGCAAGTGAAGACGGAGCATCAGCGTACGGCCGGGTTGCTAAAACCGCTTCCGATTCCGGAGTGAAAATGGCAACACATCACTATGGACTTCGTGACTGGACTACCTCGGAGTCCGAAGCAGAATGACGCGATTTGGGTGATCGTAGATCGATTGACCAAATCTGCGCACTTTATTCCGTTCCGAGTGGGACAGTCCACTGAGGCGCTAGCGAGGAGATATATGGAGGTAAAATTCTTTTTACTCTCCGTTTTATTTCCTTTTCCTAGCTTGGATAGTGATGTAACGTGAATCGTGCAGGAGGTTGTGCGACTTCATGGAGTCCCCGTGAGTATCGTGTCGGACAGAGACACGAGGTTCACATCTCATTTCTGGCAGAGTTTGCAGAAGAGCTTGGGTACACGTCTGAGTTTCAGCACGGCGTACCATCCGCAGACGGATGGCCAGTCCGAGAGGACGATTCAGATTTTGGAAGACATGCTGAGGGCGTGCATGTTGGATTTCAAGGGTTCGTGGGAGGACCATCTACATCTGGTAGAATTCTCTTACAACAACAGCTTCCAGGCGAGTATTGGCATGGCGCCTTTCGCCGCTCTTTATGGGAGGAAATGTCGATCGCCATTGAGTTGGGATGACGTTGGTGATCGGGAGTTGTTGGGACCTGAGATGATCGTGGAGGCCGTGGATATCGTCAGGAATATTCGGGAGAGGTTGAGGATTGCTCAGGACCGTTTCAAGCATTGGGCGGATGCTAAACGTCGTCCTTTGGAGTTTCAGCCGGGCGACCATGTGTTCTTGAAGATTTCCCCGAATCGTGGTGTGATTCGTTTCGGGAAGCGTGGGAAGTTGAGCCCGCGATACATTGGACCGTTTGACATTTTGGAGAGGGTTGGCGAGGTAGCTTATCGCTTGGCCTTGCCGCCATCTTTGGAAGGAGTTCACAATGTTTTCCATGTGTCGCAGCTTCGTCGATACATTAGCGATCCGTCTCATGCGGTGGATTTTTCGGAGATTACCGTTCGCCCCGATATGACGTATGACCAGCATCCAGTGCAGATTCTGGACAGGCGTCAGAAATCGCTTCGGAACAAGATTGTCAATCTTGTGAGGGTGATGTGGCGACACGGTTCACCTGGAGAGTCTACTTGGGAGAATGAGGATGAGATGCGAGAGCGTTTCCCACTTTTGTTTCCGGACTCGTGAGTATTTGGAAATTCCGAGGACGGAATTTTTCTTAAGTTGGGGAGGATGTAACGACTGTTTTTCATGTATCTGGATTTAATATTATATAATATATGTTTTGGTGGATTTTCTCCTCTTGTGTGGTTTTCGTCTCCGTAGATTTCATTTTCGATCGATTCGTCGTATTTTCTCGTTTCTTCCTTAGGATTGTCGATTTCGAAGTATGTCATTCGTGACGGACTTCATAACGGTCGTATCTAACTATTAGATCAAGCCTAGGAGTCTTAGGAATCGATCCCGGGGCCCCGCGCTCCGTATCAGAACTTTTTATGCTCATTAGCCGGTATAAGAAGGGGCACCGACCGACTAGATGACGATCCAGTCGGTCGGCAATCCTTCTTGGACCGACTAGTTGGCTTTCTAAAATTATTCAGGAGTTACTGTTTATCGTTAGTCGGTCTAAGAACGTTGGTTGACCGACTAGGTTGCAAACTAGTCGGTCGGCAATGCTTCTTTAACCGACTAACACATCATCTTATTTTTGTATCAGCTACTGTTTACTCTTAGTCGGTCTAAGAACGTTCATCGACCGACTAGATGCTAAACTAGTCGGTCAGTAATTGTTCATGGACCGACTAACTCTAAATCCTATTTTTCGTTCAGGAGTTACTGTTTGCACTTAGTCGGTCTGCGTTGGTCGACCGACCGACTAGTTGCCAAACTAGTCGGTCAGTGGTTGCTCTTTGACCGACTAACCAGTGTTGAAACCCTAATTTCTGGGCAGCCGCCAGCTCAACCTATTTAAACCCAACCCAAACGATTTCATCTTCTCCAACACGACCCAAAACCCTAAAATCTTCCCCCTTGAGCCCCCATCTTCCTCCAAGCTTCATTTCTCCATTCCAAGCCCTAGAATCATCATCCAAACCATCCATTCACTCCATCTACATCTCATCTTCCCCAAAATCTCATCAAATCCATCAAATTCCCCAAATCCCCCAAAACCCTAGTTTCCCCAAACTTCTCCAATCTTTTCCAGATCTGATCCTAGGGTTCCCCGGAGTGTTTCTTCCGTCTCCTCTTGGTAAGAAATCGATCTACCGTTGTTTTCTTAACCTATTTATATTTTTATGAAACCCTAATATAATTTCATGTTATCGGATGATTGTTCCCCCAAAACAGCGATTTCCCCGTAGATTGGCATCCGTGTGACGAAGTGGTCGTCATCCCCGGTGCTAGGCAAGTGAAACTTGCCACTTAGGGTTTAGGCCATGTTTTAGGCCATTTGCTTGTTCTAGGCGTAAAAGAGGCTAGGCGACGAAATGATACTCGCCTAGGCGCAAATTGGGGAACTAGCTTGACAACGAAGCTAGTTCCGACATTTAGCATGTTGCACAATTACCATGTCATGTTTACTTTCCATTAACGGTACGCAAATTAATTGTCATGTCATTGCATCCTTTAAGTATTTCTGTGAATGCGTAGCTTTGCTACAATGCTTGTGTTCCTGGCTCATGTTCCAGAAGCGGGCCATGTGTTGGTTGATAGCCAATGCCCGAATTGCGTGTTTCCGGCTAGGTGCACCCCTACGCCAAATGTTTAGGAATGTGAGCTCATGTGCGGGGCAACCCCAGGCTCACTAGCTGAGTTCATTGTGCTGGGACCCTGGCTCCATTACGTGTGGGTATTGGGGGTAAGAGTTAAGCGACCAATCAACTGAGAGTCTGCCTGATCAGCAACTGCAGTGGTAAGGCGTAAACTCTTGGGTTTGGGGTAGTTGTTAAGCGGCCAATCAGTGAATGTGAAACCATTCAGCTGTAAGGCGTAAACATATACAAAACAACGTGAATAGTGAATTGATTGAGGTTGATAGTAGCGTGGCTACTCTTGTCTTGTCTTGTCTTGTCCCGATGATTGTTCTCTTGTACAAATTGTCTTGCCATGTTTCAATTGTGCACTCATGTTATAACTGCCATGTCATGCATACTAAACTGCTAGGTTGCTAGAGCCTTACTTTCAGTTTCCTTGCTCAAGTCTTTTAGACTTGCTGACATGTGCCCCTTTACTCTTTTGGGTGACACATGTTAGATCCTGAGGCCGAGTACCTTGTCGAGGACGAGGTGTTTGCTGACGCCGAGCCCGAGCTTGTGTTTGACGGGGGGTACGTGGACACTGGGGACCAGTCCTAGTGTCTTCGTTGTGTTTTACTTTTGTTAGACTGTTGTTTTGTTATCGGTGCATAGTACCTATACTTTGTTGTTGTCGTTGCTTTTGTTGGCCTTGTTCTGGGCCTTTAGACTCTTCTCTTTTAGCCTGGTGGCTTTTCTGGATGTTGGACTTATGTTGATGTTGGACAATTTATGAGATGTGAATTTTATTTCAGTCTCTCCTTGTGTTATTATTGTTATTCTGTTGTGGTTACAGGGACCTGCTTATGTATTATTGATGCGTATCAGGTTTGGGGCTTCACAGCTCCACTCTCGTGCGGACCTTCTCACGTCTCGCCTCCATTTTAGGAAAGCGGGTCGTGACAAGGAGAATCCATCTAATGAGCCGCAGCTTAGCTTCCTTCTTGCTCAATAGGTATTTAAGAGCCGCGTGATCTGTGTACACGATCACCTTGGCACCAACGAGATATTGCCGGAACTTGTATATGGCGTAGATGACCGCTAGCAATTCTTTTTCCGTGGTAGTATAATTTCTTTGGACGGCGTCAAGGGTCTTGCTCATATAATAAATGACATGCATATTTTTGTCCTTCCTCTGCCCCAAGACGGCACCAACCGCATAATCACTAGTGTCGCACATCAGCTCAAAGGGTAGATTCAAGTCTGGTGGCTGTATTATGGGCACGGAAATCAAAGCTTGCTTCAGGGTGAGGAAGGCCTCTGTACACTCCTCGCTGAAGACGAAAGGCACGTCCTTCACGAGGAGTTGGGTCAGCGACCTGGAAATCTTCGAGAAGTCTTTTATGAAGCGGCGATAAAATCCCGCATGTCCTAAAAAACCACGGACTCCTCGAAGATTGATCGGTGGCGGAAGCTTTTCAATCACCTCAACTTTAGCCTTATCTACCTCGATTCCCCTCGAAGAGATGACGTGCCCTAGCACAACCCCTTCTTGGACCATGAAGTGGCACTTCTCCCAGTTTAGGACTAATCCCTTTTCTTGACATCTCTCCAGGACTTTAGTTAGATTACTGAGGCACGAGTCAAAATTAGTTCCATAGATGGAAAAGTCGTCCATGAAAACCTCCATGATGTCCTGGGAGTAGTCGGAGAAGATAGCGGACATGAGTCTTTGGAATGTAGCAGGGGCGTTACAAAGTCCGAACGGCATTCTTCTATAGGCATATGTCCCAAATGGGCAAGTGAAAGTCGTCTTCTCCTGGTCATCGTTATGAATAGGGATCTGAAGAAATCCGGAGTACCCGTCCATGAAACAGAAATAGTTGTGATTCGCCAACCTCTCGAGCATTTGATCAATGAAGGGGAGAGGGTAATGATCCTTCCTCGTAGCCTTGTTCATCTTTCTATTGTCAATGCACATCCTGTACCCAGTGATGGTCCTCGTTGGTATTAGCTCGTTCTTCTCGTTGCGAACCACCATCATTCCCCCTTTCTTGGGCACGACGTGCACCGGGCTAACCCAGCGACTATCGGAGATATGGTATATGATACCTACATGTAGAAGCCTAACAATCTCCTTTTTCACAACATCCATCATTATGTGATTTAGCCTCCGCTGCGGCTCAATCGAGGAGGCTTGCTCATCTTCAAGCAGTATTCTGTGTGAGCAGAGGCCTAAGCTAACCCCTTTTAAATCTTCAATTGCATATCCGAAAACTCCTTTAAACCTTTTTAAAACACTAAGAAGTTTGGTCATTTGGTCTTCAGGCAGTGAAGAGTTCACTATGACCGGTAGGGTCGATCCCGTCCCCAAATATTCATACTTTAGCCCCGGGGGTAACTCTTTCATCTCAACTTCACGAGGCACCGACGCATACTTCTCAAGCTGAGCATCCTCAAGGGAAAGGAGTTCTTCGTGGATTTCTTGAAAGCTACAATCCGGAACCTCACTCACAGCCGTGGTCCCGCATGGCAAAGTCTCGCAAGGTATTGTGGGAATGACCGAGGAAGGCATTGGGTCTCTTTCAAGCTCATAATAATTATCCAGAAAGAAGGCTTCTAAGTGAAAACAGGTTCCAACAGTCGGTGGTTTCCCACAACTGTTTCTAGCTTCCTCATTGTCGAAAGATTCGGGATGCTCGATAGAAGTCTGCAAGGAATAGATCGGTTCCTGTCCAACGTAACCGACAGACTCAGCCTGATGGTTCTCCTGACAAAACTCCACGAGCAATTCTTCCTCACTAAACTCGGAACTAGGAATGTCGATATACGCCACTTCATCGCGAGGAAAGAGAGTTGCCGTGGTAAGGTGCTGCTGCATATCATGATACCTCCTCTGATTTTCCACAGCGGCAGCCAGAAGGGATAGTATATTCGAAGTATTTAGGGATTCTGCCATGCTTTGTGCCAAACAGCGGATGTGGTGTGAGTGATCCCAGATGTCTCCCGAAACTGTATGCAACATCCTCGTCGTGGGGGCAAAGAGCCTATAAGAAAGGAGAGAGAGAACTGCACAAATAGCGAACACGTCAAAAGCACGGGCTGCATAAACGGGAAGCGAATGTAGCGACGGCAGCACGGCGATTCAGTCAATCAGTTCTATACAATTACTATCTACAATATGTACAAGTGAAATTGAAAAGTGTAGAGTGCGAAAATTATCGCGAGGTAGGGATGAGAGCTAGACACTAGGGTTCATGAAATCCAAAAATAACAAGCACGTTGCATCCCCGGCAACGGCGTCATAATGCTTGACGCCCCCCGGATGTGGGAGCTAGATGTGTGCAATAATACGATTGGGGGCGTGAGATTTAAATATTTGTAACCGCAAGCGCACGGTGTTGTAGTGTGGCTTTGGGGTCGAACTCAGGGGGGCGTGGATGTGCTTGTGTCAAAGAGGATCAAATTCACCCCATGGGCGAGCTAGCCCGGATCAAATGATGGGTTGTCACGGTAAATGTAATGCAAGGTATAGACAATATAAAGGAAAAAGCCGGGACTCTGGCTTCCACCCTATCGTGCGCTTCTCACCGATACGGCCTACGGGTAGGATAGCGATCGGAATTAGGGTCTATTGGTGAGACGTTGCCTCTGAAAGTGGTACCAGCGTCCCATGGGCCCGATATTCCGGTCGATGCCCAGGATGATACGCCGGACTTCCTGGGTTCAGTCAGTGGGCACTCCCGTGTCCATTAACACTGACCGACTCCAGGAGCACTAAGCTCACAACTATAACTCCCAACGTCTCATCCTGCCGCTCCCGCGCGCTAGGATTCGACGTCTACACTAAGGGCGCGAGCTATGGCTAGGGAGTCAACCGCCAAGTTTATTCCCCCTTGGCCCAACGGTCAAAGGCGGTCTTTTTCCCGCCGATGACAATAAAACACCCCGCGTAACCGTTAGATTCCTAATCCCTATCGATTTCCTAGACATATGGACGCATCGGGAAGAGCCCACGAAGGGGTTTCCACCAAAATCCCAGATTTGGAAACTACTCACACATATTTAGTAAAAAGCGATCTAAACAGAAATCGACCGTCAAAATCATAATCAGACAATAGAAATGCAATGGTAGTAAAGCAATTAAGATAATACTAAAGTTTGACAAAGATCTAAAAACTTACAAAAACTGGGAAATTACAGCCGTCACAAAATGAAGAAAACAGTAAAAAATAACCAACTCTCGTTTCTGGAAAACCTAGGTTTCTATATATAGGAAACGATATCACCTGATCGGTTGACAAGTCAATCGATCGGGTGACCTGCTTCAAACTTTTACATCGCAATGCGGGACTTCACCCGGTCATCGGCACCCGGTCGGTTGACATATGAATGTGACCGGTTGGATCTTGGTGCCGTCGGGTGAAGAGGCCGGTTGAGCTGACCGTGTCTTGGCTTTTGAGATTCAGCTACATGTGAACCGATCGGGTGAAGGTCACCCGATCGGTTGGCAATCAGCTTCGAATTCCAGAGAGTTTGGGCTTTTGACCCGGTCACTGAACCGACCGGGTGAATTCTTGTGAGCTTCAATCTGCGTCCGGGTGGTGCACGCGTGCATCACCCGATCGGTTGAAGATGACCAACCGACCGGGTGAGGGGCTGAAAGATGATATCATCGTCGTTTGACCCCCTGGATCACGCGTGACTCCTCCCGTTGCTCCGGGGACTTGCGATATCGTCGTTTTATGTCCCCTATTCCAGTAAACTCCTGCAAAATACGGAAATCACGGAAAAGTGAAAGAAAACAAGAAAACACGAGAAAACGAATATAAGACGGCGGTAAAATACGGAAAAACACGGAAGAAAACGTGCGCAAATATATGAAATATAAACGCACGTCACTTTCTTCCAAGTATCTAAGGGAGTCACTACATGATACTCTTCCCCTTCACGTAATTTCTCTTCAATCTGCGAATTTCAAGGCCACAATTAGCAAGAACAAACAAACAAAACCATTCCAATCCATCAGCTTGGTTGATGATACAACTTATTTTTACAATACATACAATCTGCTGTCTCAGACGCGCATAACCCACACATGCTTTCCTATATCGCGCCTCCATTGATTCCGCTCTCACTTTGTTTATTTTGCTTGTTTCCTACAATTGAGTGTTGTCATTAGTTAGTTTAAATTGTAGTGTCCTCAAATTGAAAGTAATGAAATAACGTAAACGTTACCTTAAAATCTAGAGTCGAAGAGTACGCCACGAAATCTTTCCAAAACGGAGACACCGAAGACAAGTGTGAATATATGAAAGGTGGCTTATCCGAGTAGTTACCATGGCTATCTCTGGCAAGATTCCTTAACCTCATTCTAAAGACTCTGTGCAAGTAACCGGCACGACGAAGAATCAGTTTCTTGTGCTGTCCACCCCAGCAAATGTTTCCTATTCATGATGAAGCAATGATGAAAGATGTAAGTAAAGGTCTTAGCTTTAAATTAAATGTAACACATGTTCCTCCTCCATAACATAATAATCATACACATCATTGATGATGAAATATTTTCTTTAAATTAGCAAACAATCATCTCTTTCATATGATCTGAACAACAGTAGAATCTCATTTCTCATATTCACATGTTAATGAGATCAATTTTATTACATCGGTCCATAGATTCCTTCACTTTATCCATTTCATAAATTAAACAAACAATCAAAGCTATAATGTCATTCTTGTTAGGGATAAAATAGAATTAATCTGGCCAAGCATCTGCAATTTGCAATTTGCATTAATCCAATTCCAATCCTAATCTTCAATAATCTTCAATAAATTCGATAAGTCGATCACAACAAAACATAGGTTGGCCGAAAGAGCTGTATAAAAATACATGGTTACGTCCAAATGCAGGGACCAACATAGGCGGGCAGAGGAATCCATTAACGACCATATAACATGCTAAAGATCTGAGATGAAGTTACTCTCATTTTGTGGGACAACAAGAACCATGAACAAAAAAAGGACGGGACCATAGCACAATCATCTTCATCATTACATATTGCCTAAAAGTGAATATGCATCCCAGTGACCAGTAGCAAAGGATATTAGCAGAAATGTTTTTGCATCAACTATATACATATAATCTGAGACTCAATAACAGAGCAGGCAAACATCTTACAAAGTTCAGTAAATAAGCACAAAGAATCAAAAACAGCAAGCTTCTGAGATCTACCAAACGACAATAATCAAAGACTTACAAACAATGGACATGCATAGCTACAAAAAGGTTTGAATGATCAGGGAAAAAAGAAGGGTCTATTCAGCCAGATCAGGACGAATATATGTGGCTCTGAGGAACAGGACCACAACAATTATTTATGAGAAACCACTGCCAGGATATGCACATGCTGATAAGGCTGTTTATACCATAATGTTATCATCTCGTAACCATGTGTTTCATAAATACGATAAATGAATTTGGCACTTACTCATCCTGCCAGATAATACATTGGTCCGTGTCTGGTGACGATGTTTCAGGTCCAATCATTCAAGGGCAAATGTTTTCTGGCGTATTATCAGACATCCACTAACATGCATCCATTACAAGTGAAAGAAATGTATCAGGGGATAGTCTGATACTAATACAATATTAATGAGATCAATTTTAGGGAACTAATATCTATCACTTCACTGATGAGTACATACCAGCATAACATACACTTGCATCGACTAATTACTATCCCTGCAGTTTGAAATGATGGAGAAATATAGAGATACCAAACCCTGGGACTTGGGCACAATAAATTTTATAGGGATGACATTCTCATCTTCCAACCTTCTGTCTCGGGGATGTTGACCTGTGTTTCATCCCTCAACCTACTGATATCGTATACTAGATACATCTAACTTCGTTGACAAGATATGTGTGGTCTTTAATATCTTCATCATTCTGATGTTATCCTAATACTGCCTATAAATGGGCCATGGTACATTTCCTTCCATCAAACAATTCCTAAGCTAGGAGTTACAGAATAGGATTGAATGTGAGTAACTAGGAGTTTCTCCATAAGAAAAAGGAAAAGGGTTGTCATCATCAGGTTCAGTGAGATTACTGCATCTCTAGATATTCTGAAACATTTTATTTAGCATGAAAGATGCATAATATTTTATGGGCAAACGATTTTATCTCATTGAGTATTTCGAAATCTTTTGGAAAGAAATATGTATTGTTCACTAGGATGTTGTCATTTGTCTCTCAGTATCTTTAAATATTCTGATGTTTCCCCTTGGAATATTTGAATTTGAATAGTATGTCAACTGATCTTTTACTATGCTGTTATGTAGGCCTAAATGAGTTTTATTTTAGGTCAGATCCATATGAAAATTGAATTCAATCCAATCCAATTGCAAACTTAGCTGCAATTGCACGGGGAAAACAAAGAAGAAATATTAAGTGGAGTCTTGTGTCATCCAAAAGAAATTACATGGTGGACTCACTTTTTGTGTATTGACATTCAGATTACTAACAGTTCAGGAATATACCTTGATTTCATCCCAAAATTGGTCTTTCAGGGCTGTCAAATCTTTATTACGCCAATATGTAATCGAGATGGGAAAAGTTCTTCTACTACAAGAGCCAATGAAGTGTGCTAGGGTCATCGAATCTTTGCCAATTGGTTGACCCATTTCATTCCATTTCACCTTTATTACTTCTCCTTTGGCCCTTTTTTTCTTAACATTCACCATAGTAACTATTCCTCGAGACTGAATCTGAGACATGCCACTAGTATCATCAGAACCCCCTGTCTCACCTCTTTTAGAACCACCCTGACCATCCCCACTAGTACGTTCTTTGCGCTGGGATCCAATAACCATGATCCTGCAAATAAGAGAAGAACAAGATCATAAGCTGACAAGATTAATAGATGAGAGTGAATGCAAATTACAACAATTTCTACATATCTTATTCATTCCAATTAAGTGAAGTAAGCACAATCTAATGCATGTCTAAACCAGATTTGTATTTGTAGCTGAAATCACTATATATAAATAACAAATATATAATAGGAACAAAGCATACATTTCCTCTTCGCTTTAGCTGTCTACTTTCTTTTTGTAGTTGGCTTTGCTCGTTTATGACCATGTACATTAACTAAATCTGGATTTACATATTCACCCTCATCATGATCATATCTTGCATATAAGCATTGACAATTATCATCAGTGTTCGGGCACATATACAGGTTCTCAAAAGAATGATCATTAATTGTGTCAACGTCCTCATCAACATGGTCACTAACTTGGTAACTGTTGTTGAACTTGTTTGACAATATAACAATGGACCACTTCTTATCAACTGGGTCACTGACATAAAACACCTGCTTAGCTTGCGTTTCCATAATGAACGAATCGTCTTTGTACCCAAACTTTTTCAAATCGACCCATATGAATCCAGAACTTTCAACATGTACCCCGTGAGGAATGCTAACCCAACTGCAGTCAAACAACGGAACTCGAAATCCAACATAGTCAATTTCCCACATATTCACGATTTGTCCAAAGTATGTCGTATCTGTCTGGTTTAGTGCGGTGGCATTAATAAAAACCCCGCTATTCTGCATAGTACTCCTCTCATCGTGTTCTCTAGTGTAGAATGTGTATCCATTGATGAGATAACATTTGTAAGAGTACACATGCATATCAGGCCCTCTTGACAAAAACTTAACCCTTTCTGATACTGGATCACTTTTCTCTAATATCTTATCACCAATATGACACTTAAACCAATCAATGAAGGTAAAATTGTGTTCCACTTCAATCCAATCAGAGCCTTTTTCTGGATATTTTCTTGAGATAACCTGCTTGTGTAACTCAACATAAGGAACAACATCAATTGTGTTATGTAAAACACACAAGTGTATCCGTCGCCAATGTTCGAGGTTGATCAACACTGGTTGACCACCTGTTACACCCTCACCGTCAATCCTATCAGTGTGACGAGTACTTGGAAGTCCAATTGCTTCGACATTTGGGATATATTCAGACCAATATTCTATCGCTTCTTCAACTAAATCGGTTTCAGTGATGCAAGCTTCTGGTCGGTACCTGTTCCTCACATAACCTTTCAACACTTTCATATACAGCTCTATGCCATACATCCATCTCATACGTGCAGGACCACACATCCTCGTCTCGTAAACCAAGTGTACAGTCAAATGAATCATGATATCAAAGAAAGAAGGTGGGAAATACATCTCAAGCTCACAAAGTGTTTCTATAATCACTTTTTGTAGACTTGACAGACTTCTTGGGTCTATGACCTTGCTACTCATGGCTTTGAAAAACCAACATAACTTTGTGATAGTTTTACGTACATTTTCTGGCAAAATAGCACGAATTGCAATTGGCAGCAAATTCTCAATGATGACATGATAATCATGTGATTTTAAATTCATCAATTTCAACCCGGATAAAGATACAAGACTTTGTATGTTGGACGAGTACCCCTCAGGTACCTTCACGGAGTGGAGAGTCAAAAAGTAACATAGTCTTTTCTTTCTTAGACAAAGTATGAGCAGCAGGAGGCAAGTATGGTGCTTTCCCCTCCTTTGGTACAGGTGCAAGTTCTTCTCTGATTCCTATATCAACCAAGTCCATTCGTGCATTGAGTCCATCTTTAGATTTCAAATTGTCACCTAACAAAGTATTTAGCAAACTAGCACCAACATTTTTCTCATTATGCATGAGATCAATAAAATGCCTAACAAATAAGTCCTTCCAATAGACTAACTGAAAAAAGATTGATTCTTTCTTAAAACCTTTAGTGGGAACAAACTTTGCATACTTCTTACCAAACTGTGTCTTAATGTTTTCCACCTCCTTCAGCACATCAACACCTGACAATGTAAGAGGTGGACACCGATTTTCAACTTCACCATTGAATGCCTCGGACATCGTTCTGTAGGGATGACTTCGATCCAACCACCGTCTATGCCCCATGTAAACCGACTTCTTACAATGAATCAATCGAAGATGATCTGTGTCATTTGTACAACATGGGCAAGCACAATGCCCCTTCACACTATATCCAGAAAGGTTGCCATAAGTTGGGAAATCATTGATTGTTCCAAACAACATAGCCTTCAATGTAAAATCAGCCTTTTTGTATCCATCGTATACATCAACACCATCTTCCCACAACACCTTTAAGTCCTCGATTAAAGGAGCAAAATATATGTCAATGTCGTTACCAGGTTGCTTAGGTCCCGATATCAAAATAGACATCATCATATACTTTTGCTTCATGCATAACTAAGGAGCCAGGTTATAGATCATCAAAATCACGGGCCATGTACTATGGGAAGTACTCTTAAGACCATGAGGGTTCATTCCATCTATTGAAAGTACTAAGCACAAGTTCCTTGGATCCTTGCCAAATTCCGGATATTTATTATCAAATGTCTTCCACTGAGGTGAATCGGCTGGGTGTCTTAACATTCCCTCATTAATTCTTTCATCATGATGCCATGTCAAGTATTTAGCATCTTCTGCGCTACTATACAACCTCCTAAATCTAGGAATTATAGGAAAGTACCACATAACTTTTACCGGGGAGTTGTTTTTCTTATATCGCTTCTTGCCACACTTGGGACATTCATTCAATTCTGCGTACTCTTTTCTAAATAAAATACAATCATCCGGACACGCATGGATCTTCTCATGTGTTAACCCGATAGATTTGAGCATTTGTTTAGCATCATATACTCTACGAGGGAGCACATTCCCATCTGGCAGTAGCCCACTTACAGCTTCTAACATCTATGTGAAGAACACATCAGAAACTTGGTGACTAGCTTTTAAGTTGTACAAAATCAACACAGCTGACAATTTTGAAGCCTTTGTACAACCCGGCCACAATGGTAACCCAGCATCCTCTCTTAAGTCATCACACATATCAGGATGATCCCACAACTCTTCATTGACAACACTTGGAAAATTCTTAACATAACTATACTTATCATTACCATCTCCCATACTACTTGTGTTCATTATATTTTCAAACTCAAATTGGGAGCCCAATTGACTTGATGAACTATATTTACGTTTGCAACTTGAGCTACATTTACCTTTGCTCTCACCATGATATGTCCAAACCTTATATGTTCTAGCAATACCGTGACACATTAAATGCTCATGCAACTTCATTTCATAGCTAACTTCTTTTACATTTAGACATTTTCGACAAGGACATTTAATGAACATCAGATTTTTAGCATTCTTGATTGCATGAGCACAAAACTCTTCCACCCCTTTCTTATACGTTTCAGATAATCGATCCGCATTTACCCAATCTCGATCCATCAAGAACGATACTACAAAAATTAATATAAAGTTAATTTTTCACATTTGTACTAAGTCACAATCCAAAATTCTAATGAAATAATTAGAGATGTAGAGACTATGGATTCACCTGAAATAATTAGCTGATCGGAGACGCCGCTGATCGATCGAACTGGACGAGGTCGGAGACGCCGCTGATCGATCGAACTGGACGAGGTCGAAGACGCCGCTGATCGATCGAACTGAACGAGGTAGAGATTTAGTATAAACGAAACATGTTAGTCATTGGGTGAATCAAAAAGATGCAGTGTATTGAATGGAGTCAAACGAAACATGTAAGTTATTGCACTCTACTTTCTTATTGCTTTAACAAATAAGAGACCATCACGATAGCTGAAACTTCAAATTATACAACATTGTCTGCTAGTAAAAGCTAGGTTGTAGTCACATCACTCTCACTCTCACTCATTCTCTCCTTTTCCTTTTTAAATTAATATTTATTTTAATTATGCAAACTATTTAATATCCTAACTTTTCATAGATAAGCAGCCACTAAGCCTCTCCTGGCACCCAAAAGCATCAACAAGCATTTGTATTCAAGAGAAGAAGCTTCAAGGCTAAGGAAAAGAAATCGCCCCCCTCCCAAACAAACACAAAGCTGATACTCTCCAGAAACTAGAGCGAGAACAAAACTCTTCTCTTTGCCATTGAGTCACCTCTCCTGCGTGTGTATAGATGTGATTCTCTCATCCACCATCCCTGCCCCTAACCCAATCAAGCTTTTTGCCAAAAAAGAAAAACCCTAGCTTTATCTTCCTCATCAAAAAAAGCAACCCAAAAACAATAAAGAAGAATTTAAAGCAAGATATTCTTTCTTCTTCAATGAATATACTAAATCACTAACCCGTTTTTTTGGGAGGAGACGCCGCTGTGAGGAGGGCGAGGTCGGAGACACCGCTGATCGGAGTGGCCGCTGTGAGGAGGGGGAGGTCGGAGACGCCGCTGATCGGAGTTGCCGCTGCGAGGATGGGGAGGTCGGATACGTCGCTGATCGGAGACGCGGCTGCCTGAGACGAGGGTTCGGAGGAGACGAGGGTTCAGAGGAGGGGATGGAGACAAGGGTTTGGAGGAGGGTTTGGAGGAGACGAGGGTTCGGAGGAGGGTTCAGAGGAGACGAGGGTTCGGAGGAGGGGATGGAGACGAGGGTTCGGATAGGAGAGTTGGGATAGGGAGGTTCACGCGACGGGAAACGGGAATTTTCCCCCCCAAGAATGAGATCCAGCGGTCGAATTCGAACCCTAAAAGTGCAACGGCGGATCGCGAGCTCGGTGATCGAATTCGCTTTCGTGGGTTAGTGCTCAGCGGGTGAAATTAATTAAGTTACGATCGAATGCGCCCAAGCCCTAAAAGCGCAGCTCGGTACTAACCCACGAAAGTGAAGCGGGCACGCTTAGGCAAAAATGTTTAAGCGCTATGTAAGAGTGTATATAAATGTGTATTTTTTAATAAAAATGCTTACGTAACGATTACTACCATAGCGCCAAAATAAAGCGCTATTTAAGGTATTACTTGGATAACGCTTTAACAAAAAGCGCTATCTAAGTGATTTTTACCGTAATTTTGATTTATTTTTATTTTCTATAAGGGCAGAAGCGCTATACAAGAGCTCACTTAGATATCGCTTTTTAGAAGCGCTATCTAAGTGGCGTTACCCAAGCCCAAATCTGTAGTAGTGGGTGTTACTTAGGCTATTTTTATTTTGAAGAAATTGTTAGCAAATCTTACCATCTCTTGTCTTTCCATCCTTTTATTCTCTTTTATTACTTTTCTACTCACAGTATTCTTCTGAGTTTTTTGTTGTGCATGATTACTCGCCACGGAAGCATTGACAAGGAATTACTATTTGCTCCCGAGATCGAAAAAACCGCACGAACACTCAGAGCTTTGACAATGGGTTTGACATCTTCTGATCTGATGGCAGAGCGTACCACCACTCTGCCTCATACTGGGTCCATCCGGGACCATATGAAGCAAAGCTATGGGAGTACTACCAACTGGCGGCAGGTAGCTTTGAGCTGAAGACCGGGTTAATTAATCTGATGCAGCAAGATCCCTTCCATGGTCATCTACACGAGAACCCGAATCATCATATTGATACTTTCTTGGCAAAGTGCAACACATTCAAGGTCAAGGCTGTAAGCAACTATGCTATCAAGCTTAGGCTCTTTCCTTTTACTTTGAGGGACAATGCCTCATACCGGTTGCATGCTCATCCTTCCAACCACTTCACCACTTGGGTGTAACTGGCTCTAGAATTCGTGGATAAATTTTACCCACCGTCCAAAACGGTGAGGATTCGAGGAGCCATCTCCACTTCAAGCAATTGCATCAAGAGTCCCTTTATGAAGTTTGGGAGAGATTTAAAAATCTTAAGCACCAATGTCCACATCATGGAATTCTGGCTTGGGATCTAGTTCAGAGTTTTTGTAACAGGCTCCAGCTGAGCACAAGGATGATTATAGATGCCGCCGCACAAGGCGCCCTTTTGGATAAATCGCCTGAAGAGGCTATATCTCTATTGGAGCACATGACTGTAAACAACCAACAATGGAGCAAGGAGCGCTCCATCATTAAGAATCCCGAGGTAAAAATTGTTAGTCATCTTGATACTCACATTGAAACTCTTTGCAAGCAGGTAGCAAGAATTGAACAACGGTTGGATGCTATTCCAACCACCTCTATCCATGAAGAATATTCAGAGCAAGGCTACATCCCTAATGAGGGATCATATGATGGAGCAGACATGACACCTGAGCAGGTAAATTTTGTGGAAGGAGATTGACGGCACCAATGGCAACATCTGGCGGCAAGAAATCACCCCGGATTATCTTATGGGAACCAAATGGAGGGATGCAACCTCCACAGTTTCAAAGGCCGCATCAAGCACCTCCTCAACAACAAGGGCCGCAACAATAAAATGGGTTTAGGCCATCTGAGCCCTACAAACCGTCGGGGTACTTCAATCGCCCCCCCTCCACAACAATATGCACTGGCACCACTAAGACCCAACTTAGAGGCTATGTTGGAAGCATTCATGAGCGGACAAACCAAGTTCATCAATGACACCACCGCTCAATTCAAGAATATTAATACCTCCCTTGATGAGCTTAAAGGTCAGATATCTTAACTCTTGAAGAGGTAAGGAAGATTGCCCTCACAACCGGAGCCGAATCCTAAGGCTCAAGCAAATGCAGTAGTTGCCATCACCACACAAGGAGGAAAGAAAACCGACACTGTAATGGTGCTGGTTTCTAGCAAGGCAAGCCAAGAACAGACAGTTCAAGCTCAAAATGAAGATGTTCCTATTGGCGATGACAAGGAAAAGGCTATCGATGAGCCTAGTATTATTGGAGTGAGGGAGGCTTCGCCTTCTACCTTCCCCACTACCACCACGGCACCGGAGTATAGCATGACTACTTCCAATAATTCTCCTCCAACGGATGCCGTCAAAGAAAGGGCAAGTCGACCTCCTCCACCGTATCCCCAAAGATTAGCATTGGTGAAGATGAAAAAGAAGTATGCAAAGTTCATGGATCTCCTCAAAGGTATTCAACTAAACATTCCTTTCATGGATGCAATAATAGAGATTCCCTATGCAAATTTTTTGAAAGAACTCATTACGGGGAAGCGAAAACATGAGGAGGTAAAGCTTTTAGAGGACTCCACATCAATTATCAAGAATCATCTTCTAAAGAAGTTGCCAGATCCCGGGAGCTTTACGGTGCCATGTTCCATCGGCGGCACCCCTATTAGCCGGGCTTTGATAGACTTAGGATCGAGCATTAGCTTGATGCCACTTTTCATTTTCAAGAGGCTACATACCGGAACGGAGCTTAAGCCAACCGACATGTCTATTCAATTGGCGGACAACTCCATCACGTATCGGGTGGGCATAGCACGGGACATCATTTTGCAAATACCGACCGAGCTTTGCGTACAGGTGGATTTCATCATCATGGATATGCTAGAAAAAGGGAGCTCTCAACTCATATTGGGCCGTCTGTTCATGGCGACGGCCGGAGCATTAATATAAGTTCGTGAGGGAACACTTTATATGTATGTGGGCAATATAGAAGTGAAATTTCATTTACAAAAGCCTATGAGGGAACGTGCCTCTTAAGAAGATGAGAGCTACCTAGAGCTCTTGGAGGATGAGGCCACAAATGACTATGCCATGGAAGAGTTCACCAAAGATCCGATGAAGGTGAGCATTGATGATGACGGTGACGTCATATAACAAAGCGGTAGCCGCCTTTCTACGAGTACTTGACGATTAGCCTCCGGACACACACTTGCACCACCGAGATCCAGGATCTCCTATCCATACGACCGAGGAGAGCTACCTTGAAGATGCGCGCCAAATACCGCCTCATGGGATCATCGGCAAACATGATGGGTGTATCTCATATGCGACCAATATTCATTGAAAATCTTGAGTGAGTCGAGCTTACGACTCAAAACAAGCACTTATCAGGAGGCAAACCGACTTTCTATCCCTTAGCTTTCGTTTTTGTTTTTGTTTTTTTCTTATTCAAAAACAAAATAAATACTATTTTAATCTAAGAAAATACGAAAAACACAAAAATTTGATGAGTTTCCCCTTCTACAGGTTGAACGATGACGAGAGCGCGAAAAACGATGAAAGGAAGGAGAAGGAACCATGGAAAGAGCACCTAAGAGAAATACAAGCTTAGGGGAAAAGTTACAGGCGACTCGGCCGAGTAGCTACCATGCTCGGTTCAGCTGCAGGAAATTGGAGAAAACATGCAAAAACAGCTTCTGGAAATTAATTACGATTCGACCGAGTAGACCCCTACTCGGTCGAGTTATAGTACGAGCTCCAGGAAGCAGGAGATGAAGGTAAAAAGTGGCTCTGGAAATTAATTACGACGTGACCGAGTAGCCCCCTACTCGGCCGAGCTACAGGCAGAGCCTAAAGAGGTCGAAAAAGAGCACTCTGTTACTAATTCGATGCGATCGAGTAGCTACCCTACTCGGTCGAGCTGCAGGAAGAGTCCCAAAAGTGCGAAAACAATGCTCTGGAAGTCTTAAGCGACTCGATCGAGTAGCTACCTACTCGGTCGAGCTACAAGAAGTGAATTTTGAGCTTAATTTCTAAATTTTAATTTTTTATCTTTTATGACTCGACCGAGCAGCTATAGCTTCTCGGCCCGAGCTGCAACTTAACAGTGGGGCCTATGACTCTAACCGAGTTAGCTCAGTTTAATAAAAAACTGACTCGATTTTATTCTCCACTCACTCATTTCAAATCTCCCCTAAACTCAAACCGAGCAGCCCCAGCCCTAATCCTCCCCATCCTCGAATCCGCTCCAACCACCATCGTCACTACTCTGTCACCCGCATCGCCGTCTGCCACCCTACTCGGTCCACCCTCCGCCCCTCTCTCCTCATCTCTCTTTCTCTCTCTATCTCTCTCTCCCTATCTATATCTGCGCTAAATCACGGCCCCAGCTCCGACAAACGCTAGAGCAGCACCGCTGGCGCTGCCCAACGCTGGCGGCGCTGCTGCCACCTACCATCCCCCATTTTCCCATTATCTCTCCCCAATTCTATCTCCCTCTCTTTCCCCCAAATCCCTCCCACCATGCATCGCTCTGGCAATTCACCGGAGCATCGCCGTCGGTGCCACCCAGCACCGACGACGATAAACCCCATATTTCCCCCTCTTCCCCCCTCTAACCCCCCATTACGTCGCAGCTTCGGCATATCGCCGGAGCCACCGTGTCGTCGCCACTGTCACCGTCGCCCAAGCACCACCTGTGCTCGGGCAGCGTCCGATCGCCTTACCCCCATATCCCCCTCCTCCACCTCCCTATCATCATCACTATCGTCTGCATCATCTTCCGCCCCAATTTTGCCCCCTCGTTAATTTTCATATTTTTTTCTCTCCGATTCGAACCATATTTTCGTGATGCCACCTGATATATTTGTTTCTTCTTATTAAAGGCACTACGATGTGCTCCGAGGAGTCGTATGGATCAGGAGCAGCTTGGGGGATCGATCTTCTTTTGCAGCACACATGCTTCTAGATTGCTTTCGCAGCGACTCTCGTCTTGGGTATACTCCTCCCTCTCATATTTATTTTACCACAGTCAGTCGTTTGCACCCACACTTGCACGATGCCTCCTCGCCTCAGGCCGAGGAAGCCTTAGCCGGCAAAGAGGAAGGACACCTCTAACCCCTCCTCTTGTCGGCCTGCACGACGCCCCAGCGTTCACCTTCATCCTCACCCGAGCCGTACTTGGACGATTCGTAGTCCTCGTCCGACTCGTAACGATCCTCCTCACTCGTGCCTCTAGCAATAGAGGCACCACTCCTTCCACCCCCGCCTATACTGCTGCTCCTCCTATCCCCACGACCACTCCCCCACCACGTCCAGTACCTTCACCCACCACCCTTAGGACCTATGTCATCATCTTCCGAGATGACGCTCACCGCGAGCATTTCCAGGCCATGTCCCACTACACCAGCGTCCCCACCCGCTTCGCTCACATCCCCACTCTTCAGCACCTTGGACTCTTGCAAGGGGTCCTTCGGCTTTACCAGGTCATTGGTTTTGACCACCTCCTTGCAGTCCACGCCTGCACCAACACACGTCTCACACTAGAGGCGTTGAGCTCTATTGTTGTTACCCCAGCGGGTGATGGCATTAGCTTCCGGCTGCTTGACCACGACGTAGTGGCCACACACGCCATGATCTATGCACACTTCCACTTTCCCGCCATCCCCGACCGTAGACTCGGTTTCTCCCCAGACTTCGAGCCCATCGATTTCGATGCAGAACAGTTTTGGCATCACATCACAGGTCTACGAGGATATCGCCCTAGCAGGGTGAAATCCTCTTGTATCATCCACCCCTGCCTCTGCTACGCCCAGTACAACCTTGCCACTACTCTCTTTTCTATGCCAGAGGTCGGGACACTCTCCCTTCCTGAGCTTTCCCACGTTATGGGGATGACTCGACCCCTGTGCTTCCACCAAGGCGGTACCCTCCACACTTTCCTACTGTCCGACGCAGCCCACTAGTTATGTCATTGCATCCTTCAGACCGCCTACCCCTTAGCTCCCGCACCACGAATGCATGTCTTTCCATGATGGAGCACGAGTTCGTCGCCCTGAGGCGTGCCTTTGACACCCTCTCGGACTCGCTCTCCACTTTTTAGCAGTCTGTGGAGCGGGACCTCACATCCATTCTTGACGTTCTTAGGTATCAGCGTGCACCCACCGTCATACTTTCACCAGCCCCTCCTCCCAGGCCAGACCTTGTCCCTTCTGTACCTCCTACATCTCTCACTGTGCCTCACTCTCAGGCTTCTGTAGGGCCTGTCACTTCCTCCCTTGAGCCGGTTGCACCTCGGTTGGAGACCACCGTTGTCGATACACACGTTCCCACACCTGTCGACACTCCAGCTATTGCACATTTGTCTGATACTATCGCCTCTTCTGTTTCTTCGCCGGCTGACACACTAGTCGAGCCTTCACCTTCTGAGCCGGTTGTTCCCATTTCTGGTCCCCAGCAGCAGGACCCTTCACCACCTCCATAGGGTGGTGCCGATGTCTGATGCACATATCACATTTTTGCTTCAGTCCATCCCCCATATATTTAATGCCCATCTGTCAGTACGGGGCCCTAGTCTTACCCAGCTTGGGGGAGGACCCATTTTGCATTTTGCACATCTCCATCATCATGCACATGTATACACTCATTTTGCAAATGTCCATATAGCATTTGCATCATATCGTACTTTGCATCATCTTGCATACTTTTTCATATTTTGCATTTCTAGCATCACTCCATGCATATGCATCTGCACCTTTTCTTTTATTTTGTACAATTTTATTTTCCATTTATTTTTTCTAATTCTTATCCGCCCACCCACCGTAGCCTCATTTCCCGCCATACCAGCGTGTTCTCAGTAGTGAGGGCACTGTTGTGTTTAGCCTGGGGGATGAGCGCTATCGCTTTTTAATTTTCATTATATATATATATATTCTTTTATTTTACACCTTTTTACTTTTATTTTCCACCCATTTTGTCCACCTTTTTATTTTTCTCATTCGGCATCACGTTTTCCATATTTTACCATTCTTGCATGCTTTTTTTTATTTTTTACTTTCTCCGCTTTTCTTTCCCCCTTTTGCTAGATTTGTTCCACATGATGTTCTCTTATAGCCTTTTAGCAATTGCGATGCTTATTATTTTTGCCATGCTAGTTAGAGTATTTCGGTCTTTTGCCACATGTATGCTTGCATATATATTCTTTTGTCGATTTCTCTATATGAATGCATGAAATAAATTGAAACTGAATGTATGCAGTAGTATTTGGTATATGCTTGTTGGAAATGCACCAAGCTTCATGCATCATTAGAATATCTGAAGCATCTACCTGTTGTCTTATTTTACTTCTTACTGCATACCTGTCATGATTGTATGCTTTACCGCATGTCTTCATTATTTATCGAGATGAATGAAAATATCCATGCTTGCTTATGAGTTTAGTTAGAGTATTATCTTATTGAACCATTGTGCACATTTTATGAGTTAACCGAGTGTTATATAATTTCCTTCTCCACATATCTTTATAAATCTCTGCAACTCATTTGGTTTCACCCACTACAGCTATTTATACCGCATCCAGTTCCCAAAAAATCCCAAAAGAAAAGTTAACCTCCAAAAAGCCAATAAAGGAGCCAAAATCAATATGTATATCCGATTGCTCCTATCAAAAAAGAGAAAAAGGAAAAGAAAAGAAAAAACATTTCTTATATCCTATTTGGATGGAGCTACATTTATATTTGGGAAAAAGCAAAAAATTCCATATTCCTATCCTTTAGATGTGACACCTTTTGCTAAGCTTGGGGGGGTAAACCATTTGACCACATGAGTGAGTATGACATTAGAGTGGAGTTGTGCACAATTGGGGATGTTTGATAATGCTTAAACTTTATGAACACTGTTAGATATGGAGATTTTTCATGAGTTGAGATGAATATATGAATGTCATGCTCCAATCTATTCTCTTTTGCATGCCTGATTTGAATCTTATATGCTTCTGTTATGTCTATTGATTGAAAAGTGCATCGCCAACATTTTTTATACTAGACTATATGAATTGCATGATGTTGATATGAATTGACTGCATGAATATTGAGAATTCCCTTTCTTTGATCTTAAAATACTTGCAAGTATTATATTAAGCGAATGATATGAAATTCGTATTAGCATGTGATTTATTTCGAAGCATCGTGTTATGTAGCTAAGGCTTGAGATCTGAACGAATAATCTAGCGCTCCCCTCCATCTTCTATTCCTTTTTCAATTTCTTATTTTTATCGCCCGGTGAGCCTAGTATTCGTCTTCCTCGAGGACGAGTAAGAGGTAAGCTAGGGGGATTTTGATGTGTCCATATTTTCCATGTTTTCACCACATCATTTCATCTCATTTCATATCATATTCGCCTCTGAAATCCATATTTTTATATATTAATGCGCTCCTAACGCCATATTCTAGTTTTACATAGATTTGTGGATTTTCAGGGATTTTGGAGCGAATTGGAGCTGGTTCGGGACATGGACACATCCAGCATGTCCATGACGTCATTGGCAAGGCTCCATGGGAGTTCGTAGTTTAGAAGAAGATTAGAGGAGAGGAGGAGAAGGAAGCGAGAGAAATCATCAAAAATCCCTCAGAAAGTCAGTTTCCCAGGTGACTCGGACCGAGTAGCCTACAGCTACTCGCTCGAACTGACACGCGGATACATCACAGGAAACAGATGTGCCCACTCGACCAAGCAGCTAGGCGACTCGACCTGAGTCGACCCAATATAAAACGTCGAGCTTCTCCCCAAGACCATGTTACTCGACCGAGTAGGTCACCTACTTGACCGAGTAGCTTAAAGACAGAGCAGCATTTGGAGGCAAGTTCGGACCACCTGTTACTCGACCGAGTAAGGGGCTATTTGATCGAGTAGCCCGAATCAGAAACAAGCAAGCAGAAGTAGCAAACCGTGGCCAGCGAGTTGACTCGACCGAGCAACCATATGCTCGGTCGAGTAGCCGATGCGCCCAAGCAACATGCGGGCCCAACTTTCCAGAAATCTGAGATTTTTTTGCGGGGTCCATGACACTTGTATATAAGCAAAATTCCTTTAATATTTTGTACATTAAGATTTTTAGTATAAGTTTAGATTTAATTAAGAGTTTTGGATCTATGTTTTTATTATTGAGCCGTCGTTAATTGTAGAAGACAAAGACTTGATTTTTATTGCACTTTCTTGCTTGGAATCTATTAGATCTTAATTCTCTTTGAATTGCTATCCATCTACATCACTTTTGGTACGTATTCTATTCTTTTATACGTTTTTGATTACTATGATGAATTCTATGGTAAAAATACAATCTTTCTTTGCTTTCTCTACCATGTGTGAGTAGTTTATCTATGGCTAGTGGATTAGCCCTAGGATCTTAGGAAAAAGATGCAAAGTTAGGATTTTTAGATTGCATTGGACATAAAAGGTGAGTATTTTGGTTGATCTAACAAAATCCCTAGGAGAACTCCTACTGAGATCGTGCCCACGGTCGGTGGAATCGATTAGCTTAAGGAGTATCTTATTGATTTAATTGGGGAATCAGTGGATTCAACCAAGGATCGGGACATGCCCGGCTCGTGTCTTAATGGGATCTATCGACGAACTATACCACTAATTAACGGCTTACGCCTTTACGTCAATAAGAGCCATCAAAATACCTCGCAGCTCTAAACCATGAGAGTGGTACAAGTTGAGAGCATTCGACCCCTGAGAGTGGTGAGATTATTGTATATCCTTAATGCACATATCATTTGAATCTATCGCAAGAGCGGGGTGAAAACGTTATGTTAGATTCATGAAGCCTAGACGCATTAATTCACTTCCTAGATGCTACAACCCCTAATAAAACCAATGCAACGTAGAAGTCCTAACCTAGCATCGACCTCCCACGATCCTAGCAGTGAGTCCTAATGCCCTAGTCTCTTTATATTGATCAAACATCACCAATCAACCAATCATTCAAACCTTCTGCTACCTCTTTCTGAGACTTAGAAATAACATGAGATCAATTCACCGCTACTTTCCCTGAGGGACCGATATCTTTTATATTATAACTTGACACCATTCGCTTGCGTTCGTGAGCCCGGAACCGATACTTAGGAACCATTCAATGCCTGGCATTAGTGACACTGCTAGGTGTCTTTTGGGTGTTAGTTCCGGGTGCATAAATACCCGACGACCCAATACATGCCCGATTACAGAGGATGTGGGGGTAGGCAACGACCCAATACCCACCATCTCAAAGACCTCCAGGGCAGTTTGCCATCCAAACCAGAGCGATAATGTGGGGTCAATTATGGCCCATCTATTCCCGCACTCTTGAAGATATCCTAGGCAGTTTACCATCCAAACCGGAGTGATAATGCGGGGTCGGCTACGGCTCATCTATACCCGCCCTCTCAAGGATGTCCGGGGTAGGCCTCTGAAGCTGCACCCCCGATAGGTCATCAGGATTTGCGTATTTCCTTCAGACCGCCCCTATTCTGTGGAGGATCGAGGCGAGCTCCCCAAACGCTCCAACAGTGACCCACTAAGGAACCACGCTGACACAACTTCACAAAGAATTACTCTACAACATTCCTCTTCTCCTCGCTCCTAGGCTCTCCCAAGCAGAAAGTTGGGGGCATACAAGTACATACAAGCACAAACAAGCACAAAGATAAATGAGGCGAACTACCGCTAAGGTGTTATCTTTCATTAAATTAAAAATATTTACACTAAGCTTCTTTAAAAAAATATACAAGTCCTAAGCCTGGCCCCAAGATCGGCCCTACATTTGCCCCCCCAATAGCTACATATGGCGTCGCAACTCGGTCACCGACGTCCTCATGTCCATCCGCTTGTTTCTCTGCCTCGCTCTCCGTCGGTTCTAAAGATGCGACCTCCCCCGGGTCGCCTACATCGCCAGCCGCTTGATCGCCGACCAATGGACCTCCAGCTTCCCTGACGTACTCTTCCTCGCCATCTGAGGCCACCAATAACGAGGAGAAGTTGACCTCCAGCTTGGTATACAGCCTCTTCAACCTCTTCTCTGCCCTCCCAAAGCCTGCCTGCAGGCCCTCCTGCAGGCCCTCCTCTATGCTCTTGGCCTTCACATCCTTCATGATGGGAAGGAGCTTGTCCATCTGATATTTGCCGAAGGCCTGTGCCTTCATGGCTTCCGGATCGATCTTCTTCAGCTCCGCCACCTGATGCTTGAGCTCGGCGATCTCCTTCACCCTTACATCCACCTTCGCGGTATGGGCGTTCGTTGCAGTGACCCTTCGGGCCTCCGCATCCTGAAGTCATTGTGCTAGCTCCTTCGATATCTTATACTACTTCTATGTCTCCTCCTTCTGGGTCGCATAAAACCCACAAACTTCAGTGACCTTCTGGAGTTCGGCCTCATTCTCATGCAGCTTATCAGTGGCCGCCTTGAGTTCTGTCTTCTTCCTCCCCAGGTCGCCTTGAGCATGGCCACGTTAGTGTGGCATTGCAGGGACGTCATCGCAACCATAGCCTATAAAAGAAACAAAATACATGAGCTTGCATGAAGGAATGAAGACCGACATTATGATCAGATAGAACAACTAACATGCATGATGTGCCAAACCGCCGTGTCACAGAGGTGCGCGGCTCCGATGTCATACAAGAAGTCCAGATCCCTCGACAGTAAACAGTTCTTTGTCAGACGGGCTACAACCCTAGCGTGCTCGAACAGTGACTCATGGGTGCCCACCCTGAAGCTCAACACGAAAAGATCCACCTTGAGAATAGCTTGGACCTCGGCTTTCTTCGCCTTGAAGCTGGCGAGCGCTGCCTCGGTGCTTGGATGCTCTGGCTTCCTCCGATCTGGCTCCCCTGCTCCCAAGGGGGGCATCCATAGGGTCACGCTCAGCCCCTTTAGCCTTGTCGATCTGAACTCCGGCTGGTGAATCTTGAGGGAGGGCCGAGCTAAGAGGGACTACAATGGCGACCTGGTAGGACCCGCTCTGGTGCGTGGCAGCCGTCAGATCGGCCACCGGCTCCTCGACATCGTCAATATGGACGACGTCACCCCGTGCGAGCTCGCTTTCTCGATGGGTAGGAAAGGCAACCGCGGACTTCTTCTTCATCCTCTTGCTTCACTCCTCCTCCTTCGCCTGAGCGGTGGACGCCCCCTCCAGGCTCTGTTTCTGCACAGTCTTCTTCAACAAGCTCGGTGCCACCCCCTTGACTTTGACCTTGGCTGCTGGCTCCTCAATCGATGTACCCCCCATGGCCATCCTCATCAGCTCATCTTGGGACAAACTCATGTTCGCACCTGCAAGGAGAAAAGAGATTATGGTGAGCATACATGAAAAAGGTCGCTTAGATCACAGTACCTTTGGGCTATATATGTATGGCGGTCTGGTCATCCATAACCAGCTCCTCATGTTTTTGGAGCTCTTGGGGGATCTCCATCAAGATCTTGGAGTTCTCAAGATCATGCCCCTACAAAGTCACCTCCTTGTTCTCTTTGGGATTCAACCTCCCCCAGTTCGACTGCAGAGTCAAGTCTTCCAGTATCGAGATGAAAACGAACCTCTCCTTCCAATCCCTCACTTTACTTGGTAACTCAAAGACGAGATGTCGATCCCTCCTCGCAATGACATAATAGTACACTGCTCTTTGCTTTGCCTCGAAGAAATACCGGAACAGCTGCAGGGTCGGACTTATGCCGCTACCGAAGAAGAGAACTTGGAACCAGACAATGGCGCTGATCGAGTTCGGCATCAGCTGGAAAATCGGAAGCTCGAGGAAGTTCACCATGTGCAGGAGGAAGGGTTGGAGTGGAAACCGACATCCGAGCTTGAAGGTCGAATAATAGACCCCGACTTCGTTGTCCCCAGTTCGAGTGTGGGGAGGCGAACTGTATAGGGCGGCCAGATATACTTGGAGCGAATCTCGGCGTGACTGCTATGTTTTGTCTTGGGCACTATGGCCTGGATCTCCGCCGGGACCGCCGTTGTAACTAAGCCGACGGTCGGCCCTGTGCCCTTATTTTTGGTTTTCTTGGGGACCGTCGACGTCGATGGGACGACGGGGGTTGTTTCCCACTCCTCCGAAAAAGACTCTGCCACGTCTGTTGACATCGTATGTTCCTCCGTCTCATCGGTGCTAGCACCCTCAAACTAGTCGAAGTGCTTCTCTACGTGTTTATAAGAGGAAGAAGATTCGGATGAAGTCATCTGATAGAGATCGAAGAAAGTGCTTAAAGGAATATCACCGGAGCTCCGACGAAGCGTCGACCGACGGTAAAAGCTCTCGGAAACAAAGAACGAAAAGAAGAAGAAGCTTTTGAAATTTGAACACAGAAGCCCTCCACCGTTCCCCTTCTCTTTGTTTTATGGAGGGAGTCGGCCGATCTCGACCGTTGAAGGTGGGCCACGTGTCAAGATCCGAAGCAAAGCTATCGTCTCAACTCCTCCCCAGAGCCGTACGTAGCATGTGTCATGCTTCGAGTGGCAGGGTGACCGGCGCCCCGTTTACGGTATGGGCGCGGTGTCGTTTTACCGCAAGTGCTCGGTTTGTGTAGGGTGCAGGTTTATCGAACTCAGAGAGGTGGATGGCTTGAATGGCTACTAGCCTCGCCTAGGTTGTGTGCTAGCTACGCGGATAATGTGGGCGAAGTGTATAAATAAAAGAAAGAAATGAAAAAGACACGAAATGAATCCCCGCTAACACGGGCTAGAGCATTCATGACACTTGACATTTGACTTGACGCAGGGTGAGACATTGCCCCAAAAGGTGGTACCTAGCATCCATGGCCCGATATTCCGGTCGGTGCCAAGCACGCTAGGCCTACCCGGTTCCGGACGGTGGGCATTCCCATGTCCATTAACACCTTCCGCAACCGGGAGCATTAAGGCCACAATGATAACTCCCAACACTTCGTCCAAGTCGTTCCCACGCGCGAGGACTCGATGTCTACACTAGGGGCGTGAGCTGTGGCTAGGGAGTCAACCGCCAAGTTTATTCCCCCTTGGCCTGATGGTCAGAGGCGGTCTTTCTCCTGCCAATGAAAATGAAACACCCCCGCGTAACCCTAATGGCCAAATAGGTCGAATGTGATTTCTAGCAATACATCGAAGCGGATCTTGACTGGACAAGCACCGGACCCCAACCCCCAACACAACTAGTGTGTTGCCATACGAATTGGACCCAGATTGCTAGAAATCCCCATTGACACATTTCATCGAACACATGCCATGTAACCAAGCCAAATGAAACAACCCAAGCATCAATCCTACTCTAACCCGTCTTAGGGTTCATCGATACTACTCAATGGTGAAGAACACAAAAATAAATAACATAAAAGAGATACAAACATTCACCATCAAGAAAACTTAACACAATACAAAACAATGGAATAAGAGAGAAAGAAATACTTATCTTGAGTTTGAATCTTCAATCCAATACAAGACTTATTACAAGAGAAAACCTAATCTAACCTAATCTAAACTCACAAGAGAAAGGGGCAAAAAGCCCTAGAAAAACTGAGGAAGAACTCCCCCAAATCGTGCTCAAACTTGTATTTAAAACCCCTCAAAAAAAACCTTAACAGTTCGGGTCCGAAACCCACTCAAAACTGTTAAAACAGGCCCACCCGATCGGGTGAAAACTCACCCGATCGGGTGGAATAAACAGAGAGCACAAAACTGCTGAAATTGACTTCAACCGATCGGTTGGACTCCCAACCGATCAGTTGAAGTGAAATTTCAGACAGCAGCCAATTTCAGCACACAGCTGCGCTCAGAAAATTCCAGAAAAATCTAGAAAAATCGGATTTGGGCATGAGACCTATCGTTGGAAAGCTAACGACGATGCCGACGCTAGAAAAATAAGAGATCACCCAAAATCCTTCTGGAATGATAGCAGATCTTCAATGAATGAGCAGCAGTGCGCGAAAGGGGACGAAAAGGCCACCCGATCGGTTGAAATGTCAACCGATCGGGTGAGCAGCTTGTTGCTTCGGTCGTCGCCTTCGGGAGCTTCAACCGGGCGCAGAGGAGAGCGGGTGGCGTGACCGGGTCGTCGATCGGAGGAATCGGCTACAGATGAACCGATCGGGTGAGATGTCACCCGATCGGTTGGAATTCAGCTCTAAATTCCCGAGAATTGGGGCGTTTGAACCGGTCACTGAACCTACCGGGTGACTTCTTGGCCGCTCCAACTTGTGTCCGGGTGGTGCACGCGTGCATCACCCGATTGGTTGGAAGTGACCAACCGGTCGGGTGAGGGGCTGAAAGATGCGATCTTCGTCGTTTGACCCCCTGGATCACGCGTGACTCCTCCCGTTGCTCCGGGGACTCATGATATCGTCGTTTTATGTCCCAAATGCTGCAAAATTCCTGCAAAATACAAAAAACACGGAAAAGTGAAAGAAAACAAGAAAACACAAGAAAACACGAGAAAACGAATATAAAACGGCGGTAAAATACGGAAAAACACGGAAGAAAACTGTAATGCCCCGCTCCCCGTGATACCAGATAAGTACGAATCCGTATTAGGTATTCCCAAAGAGACGGGTGTTACGAAGAAAATACGAAATTACAAATACAAGCAGGTCCACTGCGCACTGCTGGGATAGTACATATAGCATTCCAGACAACCCAAAACACAAGAGAACCAACAACTCAAACACTGATATATATAAATAAAACTGTTCATATACAACTTTCTTATACAAACCATATACAATATACCCACATCTCAATAAGGTACAAAAACTCACATCTCACCCAAGTACAACACCACTCCCAAGTCATGCACACTTCTCACAACCCGCAAATCCAACCAACTGAGTCAAGTGCCTCCAACTCAAAGAACCAACCTGAAAAGTCAACGGTGGGGCACGTCAACGCGTGACCCAGTAGGAATTCCATATCTCAACTAGTCCTTACATGAAGTGTAGAAATGGTGCACGTGAACAGGCAGAGTGTATGTCATGGCATAAACATCTACTGTAGTAAAGGATGTAACAACTATACTTATGAACATGTGAAAGCGTGCACGTGCAACAGGTAAGGTGTACAACAATGATATACAACATAAAAGAACCATAGTAAAGAAACACAAGTAAACAATGCATACATTTACCATTGCTACGAGAGTAATAAGGATTTACAATTAATTCATTGGTTAGCATTTTGGAACCCGGATAAATCTTAGGACCTTAAGGAGGCGGACTTCACCCAAGGTGGGTGAAAAGTGGTACCCCAACCAGCAACACGGGCACCGGAGGGGGCCTCTCGCAACTCTATGCCCGAACGGGGCAAGGCACTAGAGCGAGACCTGCTCGGTTTTTCTGTCGGACAAACGGAGTAAACCATCAATTACCGTCATGGTGTATCACGGGTACACCAGCGTCCTCTCCAACCCTTTCAACTCGCCCTTCTGGGAGTGATACAGCGGGTGAGAATTCATATCATCTGTCTGCTCCTTAACTCCTTTAATTTACTCGGGTTTCCCCCAAACCCCATGTCACCCTCCTTTAAGAGGACTTAGTCATTTTCATGAAACATAACATCTTTCATTTCTTTTCTTTCCACAGTTCATCACATATTTGGAACATGCATCGCCTTGTGCATTCCCTTTCTCATTTCACATAATATACATGAAACAAATAACCATATTCACATCATCATTTTGCATGTGCCGATAACATAAACCACATATCACCATGTAACAGAAATAATTAAGAACATTGATGGCAAGTTTAACCTCAAAAAGAGAGCTTAAAACAACATTCAAATCTTTCAGCTTGCTGGAAAAACAGAACAGTCAGATTAAGAAGCACATTTCTCCATAATTTTGTATCAAACATGCATATACAATACAAATGAAAGTTGTAGATATAGTTGTTCTGGATTCACCTATAAATTTTCATGCAGAAATATGAACCGGGTGATTTATGGTGAATTGTTTGGTGAGACCTGACGAATCTGTTTTTCAGACAGATTCTAAGAGCTGTAAAGATTGCTAGTTTACGACATGTTAGAGTTAGAATCTCGAAAATGTGCATTCACGGAAAGTTGTAGAAAAAGTTGTTATCTTTCCAACGAGACAATGATCATCAATTTCTATGGAGTATACAGGGACTGATCTACGTTTTGCCAAACTGTGTACAGACTGGATGAAATTCTGACATGTTGTAAAGATGGAATTATTAATCCTAATTACATTCCGAATTAGTAAGAGTTCACAACATGAAAGTTATAGATAACAGTCCAATATTTAAGCCATAAAAGTTTCAGAGAAAACTCAATTCTAGATTGGAAGGACTAAACAAAACGATCAGCATGTAAATCTGTCCAGAATTGCTCACCTCACAAAACCACCCAAAACCCAGGATTGCTCACCGCGCACAACCATACAAAACTCAGGATTGCTCACCGCGTAAAACCATACAAATCTCAGAATTGCTCACCGCGCACAACCATACAAACTCAGGGTTGCTCACCGCACACAACCATACAAAACTCAGGATTAACATAAGAAAAGGTAAAACCACAACAACAACAACCATGAAACTAAGCATGCAACTCTAATACTAGTTGGAGATGGAATCCTACCTTAGAGGTGATGAGAGACAAGGGGGTAGACCAAATCCCTATGGCTCCTCCTTCAAACCTTCTCCTTCTCCTTCTCCTTCACAAGCTCCCAGAATGAGCAACAGAACCCAAACGACGACATGGATGCTACGGGTGTGTGCAGAGTGAGGGTGGCGTAGCCCTCTGGGTACTCAGCCCCCCTAATGTCTAAGAGAGAACAACGGGAAGGGATGAATTCGGTCTGATCTTTGGGAAGAGAGTGAGTGAGTAAAACATTCTCTCTAATTCCTAGAGTAGCCACCTCATCTCCCTAAAATCATCTAAGCATGCCACCAAGCCTTGGGTTAGGTAAGGATCAAGGAAATATTGACACATCAAAGGGTGAGGTGTCACTTAGGAAAAATTAGGATTTGTCTTTTTAGAAAAATAATTATACACACTTAATACAATGCAACACTTACTCATCAAGACATTAGTATTCCAACCATATACTTTATTTAATAAAACCATATGTCATTTAAAATTATTTAAAAATAATTTTTAGCTTGACAAAATTTAATTAGATACATAAGGACTCCCAAAAATTTATACGCATATATATACGTCCAAGAATGTGTATTAATACACGTATATGAATTTTGGGGTCATTACATCCTACCCACCTTAAAATAAAGTCCGTCCTCGGACTTTCCAACTCAGGACAAAGCTAAGGGTGAATAGAGATATATATATGGTCAATCTACCCCAAACTTATATATACAACATATTCATATATCAACACTTATACCATTTCAAAATACACGCATTCGTGGTTTGGTACATAGATACACATGCATCTCTATATATAGATATAGACATACGACCATGTATGTCTCCTAGCATATATCCAAGCACACATATACATGTCATCACATAAAGTCTCATACAACAATATCAATACATACAGATACTCACCTAATGATATATCTATCCAAACACTGGTGTAAGCGTATCCACTTACAGCCAGACATGCAACCATATATATCTTCCATATATATATATATATATATATATATATATATATCAAACACACAACACTAATACATCTAGGGCATGTCCACTCATACCTGAGCGGAGCACAAAGATCTGCACATGGATCTACACAATCAGCATGTATACATACACCACATATAACAAACACAGACATCATGTCATATATATATACATCGCCTAGAGCTCAATTAACTATGTAGGTCCATAATACACACTCCTCATAGGTCACCATATATTAACATATATACGCATGCACCTTTATACTCTGACATACAATCATGTATGTCTCCTAGTACCCATCCAACATTCACAGATGTATCATCACACAAGTTTTATCATATCAATATCAATACACATAGATAACCATACAAAACTATATTCATCCATATACATGTGTAAGCGTTCCAGCTTATAGCCATACATATATCATATACTCATCACATATATCAACACATAGAACTAACATTCTTAAGACATAGCCACACATACATGGGTGGAACTCAAAGATCCACACATGCTTCTGCACACTCTACATGTGCATACATCACATATGGTATATAGCTATTACACAGTACATCTATATACTACATGCACCTCAATCAAGTATATAACCCAATTATACACAGTACTCATAAGTCAACCATATATTAACACATATACTTCAATTACAATCACATAGTCATATAATCATTCATACATATACCATAGTCATATATACATGAGTATATCATCTCAATATACTCAACAAGCCATATTCAACACTTATAGAGCTATAGACGTATATGTATACATACATACACACATAGATATAAACACACACATTCTTATTCAATCAATACTCTAGTGTCTACCCTCAGGGTTCTATACCTCAAACTTCTGATATCAGGGCTTTATATCAAGGTAGAACTCCTACCACCTTAAGACTAACTACCTCTGGAACACTACATGTACTACCCTTACACAGCCGCAGTGCGGAGACCTGCATGGGCCACCACCTGTAACGCCCCGCTCCACGTGATACCAGATAAGTACGAATCCGTATTAGGTATTCCCAAAGAGACGGGTGTTACGAAGAAAATACGAAATTACAAATACAAGCAGGTCCACTGCGCACTGCTGGGATAGTACATATAGCATTCCAGACAACCCAAAACACAAGAGAACCAACAACTCAAACACTGATATATATAAATAAAACTGTTCATATACAACTTTCTTATACAAACCATATACAATATACCCACATCTCAATAAGGTACAAAAACTCACATCTCACCCAAGTACAACACCACTCCCAAGTCATCCACACTTCTCACAACCCGCAAATCCAACCAACTGAGTCAAGTGCCTCCAACTCAAAGAACCAACCTGAAAAGTCAACGGTGGGGCACGTCAACGTGTGACCCAGTAGGAATTCCATATCTCAACTAGTCCTTACATGAAGTGTAGAAATGGTGCACGTGAACAGGCAGAGTGTATGTCATGGCATAAACATCTACTGTAGTAAAGGATGTAACAACTATACTTATGAACATGTGAAAGCGTGCACATGCAACAGGTAAGGTGTACAACAATGATATACAACATAAAAGAACCATAGTAAAGAAACACAAGTAAACAACGCATACATTTACCATTGATACAAGAGTAATAAGGATTAACAATTAATTCATTGGTTAGCATTTTGGAACCCGGATAAATCTTAGGACCTTAAGGAGGCGGACTTCACCCAAGGTGGGTGAAAAGTGGTACCCCAACCAGCAACACGGGCACCGGAGGGGGCCTCTCGCAACTCTGTGCCCGAACGGGGCAAGGCACTAGAGCGAGACCTGCTCGGTTTTTCTGTCGGACAAACGGAGTAAACCATCAATTACCGTCATGGTGCATCACGGGTACACCAGCGGCCTCTCCAACCCTTTCAACTCGCCCTTCTGGGAGTGATACAACGGTTGAGAATTCATATCATCTGTCCGCTCCTTAACTCCTTTAATTTACCCGGGTTTCCCCCAAACCCCATGTCACCCTCCTTTAAGAGGACTTAGTCATTTTCATGAAACATAACATCTTCCATTTCTTTTCTTTCCACAGTTTATCACATATTTGGGACATGCATCGCCTTGTGCATTCCCTTTCTCATTTCACATAATATACATGAAACAAATAACCATATTCGCATCATCATTTTGCATGTGCCGAGAACATAAACCACATATCACCATGTAACAGAAATAATTAAGAACATTGATGGCAAGTTTAACCTCAAAAAGAGAGCTTAAAACAACATTCAAATCTTTCAGCTTGCTGGAAAAACAGAACAGTCAGATTAAGAAGCACATTTCTCCATAATTTTGTATCAAACATGCATATACAATACAAATGAAAGTTGTAGATATAGTTGTTCTGGATTCACCTATAAATTTTCATGCAGAAATATGAACCGGGTGATTTATGGTGAATTGTTTGGTGAGACCTGACGAATCTGTTTTTCAGACAGATTCTAAGAGCTGTAAAGATTGCTAGTTTACGACATGTTAGAGTTAGAATCTCGAAAATGTGCATTCACAGAAAGTTGTAGAAAAAGTTGTTATCTTTCCAACGAGACCAAGATCATCAATTTCTATGGAGTATACAGGGACTGATCTACGTTTTGCCAAACTGTGTACAGACTGGATGAAATTCTGACATGTTGTAAAGATGGAATTATTAATCCTAATTACATTCCGAATTAGTAAGAGTTCACAACATGAAAGTTATAGATAACAGTCCAATATTTAAGCCATAAAAATTTCAGAGAAAACTCAATTCTAGATTGGAAGGACTAAACAAAACGATCAGCATGTAAATCTGTCCAGGATTGCTCACCGCACAAAACCACCAAAAACCCAGGATTGCTCACCGCGCACAACCATACAAAACTCAGGATTGCTCACCGCGCAAAACCATACAAATCTCAGAATTGCTCACCGCGCACAACCATACAAACTCAGGGTTGCTCACCGCACACAACCATACAAAACTCAGGATTAACATAAGAAAAGGTAAAACCACAACAACAACAACCATGAAACTAAGCATGCAACTCTAATACTAGTTGGAGATGGAATCCTACCTTAGAGGTGATGAGAGACAAGGGGGTAGACCAAATCCCTATGGCTCCTCCTTCAAACCTTCTCCTTCTCCTTCTCCTTCACAAGCTCCCAGAATGAGCAACAGAACCCAAACGACGACATGGATGCTACGGGTGTGTGCAGAGTGAGGGTGGCGTAGCACTCTGGGTACTCAGCCCCCCTAATGTCTAAGAGAGAACAACGGGAAGGGATGAATTCGGTCTGATCTTTGGGAAGAGAGTGAGTGAGTAAAACATTCTCTCTAATTCCTAGAGTAGCCACCTCATCTCCCTAAAATCATCTAAGCATGCCACCAAGCCTTGGGTTAGGTAAGGATCAAGGAAATATTGACACATCAAAGGGTGAGGTGTCACTTAGGAAAAATTAGGATTTGTCTTTTTAGAAAAATAATTATACACACTTAATACACATGCAACACTTACTCATCAAGACATTAGTATTCCAACCATATACTTTATTTAATAAAACCATATGTCATTCAAAATTATTTAAAAATAATTTTTAGCTTGACAAAATTAAATAAGATACATAAGGACTCCCAAAAATTTATACGCATATATATACGTCTAAGAATGTGTATTAATACACATATATGAATTTTGGGGTCATTACGAAAACGTGCGTAAATATATGAAATATAAACGCACGTCAAAATCCCCCAAGCTGAACTCTTCCTCATCCTCGAGGAAGACGAGTGAGAGTAGGAGCTCGGAGGGGAAAAATAGAGAGAAAGAGAGAAAAAGAAAACTCTATATCCTAGATCGCCCGTCAGGGCCAACAAAATCGAAAACGACACACCAAGCAAGCAAACGCCAAATCACATCACTAAACCAAGGATTACGAGTCCAGACAAGTGCCGTGGGCCCACGCGGTGAAGCGCGAGTGAGTGTGGTCGTGAGCTAGCAGTCCGTGTCACTATCTACGATGTGCGATAAAGCTCGATATACGCAAACCCAGGAAATGACCCAAATATCAATTCGAATTGAATAAGGCGGTGAATATATGTAGTTCAAGCATGCATGAGAATAGAGAGAGAATCGAAACATATCATGCGTCGGGGACTCCACAACTATGGTTAAGGAAATCACAACACTAAAGCCTAGATAATAGCTAAAAAGTTCCTAAGCCAAGTGTTTTCGAAAACGATGGGGGTTGAGATGATGTGGAGTAGAACACTCGGTGCAAATTCTCGCCTTCCCTTTATTCTCGGTAGATAGGAAAAATATTCACACTTGAAATTTTTGGGTTTTGGGTATTTGTATTTTTTTTGGATTTTGGGCTATACAAAATTTTTCTTTTCTTTTCTTTTTGGGTTTTTCTTTTCTTTTCTCTGTTTTTTTGGATTTTTGGGATATTGGCTATACACATGTGTACTCTCCCAAGTGGGAGAACGGTACACGACGAGGGGATTTGCACCAAGTAAAACAAAAAAGAAATAGGAATCTAAACACTTGGGCAAAGGAAACTATTCTCGCTAAATAGAGCATGGGCTAAATGGGTTATCCTAGTCCTTAATTGTGGAATCCCGACACATGCGAAATGAAGTACACGATATATATATATATATAGCATACAGAAGCAGACATGAGAAATAAATACCGCATATTCAAATCGAAGCATGATAATCTAGGGGTTATTCATGGACAAGTATATAAAGTAAAATCACAAAGTAGAAGCACACCAAACAGCTAGACACGACACACGACTCACAAAAAGCTAAGTGGACCCGCGATGCATGAAATGCAAGAGGACTCGATATCCTAGGGTTAGTGAATGTGATTATCGAAGCCGTGCAAGGTGTGCGTGTGATTTTCGTGGCAATTCATCATAGGGTTCATCTTTAGGAGAAAGAGATAGAAAGAAGAAAAGAAAAAGAAAAAGAAAAACACGGAGAAAAACGACTCAAATAACGAAGAAAAAGAGACAAATGACGCATGAAGTGCGACTCCCCCAAGCTAAAACTTGCATTGTCCTCAATGCAATAGTAGTGAATACGGTAGGGCAATGAAAATGGGGGGGGGAGTTACGCACCGACACAAAAAATGAAAAACACGAAAAACACTTGAGCGAAACTAAAAAAATAAAGAAAAAGAAACACTGAAATAAAAGATATAAAACACGACAAAAGAACACCTAGACACAGACACACAACAACGACACGCGAAAACATGCACACAAAAGTCGATTTCCCCCAAGCTGAACATGACAATGCTAGCAAAATGATATGATCAATGGGGATGTAGAGATATGCTAGGGGGAAAATCGGAAAAGAAAGAAATCAGAATGCAGGAGAGGCAGTGCTCGTTCTCCTCGGAAGAGGATGGGGGTGAAATGATAGAAGGGAACGACATGATGGGTTATTATGATGAAAAAGCAAATCCTAGATACGCTCCCCTCGCTAATGAGAGGAGACGAGATTATTCAAATCTAAACTAGAAAGCGGTAAATTTTTACACTACTGGATTAGGATACACCTGAGCATAGGCGGATCCAAGATCTGGAGTGGGGCAAGTAGCTGCTCTAACTGCTCCTTCTGTGGCTCCGCCAGAAGCGTTGTGCCATGTGTGCAAATGGACCCAAGCAATGCACCTCCAAGCATCCCTTGTAGGTGTGCACCTGTGACCTGCAAAGGACGAGGTGCATTAGTCCATGGCAAGAAATTATTTCCCAAAATAAATGTATCCCAGAGATAGTCACCGGTAAATGATGGTAAAATATATGAAATGTGGCAAACACTCCCTGGAAATGGTATGCTATCCTCTGTGCTAGCGATGATCAAATCCCCGCTCTCCATGAGAATTGGCTCTCCAGGTGGTGACACACCGCAACATACCTCAAGGGAAGTAGATCATGTGTCCTGCGAGAGATATGGCGTGTCAAAAATATATGAGTCTAAAGAAATAGGATGTGAAAAGCGAGACTCAAATGTGGAGTGAGAGTGAGTATGAAAATCTCCCTGAATAGGGGCAATATGCTCAAGTAGATGCTCAGCCGTAGAAGAAGTGGAGCGTGACGGTAGAGGTAGATGTGGCTCGGGCTCCATGAAGTGGATGATCGTATCCAAGCCCTCATGCACATCCTCCTCGATGATATGCTCATACTCCACCATCTGCCCGATGTCCTGAATGACATCCTCGTGGTTGACCACCGACCAAGGAGGAAGCTGTGACAGAGATGGCTCTGGAGGTGGATGTGGAGCGGACCCCTCGTATGTGGTCATGGTGTCCTCGTCCTCACGCACATCCTCCTCGCCGGTATGCATAATCTCTGTAAACTCCTCGGTGCTCTCATAGGACTCATGCGGGGTTCCAAATCAAGACAAGAAGTCTCTCCCACAGATCCTATAGAAATCACCCCATCCTCACTATCATCATCAAAAAATGCTTCGTCATCCAAGTGATAGTGATGGAAAAATGGGGTATCGGCTTGAGATGTGTCTATGGTGGCCGATGGCATGGTGGTCTCAACCATGGAAGTGGGTATATCCTCTCCTTCATCCCCTCTCCTCGGTGTAGGCTCGATGATTGGTACCATTAAGTTTTGTAATATTTGGCCTTGGTTAAACATGGCACTTTCAAGGAGAGACACGAGGCCTGATTCTTCTTGTGTTTGTGGAGCGGTATAAGGTTGAGAAAATGGATGTGAGGTGTTTGGGCTAAGGTTGTGGGAAAATGTTTGGCCCTGGAGTGGGGGGATGCTCTCAAGCGTAAATGGGCAATCATAATACACGTGCCCCACCATCCCACAAATCTCACAAACCACAACTGGATAAGAATCGTATTCTCCCATCTGAGCATCGAAATTTGATCTCCACATGGTAATATCAAAGATACCTGGACAACAAAAATAAGAAAACTAGAGAGGAGCGTCAATAGTACAAGAGAATAACAAAAAGATAATATAATAGTGGGGGAAAAATTTCTTGGTTATTGAATATTTTTTTAAAAAAAGAAAAAGAAATTTTTTTTTTGTGTTTTTATGCGTAGTCTAACGAACCCAAGCTAAGCTAATATCAAACCGAACGTCTCCCCGGCAACGGCGCCAAAAACTTGACCGGCGCCACGTTTACGGTATGGGCGCGGTGTCGTTTTACCGCAAGTGCACGGTTAGTGTAGGGTGCGGATTTATCGAACTCAGGGAGGTGGATGGCTTGAATGGCTACTAGCCTCGCCTAGGTTGTGTGCTAGCTACACGGATAATGTGGGCGAAGTGTAGAAATAAAAGAAAGAAGTGAAAAAGACACGAAATGAATCCCCGCTAACACAGGCTAGAGCATTCATGACACTTGACATTTGACTTGACCCAGGGTGAGACATTGCCCCAAAAGGTGGTACCTAGCATCAATGGCCCGATATTCCGGTCGGTGCCAAGCACGCTAGGCCTACCCGGTTCCGGACGGTGGGCATTCCCATGTCCATTAACACCTTCCGCAACCGGGATCATTAAGGCCACAATGATAACTCCCAACACTTCGTCCAAGCCATTCCCATGCGCGAGGACTCGATGTCTACACTAGGGGCGTGAGCTGTGGCTAGGGAGTCAACCGCCAAGTTTATTCCCCTTGGCCCGACGGTCAGAGGCAGTCTTTCTCCTGCCAATGACAATGAAACACCCCCGCGTAACCCTAATGGCCAAATAGGTCGAATGTGATTTCTAGCAATACATCGAAGCGGATCTTGACTGGACAAGCACCGGACCCCAACCCCCAACACAACTAGTGTGTTGCCATATGAATTGGACCCAGATTGCTAGAAATCCCCATTGACACATTTCATCGAACACATGCCATGCAACCAAGCCAAATGAAACAACCCAAGCATCAATCCTACTCTAACCCGTCTTAGGGTTCATCGTCACTACTCAATGGTGAAGAACACAAAAATAAATAACATAAAAGAGATACAAACATTCACCATCAAGAAAACTTAACACAATACAAAACAATGGAATAAGAGAGAAAGAAATACTTATCTTGAGTTTGAATCTTCAATCCAATACAAGACGTATTACAAGAGAAAACCTAATCTAACCTAATCTAAACTCACAAGAGAAAGGGGCAAAAAGCCCTAGAAAAACTGAGGAAGAACTCCCCCAAATCGTGCTTAAACTTGTATTTAAAACCCCTCAAAAAAACCTTAACAGTTCGGGTCCGAAACTCACTCAAAACTGTTAAAACAGGCCCACCCGATCGGGTGAAAACTCACCCGATCGGGTGGAATAAACAGAGAGCACGAAACTGCTGAAATTGACTTCAACCGATCGGTTGGACTCCCAACCGATCGGTTGAAGTGAAATTTCAGACAGCAGCCAATTTCAGCACATAGCTGCGCTCAGAAAATTCCAGAAAAATCTAGAAAAATTGGATTTGGGCATGCGACCTATCGTTGGAAAGCTAACGACGATGCCGACGCTAGAAAAATAAGAGATCACCCAAAATCCTTCTGGAACGATTCCAGATCTTCAATGAATGAGCAGCAGTGCGTGAAAGGGGACGAAAAGGCCACCCGATCGGTTGAAATGTCAACCGATCGGGTGAGCAGCTTGTTGCTTCGGCCGTCGCCTTTGGGAGCTTCAACCAGGCGCAGAGGAGAGCGGGTGGCGTGACCGGGTCGTCGATCGGAGGAATCGGTTACAGATGAACCGATCGGGTGAGATGTCACCCGATCGGTTGGAATTCAGCTCCAAATTCCCGAGAATTGGGGCGTTTGAACCGGTCACTGAACCGACCGGGTGACTTCTTGGCCGCTCCAACTTGTGTCTGTGTGGTGCACGCGTGCATCATCCGATCGGTTGGAAGTGACCAACCGGTCGGGTGCGGGGCTGAAAGATGCGATCTTCGTCGTTTGACCCCCTGGATCACGCGTGACTCCTCCCGTTGCTCCGGGGACTCATGATATCGTCGTTTTATGTCCCAAATGCTGGAAAATTCCTGTAAAATACAAAAAACACGGAAAAGTGAAAGAAAACAAGAAAACACAAGAAAACACGAGAAAACTAATATAAGACGGCTGTAAAATACGGAAAAACACGGAAGAAAACGTGCGTAAATATATGAAATATAAACGCACGTCACAGGGCACCTCGACTTTACCCCGCTGCCGAATCGTCATAATGAATTTAGAGATTCAGCGGTCATCTCACATTTAATGCCACAGCTGTCAGCCAGAAGAGAGTGGAGCTTGTCATCCGAGCCGAACTGGATTTCCCATTTCGAACTCGAATGACGGGGGAAATTGTTACAACCTTAAGATCGGCCCAGTCGACTTGGCCCGTATGATCGAAGCCAAGTACATATCCTGCTGAATCTCCTTAATAAGAACTATCTCCGAGGCTTAGAGAAGCTTGCCAAGGCATAGAGAAGCTCGTCGAGGCTCAGTGCAGCCCGCACCCTCAGAGCGGCCAACTTGTCAACCGAACCGAAGAGAAGAGCCATCAGACGGATCGTACATGTTCTACACTAGCTTGCCCCAAAGGTAGCTCGCCTACCTCTCCACCCAGAAGAAGTATGCCCAATGATGGACATGAGGCATCGGGCCCAGGCGACGAGCTCGGCACAAGAGGGAGGCGATCTTCCATAAATATCACTGACAGTTTCACAACAGATAAGCCTAACAAAAGCGCACCTGGCTGTTTCACCGCCAAACACCTGACAAAAGCACGCCTGACATTTTCTACTCTGACAGCCTACCAAAAGCACGCCTGACACGTTCGACTCTGACATCCTCGGCCGAACCCTTGACCCTGACACCGCCAGCTCAGCTAAAGCAACCGACTCCAACAGCCTATAAATACCCCCTCTCCTGCAACAACAAAGGGGCTGGCTAATCTGTAAGAAACTCTAACACAGCTATTTATATTCAAGGTCGAATATCCTCCATATATTTGTGCCTTCCACACTAGTTCGCCATGTAAGGGCCGATCTACCTTTGAGATCGCCCATCGTGTCTGACATTCTCCTAATAGTCATCGACTGAATTAAGCATCGGAGAGGCTCTCGGTTTACAGCCAACTAAGTCTTTCTGACGAGTTGTTCTTCTTGCAGGAAGCTCACCCCAGCTATCAGCAGTCAAAGCGATCTGCGGCGACCGTCACCAACTGACGAGCGACCTTCACCAACTAACGAGCGAGCTTCACCAGATGAAGGGTAAACTTGAGATCTCTATCCTCGAAGCACTCTCAAATGCGTGATTAGCCTTGTCTCCCCCCAAACACTTGTAATCACTGTAACTGTAATTCCCATTTCAATATAAATTCAGTGTAAGCAGATTTTACCCCGTAACATATATATCCTGAAACTTGCATTCATCAACTTATTAATCAATGATTAGTTTCAGGTAACATTTATTAAAAAGTAAATGAAGATGAAGTTTTGAAATTTCTATTATACAATTTAGTGTTGTTTTTTAAAAACCCTTCTTTAACTATTCCAATGAGTTTGCTGACTAGGATACAACTATTATAAAATTCACTTAGGTCCTAAATTTTGTTGGCTTTTAGTAGCAAACTTGATGTAGAATTTGGATATATATATTTATTGGTAGCACCAAAAGCTCACATAGTCAACAGTAATATCATAGTTGCTAAATGAGTTAGAAGACCATGTACGTACTTGGAGTAATTTTTAATTTAATTATTTAACATGGTTGTGGAAAGGGTTGTCTTGCATTCATATTTGTTTACAATTATCGGTTACCATTTGGAATGTAATATTATTTTAACACTAAGTTTAAATGATTCAGCTGTACGTTGGCATTATTTGACAAGCTTAAATATTTTATCATTCCCATTTGCTTCACACCAACATGCGTACGGTATGGAATTTGTTAGTATAAAATGTATTACACGCTTGATTTACCATCATTAATCAAGCTTATACTATGCACTCTATTTAGGCATCTGTTGATAGTGACTTACCAGCCTCAAGGAACGGACAAGAACAACATAGCACTCTTACTGAGCCAATGATTAGTTCTTCACTACCAAGTGTTCGTCGCATTTCACCCTTGCGACAATGGCAACATAAAAGGAATCATAATGATACAATTTTTGACCAAGACGCTGAACCATCTGTCAGGTTATTATCCACTTGACTGTGCCAACAATCTAATATACTCTACTGTATTTTAATTGTATTTAGTTTTGGGTTTATTTTGGATAGGTCTTTAGTTCAATGCAGAAGGAGAGATCGAGAACGTGAACAAGAACAACGAAAAATATCTCAAGCTCTGACTTCTGACAGTGTACTTGATATACCTAAATTAACCCACGCCTTGAAAAATTCTCCAGTTGAACACGAAGTTGATGTCTCAGGCTTGCGTAATGATATGATTTCTGGATAATTACCTGGACCATCTGTCAGGTCATTATTCATCTGATTGTACATAATATCTATTCTACTCTTATGTATTTTAATTGTATTTATTTTTGGGTATAATTTGGATAGGGCTTTAGCTCAACGCAAAAGGAGAGATTGAGAATAAGAACAAGAACAACGCAACATATCTCACGCTATGACTTCTAATAGTGTACATGATTTACCTCAAATAACACCAACCTTAACAACTTCTCCTGTTGAACAAGAAGATAATGTCTCAGTCTCGCGTAATAATATGATTTTTGGACAAATACATGGTCCATCTTTTAGGTTATTACCTACCTAACTGTACAGAAAATTTATTCTACTCTCCTGTAATTTAAGTGTATTTAGTTTTGGGTTTCACTTGGATATGTCTTTAGCTCAACACAGTCGGATAGAACTAGAACAAAAACAAGGAAACATATCTCGATATATGACTCCTACCAGTATACTTGATATACCTCTAAACACACATGCATTAACAACTTCTCCTGTTGAACATGAAGATAAGGTCTCAGCCTCGCACAACGATACGATATCTGCACAAGATGCTGAACCATTTGCTAGGTTATTATCCATAAAATATAATCTACTTTAACATAATTTAATTTAATTTAATTTTGGTTTTATTTTGGATAGATGTTTAGCTCAACGTCGAAGGAGAGAACGAGAACAAGAACAACGAAACATATCTCGATATATGACTCCTATCAGTATACCTCAAATACCACCCCAATTCGCAACTTCTCAAGCGAAACAGGAAGACGATGGCTCAGCTTCGATGTTAGTACGAAGGTTAACTCATCATAGAGCTGGCCTGCCAACACAGTTCAATTATGGTCGACGTTATCTTGGTTTAATGAACATTCCATGCCCTCATTATTTAGCCTTACACTGGTTGGATGAACAGTTGTCGAAGTAAACTTTGACAACACATCTTTTTGGAACATGTTGTTTGCAAAGAAAAATAAAATTGGAGAAACTTATAGAACCCCCTCCAACACTTCGAGAATTATATGATGGTGACAGTGAGCAATCAATATCATTTCGAAAGTATACTTGAGAGTATAATGCAGCTAATGCATTACCAGCCTTGGTGCGACACGGGATCAAAGATTGATTGCTGGAAGAGGCCCGACAATATTTACTATTCATGTAGAATTACGCCATTGAACATGATCCCTTCTGCCACAACTCAATCAAGCAGCAAGTTATTATCAACTTTACATATATGATCCAGATTTTGTTATAGAGTTACGAAGTAATAGAAATCCATATTTGAGAAAGGATGTCTTACAAATTATTCAAAATTGTCTATCGGGCATAAAGCCATTCATCCACCTATATTTTCAGGCTTATTCTGTTTTAGCTCAAGCAAATTTTAGTGGTCATGATCTTCCCGTATATCTGCACTACAATTCAAAAAAGGATCGTCGACGTTATAACCTCCCAAATATAGATGAGATTGCAGTTATTTTACATGGAGAGGCTATCGACCTTCTGTGATGCGAGATATTTTTTTACACATACGAGGAAATAATCAGTTAATGCAAATCAATGAGGATCCTCCTGCATACTAACCATTACACTACGTCTTATTACTTCCTCATGGTCAGCTTGGATGGGAACCTGAGTTGAAGCAGTGGGATCCAGTTCAAAAACAATACTCAAGTAGACGCCTTAACCTGTGTGAGTTTTATAGCTACCGTCTGTTTGAAATACATAATGAGTATTCTTCAATTTTGGGAGCTGGAAAATTATTCCAAGAGTTCATAGTTGATGCTTGGGCAGCGACTGAGCAAAATCATTTGACATTCATCAAACTTAATCAACGAAAAATCCTCTCAAACCTATATCAGGTCTTGCAGTTATCAATGCATTTGTCAGATGTGACCAAATTAGACAGCGCATGATACTTCCATCATCTTTCACTAGCAGTGCACGTTACATGTTTGAAATCTTTCAAGACTCAATGGCTATCACACGGTATAACCAGCACCCGAATATTTTTCTTACCATGAATGCAAATCAAAAATGGCCTTAAATTACTTCGGCTATACTACCCAATCAAAAGGCTATCTACCGCCCAGATTTAGTTGCACGTATTTTTGAGTTAAAGAGAATGGCTTTGATAAAGGAGATTGATGTTAATAATGTATTTGGAAAGAAAGTAGCACATGTCTTTACAATTGAATTTCAAAAACGAGGACTTCCACATAAGCATTTGACGTGCGTTTATATTTTATATATGCACGCACGTCTTCTTCGTGATTTTCCGTCGTTTTTCGTTAGTGTGAGTCCATATTTTTGTGTGTTTTTAGTTCCTTTTCACTTTCATTGTGTTATTGTGCTTTTGCAGGATTGTTGGCGCAGGGGACATACAACGATAACATCACGAGTCCCCGGAGTAACGGGAGGTGTCGTACGAGATCCTGAGAGAAAATCATCAAGAGAAACCACGTATCAGCTCTCAACCGATCGGGTGGACAGACCCACCCGATCGGTTCGTGCAGGCGTATCAGTCCAGAGGAAGAGCCAACTCCACCCGATTGGTTCAGCGATCGGGTGGATGCGACATAGCTCTCTGTTTTTGGAGCCAAAGTTCACCCGATCGGTTGACTTGTCAACCGATCGGGTCACCTGTAGCAGATACTTCTCCAGCTCGAGACCCAACGACTCACCCGATCGGTTCAGTGATCGGGTGAGGTTTATCATAGCCGAAGACCAAGTCCAACGATCGTTTCACCCGATCGGTTGAAGTTTCAACCGATCGGGTGGACGTTTATTTTTGTCTTTTAGTGGAAATATTCCATGGCATCTTGCCAAAATGTATAAATAGACCTAGGTTTCCCAGAAAACGTAATCCCCATTTTCTTAAGCTGTTTTAGGGTTTTTTGGCTGCTGAGAATTTATTTTCATTTGTAAGTGTTTTGATCGTTCTCATACTTTAATATTGCGTTTATAATACCATTTGCTACAGTAGTTTATTGCTTGATTCTCATTTTGATGGCTGAAATTTGTTTTGTTGCATGTAATGCCATGATTAGTGAGTAGTTTCTAAATCTGGGACATTGGTCGAAGCCCCTTCGTAGGTTCTCCCTAGAACGACCATATGATTAGGGATTCGATAGGATTTAGGGATTTAGATGGTTACGCGGGGGCGTTTTATTGTCACTGGCGGGAGAAAGACCGCTTTTGACCGTCGGGCCAAAGGGAAATAAAACGGGAGTTTGATCCCTAGCCACAGCTCACCCCCCTAGCGTTGACATTGATTCCTCGCTCGTGGGAACGGCTTGGATGAAATATCGGGAGCAATCATTACGAGCTTAGTGCTTCCGGAGTCGGGCGGTGCAGGATATGTGAATGCCCACCATCCAAACCCAGGTAGACCTAGCGTATCATCCTGGGCATCGACCGAAATATCGGGCCCATGTGACGCTAGGTACCACTATTAGAGGCAACGTCTCACCGCTAAACCCTAGAATCTGATCACACTCCTATCCGTCGGTCGTAATAGTGAGAACTCATGATAGGGCAGAAGCCAAGGTCCTAGGTTGCCTATTTTATCTCTTACACCTTTCACATTAGTTTACCATCGTGACACCCATCAAGCGATTAAGCTAGCTCACCTATCGGGTGATCAGGATCCCGATTGTTCACAAGCACATCACATGCCTCCCTGTGTTCGACCCCCAAGTCACACCTCGACACCATGTGCTTGCGGTTACAAATTTTAATCCTAGTATCCCCGTTCCGATTTGATTGCCAAACGGACGGGTGTTCAAGCTTTATGGCGCCATTGCCGAGGAGGCAACGTGCTTGTTATATTTAGGACCCTGTCATCCTGAGACTAGCTCATATCCTTACCATGTAATAGGTTTCACATTCTACACTTTTATTTTTATTTTTTAGTTTTTATTTTTTGTTTTTATTCGGTATTATACCATACGCGCTTCACAGGTATATCTGATTTTTCATGCGCAGTAACTCGAGAAGTCTTAACGACCTAGTTCCTTTAGATCCCGAGATCAATGCCACCGTAAGGCGTTTAAATGCAGAGAGAAGAAGAAGAGAAGAATTTGCCGCCATGGCAGAAAATATCACTCCTCAAACGTCCTTGCTCGAGTACTCAATGCCGTCTATTGGGTCCACGTCCAGCATTCGACCTCCGGCCATTACGACCGGAAATCTTGAGCTGAAGCCATCACTCGTGGCTTGGATCCAGCAGGACCAGTTTTCTGGAGCTCCTATGGAGATTCTAATCGAGCACTTGGACTCTTTTCTGGAGAAGTGTGAGACGTTCAAGATCAATGGCGTGTCAACCGAGGCGATACGGTTGAGATTGTTCCCATTCTCTCTGCGGGACAAAGCAAAGCAATGGCTGGGGGGAAGGACCCCATCACATTCACAACATGGGAGAGGCTCTCAAATGCATTCCTGAACAAGTTCTTCCCTCCGGGGAAGATGATGAAGCTAAGGAGCGAAATATCCTCTTTCTCCCAGGCAAGCCATGAGTCCCTACATGAAGCGTGGGTGTGGTACAAGGAAATGCAGAGAAAATGTCCTCACCACGAGCTCCCCCACTGGCAGATCATCAACTTGTTTTACAATAGACTGAGGGACAACTTGAAGTCCTTCATGGATGCCACGGCAGGTGGATCCTTCATGGGAAGAAATGAAGTGGATGCTGGAAATATTCTGGAAAATATGGCATTGAACAATGAGAGGTGGAGCGATGAATGTGCTACATCGAAAGCTTGAGGAATGCATCGAGTTGAGGAAGTAGATAAGCTGTCGAGCAAATTTGATTTGATTTCGACTCAGATTTCAGCATTCATGGTTGGAGCCGGTGGCGCTAACCCTCAGCATGTGGCAGCGGTGAAAATGGAAGTAATGGGAGATTTCGATGGTGGAGACATCTTGGTGCCAGTGGATCAGGCCAGTGCCCTATTTTACAATCCGACAGGAAATGCACCCTATCCACCGAGGACGAGTTCCAATCCCGCATATTCTCCCAACAACCGGAACCATCCCAATTTTAGCTACAGGGCACCGTACCAGCAACCTCAGCAGCAGCATCAGCTATATCAGCCTCCTTCACCTCAATAAAAATGTATCATCAGTACCCTCCTCGAAATCAGCAACCTCTGCCCCAACAACAACGAGTGGTCTCTCCAATTGAGAACATCCTGACTCAGTACATTGCGAATCAGGAGAAGATCACTCATCAGCTACAGCTTGGACAGAAGGCCTTGGCCGATCAAGTGACCCAGCTGGGGTTACAAGTGGCCAACCTCCAGAGGGCATAAGGAAAACTGTCGGGGTAGTCGGAGGTGAACCTAAGGGGACCAAACCAAACTCTAGCCTTGACAAATGGTCAAGCAAATGTCTCCGCCAATGTCCTGAGGAGTGGGATGAAGATTTCGGTGCGGGAGGCCGAGAGAGATAATGAAGAACCGTTGGTCAACGAGAAGCCGAATATGGAAATGGACAATAATGGAGCTTCTACATCGGGCCCCGTGACTCCGAAGGGAGTTTCTGAGGAGAAGAAGAAGAATGAGGGCGACGACTCGAGGGTTTTCAACCCATCAGTACCATTTCCACAGAGGCTTGCCAAGGCCAAAATTGATGAGAAGTATGGCATGTTCTTCGAGATGTTGAAGGACCTGAGTCTGCAAATCCCGTTTCTGGAAGAGATCGAGACTGTCCCCTCGTACACGAAATTTCTTAAGGACCTTGTGACAAGGGGGACAAGAAAAGAGAAAGTGGTCCTTACGGTAGAATGTAGCGCCATAATCCAACAAGCAAATCCGCCGAAACTGAAGGACCCAGGAAGTTTCTCTATCTTGTTCTCCATAGGGGAGGTATCAATTAATAGAGCACTTGTCGATCTGGGAGCGAGTGTAAGTTCGATGCCTCTATCGCTGTAAAAGAGGATCAATATTGGTGACCTGGAACCCACGGGGATGACCCTGCAGCTCATAGATAGATCAGTGAAGTACCCGGTGGGTGTCGACGACGACTTGTCGGTCAATGTCTACGGTGCACATGTGCCAGTTGATTTCGTGGTTATGGATATGCCTGAGGATAATCACACTCTTATTATCCTCGAAAGACCCTTTATGGCAACTGCTGGCGTACTCATCGATGTTAAGAAGCGGAAGTTATCCTTAAACATCGGAGATCAAAAAGTAGAATTTGACTTGGCGCTGTCGATGAAGTCACCACCAGAGGAACCCAAATGCAACCTTCTGTAAATGGAAGAAGAGAGGGTGAATGAAGAAGGAGCTTGGGAAGTTTTTTCAAGGAACCCACCAGAAGATTTGGGTGGAATCGAGGAGCAGACTAGGCTGGATGGAGAGAAAGTTCTTGAGCCAGAATGCGTCTCACCGTCAACCCCCTCGGACCTGAAAAGAGAGCTCGGACGAAAAGCAAGGGGAAAGAGCCTCTGACGCTCACCGCTGACGAAGTACAGATTCTGAAGAGAGTGGCGAGCGTCGCCAGCACAAAAGGGAAACCTCCAGGATATAACCAGTGGGAGAGTTGTCGAGACCATTCACCTGTTGCCACTGTCAACAATCAGGAATTCTGCCCCAACAGCTGAGAGGACACCGAGCGTTGGGCTCACCTGTACAAACCCCACTGGATATCATATCGGGAGTCGAGCAAACGACTATAAACAACAGCGCTTCATGGAAGGCAACACATGTTCTGAACTTCTGTCGTTTTTGATAGGATTAGTCTACTAATTTTTGTGAATAAATATTGTTGTGGGGATTTTTATTGGGACATTTAGAGGATTTTCAATTTTTGTGCAAGAATTGCCCCACCCGATCGGTTTATACATCAACCGATCGGGTGGATCGTTTCGGTAAGTAGCCAGCTGCAGTCGGAGAGTGAACCGATCGGGTGATGGAGAGAGTAATCGGGTCGCAGATCGGGTGGTGAAAACAGAGGCTTTGGATGTTTTTGGAGAGCGATCAACCGATCGGGTGAGATTTCACCCGATCGGGTGACCTGTAACCGCTGATCCACAGAAATTTTTGAAAATTTACCCACCCGATCGGGTGATTTTCACCCGATCGGTTCGCCCAAACCCTATATATATAACCCCCCATCCGACTTCATTTCACCTGACCTCCAATTTCTCTTTCGAACGGTTCGTTTCCACTTCTTCCCAATCGATCTCCCTCATCACTCCTACTACTCCCAATTGCATGTCCCTACTTCCTCCACCACTTTTCGACCATCAAACCCCTTCCATCGACCACGTTTAACCCGCAATCACCCAAAACCCTAGCCCTAACCCCCAATTTTTGAAAATTTCGGTTCTCTTTGGATTGGCGTGCGGCGGCTTCCCGAATCACTCCATCGTGCATCGTGAGTTCTTTTGGGAGCTAGGAGTCGCATCATCACTGGGTAAACTCGCTCCATAGCTTAATTTTTACATTGCCTATGGATTTTTATATTGTCACTTTGTCATTTGTTGTGTGCATCCATATATCATCCTACATATCACACCAAATCGCCACAACATCATGGCAAAAGACAAAGACATGGGTAAGCGACCCATGGTGGTGGAGGAACCATCTCGCAAGAGACAAAGATCCACATGTTCTATGCGTAGACGTGTTCCTCCTCCACCGCCTACCCAACCACAACCCCTACCTGTCGTGCCTGTGATAGACCCAATGCTAGGACCGCATGGAGTTCGTTTCTTGGGCCAAGCACAGAAAGAATTCTATTCTCGCCTCAGCCGATGTTCTCACCTAGCCACCAAGTTTGCACATGATCGAACCCTATACGATCTCAGTGTTTTCATCGAGGTCGAATCCCTATTTGCAAACTTAGGTTGGCTTGGTTTCTTTCACTCCTATGCACCATCCTACCCTGATCTCACACTAGAATTTCTCTCCACCATCAAAATTGAGGCAGGGTCAACTATCGATTTTCGCCTTCGAAACCAAAACTTTCGTGCCCCAGTGACCATCATCAACGATATTTTCGGTTTCCCCAATCTTGAGGGCAACATCCTCCCCTATGAATTGCATGCCGACTTTGATGTCGACCTCTTTTGGGGAAGCCTCACTTTACAAGATCATTATCCTAGAGGCAAGGCCAAGGCCTCTTCTATCATCCACCCGGTCTTCCGTCTCGCCCATCGTATTATCTCTAGCACTTTCTTTCCTAGGGATGAGTCCGGTACGTGACCATCCCAGATTAATTCATTTTATGGGCGATGACCTTTCCTTACATTCTCGGTGTTGACGGGATTACTTTCGAGGCACTGCACGTACGCATCAACGTTGCTGCATGGCTGATTCAAAAGCTTATTGATATTAGATGCGCGAACAAAGGAAAATATTGCTGTGGTGGCCTCATCACTATCATTGCACTACACCCTCCCTTCAACATCGTGCTTCCGCTCGATTTGCTTCATGCCCCAGGATCCACCTATCTCGATATCGATGTCCTGAGGCACACCCATATGATCAAACCACTAGGGGGCGGTCGGTTTGCTTTCCATTACGGCCATCCCCCAGCTCCTTACACCATTCTCCCCAACCCTGACCGTGTCACCATCGCGCTTCCGGGAGATTGGTCCTTTCCACTAGATCCTGAGTTTCTGGGGGGGGGCTCCACCTTCAGTTTGCTCTCCCTAACGCTCCTAGACCACCTTCCCCTGTCATCCATTTGGGCGAGTAGGATATCACTGCATTCATAGGAGACCCCGGGGCTGGACCTAGTGTCACCACCCTGGCTGCTACTACCGTTTCTTCCGTGGCCCTGATCACAGCCCTGCATGGCCTTGCCTCTCATGTCGACACGGCCACTGCTACCAGCACACACTTTGCCATGCGCCATGCTACTTCCGCTTGCCTCGCTCTCGAGGTCGAGATGGCTACCTTGCGCGTTGGTGCATCCTCCTCCACCTCCTCGGATCCATCCACTTCTTTCCTATCACATTCATGTTTCCTCACACTCGAGCGAAACGTCCCCGCCATTCTCTGCCTTCTTACCTATGTCCACTGTCCTCCACCACCGACTCCACCCCTATCACCTCCTCCGTCTCCCCCTAGACGATCATCTCCTCCCTCCACCGTAGTTTCCCTTCCTGCCACTTCTTCTCCTCCCACCACCAATACCATCGACCCTCCACTCCCACCACCCTTCACTTCCATTACCACTCCCTACTCGTGTCGCAGGAAACAGATGGCTGTGCATGCGAGATCACTACCCACACCCTCCTCATCACTCGCCATATCCCTACAACCTTCTGTTACCACCGACACCCCACCCATCATTCACACCCCCACCGAGCCCATCTGTCCACTATCTCCACCCCTTTCTCCACTTCTTCGCACGCCCATCACCTCTCCCTCCCACACCCCTCCAGCCTCTTTCGAGGAGGATGAGGAGCATGCCGCTCCTGCACCTTGATTTTTCTTTTTTCTGATTTTCCCCCTAGCCATTTGTTCTGCATCATCTTGATCATATCTTTTTTCTAGCATTATTGAGATCAGCTTGGGGGAAATCAATTTTTTGTGATTTTTGTCGTGTTGTCACTTGTTTGATGTGTGTTTGTTTTGTGTGTTTGTGTGTATGTCTTTTGTATAGTTCATCTTGGTATTTATTTTCTTTATTGTTCTATACCTCTTCCTGTGTGTTTTTCATGTTTTTCCCGTTTCATCGTCGGTGCGTACTACCCTCCCATCTTTCGTTGCCCTCCCGCATTTACTCCTATTGCATTGAGGGCAATGCAACGTTCAGCTCGGGGGAGTCACACTATTTGCGACAGTTGTGTCTTTTTCACCGTTTTGAGTCGTTTTTCGTCGTGTTTTTCTTTTTCTTTTCATCCTTTTATTCTCCCTCTCCTAGAGATGACCCCATATGATGAAACTGCCACTGAACCATACACAGCTTAGCTACGATAACCACTCTCACTAACCCTAGGAAGCTGAGTCCTATTGCATTTTATGCTCCTTGGGTTCACTTTGCTTTTGTGTCAACTGTGTGTCGTGACTAGCTAGTTGGTGCACTTCTACGTTGTGATTTTGGTTTATATGCCTGTCCTTGGATGACCACTATACTATCATGTTTCAATTACGAATATGCGGTATTTTACCTCCAATGTCAACTTCTTTATGCATGAATCATCTATATATTTACGCTTCAATTCGTATGTGTCAGTACTCTACCAATAGGTGTAACGCCCCGCTTCCCAAAAGACACCGGAAGCGAGAACGTTACGCGGTCCGCTTGAACTGGAGCGGTGAAGCTCGAGTTCAATAAGCATCTGTAATAAAAACACAGAGGAGGTCCTTGCATTTGCGTATCAGAACAATCAGAAAACATTTCAAAAGGTAAAATCCACATCCAGAGATATACTGTTCGTACACGAAATTAAACAACAAGCCACAGCTGGGCTAAAGTAGCAACAAGGAACGTACACAAAGAAACTATAACGGCTGAAAGTAAACTAAAAGGTAGCAACGGCACGAGTCTACTAGTCCTCTGCGGGGAGAGGCTCAGCGTCTCGGGCGAACTCCTGGCTCTCCAAGTCAGGCGTCACGAATGGGTCCTCTGGGTACTCAAGCTTAGAATCTGACATACATCCACAAACATGAATGTATGTCAGCAAGGGCTGCAAGAAAGAATTAGCAACCCAAGACAAGATATAGAACCGATATGAATTTAAGAGACTATAAATATTTAAGAGAGATGTCTGCAGCAAATTTAATCAAGACAATTATGTTGAAACGAAAGTAAACATCCCTAACATGCAGTTCTAAGCAGTTTCAAGAAGTAAAGTAAGGTTTTTATTTGAGTTCGTTAGCGTGACAATTTTCATGAGATCAAGTTAGCGTTGTAAGTTTCATGTCAATAGTTAACATCTATCATAGGGTTCTCGTCTTTAGGTCGTGATGAGTAAGTCGTTCTTCTCACGGGGGCTTACCGTGATTGACGCTAACCCACCGCATGCGGGTGGTGCTCTTGAAGAGAGGACCCTTTCATACGCCTAGTGGCCACTCAACCCTAACCCCACCCCAATTTTGTGCTGGAACACGAGCCAGCCTAGTCGACTCACACGACATCACGAATTCATGATTCCGCCTTCGAGGCGCACGATTTTCACGATGTCACAACTCGTTAAACATTTCAAGACTTGTAGAAATTTAATGTTATCAATATTAATCTGTTATTACCACATTTTCAATAAGCAGAAGTGGGTTGAAACAATTTATACAACAATTTGAAATGATGTTGAACATGGGTTTTCGTTGAACCTGCTACAGAAACTAATTTTCTTCCTTGTTGTTTAAAATTACGGTATATCGTATGATATGCCGTTGGATCACAAATTTTGTCCAGATTATCAAGGCATCATTTGCATGCGTCATTTCACGTCTAGTTTTCAAGTTATACATCAATAAGTAAAAGCGACGTAAAAGTCCTGAAACTTCAAAAATTCATATCTAATTGCACACTTGCCTGGTTTTGGCATTCTTGGTGTCGTCGGAAACGTCTCAACAGGTACTACGCTACGGTGATCACGGTTCGCTGGTTTGATAAAAATGTAAAATCAGATTAAGTGTTTTTTGATCATAACAACTTTATAAAGAGCTCCTATGACGTCTAATCACCCGTTTTATTAGGTCTTCTACTTTACGGTGTGGGTTATGAGTTGTTTAAGGGTAGATCTACTAACCGGTAGTGTAGAGAAGGATCGGGACGTAGCGATGGGCAGCGGCGACACGTACGGTTCTGAAACAACGACGTTGAGCATCTGGGGTCTGCCATCGACATGCGGGGAAGCGCAGCGGCTGCTCTGGTTGTTCTACAGGCAGTTGATGCAGGAATGAAGGTGATGTCAATGCTTGGAGGAGCTCTGACGGTAGATGCATGTGAGTAGGGCTGTCTGCGGGTTTGAGGGGGGTGATACTCGAAGAGCTGGCGGCTTGGGTGTCTCCGACGGTCTACAGGTGACCAGGGGAGATCTGGCGATCCTAGGGAGTGGCAGGCTGCGAGGAGGGAGTGTGATGCGAGGAAGAAGAAGAGGAGGATGAGATCTCAGCGGTGTTTGGGAGAGTTGCGAGGTGCTGCGAGTGTCGGGCGTGCGAGGGGACAAGGGAGAGGCTGAACGCGAGATGGGGTGGCGGCCGCTGACTTGGGAAGAGGAGAAGTCGGGCTGTGGCTCGGTGCAAGGCTGTGGGGGGTTACGGAGTGTGTTTGCCGGCGAACTGGGCCGCTGGAGGATGTAGGTGGCCGTGACTGAGGCGGGGGCTGGCGTGTGATGTGAAAGAGAAGAAGGAGGCGCAGGTTTTGTTTGCTGGGCGACAGCTGCTCGGAGAGAAAAGGCCGTCGGGGTGATGGCAGATCGGAGAGAGTGGGGTCCGGTCAGTGGAGAATGGAGGGGGTGTTCGGCTTGTGAAGGAGAGAAATCGCTCCTGGCACAGAGAAGACACGCGGAGGAGAGGCCCACGGGGAGGGGACGTCGTCGCTGCGATCGGAGCTCGCGTCGCATGGGTTTTGAGGCGTGGAGAAGAAAAAGAACAGAGGGGCGGTTGCGATAGGGTGAGAAAATATTCTAGGGTTTAAATTTAAAAAATAGCAGTAGGTGAAAGCCCTTGGTTGGATTTGTTTATAAAGAAAAAATGTGGTGTTAGAGTTGCACAGCACATGAAGGGGGTCTTAGGCCTTAGGTTTTTTTATAGGAAGTGTTTGGCTGCTATGTCCTATGTCAGCTTAGGTTTATATATTTTATAAGGATTATATTAGGGTTTCTAAAAGGGTTTCAAAAGACAGGGCCTTAGGTGTTTGATTATATAGGAAATAGGGTTTTTATAAAAATATAAATGTGTGCATTCCAATTGGCTATTGTGTGTGTGCCAATATTGTGCAGGGTGAGTCTCAATTGGATTCGGCCATGTAGGTAAAAACACGGGGCTAGGGTTTAAGTTGAGACTAATGAGGGAAAGATTTGAATTATAATTAATATGATTTTGAAATAGTATTAATAGCATATAATTAATAGGTTTAAACAATGGAATAAGGGCTAATCAATAGGTTTTAAAGGGTCTAAAAATGGTAGGCTCCATTTGAATTTTAAAAGTTTAAGAAAAGATTTGAATTTGAATTAGAAAATTAATTTAATTATAAGAAGAGACATTTAAAATGGTTATAATAAGGGTTTATGATAATAATAATTATGATGAGTATGAAAGAGAAATGGATACATGAACAGGTACGGGTACGCGGACAGAACGTCGAACAACGGATACGGAAAAATATAAGAGAGAAAAATACAGATAATGGTATCGATAAAAACCGGTCGTTACAATAGGACTAGGATAACCCATTTTGCTTATGCTCTGATTCGCGAAAATTTTTCCTTTTGCCCAAGTGTTTAGAATTCGAATTCTTTTTTGTTTTACTTGGTGCAAACCCCTCGTCGTGTACTGTTCTTCCACTTGGGAGAGTACACAATTTTACCAAAATCCAAAAATCCAAAAAGAAGAAGAATAAGAAAAAGAAAAAATGAAAAAAAAGAGAGAAAAGAAAGATCATGTATAGCCAAAATCCAAAAAAATATATAAATATCCAAAACCTTAAGAAATTCATGTTGTGTATATTACTCCTACCGTCGAGAATAAAGGGAATGCGAGAATTTGCACCAAGTGCTCTCCTTCACACCTACTTAACCCCCTTCGTTTTCGAACACACTTGACATAGGAGCTTTCTAGCAATCATCTAGGCAATCGTGAGTTCCTATTAGTAGAGTCCCTGACATATGATACGTTTCTATTCTTAATCTATTCTCATGCTTGTATGAACTATTATTCGCCGCTAACTCGAATTGAATCGATATTTGGGTCATTCCATGTGTATGTGTATATGGAGCTTGATTGCACAATTTAGATAGTTACACCGTCTGCTAGCTCACGACCACACTCACTTGCACTTCATGACGTAGACCCACGACAGTAGTATGGACACGTATTCCTGGGTTTAGTGTGATGCTTATCGCATGCTTGCTTAGTGTGGCGTGTTAGCTTTCGTTGGCTCTGACGGGTGATCTAGGATTTCCTTTCCTTTTTTCTGTTTCTTTCTTTCTATTTTCCCCTCCAAGCTCATATTCTCACTCGTCTTCCTCGAGGACGAAGAAGGGTTCAGCTTGGGGGATTTTGACGTACGTTTATATTTCATATATTCATGCACATCTTCTTTGTTATTTCCCTTCGTTTTTTGTTAGTTTGAGTCCATCTTTTTGTGATTTTTAGTTCCTTTTCACTTTCGTTGTGTTTTTGTGCTTTTGCAGGATTGTTGGCGCAGGGGACATACAACGCTAACATCACGAGTCCCCGGAGCAACGGGAGGTGTCGCACGAGATCCTGAGAGCAAATCATTAAGAAAAACCATGTATCAGCTCTCAACTGATCGAGTGGACAGACCCGCCCGATCGGTTCATGCGGGCATATCAATCCAAAGGAAGAGCCAACTCTCGGGTGGATGCGACGCAGCTCTTTGTTTTTGGAGCCAAAGTTCATTTGATCGATTGACTTGTCAACCGATCGGGTCACCTATAGCAGATTCTTCTCCAGCTCGAGAACCCAACGACTCACCCGATCAGTTCAGCGATTGGGTGAGGTTTATCAAAGCCGAAGACCAAGTCCAACGATCGTCTCACCCGATCGGTTGAAGTTTCAACCGATCGGGTGGTCGTTTATTTTTGTCTTTTAGTGGGATTATTTCCTGGCATCTTGCCAAAATGTATAAATAAACCTAGGTTTCCCAGAAAATGTAATCCCCATTTTCTTAAGCTGTTTTAGGGGGTTTTGGCTGCTGAGAATTTATTTTCATTTGTAAGTTTCTTGATCGTTCTCATACTTTAATAGTGCGTTTATAATACCATTTGCTACAATAGTTTATTGCTTGATTCTCATTTTGATGGCTAAAATTTGTTTTGTTGCATGTAATGCCATGATTAGTGAGTAGTTTCTAAATCTGGGACATTGGTGGAAGCCCCTTCATGGGTTCTTCCTAGAACGACCATGGGATTAGGGATTCGATAGGATTTAGGGATTTAGATGGTTACGCGGGGGCGTTTTATTGTCACTGGCGGGAGAAAGACCGCCTTTGACCGTCGGGCCAACGGGAAATAAAACAGGAGTTTTGATCCCCTAGCCACAACTCACCCCCTAGCGTAGACATTGATTCCTCACGCGTGGGAATGACTTGGATGAAATGTCGGGAGCAATCGTTGCGAGCTTAGTGCTCCCGGAGTCGGGGCGGTGCAGGACATGGAAATGCCCATCATCCGAACCCAGGTAGACCTAGCGTATCATCCTGGGCATCGACCGGAATATCGGGCCCATGGGACGCTAGGTACCACTATTAGAGGCAAGGTCTCACCGCTAAACCCTAGAATCCGATCACACTCCTATCCGTCGGTCGTAATAGTGAGAACTCATGGTAGGGCGGAAGTGAAGGTCCTAGGTTGCCTTTTTTATCTCTTACATGTTTCACATTAGTTTACCATCGTGACACCCATCAAGCGATTAAGCTAGCTCACCCACCGGGTGATCAGGATCCCGATTGTTCACAAGCACATCACACGCCTCCCTGTGTTCGACCCCCAAGCCACACCTCGACACTGTGCGCTTGCGGTTACAAATTTTAATCCTAGTATCCTCGTTCCGATTTGATTGCCAAACGGACGGGCGGTCAGCATGCACTTTTCTTTCTTCTCAGTCCAAATAAGATTCATACATGTGATCAAGTGGATAGCATTGTTTGTGCTGAATTTCCTGATCCTAATCAAGATCCTGCATTATTTGATACTGTGTCAAAATGTAAGGTGCTTGGTCCATGTGGTGCTCAAAATCCAAATGCTTCATGTAGGGAAAATGGTAAATGTATTACATTCTTCTTGAGTGGAGGTTCTGGAACTGGAAAGACTTTTTTGTACAATGCAATTGCAACAATGTTGCATAGTCTTGGAAATATAGTTATCACCATTGTGTCATCTGGTATTATATCGTTGCTACTTAGCAGAGGTCGAACTGCACATTCAACATTTCATATCCCGTTAGATGTGCAAGATAATTCAATTTGTAATTTTAGCATGCAATCCATGCAAGCACAATTATTCAGAAAAGCAAAACTTATAATATGGGATGAAGTACCTATGCAACATCGACACTGTGTTGAGGCAGTAGATCGATCGTTAAAAGATATTTGTGATAACAACATAGCATTTTGGAGTATTACTGTTGTTCTTAGTGGGGACTTCTGAAAAATCTTGCCCGTTATACCAAATGGGATTCGAGAAGAAATTGTTGGAGTTTCATTAAGATGATCTGTATTATGGTGCTTTGTACAAGTTTTGATCTTGGATCAGAATATGCGGTTAAATAACTTATCTGTTGAGAATACAAATTTTGCAAAATTTATTTTTGAGGTATTTTATTTCAAGCCTAATTCAATTTTATTTACTTTTTTATCTTAACTATTCCTTAACTTAAATTATTTATATATACATGTATTAGGTTGGGACAAATCCAACAGAAGTGGTAGAACTTCACTCTCACATATTCAGGTGCAAGGATTTAAACAAGTTACTACTACGAATTAATCCGCAGCTAGATATTGAGGGTGCAATGACTCCGGCATAACTTACTGAACGAATAATCTTTCTGCACGAAATGATGCCGTTACTTTTATAAATGATATTGCATTACACATTTTTTCGGGACAAAAGATTATGTATCTAGCTATAGAGACACTGTCTGAAAATGAAGAAACTGATCCAACCATTATGAATCAATATCCAATTGAGTACATAAACTTATTGGATTCTCCTGGATTGCCACAATTTAAACTTGATCTTAAGGTTAGTTGTCCTATAATTTTATTACGAAATATTGCACCTAAAGATGGGCTCTGTAATGGCACTCAATTGATGGTTGTAAGATGTGCATCACATGTCATTGAAGCTCAAATTTTAAATGGGGATGAAGCCGGTAGTTTCGTGTTTATTCCAAGAATATCTTTGTCACCATCGGCAACAGAATTACCTTTTCATTTGACAAAACTGCAGTTTCATGTCCGTATAACATATGCCATGACAATTAATAAAACTCAAGGACAATCTGTAAAGTTCGTTGGAGTTGATTTGTGGACCACAGTTTTCAGTCATGGACATCTTTATGTGGCACTTTCGAGGTACACATCTTTTGATCATATATGTGTCCTTCTTCAGCCCAACATAAATAACACAGTAAACATCGTTTACCCAGAAATTCTGCTATGAATTCCAACAATGTATGATAAATATTGTATGTAAGTTTTAAATTTCTTTCTTTATATTGTTTTATTTATATTATTCGTTTAAATGCTATTTTAAAAAATTATTTATCGAATGTTGTCTAACATACATGTATATCATTATCATACGATACCGAGCTTTATAATGTTGACATGCATTACTATATATGGCATGGTTAGAAATTTTTACCATCAGTATATTTTACTGTATGACTATAGCTTTAAACATGCATAGTTTGATAAAATATTGGTTTGTATTTTTATATAGATGGATGTTGATGAAGATTTGGCTAAAATGGTAAGGCTATACCCATACTTTTAAATTAATTATTAAATTTGACGTAGCAGATCATATCAAGTTTCAAAATAATGTGGCAGTATCAAATTAACATCAAATTTCAATATAATTTCAATGGAAATGTGGCAAAAATGCAACTTTGCAACTTACATGATTTCAATATAATTTCAAATTTCAGTATAATTTCAATGGAAGTGTTGAGCAATTTTTTCCAACTTTGCAACTGTTGTTATTTGGTTACATGCACTTATGTTTATGAACATATTACATGCTTCCTATGCTAGATGAACATATTTATGCAAATACATGATTAGGTCAGTTACATGCTTGATTTAAACAGAGAGGGTTGATCACAACTTTTCTTATTTTGTTTATCACAACTTTGCAATATGTATCAATTTGGTTACAAAATGTGTGCGTTTTAACAATATGTATCAATTTCTGGAAATGTGTGAGTTCTCATTTTGTAGCTCTACGCGGTTTCTCATATTGTTAAAAATATCCTGGAATATCCTTGAACTTGATTCATCATACATTTTCATACGATACCGAGCTTTAAAATATGGACAAGCATTACTATATATGGCATGGTAAGAAATTTTTACCATTAGTACATTTCATTGTATGAATTTATAGTTTTCAATATGCATAGTTTGACAAAATATTAGATTGTATTTTTATATAGATGGATGATGATGATGAGTTGGCTAAAACTGTAAGTCTCTAATTATAATTCTAAATTATATATTTTATCTACTATATTTGCTTAAATGTTTTTGTTCTCATAGGTTATGTTACTTCAAAACAATCACATAAATATCAAGTTACGTGGTTATATCAGAATTTGGGGGATAAGGTTTGCTTACAGTTACAAATGTTATCATTTTGACATTAAAATTTAGTTACGGTTTATTATTATTATTATTCTAAGCAAGTTGCAAAAAGAACATTACATGCAACGACGACGAGTAATATTGATGACAAAGCAAACTGTTTTTTCGAGGTAATATAAAAATCTTAGATTTTGTTTTCAAAATATCCTTTTCATTGACCTTCCAAATACCATTTGTGTTATAGAATTGGAAGATGGTTCTTGACGAGCTTGCTTGGTTCCACAAAGCACGACATCCACCGCTCCCTCTGAAAAAGGTAAATAAATTTATAACTTTAATTTTTTTTTTCATATTATCACATATATATTAATTTTTCTAAGATATTTATGTTCTTAAATTATCTAGGTTATTGCTCATCACATTAACGCACAAGTATGGATTGAGATTGACATGTCTTCTTTTTATAATGTGATGCGGAACATGTTTTCCACTTAAACATGAGGAAGGTAATAATAGTCAGTTGTACAAAGTAATTTGATATATATTCGTTTCTAATTTTTCTATTCTAATCTATGATTTTATTTTTTATTTTCAGAACACACGGCTATAGCTTCATATGTAAATTTTGTTGGTTTTAAGTGACTGTTTGAGAGATGGTGTGGCAGCTATTGGAATGCATGGTTGTTCATTCCAACTTATATTTTTGTGTATATTTGTACACAGTTAAGGGGTTCTTCTTTTAGCGTATATTTTATGTTATTTGATTGTATAAGTCAATGCAAAAAATGCTGTTGTTTTAAGTACTATTTTGGTGGGAAATAGGTATTTTCGGATTTTTCTATTGTTGTTGTCTTAAGTACTATTTTGGGCATATATGCATCATTTAAATTTTTGATATTTACGAAGAATCATGCAAGTTTTTCCTTATTTATCTGTTTTAATACATACCCATGTTGTTGGTTTTGTTAATTTCATCACAAATTGCAAATGATGGAGTTGTATGCCTTTTGTTTTTTACCAAATTATTAGGTAGTTTCATTTGGAATTCATATGGATTGCCCAATATTATTCATTCTATTATTTTTATTGGACTCAAAATGAATTTGTGTGCTTGAATTGGTAGATATTTTTACTTGAATTGGTTAGGAGACTTATGAGGTTTTAAGTAACTACTAATGCCATATGTGTTATCAATGTATCATCTAATAATGAAATAAGCTTGACCTATTCTAAATGATTTGTTTCTTAATGCCATAATAAAGCTGAGTTTTCACCAAATTATCTGCTACCGGAATATGGTCGATGAAGCATGGGTGGAGATTCATAAGGAGTATGAAGTGGGTATGGGATTGTGTCGAGGGGATTCTGCAACAGGTGAGGGTGTTGTCATTGGTAAGCCACATGTCATCGGACAAGTTGGGTGGCGAACATGTTAATAATATTGGACGTGTATGAGGAATGGAGGTGAAAATGAACCGGAGGATGGTGGCAGATGGAGCAGTGGAAACAGTGTTGGAGAAGAGGCAGATTAGGATGATCAAGAATCGAGACCCCGTACTGAAGAAAGTAGGTATATTTAATTTTTAATTATGATTTATTTTTGTTTTGAGAGCTACTGAGAATTCATTTAATTTCCCCATCCCTTTTGTTGTTTGTGCGAATAGGCTTACATGATGGAGCTTGCGGAGAACGAATCAACTGAGGGGAAAATAAAAATATGGAGAGAAAGCTCCTTCAAGACATCAGCCATCTCTCTCCCCCTCCCTCAGCCCACGCCTCAGAAACCAAGTGCATTATTTCATTTCAGATCATTAAAGCGTGATTTTTTGGCACTCTCAAATTTTTTTTATTGCTTCCTTATCTTAGAAATCAAAGGAGTTTTTAATTTTGCACCCTTATATTTTTAATATTGCTTCTTTTGAGCATACGGTAGGTAGCAGTTCCTATTTATTGTTCATTAAAAATTGCAAATATAAGATTTTATCCTACGATTGCAACTTATATTTCTCCAAGTTTTGGGAAAAATAGATTGCCCTGCTATTTATTGTTCATTAAAAATTTGTATAGAGGTGTTCATGTATGACATTGTGTATAGAGGTGTTCATGTATGCATATCCAATGGTTTCGAATAGAGCTTTTCATGTATGCATATCCATTGTGTATAGAGCTTGCAGTATATTCTAGGATTGCATGTAAACTTGCAGGTTGGAATATACTGCAAGCTTGCAATTCCATACTTCTCTGATATTGCAAATTCATGTAAGCTTGCATGTAAGCTTGCATTATTTTCTCAGCCATACATATTATCCCAGGATTGCATGTAAGCTTGCATTATATTCTAATATTAGAAAGTTTAGAATTGGAAGCTTGCAGATATCAGAGAAAATAATATCCCTGATATCCTAGGATTGCATGTAAGCTTGCAGTACGTACTTCCATTTGCATACCAAATTTTGCATTTAATCCTAACTCAGCTTGAGACATGTCATTGTTCAATAACACAAAAGAAATGTTAGGCCACGAAGTCTGAAACCATTTGCTGCAAATATCAACAATGCAAGCTATTTTGCTAGGATTGCATTAGGTTTAGAAAGTTGATTGAAGAATAAGAGAATAGAAAATAAGAGAAAATTTAGAATTGGAAGCTTGCAGATATCAGAGAAAATAATATCTTTCCCATCCTAGGATTGCATGTAAGCTTGCAGTATGTAATTCCATTTGCATACCAAATTTTGCATTTAATCCTAACTCAACTTTAGAGAGGTCATTGTTCAATAACACAAAAGAAATGTTAGGACCTGACGTCCGAAACCATTTGCTGCATATATCAGAGAACTTAAATTATGGATAATACTTGACATGCATCCCTGAAATATTCAGTGTTTAAATACAATCTTTGTTATGCTTGCAGATATCAACTTTCTTTTAAATTATGGATAATACTTAAATTAAGCTTCTGTTATGTTAAACAATATTCATCATTGAAAAACAATTGAGGAAATATTGGTCCTTTGTTGATTTATATGCAGATATACCCTGCTAGGGTGACCATCATATAGAATCATGTCGATTTTTGCTTTTTTTGCTTTTCGTTTTTTTATGGAGAAGAAAGAATCTTCTCAGTTAAATTTCTGGAAGAAGCAATTATGGGTGTTCAAGAAAGGAAGAACTAAGAGTTCATTCCCTTGCTTTTGATCATGTGACCTTAGGTTCTCTTCAGGAATGAATATGGGCATTGGGGGGGTGACGTGCATGGTTAGAATGTATCAACCTTTATATGGGCATTGTAGAGATGCACTGTGTAAATGTTACTGTGTGACTCTCTTTTTCTTGGAGGAAAATTAATCTGTTAATTGACTATCATGTACACAATCATGGTCTCAACTGAAACACCGGGCAATATTATCGGTGAAACTGCTGTTGTACATATATATAAGATTACTAAAACTTTTGCACTTTGTGTGTTCATGAATTTCTCTTCTTATGGGCATGCTAAAGAAATAAAATGTTTTGACTGAGATCCACATTGTTAGTACATAACTGTTTTGTTATACACTACATGGATATATTGCAGAAACAAAACCTTGTGATTCGGAAAATTTATGAAAGCTTGATACTCTGACCATGCTCTTAATTTAATTATCATGAATTGACATTTCATATTTTGCATTATATATTTTGTTTTGTTTTGTTTTTTGGAGTGAATAAGTTATTATCCCTTTGTGTCTGGAATACGGACGAGGAGGTAGTTAATTGATTTGCAAAATGGTTCGATCTCCCGACATTGCTTCTTTTTTGTTGATTTGAGAAAACTGGCGGTTTTGATCTTGGTGGGTGATTCTAGGGATGAAGCTGCCATCGATTGGCACTCAGAGGTTACTTTTGTTATCCTCTGGAATGTTATCTTCTTGAATTTGTTTTGTAACGTTATTTTAATTACTTTGTTCAAATAACGTGTTGAGTTTATCATCTGGTTCTCTTGAGTTATTTTAGAAAATTTGAGGCCTTGGCAGGGGACAGGCAGACATTGTATAATAAAAACTGGTAAACATGGTATAAATTATGCTCCATATACAAGATCGTTGAATGGGACATTATGATCCCTAATAAAAACTGGCAGCTACTAATAGCCTGCTGTTTTGGTGCAGGAATGTGACATATCAATGATCTTAGGGCCGAAATGGCTAGGCTTCAACAAGGAATGAGCCATATGCAATGAATGTTGGAGTCATGCATGTATATGCAACTCAAGTTGCAGCATCCAGGTAGACACCAAGTTTGTGCAACGTTGAATCGTTCTTCTGATATATATGGTATAAATTATGATCCATATGGCAGTAGAACTTTGAGTATTAGTTAAATCCTTTATTGGACAGAAACTGTGATATAAAACCATATTAGTATCTGATATATGTTTTGATACATGGATACTTTGGCAGTTGACGAATACTCTTCATGTTGAGTTTAACATATCCTCAAACTTATAATGTATACTCGGTCTCAGAGATGAGGAACTAAAAATTATAATAGATAAATAATGGTTTCAAAATTTCAGTTTCTTTGTAGATACATGTATATTGTCTGTCCAATTTCCTGATATAAATTTAAATTGCTCAGGACACTATTGATATTATATAACTTGAACATCACATTATGATATCTGAATCATTGTGTTACTTTACAGAAATTTCCTGAAGACCAAGGGTGTGACTGAAGAGGCGATGACTGGGAATCTCCTCTATAGTTTATAATGCGGGAACTGGGACTGATTCCTAATCAGACAACATGCTCATCTTAAGCAGACTATTTTATGTGATTCAAAGCAGCCACTCAACTTTGCCTCCTCATTATTCAAAGCAGAACCTTATTAAGTCTCTACGACTCGATTTCAATTCTATGTATCCCTCAAACCTCAGGATAATCACTTTAGGCTAATTTGGAATGCACAATTTAAGTGACAATGTATGTGAGTAAACTAAAATGATTGATTTCAAACAAAATAATGGAAAATTTGGTGCTATTGAGGGAGTTGTGAGAGTGAAGATGAGAAAGGGACATCACATAGGAGAAGACTTTAATTTGAAGCATTCTATGATAAAGGCAGATTTTTGGCTTCTTTTTATTTCTCTTATGTTGGGATCGGGTTGACGTTTGACAGTCTTTAGGTTATAATGAGAATCATGTATTTGTCCACAATCAAGCATATGTATTTTTTATAATGCATAAGAGTACGTAAGACAGATTAGAATATGCTATTTTCAATGTTCAAATCTTTGAGTGCCTTTTAAAATACCCCATCTGCTTTCTTTTTTCCTTTTATTTTGAGATAACATTTGCAAGTGGGCATATATGTTGATAAGATAATGAAATAATCGTCTCTTGGTGTTAAAAAAATTTTGGCCCTCAAATGGAGAATTCAGGATGAGGAGATCAGTTGTGGTTTGTTGACCTATAAATTAATTTGAACCATTCAGAGCTCAAGTTCCATATATTTAACACTTCACTCTCACTACTGGCTTCAATTTTCATGATATTCAGCAGCTATTTATTTAAAAAGGTAGTCAAGCACCAACATTTTTGTGGCTTGCTTCAGCAAGCAAATGTCTCTAGCTAAGAAGGAAGGGGGATTAGGAAAATTTTAAATAGACAGACCAATAGTGAGTCTTCCATGTACTTGGACGTGTTGGTGGAGGTTATATCTCTAGGGTTAACATAAGGTATTCCTAAATTTTTAACATAGAATTTATTGTTTAACATAGAAGTCACAATTTAACAAAAAATTCATAAATTTTTAACATAGAATTTATAGTTGTTGTTTGCATGCTCAGATACTAGAGAAATCTTTTTTTCCTCGCATGGATTTGTTGTTGTTTCATGTCATTTTGAGAACAGGACGTGTGGCTATCCTACTTTAAATATGTTCTTTATAAGATAACATTATGGAAATATTATGATTTGGAGTCTTATAGGTTATGAACACAAGGCTCTGCTTCCAACACTTAGGGCTTAATTACTACAGAAACAAAAGAATATAACTGAAAATATGAAGCCACTAATATAAATATTATTGATATTTGTTGCAACATTTCACAAACTAAACAAACATAGAAATTTAAAGAAGTGGGTTTTCACCAACCTTTTGCCATATAGCCTGTAACAATATAACAAAAGGGTGATGAATAATCTGACTGTAAGAGAAAATACAACATGAAACTTGAACAACCTATCTCCGTAACCAAATATGCTAATATTGAGAAACACTTGACAATGGGTAGATGTAGTATGCTTCAGTTATCACTGTTAGATGTTTATTCACTATTTTTCTCAAAGGCCATCTGATTATAAAGAAATGCCCATGATTTTTAAATGGACTTGACTTAAAATGATGAAGATGATATATGGATAGTGATCCAAATGTCAATCCTTGATGAGAAGTGTGTCAAACATGGACACTTCAAGTATATATGGAAAGAAGCACGGTTTCAGGGTGTTTTCTCACCACATGTTTGTTGACTGGAGGGCTGGAGGTCAACGCGATTACGCGGGACACGTGTGGTCTCCAGGAGCAAGATGCAGCTTGTTCGGCTTGGTGAGGAGCAAGCAGGTCCGAGTGTCGGCATGCCAAAGGGAGTACTCGACAAAGCGACGACCTCCGTTGGGGTGGAGATGAACAGGCTCAGGGGCGAGCACGTTCAGCTCTGACCTGATTGGGTACCGAAGGGTAGCCTCGGCGTAGCTGGATCTCCTTGACCAGAACAGATGAGAGAGCTTGTCAGGGGGGGTCGGACCTTGGTTACGACCAAGTGCCGTCTGATGCCTAAGTCAGAACAGATCTGAAGGATGCTTGGTGGGATCGGTATGGCTCACTGGGAGGCCGATACGCGAGTCCTCGGGCCAAGCTATGGAGAAGAATTATGAGGTGGGAGATAAGGTAGTTCATGAAGAATACTTCGGGGTTTTTGGTATCCATAGAGTGATCCCTTTCACGTTGCTCTTCGAGTTGCTTTATATGAATCTTCCCCAGCCACATCCCCTCGACGTCCCCCTGTTTTGCCCCGATGATCTGCCTCGTTGATGGTGCCTTCATGGGTCATGAAGGTGGGCATAATGGGGCTCTTTAATGGTGATTAAGGGGGCATGTTTTAAGGGAAGTGGTTAACTCTTGCTGGCGTGGGTCGGCGGTTGCATCCGCTTCGGTCTGAGGTCGGCCTGACCCTGAGCCTTAGTGGGGGCCTCGTTCTCCCCAGGCCCGTAGGCTCATGCACAGGCTTGGTCCATTCGGTCTTGGTCCATCCTGGGAGGGTCGAATCAATTTCCCCCATTGCTCGAGCCATTCGGATTCTGACTGTTCGGTTCGAGAGATGCGATCCGTGTGGAGTTGACAGGAGCGTCAGTCGAGGCAGTGGCATTGAATGAAGGCCATCATAGCACTGCCAGGTTGAAATTCGCTTGCCCCTGTGAGTGGAATTCAAAGTTCCATGCCTCACGGGATGCCGACTTGTGTGCACAGCTGGATGGCTTACGATGGAGCAGAGGGTTTCAGGGGAGCAGTATAATGGGAGGCGGTTGTCTTGCAGATGAAGGCTCTATCCTTTCAACGCTATCTTCTCCTCCATCCTCCAACACGCCTGCCTTAGATTTTCTTTGTACTGCAATATGTGATCCTCGTCGTCCTCCTCTTCTGCATATGGGGCAGGTCAGCCGGCCACTGTCGCCACACCTGTTCAGCCCCTAGGATCGGTCACGGAGATCCATCGCCATAGGGGTGACCTCTCCGAGGTGCCTTCCGAGGTGATGGGGTGGCCGTTGACAGTATTTTCTACCTCGATCGGGCCGTTGCATTCTAGATACGTCCTTCACCCATGTTACGCACGAGCCCCTGAGAAGGACGAGAGGGTCTGCTTTGTGGGCAGTCGTGAAGTCGGGGTGTATGAACAGAGCTTCAGGTTCGGGCTGTGATTCGCTCTCCACCCCTTCGTCGACGTGCTCCAGAGGGCCTATGGGCTTGCCCTATGCCAGTTCTGTCCCAACGCCGTCGGGTCTTTGGTGGGGTTCATCTTGCTCTGTTTGCTCAATGGGATAGAGCAGACCCTTCACCTTTTTGCCCAATTCTTCCATATGAGCCATCATAAGTCGGGTGCCTGGCTTTACATCAGTGCGCGCCCAAAGAAGAGCTTGGTGTTGGGGCTGCCAACTTCCGTGAAGCATTGGAAGGGAGAGTACGTCTTTGTGGGCTTCCCTACAGAGGTGGATTTTTCGGTCCGATGGGGGAACGAGCTCGCTGATCCTTGAGTTAGCGGGTCTAACCGATGCAGAGTCCAAGGCGGTCGACACCTTGTTGGTCGTCTCTGTTACTGAGCAGAAGATCTATGTCCTCTTCTCGGATCACGTCTTGAGGAAGACCGTGTGACCCATTGGTGAGTCCTCTACAGCCGGGAGAGTATATCGGACGGATCCTGTCCAAGTAAGCTCGTCTCTTTAACTTGCCCTTTTTGCAGGCGGGTTCAGCCAGAGCCCTTCTCAGTCCTCCATTCCAGTCTCCGTGCAAAATATCAGCCTGCAGAGGGGGATCATGTTTTGGAGGTTTGAAGGGCAAACGCTGGGTCTTTCGGAGGGGGTGTGAAGCGGACGAGGGAGCAGGTGTTGCTGGTTCAGTGTGGGGGCGAACAGAAGAAAACTCGGGTCCGCGTTGCTATCGGGGACGCTCCTGTCCTTGATGCTCCCGCTCACTCTCGTCAAAGGAAGGATAAGTGTCCTTGGGGTGGCCCCTCGCCTTCCTGCTTCATGCCACTCCTGGAGGACTATGAGCGGTCCTTAGGTGTTTTTAGGTCGGTCGAGGCCGACCTACCGTGGTCAGGGGAGGGGTTACTCAGTCCTCTCTTTCCTGTGGGGATGAAGGAGTCCTCCTTCTCGAATTGTGGGTTCGCAGCTCGGTTGGCCGAGAACTATAGCCTACCCTGAGATCAATCCGTGCTGGATGGGTAAGAGACGATAGACTTACGACCTTCGTGATACATGTTGGCTAGCAGGTAAGGTCTTTGGTGGCAGTGCACTTTCACCTTTTGTAGGCGCCTCTAATTTGTATTTTTCCTTTGGCGTAGTTGTCCTCGGTCGGCCTTTCGATGAGGCATCAATTCGTGGTGCTTTCGGATGCAAGGGCGGGTCTCGCCCAGAAGCCAACAGCAGGGGAGGATGCCAATGAGGCAGCCCTGGAGGCCAAGGCATGCGTCAGGTCGTTGGAGACCCGAATTGTCAAGTTCTCAGCTAACCTGGAGAGGTCGGACGTGTAGAGGGCTTTGGCGCTGGCTGCAAGATCGAAGGCTGAGGAGAGGGTTGCCGAGTTGGAGAAGGCCACTGAGGTAAGAGAGTTTGGGGGTATGGTGGAGTTGACCAAGGCCAAGGAGCTTGAATATCTACTGGAGAAGGTGGAGGAGAGGGAGCGTTTCTCTTGGCCAAGCTTGACAAAGGCTCCCGCGTGAGCGAGAAAGAGAGGGCGGGGCACCTGCGCCAGATCACCACTCTCGAGGCTTGGATCAAGGAGCTGGATGCAGTGGACCCTGCACAAATCACCAAGGAGGCCGTGGATGAGTATGCCACGACCTTCGTAGCCACGGGGATGTACGAGGTGTTTGAGAGGGGGTTTGCCCGTTGTCGGAGTGAGATCCAGCGGAGATTCCCACATTCAGGGATATCGTTTGAGGAGCTTCAGATGGATTCTGATTGCAAGGAGGAGGTTGACGTCAACCGCCCTGAGGGTGTCGATCAGCCAGATAAAGCTCCCGTGGATGCCTCGGCTGCCCAGGAGGGAGTAGAGGCCTAGCCCATTAGCTTTTCCTCTTTTTGTTTCGTCATTTTGTATATGACCATTCGCATTTCGTTGAGGTGTTTCTGTAATATACCGGTATATGACTATGAGTTTGTTAAAAAAACCCCTTTTGGCATTATGGTGATATGCCCCCTCTCGCTATCCTGGTCAGGATGTTTAAGCAGCCGGGCTAGGGGGAATCGCGTCGACTGGTTTGATGATCGGTCCGTTGGTAAGGAGGGGGAGTTACCCCCGGTGTCACGGTCGATCGGGTCGCTGTGCCGGTGCCCAGGAAAAGTGCCCAGGCATACGGTCGAACGAGTGTTCGGCCTGCTAAGGGGTTTCCCTCAGCCTTACGGTCGAACAGGTGATCGGCCTGCTGGGGAACCTGCCCCCAACCTTATGGTCAAACAGGTCGGTCGACCAGCTAGGGGAGCTACCCACAGCCTTACGATAGATTGACGGATCAGCCTGCTGGGTGAGTTACCCCAGCCTTATTGTCGAGCGGGTCGGTCTGCCAGCTGGGGGAGCTAACCCCAGGCTTACGGTCGATCGACGGATCGACCTGCTAGGGGAGTTGCCCCCAGCCTTATGGTCGAGCCAGTGATCGACTTGTTGGGGGAGTTGCCCCAGCCTTAGGGTTGATCGACGGATCGGCCTGCTGGGGGAGTTGCCCCAGCCTTATGGTCGAGCCGATGATCGACCTGCTGGGGGAGTTGTCCTCAGCCTTACGGTCGATCGACAGATCGGCCTGCTATTGGAGTTGTCCAAGTCTTATGGTCGAGACGGTGATCGACCTACTGGAGGAGTTGACCCCAACCTTACGGTCGATCGACAGGTCAGCCTGCTGGGAGAGTTGCCCCTAGCCTTATGGCCGAGCCGGTGATTGGCCTGCTAGGGGAGTTGTCCCAGCCTTATGGTCGATCAGGTGATCGGCTTGCTGGGGGGGTTGTCCCCAGCTTAGCCTGAGGAGCGACTAGATGCAGAGAGAGAGAGAGCTCTTCATTCACGATCGTTTTCAGTACATTCACCTAGATTGGGGGGAATCATTGTACACATTTGCTGATAGTACTTGTGGAGATTATCTGCGTTCCAGGTGTGAGTCAGCGACTTCCCTCCTAGAGTAGAGAGCCGGTATGTGGCAGGGCCGAGGACCTCGGTGACCTTATATGGCCCTTCCCATTTAACACCGAGCTTCCCTCTACGAGCAACCTCCGGGTTAAAGATTGCTTTGAGGACAAGATTTCCTTGGTGGAAACTTCTTCCTTTGACCCGCGAGTTGTAGTAGCGGGCCACCCATTGTTTTTGTCGGATGATCGAGACCATGGCTTGGCCTCGTCGTTCGTCCACGAGCTCTAGGTTGAACTCCAAGCCTTCCGAGTTTCTCTCTTCGTCGAAATGTCTGAGGCGTAAGGACTCCTCGACCACCTCAACGGGCATAACTGCTTCGATGCCGTAGGCGAGCATGAAGGGGGTGTTGGATATGGACGACATAAATACAACCATGAGGGGATGTATGAGGCTATACGGACCTCAGATGTCGCGTGCACGAAGGCGTACGCGAAGGGAACCTTTTCTCGTATGAAAAGGACCACTCGATAAGTGGAAAAAGCCACTCGATAAGTGGAAAAAGCCACTTTATAAGTGCAAAATGGCACTTGATAATTGGATAAAGAAGAAGATAAATGAATGTGCTAATATAGGCTAATAAGCTTATAATTGTTTATTTCCTACAATAACCACCCCTAAAGACTATAAATAGGACCCAAGGGTAAGGCATTCATTCACACTTTCCATGCCATAAGTTTGCATAAGGCATCCTTATGTTCTTCTTCTCCTTTCCATTAAAATCCTCTTCTAATTAGATATTTAGGCGGTGAAACTCTGCTTCGATCCTCCGTGACAAAGTATCGATCGTTGTGGCGAATCCGAGGGTGAAGTTCCGAGATTACCGTGCCGCGTACGCAAGTGTAAGTCTCAACTTCATTTATCGATCCTAACGTTGTTTTGACAGGATCCATCATTGGTATCAGAGCCATACAGGTTCGCCCCTGTCAAACCGCCGCCCTGTCGAACCGATGAACGAGGCGTTGTCTTTTTCACGAATGGGTATCCTACCATTACGGATATGGTAGGAACGCTTCGTGACGGAGAGAACGCAGCGGTTGTTCTTTTCACGTTAGGGTCTCCTACCATTACGGATATGGCAGGAACTCTCCGTGACGGGAAGAACCGACCGTTCACATCGTCAAGCTCGCACTCTTCATGGATGCCGAGTCTCCATTCATAGGGAATGTGAACTCTCTTCATGTGGAGCGTGTAGTTTACGAACTTTAAAGTGGGTTATTTTTCATTTTTGGCACACGGCCATTAGAGAATAACTACTTTCTCGACGAACGGGTGCTTCATCGACGAACAGGTGCTTCATCAAGGAAGATGATGGTAGTTATCTCCATCGGAGAAGATGACTTTTGGTGCATGAAAATAGTGGCCAAATGGGCTATGAAGGCAATGCACCCCCCCACCCATGAGGAGGGGGTTGGCTACGGCCAATAACCACCACGACCACCCCGTCGAGGGGGAGGAGTGCATGCGGCCACCCCATGTAAGGGGGGAGACCGGCCATGGCCAAAGGGCCATGGTCGGCCCTGGTAGAGGCCAGGGCCAATGCCCTGGCCTCAGGCCAGGGCCTGGCCGGCCCTGGCCGGCCAGGGCAGAGGCCCTTGGCCGGCCCTTGGCCAGCCCCGGCCGGGGCAGAGGCCCTGGCCATGGGGGTGCCAAATAACTGATTGGTCGGTATTGGTCGACCAATTCGGGATTATTGGTCGACCAATTTAGCCAGAGGCCTTGACAATGGTTTCGGCCCCGGCAACCTATAAGCCTATCCCATACGGGGCCGACGGCAGTCATCTGCGGCAAAATTCTCCAATAAGGGGGAAACGCCTGGATCCATACGGGAGCCGGCGACGATGGCTTGCAGAAAAATCCCCAAAGGGGGATCCGGCCTTGTTACAAGTACGACTTGTCCCGGCAAATGGCCAGGGATTACCGTACATTTCACTAGTATCATAAGGGTACTAAGTTGGAATATCGCATTTTTTCCCAAGGGGGGATCCGGCTTTGGCCAAGTTGCGATGGCAACTCTCACTTCAAAAGGAAGATGAATTCGGCCTTGCCACGGCACGACCCCGATAATGGCCGGGGAAATTGTCGAAATGTTTTGGCTATAACACCCTATAATGGGGTATAGGCCTTGCAAAATACGTTTGTAAAATGCATTTGAAAAATACGTTTTCAAAATACTGAAAAATACGTTTTCAAAAACACTTTTCCGCTGCGAAGTACTATAAGAGTACTATCGTTTGATAAGTGAGGGGGAAATATTGAAGGATTGTTCTAGATGGTGATTGGAATCGTAGAAACCTTTTCGATTCTATAACAACATCTTCAATATTTTTCGAAAGTAACTTATCAAATTATAAATATCATTCCAAGTGGGAGTTGAAATTAGAACTATCCAAATGTGATATTCTATTATCACTTCAAATGGGAATTATATTTTAAGAAATTTTCAATGCAATGTTTTTGATCAAACCTTTGGTTTTGTGTCTTTTGTAGCATTTTAAAAGTAAAATGTCTTCCGCTTCAAAGAATATCGTCGCTGAGTTAAACAGAGGTGAAAAACTCAACGGCGATAATTACAAACTTTGGTCCATCAAGATACAATACGTTTTAGAGGAGCAAGAAGTGCTCGAAACTCTAAAGAACGTAATGATTGAACCTGAGTTGGGCACTACGGCCCAATACAGACTTGACAAGGAAGCTTTTGATGCTTGGTCTCGGAAGAATAAGATAGCTCGCATTATGTTATTGAGCAGTATGGCCGATGACATAATGTGCATCTTCCGAGAGCATGACCTAGCCATGGACATATGGTCCAAGCTAGAGGAGAAGTTTGGTGGCACATCGGTGTCAAAACTTCGCGCCTTAACTATACGATTTGATTCATACAAGAAACGTCCAGATCATTCCATGGGGAAACATCTGCGACACATGGCAAATCAAATCTCAGAGTTAAAGGACGCATGTCATGTGCTCACTGATGAGCAACAAATCCAAGCAGTCATACGTTCCCTACCAAATGGGTGGGACCAAATGAAGATGCATCTCACTCACAATGAGAGCATCAAGACATGCAGCGATGTTTCCCAGCACCTCGAATTAGAGGAAGAGCGGCTTGCGGCTGGCAAGCCTAGTGCAGAAGTGCACATGGTTGCTAGTTCCTCACACGGGGGAAAGAAAGGGAAAGATCGTTCGAAGTCTACTAATGAACATAATAAGCAACCTGAGTCTACCAAGAAACCCAAACATAAGAGTGGGCACAAGAAATGGCACAAGAAGAAAGACTTGAAGAGGATCAAGTGCTTCAAGTGCAACAAGTTCGGTCACTATGCTCGTTCGTGTACGAGTGGAAGTGACGAGGTAACTTGTAATACTACTTACATATGTGTTTCTAGTTCAATATTTCTTGTGGAATCTAATCCATTTTGGATAATTGATTCAGGTACCACCGACCACATAGCAAGGGACAGACGGTCCTTCGTGGAGTATCACCGGATACCCCAAGGAACGAAGTGGATCAATGTAGGAAACAACACACGTGTTGAAGTGAAAGGCGTTGGGACTTGCAAGCTAGTCTTGGACAACGGCCGCACTCTCCCACTTCATGATGTCCTCTTCGCTCCAGATATTCGAAGGAATATCATTTCTGTGGTCGTGTTAATGGGTCTTGGCTATAACTGGTTTTTTCATGATTGTAAAGTGGACTTAAGTTGTAATAATACTCTTATTGGTACTAGGTTTATATTTAAAGGATTTATTGTAATGAGTACAATGTATAATTCCTCATGTAATGAAAATTTCCTTATTGCAAATTCTAAGACTTATGAGTCTGATGTGATTTGTTGGCCCCCAAGGCTTGGTCATATTGGACCAATGCGTATGGATAGACTTGCCAAACGTGGCCTTCTATCCAATGTTTCAAAGGTTGAAATGTCGATCTGCGAACATTGCCTAGTGGGGAAATCTTGTCGCAAGCCGTTTGGAACCGGCACAAGGGCCGAAGTTCCATTACAGCTTATCCATTCGGACATATGTGGTCCGATGAATGTCAAGACAAGACGCGAAAAGTCCTATTTCATCACTTTTATTGATGATTTCACCCGATTCGGACATATCTATTTGACATCCCACAAAAGTGAAGCATTGGCTTGCTTTAAAAACTATATGAGTTTAGTGGAGAATCAATTAGATCGCAAGATTAAGGTCTTGCGAACTGATAGGGGCGGTGAATATCAATCAACAAGTTTTAAGGAACTTTGTGATGAAAAAGGCATAGTACATCAGGTAACTATGCCTTATACTCATCAACAAAACGGTGTTGCAGAAAGGAGAAATAGGACTTTAATGGAAATGGTTCGTTCAATGATGGCGCAAGCTAACTTTCCAATCACCTTTTGGGGTGATGCATTATTGACGGCCGCTTTCATTTTAAACCGCGTACCCTCGAAATCAGTTAGCTCCACTCCTTATGAGTTGTGGAACCAAAGGTCTCCTGACTTAAACATTTTGAAACCTTGGGGTTGTGCATCCTACGCACATATTTCCTCCCATAAGTATGGCAAACTTGGGCCAAGGGGAAGGAAATGTATCTTTATATGATACGCAGAAAACTCCAAAGGTTATGTTTTTGTTAGTCAGGAAGACAATGGTGGGCTAATTGAGTTTGAGTCGAGGGATGTCACTTTCTTGGAAAACGAGTTTCCAAGACAAGGCGAGATAAGTCAGGACTTATCTCTATTTGAGATTTATGATCAAGAAGGATTAACTCATTCGAGTGGGAGAATTCTTGGTGAAAACGAAAATACGTTTCAACCTTCACCAATGGATTATACGAATGACGATTATCCTATTCCATACGGGAATAATGATCCAAGTGGGAGCATTTCTAACAACATTCCAAGTTGGAGTGATATTAGAATTGATCTAAATTCAAGTCAACAAGGACTTGAAGAATCTCAAATACGACGTAGTAGTCGTACAAGGTTGGCTCCTCTAAGATTTGAGGATGAATTTCCGCAAACCTGTATGACTTTACTACAAGCCCTGCAAAAGACAAATGGATGGAAGCGATGAAGGAGGAATTGGAATCCATTAGAGTAAACTGACGTGGTCACGCGAGTGATGCCCGCGTGACGGGGGTTTAGATATTTGTAACCGCAAGTGCACGGTGTTGTAGTGTGGCTTGGGGGACGAACACACGGAGGCTAGGATGTGCTTGTGTCAAGGAGGACCAAAATCACCCCGTGGGCGAGCTAGCCCGAATCGGTTGATGGGTTGTCACGGAAAAGAATGCAAGGTATGAACAATAAGAAAATAAACCCGGGACTTTGGTTTCCACCCCAACGAGCAACTCTCACCGATGCGTCCTAAGGGTAGGATGGCGATCGGAATTAGGGTCTAATGGTGAGACGTTGCCTCTGAAAGTGGTACCGGCATCCCATGGGCCCGATATTCCGGTCGGTGCCCAGGATGATACACCGGACTTCCCGGATTCGATCAGTGGGCACTCCCGTGTCCATTAACACTGATTGATTCCGGGAGCACTAAGCTCGCAACGATAACTCCCGACGTCTCATCCTGCCGCTCCCGCGTGCTAGGACTCGGCGTCTACGCTAAGGGCGTGAGCTATGGCTAGGGAGTCAACCGCCAAGTTTATTCCCCCTTGGCCCAACGGTCAAAGGCAGTCTTTTTCCCGCCGATGACAATGAAACACCCCGCGTAACCGTTAGATTCCTAATCCCTATCGATTTCCTAACCCTATGGATGCATCGGGAAGAGCCCCCGAAGGGGTTTCCGCCAAAATCCCAGATTTGGGAACTACTCACAAAAATTCATTAAAAAGCGATCTTAACGAAAATGAACCGTTGGAATCATAATCAGACGATTGGAATGCGAAGGTAGTAGAGCAATTAAGATAATACTAAAGTTTAAGAAAGATCCGAAAACTTACAATAGAAAAGTAATTACAGCCGTCACAATAGGAGAAAACATTAAAAACTAACAGCTCCCCCGTTTCTGGAACCATAGGGGTTCTATTTATAGGCTCTCGTATCACCCGATCGGTTGACAAGTCAACCGATCGGGTGATCTGTTACAGATAATGAACAAAAAATGGCGAACTTTCACCTGGTCATATGAACCGGTCGGTTGAGTTCTTGGAGTGACCGGTTGGATCTTGGCGCCATCGGGTGAAGGGATCGGTTGGGTGCCCGTGTCTTCGGCTCTTTAGCATCAGCTACAGATGAACCGATCGGGTGAGAGTCACCCGATCGGTTGGAATTTCGCTTGAGAAGACAGAGAGTTGGCCCCCGTTGAACCGGCCTGTGAACCGGTCGGGTGACTTTCACTTGAGCTCCGGCTGAGACCGGGTGGTGCACGCGTGCATCACCCGATCGGTTGGAGATGACCAACAGACCGGGTGAGGGGCTGAAAAGTGGCAATCTTCGTCGTTTGACCCCCTGGATCACGCGTGACTCCTCCCGTTGCTCCGGGGACTTGAGATATCGTCGTTAAACGTCCCCTACGCGGGCAATCTCCTGCAAACATGGAGAAACAAAGAAAAGTGAAAGAAAATGAGAAAATACGAGAAAACGAATAAAAGACGGCAGAAAACACGGAGAAACACAAAAGAAAACGTGTGTGAATATATGAAATATAAACGCACGTCAAAATCCCCCAAGCTGAACTCTTCCTCGTCCTCGAGGAAGACGAGTGAGAGTAGGAGCTCGGAGGGGAAAAATAGAGAGAAAGAGAGAAAAAGAAAACTCTATATCCTAGATCGTCCGTCAGAGCCAACAAAATCAAAAACGACACACCAAGCAAGCAAACGTCAAATCACATCACTAAACCTAGGAAAACGAGTCCAAATAAGTGTCGTGGACCCACGTGGTGCAGCGCGTGTGAGTGCGGTCGTGTGCTAGAAAATGGTGTCGCTTTCTACAATGTGCTATGAGCTCATATACGCAAATCAAGGATATGACCCAAATACCGATTCGAATTTGAAATTGCGGCGAATATTAGTTCAAGCATGCATGAGAAGAGTATAAGAATAGAAGCGTATCATGCATCGGGGATTCCACAACTAGGGTTAAGGAAATCACGCCACTATAGCCTAGATACTAGATAAAAAGTTCCTAAGCCAAGTGTTTTCGAAAACGATGGGGGTTGAGATGATGTGGAGTAGAACACTCGGTGCAAATTCTCGCCTTCCCTTTATTCTTGGTAGATAGGAAAAATATTCACACTTGAAATTTTTTTTGGGTTTTGGGTATTTGTATTTTTTTGGCTTTTTGGCTATACCAAAATTTTCTTTTCTTTTATTTTTGGGTTTTTCTTTTCTTTTCTCTTTTTTTTGGATTTTTGGTTTTTTGGCTATACACATGTGTACTCTCCCAAGTGGGAGAACGGTACACGACGAGGGGATTTGCACCAAGTAAAACAAAAAAAGAAGTCGAAATCTAAACACTTGGGCAAATGAAACTATTCTCGCTAAATAGAGCATAGGCTAAATGGGTTATCCTAGTCCTTAATTGTGGAATCCCGACACATGCGAAATGAAGTACACGATATATATATATATATAGCATACAGAAGCAGACAGGGAAAATAAATACCGCATATTCAAATCGAAGCATGATAATCTAGGGGTCATTCCTAGACAAGTATATAAAGTAAAATCACAAAGTAGAAGCACACCAAACAGCTAGGCACGACGCACGACTCACAAAAAGCTAAGTGGACCCACGATGCGTGAAATGCAAGAGAACGCGAAATCATAGGGTTAGTGAATGTGATTATCGATGCCATGCTAGGTGTGTGTGATTTTGTGGCGATTCATCATAGGGTTCATCTCTAGGAGAAAGAGATAAAAAGAAGAGAAGAGAAAAAGGAAAAAAAATAAAAAACACGGTGAAAACGACGCAAAAACGAAAAAGAAGGACTCAAATGATGCACACAGTGCGACTCCCTCAAGCTGAAGCTTGCATTGCCCTCAATGCAATATGAGTGAGTACGGGAGGGCAATGAAGATAGGGGGGAATACGCACCGACATAAAAATATATGAAAACGAGAAAAACACAGAGATGAAACTGAAAATAAAGAAAGATCAAAATCAAAATCAAATGACACAAAAATAGAAATAAAATCACACGACACGACACTCAAAAGGGGAAAAATAAGCACACACACACAAAAATGAGAAAAACAAAAAAACACGACAACACACCAAAATAGACGTCCCCCAAGCTAGACATGACAGTGCTAGCGAATAAAATGTGATCGTGAAATGCAGAAATATGCAAGGGGGAGTCAAAAACAAACAAGGTGAAATCAGAAAGCAGGAGAAGGTGAGTACTCGTCCTCCTCGGAAGAGGGTGTGGATGGGTGGTCGGGGGAGGCTGGGGGTGTGCGGAGAAGTGGGGAACGAGGCGGAGGAATATGGGCAGCGGTGGTGTGAACGATAGAAGGAGTGTCGGTGGAGGTGGGTGGTGGTGGTAGGACGGCGATCAAGGTGGTGGTGAGAGGAATAGAAATGGGGGAAGAAGATGTGGTGGTGACGGTGGTGGGTGGTGGTGGGAGAGATCTGGAGCGCACTGGCAATTTCCTCCGACGCACGTATGCAGTGATGGAGGAGGAGGGAAGAGGTAGCGTGTGTGCGATGGAAGTGGTCGGGAGGGGGGAAGTGGATACCGGGATGGGAATAGATGAGGGAGGAGAAGTATGTGGTGAGGGAGGTGATGGATGCGGGGATGTGTGGGAGGGTAGAGGAGAACATCGTCGAGGTGGTGAAGGTGGAGGTGGACCGTGGATGTGAGTGAGAAGGTGAAGAATCGCGGCCACGTTCCTCTCAAGTGCGAGGAAACGTGGGAGAGTGAGAAAAGAGGATGGTGATGGGTCCGAGGAGGCAGAGGACATGGCGAGCTCACGGAGGGCAGCGACCTCCCTTTCAAGACCAAGACGGGCAGAGAACTGGCGGCGACCAAAAGATGTGGACTGACGTGAGGCAGAAGTGGTGCCGGCAGGTAAGGTGGAAGTGGTGCCGGCGGCGGTGGTCATGCCGACATAGGAGACAAGGCCAAAAATGGCCGCTAAGTGGTGCTCAGACGTGATGGGCCCTGGAACAGAAACAGGATGACTCGGGCCATCCCCCATATCTCCCCGAGACACAGGGATATCCTGCTCGCCTAAGTGGGCGGCAGGGGACGGTGGTCTGCGTGCGTCCGCGGGAAGGAAAGGAAGGTTCAACCCCGCTAGGAAGTTCGGATCGGGTGGGAAGGTCCAATCTCCCACAAGAGCTATGGTCATGCGAGCGGGGTTGGGGAGAATGGTGTAAGGGGCTGGGGGTGGCCATAATTGAAGATGAAGCGGCCATCGGAGTGGGGTCTAATCATGTGAATGTGCCGCAGGACATCAATATCTAGCTGTGATGGTCCTGCGGCAGCGGGAAGATTATTGGGGATGGGAATATTAAATTGGGGGTAAGAGCAAATGATAGTAATGATGCCCCCACAACAAAATTTCCCCTTACCGGCCCGGCTTATCTCGAGAAGCTTGTAAACAAGCCAATCGCCGCCATGGATGGGGACGGTAGGGGCCCTGAAGCTAATCCCATCATCGTCCCGGACAAAAGGGAAAGTCATGGCCCAGAGGATAAAAAGGTCAGGGATAGTCACGGTGCCGGACTCGTCCCTGGGAAAAAATGCAGATGATATGATCCTGTGGGCCAAACGAAACACGGGATGAATGATGGAGGAGGCCTTGGCCCTTCCTCGAGGATAGTCATGGAGCAGTGTGAGGCAGAACCAGAATTGATCGACGTTAAACTTGGGCGTGTACCCGTAGTGTCAGATGGAGTCATCCCCAAGATTGGGGAAACCAAATATATCGTTAATGGTATTCAGATTTGTGGTGACACTCTTGTTACGCACCCGGAATTTTATGATCGACCCGGACTCCCAAACAAGTGTAGAGAGAAATTCGAGGGTGAGTGCCGGGTAGGATACAGCAGATGCATTAAGAAAGGCCAACCAGCCTAAGTTAGCGAAAAGAGATTCGACTTCGGTGTAGACACCGAGATCGACCAGAGATTGTGTATGTGTCAACTTAGTTGATAGATGCCCCCGAGCATCGAGCCTACGATAAAAATCCTTGTGTTCTTGGTTCCTAAAGATATACCCATGCGGGCCCAACATTGGGTCCACAGGGGGGATAACAGGCGGGGGAGGGCCAAGTGTAAGTGCTCGTGTGTGTGAAGGGGGACGTGTTTGTTTTCGTCTCTTTCAAGACGGTTCCTCCTCCCGCATAATCCCCTTCCCCTTGTCTTTATCCTTAGCCATGTGTGAGAGTGCGTGTATGAATGAGTGCAAAAGCAATGAATGCACACTAACATAAGCAAAATGAGCAAGCACAATTTATAGGGCAAAAATAGAAATATGAGCGTAGGAGCAAGTGTATCCAAGCGAAATGGCGAAGCTTGCTCGTAGATGTCCCCACACTGTGCAATGAGAGTAGCGTGGAGCCGCGGCGACCCCTTTCAGCAAGAATTTTCGAAATGGGCGTTGTTTGGGGGGAATTAGGTCAGAAACTCGAAATGAAAGGAGAGAGGGAGTGTAAATGATGGAGAGATTGATGGAGGAGGTGGGGAGAGGGAGTATTGGAGGAGTGGAGGACGTGGGGGAGTGAATCGGGCTGTTGGGGAGGAGAGGCAGGCGAAACGACGGTGGAAATGGCTATCGGGCGAGGGTGAATGCGAACGGGTGGTCGGGGGTTTTTATAGGGTTTTAAGTCAAACCGATCGGGTGACTTGTCACTCGATCGGTTGACGGTTAGGTCAAAAATTCTTGCCGAAGAAGTGCTACAGGCGAACCGGTCGATTGACTTGTCAACCGATCGGTTGGCCGTTCCACTCATTTTCCCGAGAATTGAGGGTTGCTCACCCGGTCGCCTCAACCGATCGCGCTCAAACTCAACCGATCGGTTGGTGTTTCCCAAAAATTTCCCGAGAATTCTCCCCAGATCACCCGGTCTGTCACCCGGTCTCTCCATTCTTTAACCGATCGGTTCATTTGGGGACAGTTGCGGCTTGTATCTGATACATCCCAACCGATCGGTTGAGTTATCAACCGATCGGTTGGGGCTTTGTTTCCTGCAAAAACCAACAGATTTTTCTAAGTCCCTGAACGGATGTTCCTGCGGCTGATTTTATTTATAAAAATAGATAAAATAAAGTCAAAAATAACACTAAAAAGTGGGGCAAAAGTTTAGATCATGGGTTGCCTCCCATGAAGTACACTTGTTTAACGTCGTTGGCTCGACGCCCGCAAGTGATTTTCACGGTGGTTGATACGGGTGATGCCCTAAGTTTGGCATCTCTTCTTCATCGGAGCTTAAGGCCTTTGGAGTAGTCAGCGGCTGGAGAAAGATTTGCTCGACTACCCTCTCCTTCTTTTTGGGATCCGGGGGCTTCTCTTTCGTATTGGCGCTTGCCGCCATCTTCTTAAGGATCCGGACCTCGTCTTTGGTGAGGTCCATGGGTTCTCTCCCCGTTCTCCTCGCAGGAAGTGACTTGGGGAACCCAGGAGGGGTTGTACGTGCTGCACTCGCTTTCCCAGCAGCATCATTGTTCTTGGGGCCGTCTTGGTCTTCTGAATCCCCCAAGTCATCGGGGGGGGGTTTCTTAAGAGAATCTACCAGGAGCTCTCTTCAGCAGCTTTATCTTCTTCCACCTCCAGCAAATTACACCGAGGGTCATCTGGGGGATCGGGGTACTTCATGGACAACCCCAGATCAAATTCAACCTTTTCTCCGCTGACGTTTAGCGAAAGTTTTCTGTTCTTCACATCAATCAAAACGCCAGCAGTGGCCATGAAAGGTCGTCCCAGGATGATGGGGGTGTGTGCGTCTTCAGGCATGTCCATGACTACGAAGTCCACTGGCACATGTACCCCTTTTACATTAACGGGGAGGTCATCCACAATCCCCACCGGATATTTGACCGACCGGTCAACAAGTTGTAGGGTCATACCGGTGGGCTCCAGATCACCCATTCCTATCCTGTTATACATCGACAAGGGCATCAAACTTACACTCGCTCCGAGATCGACGAGTGCATGATGAATCTTTACTGCCCCGATCGTGCAAGGAATTGAGAAGCTCCCCGGGTCTTTAAGTTTCGGTGGATTTGCCCTCTGGATGAGAGCGCTACATTCCGCCGTCAACACTACTTTCTCCTTTCTAGACCCTCTCGTCACCAAATCTTTCAGGAATTTCGCATAGGAGGGGATTGTTTCGATTGCTTCCAGGAAGGGGATTTGCAAGCTCAGGTCCTTGACCATGGCGATGAACTTGCCATATTTCTCGTCGATTTTGGCCTGAGCTAACCGTTGTGGAAAAGGCACAATGGGTTTGAACACTTTCGGGCTCCCTTCCTCGATCTTCTTCTTCTCTTCTTCAGAGACTCCCTCCGGAGTCGTAGGATTTGATGACGAAGCACCGGCGTCGTTTGATTTTTCGATCGGTCGCTCGACGACCAATGGTGCTTTCGGTCTTTTAGGGGGCACTCTAGTGGGGATTTGTGTCCCGCTCCTTAGAACGATAGCGGACACATTTGCGTGCTCGTGCACGAGTGCCGACGTTTGGGTTGCTCCCCTCGGGTTCACCTCCGGTTGTGGCAGCAATTGGTTTTGTGACCTTGAAAGGTTCGCCACTTGTAACCCCAGCTGGGTTACTTGGTCCGTGAGGGCCCGTTGACCCATTTCCAGCTTTTGATTGATCTTCTCCTGGTTGGTTATATATTGAGTCAAGAGAGACTCAACCGGAGAGACGGCCCTCTGTTGGCCATACTGCTGCTGCTGCTGGATTAGGTGCTGATTCCTGGGGGCGTAAAATTGTTGCTGAGGTTGCTGCTGATATTGTTGCTGCTGAATCTGACTCTGCTGTGGCCTAGTCGGCTGATATGTTTGTTGCTGCGGCTGTTGAGGCAGTGAGGGTTGGAATGGTGGCCGGTAACCAAAGTTAGGGTGGTTCCGGTTGTTTGGAGAGTAGGCCGGGTTGGAATTGGTTCTTGGTGGATACGGCGCATTTCCCGTGGGGTTGTAAAATAGTGTGCTCGCCTGATCCAACGGTGGTGAGACGTCACCACCGTCGAATTCCCCAAAGAATTCGGATTCTACCGCTGCAATCTGTTGTGCACCGGCCCCACCGGCTCCTACCATTAGTGCGGAGATCTGGGTCGAAAGCAAGTCAAACTTTCTTGAAAGTTTGTCGACGTCCTCGACTCTGTGTATACCCCCAGACCTTGGTGTGGCTCTCTCTTCACACCACCGCTCATTGTTGGATGCCATATTTTCCAGAATATGTCCGGCATCTTCCTCGCTCCTTGACATGAAGGAACCCCCAGCCGCGGCGTCCATAGAAGATTTTAGGTCATCCTTCAGCCCATTGTAGAACAGATTAATAATCTGCCACTTCAGAATCTCATGGTGAGGGAATCTTCTCTGCATCTCCTTGTATCTCGTCCAGGCTTCATGCAAGGACTCGTGGCTGGCCTGGGAGAAGGAGGAGATCTCACTCCTCAAATTCATGGTCTTCCCCGGAGGAAAGAACTTCGTCAAAAAAGCGTTGGAGAGCTTCTCCCAGGTATTGAAAGTGTTGGGGTCCTTCCCCCTAAGCCATTGCTTGGCTTTGTCTCGCAACGAGAAGGGGAACAGCTTCAGACGGATCGCCTCAGTCGTGACACCATTAATCCAGAAGGTGTCACATTTCTCCAAGAAGGAGTCTAGATGCTCGATCGGGCTCTCCATGGGTGCACCCGAAAACTGATCCTGTTGGATCCATGTCACCAAAGACGGCTTTAGCTCAAAGCTTTGGGCCGCAATAGCTGGAGAACGGATGGCGGAAGTAGACTCGATAGATGGCATCGAGTACTCCAACAGGGACTTGTGAGGCGAGGTGTTCTCCATGGATTCGGGATCCTCTCTTCTTCGCTTCTCAGCGGCCAAGCGCCTAAGGGTGGCGTTAATCTCTGGATCAATGGGGATCAAGTCGTCGAGACTTCTTGAACTCCTGCGCATGAAAAACAACAAACACCCGTGAAGCGACAAGTGGGAAAGAAACAGATAAGATAAGAAATAAAAAAGAAGAAAATAAAAAGGAAAAAGGAGAATGCGAAAATTATCGCGAGGTAGGGATAAGAGCTAGACACTAGGGTTCAAGAGATCCTAAAATAACAAGCACGTTGCCTCCCCGGCAACGTCGCCATAAACTTGACGTGGTCACGCGAGTGATGCCCGCGTGACGGGGGTTTAGATATTTGTAACCGCAAGTGCATGGTGTTGTAGTGTGGCTTGGGGGTCGAACACAGGGAGGCTAGGATGTGCTTGTGTCAAGGAGGACCAAAATCACCCCGTGGGCGAGCTAGCCCGAATCGGTTGATGGGTTGTCACGGAAAAGAATGCAAGGTATGAACAATAAGAAAATAAACCCGGGAGTTTGGTTTCCACCCCAACGAGCAACTCTCACCGATGCGGCCTACGGGTAGGATGGCGATCGGAATTAGGGTCTAATGGTGAGACGTTTCCTCTGAAAGTGGTACCGGCATCCCATGGGCCCGATATTCCGGTCGGTGCCCAGGATGATACATCGGACTTCCCGGATTCGATCAGTGGGCACTCCCGTGTCCATTAACACTGATCGATTCCGGGAGCACTAAGCTCGCAACGATAACTCCCGACGTCTCATCCTACCGCTCCCGCGCGCTAGGACTCGGTGTCTACGCTAAGGGCGTGAGCTATGGATAGGGAGTCAACCGCCAAGTTTATTCCCCCTTGGCCCAACGGTCAAAGGCGGTCTTTTTCCCGCCGATGACAATGAAACACCCCGCGTAACCGTTAGATTCCTAATCCCTATCGATTTCCTAACCCTATGGATGCATCGGGAAGAGCCCCCGAAGGGATTTCCGCCAAAATCCCAGATTTGGGAACTACTCACAAAAATTCATTAAAAAGCGATCTTAACGAAAATGAACCATTGGAATCATAACCAGACGATTGGAATGCAAAGGTAGTAGAGCAATTAAGATAATACTAAAGTTTAAGAAAGATCCGAAAACTTACAATAGAAAAGTAATTACAGCCGTCACAATAGGAGAAAATAGTAAAAACTAATAGCTCCCCCGTTTCTGGAACCCTAGGGGTTCTATTTATAGGCTCTCGTATCACCCGATCGGTTGACAAGTCAACCGATCGGGTGATCCGTTACATATAATGAACAGAAAACAGCAAACTTTCACTCGGTCATATGAACCGGTCGGTTGAGTTCTTGGAGTGACCGGTTGGATCTTGGCGCCATCGGGTGAAGGGATCGGTTGGGTGCCCGTGTCTTCGGCTCTTCAGCATCAGCTACAGATGAACCGATCGGGTGAGAGTCACCCTATCGGTTGGAATTTGGCTTGAGAAGACAGAGAGTTGGCCCCCGTTGAACCGGCCTGTGAACCGGTCGGGTGACTTTCACTTGAGCTCCGGCTGAGACCGGGTGGTGCACGCGTGCATCACCAGATCGGTTGGAGATGACCAACCGACCGGGTGAGGGGCTGAAAAGTGGCAATCTTTGTCGTTTGACCCCCTGGATCACACGTGACTCCTCCTGTTGCTCCGGGGACTTGAGATATCGTCGTTAAACGTCCCCTACGTGGGCAATCTCCTGCAAACATGGAGAAACAAAGAAAAGTGAAAGAAAACGCGAAAATACGAGAAAACAAATAAAAGACAGCGGAAAACACGGAGAAACACAAAAGAAAATGTGCGTGAATATATGAAATATAAACGCACGTCATTAACCAAGTCTGGGACTTAGTTGACTTACCCAGAGGACGTAGAGCAATTGGGAACAAATGGGTTCTCAAGATCAAGCATAAGGCTGATGGCTCTATAGACAGATATAAAGCTCGCCTTGTCACGAAAGGTTTTACGCAACAGGAAGGGATAGAATACGAAGAGACCTTCTCACCTGTTGTGCGTTTTACCTCGATTCGCCTAATTCTGGCAATGGTAGCTTGCTTAGACATCGAATTACATCAGATGGATGTAAAGACTGCCTTTCTCAATGGAGAATTGGACGAGGAGATCTATATGGAACAACCAACAGGGTTTGTAAAAGAAGGAAACGAACATAAGGTTTGTAAACTTCGTAAGTCCATATATGGTCTTAAACAATCCTCGAGGCAATGGTATATACGATTTCAAGAAGTTGTCTTATCAAATGGTTTTTCCATGCTTGATGAAGATAACTGCGTATATATCAAGAGGATTAAGAGCAAGTACGTTATTATGTCTCTATATGTAGATGACATTTTAATAGCCGGAAATGACAAGGGCTTTGTGATGGATATCAAGGCTTGGCTTTCATCAGTTTTTGAGATGAAAGACGTGGGAGAAGCCGCATATATCCTTGGAGTTAAGATTTCAAGGAATCGTTCGAAGAAACTCCTTTCTCTTTCACAGGAGACTTATATAAAGAAGGTTTTAGAACGTTTTAATATGTAGGACTGGAAGTCCATTGATACTCCTATAAGCAAAAGCGATAATTTATGTCTGAAATCATGTCATAAGAACCAAAAGGAGAAAGAAATTATGGAAAAAGTTCCATATTCCAGTGCAGTTGGTAGTCTTATATACGCTAAGATGCGTACAAGACCAGACATCTGTTTTGCCGTTGGAATGGTATGTCGTTACCAATCCAAACCAAGGGCAAGAACACTGGAAAGCGGTTAAGAGGATAATGCAGTATCCTAAAGGAACTGCAGACTTGCAAAAGACTATGATAAGACCAAGAAGGTAGACATAAGGTACATATCTACGCATGAGATGATATCAGATCCGCTTACGAAGGCGATCCCCAGAGATGTGTTTTACAAACACTTATCATCTCAAGGATTGCGTAAGAGCTGAGTTGTACCAATATAAATTCCCATGTCTGTAAATGATCAAATTTAATAAAAGAATAAGTTCTTTTTTCAAACATTGCATATGAATTTCTTGAGAAATGTTTGTGTACATTTTTTGAAATCTCAGCTATACTTTCTAGTATGTCGGACAGATTGAGGTTGGCTCTCTCACATGAGCAACCACCTTATTCTATCAGATGGATAGAATAGAGATGAGACCTGTTTAAAGTCAAAATCATCAGACGGATGATTTAGAGTCATGACTTAAACAAAATGGTCGCATGAAAGATCTGCATCATATGGATGCTTACAGAAGATCTAAGAGGATTTTGAAATCCTATCTGTCTAAATGCGGGATGTGAGTCCAAAGGATTATTTGAGTAGAAAAAAGGGACTCAAAGTTAGACATTGTGGTGTCTGATCATCATCCTTACAACATCATTAAGACCTACACTTCCTGGGAAAGGAGCGATGTTGTAATACGTATTCATACTACGTATGCATTTTTTTGACCATTGGGTTAGAATAGTAAATAAGTTTACTTTTATGTGAGACCCAAAGACCACATGGGTCTTAATTTATTACCCTTATGGACTCTAATTGGTTCCTTTAGATTTGACCGGGTGATTGCTATCTTAGCATGTTACTTATGGACTATGGTTAATTCGGTCCGGCGGAGCATGTTAGAAAAGCAAGTCAAGTCAAGATCGAAAGGATCGCAAGAAGAGGAAGATTAATTTCGCATTCACATTTGGAATTTAAAGATTCAAAGCTGGCCAGCCAATTGTAATCCAGATGGGATTCAATTGTTGAATATAAAGTATAAGAAATGTGAAGAAATAAATCTAGGGTAAAGCATGCGTTGATCTACTCAACTTTGCTCCTCGAGGAGTGTTGTGTATCTCTAACAAGTGCACAACAGCGGACTCTATGCGCATGACGGTCACACGGCCTATTTCTCGGTATGACAAACAGAAGAGTTAAAGGAAAATATGTTTCCTTACAATCCCCTCAAGTGTGAGTGGGAGATGTTGGATATGGACGACATAAATACACCCATGAGGGGATGTATGAGGGTATACGGACCTCAGATGTCGCGTGCACGAAGGCGTGCGCAAAGGGAACCTTTTCTCGTGTGAAAAGGACCACTCGATAAGTGGAAAAAGCCACTCGATAAGTGGAAAAAGCCACTTTATAAGTGCAAAATGGCACTTGATAATTGGATAAAGAGGAAGATAAATGAATGTGCTAATATAGGCTAATAAGCTTATAATTGTTTATTTCCTACAATAACCACCCCTAAAGCCTATAAATAGGACCCAAGGGTAATGCATTCATTCACACTTTCCATGCCATAAGTTTGCATAAGGCATCCTTATGTTCTTCTTCTCCTTTCCATTAAAATCCGCTTCTAATTAGAGATTTAGCTGGTGAAACTCTGCTTCGATCCTCCGTGACGAAGTATCGACCGTTGTGGCGAATCCGAGGGCGAAGTTCTGAGATTACCGTGCCGCGTACGCAAGCGTAAGTCTCAACTTCATTTATCGATCCTAACGTTGTTTTGACAGGATCCATCAGGGGGTCTCTCCCATGGCCTCCTTATGGGTTGTCCAGTATGACCAGAGTATCCAGGGAAGTTCCTTCGGCTATATTCCATGTGCTTCCATCACTTTCTTGCGAAGTGGTTTGATGATGCATTTGTTAGTGGCTTCGGTCATCCCATTAGTTTGGGGGTGCGCCACAGAGGCAAACAAAAGCTTGATCTTCCACTGTGCACTGAAATATTTGAACCCCACAGAATCGAACTGCTTCCCATTGTAAGTGACGATGGATCGAGGTATCCCGAATCTGGAGATGATGTAGTTCCATACGAAGCTCTTCGCCTTCTTCCTGGTGATGGTGGCTAGCGGCTCGCCATCGATCCATTTGGTGAAGTAGTCCACCGCCACAATCAGGAATTTCCTCTATCCTTTCCCGGATACGAAGGAACCAAGGATGTCCAGCACACACTTAGCGAAGGGGATGTGGCTGATTATCGGGATGAGCTCTGATGGGGGAGACGAGCCAAGCTTGGCGAACCGGTGGCATTCATGACACTTCTGGATGTACTCGATCGAGTCGTTAACTAAGATCGGCCAGTAGTATCCTTGCCTTAAGATTTTCATGGCGACTGTCTTACCCCCGTGGTGATTTCTACAGATCCCTTTGTGGACCTCCTAGATGATGCAGTTGGCTTCCTGCCGCCAGAGGCACTTGAGGTAGGGGAGGACATCCGTTTTCTCCCAGCACCTCCTGTATAGCACTCCCTTGTGGAGCACGTACCGGATGGATTTTCGTTCCAGCATCCGATGCTCATCTTGGTCCATCGGGACTTATCCAGCGGATAGGTACTGCACGATTGGATCCATCCAGGTGGGCTATGCATCGATGACCATCAGCTCATTTACCTCCGTACTGGGGGGTCCAGAGGCTCTCGATGTAGATGGCGCGACCCAACTCCTTAAGAGAAGAGGAAGACAGCTTCGACAGGGCATCTGTGCGGGCATTTTTTGACCATGCCAGGTGGAGGATCTCGACGTGTTTGAACCTGGACAGCTCGGTCTTGGCCGAGGCTAGGTAACGTTGCATCACCTATTCTCGAGCCATATAATCTCATTGCAGCTGGTTGATGATGAGTTTGGAATCGCTAAGGAGTCATACGGAGTCTGCCACTAGCACCCGAGCTAGCTTCAGGCCATTGATGGCGGCCTCGTACTCAGCCACATTGTTGGTGGCCAGGAATTAGAATCGGAGTGCATACTCGATGGTGTTCCTATCAGGGGACCGGATGACGATGCCGGCCCCGCTCCCTACTTGGGTCACCAAACCATCTATGTGGACCACCCATGCATCTTTGCCCACTGATTGGTCGGTAAGAACAACATCAACCAAAAGGAAAGACAAAGGTTGAGGCATTACCATGTTCGGGCTCGTCTCCTCAGGGGGCGTTCCTCCATTAATGGTACATTCGGCGATGAAGTCCGCCAATGCATGTCCCTTGATGGCTATCTGTGGCTTATATCGAAGGTCGAACTCGCTCAGCTCTACTCCCCAATTCAACATCCTCCTCATCCGATCGAACCTCTTAAGGTTTTGCTCGAGCTGGAATTTGGTCAGGACCAGGATTATGTGCGCTTGGAAGTAGGGGGAGTCGTCGTGCTGAGAGCAGAAGGGCATAAACCAGTTTCTCCATGGGGCTGTATCACCCCTCCGCATCCCTCAGGATTCGTTTAGTATAGTACACCGGTTTTTGCTCCCCGTCGTCTTCCCTGATTAGCACTGAGCTCACCACTTCTCCGATACTGGCTAAGTAGAGGCTAAGCGGTTCTCCTTCCCTGGGTTTGGAAAGGAGTGCAGGACTGCGGAGGTATTCCTTCAGCTCGGAAAATGCTTGGGCACAGCTCTCGTGCCATGGTCCCATTCCATGGCCTTCCTCCTTTTGGCGGGCTCGGCAAGAGCCTTTCTCAGGGTCCTGATGAACGGGCGAGATCTCTCTACGGATTTGGACAGGAAGCGCCCTAGGGCAGCGATCCGCCCATTCAGCCTCTGCAGTTCCTTGATCGTCATCGGCTCCCTCATATTAACCAGAGCCTCGATCTTGTCGGGGTTGGCTTCAATGCCACGGTTGGTGATCATGAAGCCTAGGAATTTATCGAACCTCACCCTGAATGTACATTTTGTGGGGTTGAGTCTGATATTGTGCCTTCGTAGCTGCTTGAAAGTCTCTCGAAGGTCGGTAATATGGTCAGCATGGTCCATGGACTTGACCAGCATGTCACCCACGTAGACCTCAAGGTTCCTTCCTTTTTGGGAACTGAAAACCTTGTTGACCATCCTTCGGTAGGTTGCCCCCGCATTCTTCAGGCTGAAAGGCATCTTCTTGTAGCAGAAGGCCCTGGTCAGTGATATATAACGTCTTCTCTTCATCCTCTGGGTCCATTTGAACCTGGTTGTACCCAGAGTAAGCGTCCATGAAGATGAGCATCTCGTAGCCTGAGGCATTGTCCACGAGATGTCAATACGGGGCAGCGGGTAGCTATCTTGGGGGCATGCCTTGTTGAGATCGGTGAAGTCCATGCACATTCTCCACTTTCCACTAGACTTTTTCACCATCACGACATTGGCCAGCCATTTTGGGTATCAGACTTCTCGGATGAAGCTTGCTTCGAGCAGGCGCTCCACTTCCTCGGATGCGGCCCTTATCTTCTTGCCACCCAAGTTTCTCTTCTTCTACCTGACCGGTATAAAATTGGGGTCGGCGTGTAGCTGGTGGGTGATTACTTGGGGGTCCACGCCTGGCATGTCGTCAGGCGACCAGGCGAAGATGTCTAGGTTGGCTTCCAAGCATCCGATCAACTCGCCCCTTAGGATGGGGTCGAGTTCTGATCGGATGTAGATGAACCTACCGCCAATGTCTGTAACGGGAATGAGTTTTGGCTCTTCGACGTGAGTAGGTCTTGAGCCATCAAGGCCGTATCTCTGGTCGAGAAGGTCCATCTGGTTGCAGCGCTTCACATCGTGCTCTACACCGGTTAGCTGACAGCAAATCTTTGGCTTCGTCGGGTCGCCTCTAATCTATCTAATTCCTCTCGGGGTCCAAAACTTGACCATTTGGTGGAGGGTTGAGACCACAGCCCCGACCGCATTGAGGAGCGGGCGACAGATGATCCAGTTATATGCTGACCCGATCCTCAGAGCCACAAACTATATTGTCAGAGTGGTCGAGTTGGGCGGCTCCCCAAGCGTGACGGGGAGGCAGCCAATCCCCACAATGGGCATGTAGTGGCATGTGAAGCCTATCACGGGCCCAAAGCAAGGCTCCAGGTCTTCGGCTCGTAACCCGATCCTCTCCAAAGCTAACATAAATAGGATATCGCATGGGCTGCTGGTGTTGACAAGCAGTCGTTGGACCAAGGCGATGTCAACGACAGCCGAGACAACTAGTGCTTCATCGTGCGGCGGCTTTGCCTCCTTCATTTTCCTCTTCAGATAAATAGATGGGCTGGGGATAGCCCTTGGCTCCTTCATGATCTATCTCCATTGGCTTTGCCTGCGGTTCGCCTAGTGCTTCGGCTCAGGTCGGGCACTGGGTAGTCGCGGCTTTTCCCTGGTGATCGTTGGTTGGCCCCGACGTTGACGTTGCTGCCACCACACTCCTGTGTCTAGAGGTGCGCGGCTACGTCATCTCGGGTGTGGCTGTTTGACGTGGATGCTTCTTTGTTCCCACAGATGGTGCCAGATGTTTCAGGGTGTTTTTCTCACCACATGTTGGTTAACTGGAGGGCTGGAGGTCAACACGATCACAAAGGACACGTGTGGCCTCCAGAAGCAAGATGCAGCTCGTTCGGCTTTGCGAGGAGCAGGCGAGTCCGAGTGTCAGCGTGCCGAAGGGAGTCCTCGGCAAAGCGATGGCCTCCGTAGGGGTAGAGATGAACAGGCTCGGGAGCAAGCGCATTCGGCTTCAGGCTGATTGGGTGCCGAAGGGTAGCCTCGGTGTAGCTAGATCTCCTGACCTGAACAGACGAGAGAGCTCGTCAGGGGGTCGGTCGAACCTTGGTTCCGACCAAGTACTCTCTGATGCCTAAGTCAGAACAGATTTAAAGGATGCTCGGTGGGATCAGTATGGCTAACGAGGAGGCCGATACGCGAGTCCTCGGGCCGAGCTAGGGAGGAGAATTATGAGGTGGGAGATAAGGTTGTTCAGGAAGAATGCCTCGGTGTTTTTGGTATCCAAAGAGTGATCACTTTCACGTTGTTCTTCGAGTTGCTTTATAGGAGTCTTTCCCGGCCACGTTCCCTTGATGTCCCCCCTGTTTCACCCTGATGATCCACCACTTTTATGGCGCCTTCATGGGTAATGAAGGTGGGCATAATGGGGCTCTTTAATGGCGATTAAGGGACACGTTTTAATGGGAGTGGTTAACTCCTGCTGCAGTGGGTCAACGGTTGCGTCCACTTCGGTCCGAGGCTGGCCTGACTCCGAGTCTTTGTGGGGGCCTCGTTCTCCCCAAGCCCGTAGGCTCGTGACACGGGCTCAGGTCGTTCAGTCTTGGGCCATCCTAAGAGGGTCATATCAAGCACATTGAGTTTGTTTAAGATAAAGATGCTAAAGAGGCGTATTCTTATATATTTGAAATACCACTCATGCAATCTGAATGTCATATATTTCAGAGATACAAATGCATAAGTTATGTATTTTATTAAAGCATGTATCATGTATCATGTATTAATGTCTTGATATGTATTATGTATCCAATTTCAGAATATCCATATCGTGATGATTCTACATATGTGTGGTGGGTCATTGGCTTTTTTCCTGTAGATCAGAGACAGAAGTGTATGTATTAGATTGCGGCCTACTTGGGAGGATTTGAGGAGTAACTTGACTGCTAAAGGACGTAAGCAGTTTGAAGATTATGTATGTACGATGCCAGAAAGAGACTACGCTCTGGAGATGTGGAGACAACTTGATTCTGAAGCCCATCTGATCAGCTCTAGCAAACTATTGGATCACTGTCTGAATTATTTAGAGTTGTTGACCGCCCGTCCGTTTGGCACTCAAATCGGGACGGGGATACTAGGATTAGAATTTGTAAACCACAAGCACACAGTGTCGAAGTGTGGCTTGGGGGTCGATCACAGGGAGGCGTGCATTGTGCTTGTGAACATTCGGGATCCGGATCACCCGGTGGGTGAGCTAGCTTAATCTCTTGTTGGGTGTCATGAAAAAGGTGTTAGAGATAATAAGGCAACCTAGGACTTTGGCTTCCGGCCTATCAGGAGTTCTCACTATTACTACCGAAGGATAGGAATGTGATCGGATTCTAGGGTTTAGCGGTGAGACGTCGCCTCTAATAGTGGTACCTAGCATCCCATGGGCCCGATATTCCTGTCGATGCCCAGGATGATACGCTTTGTCTACCCGAGTTCGAACGGTGGGCATTCCCATGTCCAACACTGCCCGACTCCGGGAGCACTAAGCTCGCAACGATTGCTCCCGACATTTCTTCCAAGCCGTTCCCATGCGCGATGAATCAAGGTCTACGCTAGGGGGTGAGCTGTGGCTAAAGAATCAAACTCCCGTTTTATTTCCTCTTGGCCCGACGATCAAAGGCAGTTCTTCTCCCACCAGTGACAATAAAACGCCCCAGTGTAACCATCTAAATCCCTATATCCTATTGAATCCCTAATCCTATGGCCTTCCTAGGAAGAACCCACGAAGGGGCTTCCACCAATGTCCCAGATTTAAGAACTACTCACTAATCATGGCATGAGATGTAATAAAACAGATTATAGCCATAAAAATGGAAATCAAGCAATAGATTACTGTAGCAAAGAGAAGTATAAACGTAATATTAAAATATAAGAACGATCAAGAAACTTACAAATAGAAATAAATTCAGAGGAGCCAAAATCCCTAAAAACAGCTTAAGAAAATGGGGATTACGTTTCTGGGAAAACCTAGCTCTATTTATACATTTTGTCAAGATGCCAGAGAATATTCACACTAAAATACAAAAATAGACGTTCACCCGATCGATTGAAACTTCACCTGATCTGGTGAAACGGCGGGAAGTTGGATATTCAGCTTCTGATAAATTTCACCCGATCGCTGAACCGATCGGGTGAGTCTTTGGGTTCTCGAGCTTGGGAAGCAGCTGCTATAGGTGACCCGATCGGTTGACAAGTCAACCGATTGGGTGAAGTTTGGCTCTCAGAACAGCGTCCTGTGTCACATCCACCCGATCACTGAACCGATCGAGTGGATCTGCCTCTTCCTCGGGACTGATACGGCTGCACGAACCGATCGCATGGATCTGTCAACCCAATCGGTTGAGAGCTGATACATGGTTTATCTTGAAGATTGGCTCTCAGGGTCTCGTGTGACACCTCCCGTTGCTCCGGAGACTCATAATGTTGGCCTTGTATATCCCCTGCACCAGTAATATCCTGCAAAAGCACACAAACACAAGGAAAGTAAAAATTAACTAAAAACACAAATGAATGGTGTTGAAACAACAAAAAACAACGGGAAATTACGGAGAAGACGTGCATGAATATATAAAATATAAATGCATGTCAAAATCCCCCATGCTGAACCCTTCCTCGTCCTCGAGGAAGACGAGTGAGAATAGAAGCTCGGAGGGGAAATAGAAAGAAATAAACAAAAAAAAGAAAAAGAAATCCTAGATTACCCGTCAGAGCCAACGAAAACTAACACGACATACCAAGCAAGCACGCGAGAAGAATAGCACTAAGCCCTTGAATACGAGTCCCTACTAGTGTCGTGGGTCCATGCGGTGAAGCACAAATGAGTGTGGTTGTGAGCTAGCCAATGGTGTAACAATCTAAATCGTGCAATCAAGCTCCATATACACATATCCATAGAATGACCCAAATATCAAATCAATTCGAGTTAGCGGTGAATAATAGTTCAAGCATGCATGAGAATAGAGTAAGAATAGAAACATGTCATATGTCAGGGACTCTACTGCTAGAAACTAGAAATCATCGCACAATTGCCAAGATGATTTCTAAAAAGCTCATATGCCAAGTGTGTTCGAAAACGAAAGGGGTTGAGTAGGTGTGGAGGAGAGCACTTGTTGAAAATTCTCGCCATCCCTTTATTCACGGTGGTAAGAGTAATATTCACAACGGAAATTTTTTTTGGGTTTTGGTATCTGTATATTTTTTTAGATTTTGGCTATACATATTCTTTCTTTTCTCTTCTTTTTTTCTTTCTTTTTTTAGAAGTGGGATAATGCGCATTCTCCAAAAGCGGGAGAACGATGCGCAGGTTAGTGGCAAAATTGTGCACTCACCCAGGTGGAAGTAAAGTACACGAAGAGGGGATTTGCACCAAGTAAAACAAAAAAGAGTTCGAATTCTAAACCCTTGGCAAAAGGAAATTTTTCACAGATCAGAACATAAGCAACATGGGTTATCCTAGTCCTAATGGTAGAGTCAATACACATGCGAATTGAAGCGTAAATATATAGATGATTCATGCATAAAGAAGCAGACAATGGAGGCAATATGCCGCATATTCAAAATTGAAGCATGATAGTCTAGGGGTCATCCAAGGACAGGCATATAAAACAAAATCACAACGTAGAAGCACACCAACTAGCTAGTCACAACACACAACTCACACAAAAGGCATAGTAAACCCGCGGAGCATAAAATGTGATAGAACTCGGCTTTCTAGGGTCAGTGAAAATAGGTGTTGTTGCTTAGCTAAGTGTGTGTCTGGTTGAGTGGCAGTATCATCATGCGGGGTCATCTCTAGGAGGGAGAATAAAAGGAAGGGAAAAAAGAAAAAAACGACGAAAACGACTCAAAACGGTGGAAAAGACAATACTGACGCACATAGTGCGACTCCCCCAAGCTGAACGTTGCATTGCCCTCGAAGCAATAGGATTAAATACGGGAGGGCAACGAAAGATGGGTGGGAAGTACGCACCGACAAAGGAACGGAAAAAAAAATGAAAACACTCAAAAAGAGACATAGAAAAATAAAGAAAATAAATACCGAAACGAACTGTACAAAAGTCATACACACAAACACACAAAACAAACACACAGCAAATAAGTGACACGATGACAATCACAAAATATTTATTTTCCCAAAGTTGATCTCAATAATGCCTGAAAAAGAGGTATGATCATGGTAAATCAGAAAAAATAGCTAGAGGAAAATCAGTTTGAGCGGATATCGGAAGAATTGTAGAGAGATGGTGAGGTGGGCGGTGAATAGTGGATGAAAGATGATGGTGAGGACGATGGAGAAGGTGTGCCGACAGGAGAAGGAGGGGCAACGGGCTGGATCACAGGTGGATCGAAATTGATCGGTGGATCGTGGTGGATTGGGATGGTTCCGGGTGAACCGGCATATGGGTGCCAATCGGGAGGATCCAAGGGTGTAAGATGTACTAGTATAGTATACCGATGATTTGGATAGAATTCCCACGGTAAATGGGAAGTGCAAATGGGGATTCTCTCAAGAGATGACGGTGGGAGGACGGCAAAAGGAGTGTTGTCAGGACCATAAATCTAGACTGTATGTTCGCGACCAAAATGAGTGATCATACCAATATCGATCAAGTAGTCGTGATCGATGCGGGTCCGTCCCGATAAAATTTGGAGGTCAGATGGTAGCCTTAAAACATGACTGACAATTAAAGTGATAATCCCACCACAACAAATAGGTCCGGAGGTTGCACGGCTAACAGATAAAAGCTCATGGATGATCCAATGGGCGGTGTTGATGGGTAATGGGTCATGTCCATGTATCCTGTCATAAGACATGGCATATAGAAAGAAATGCTCGTCCCTAGATACCGTGGAAATATCCACGCGGGAACCGATGGTGTTGGCAAAGAGGCAGTGGGTGAAGCGGTAACATGGGTGTATAATGTAGGAGGCAAGTGCCTCCGATGGAAAGGCAGGATACCGGGTGAATCGTTGCCAAACGCCATCGTCCCAGAAGTAAGAATAGATATCAGACCGACCATAAGTTGAACATTCAACATAATGATCAGTTTGAGGGATATTCAGCGAATTATTTAGCCCGGCAAAAGTCATTGTAAAGTCGGCATTAAAAGCGCGGAAAATGAATCCCCAATCGTACACTTCGAGTGAAGAAAGGAACTCGAGTGTGAGTTTCCGATGTATGGGGGCATAAGCACGCAGTAGGAAATCGCACCCAATGCAGTCGAAAAGTTTGTTGAAGCCCCTCAAAAGTCCGGGAGATTCGAGCGTGGGGCGATCAGCAAAAAGGATAGGTCGCAAGGGGCGTGGAAGAAGGGCATGCACACATGCAGATTGTTCTTCAGACGAAGGATTAATGCCAATGAAAGATGGGGAAAAAGGCCGTGTAGGTAGTGTCTGCGTGATGATGCGGGTTCTTTTCCCTTCCTAGACATGGTAATGACGTAGGAGAAGAACAATAACGTAGGGGAAGGTGTCTAGAATGATGATAAAGCAGATGTAGAAGGCAGACACGAAATCAAAACATTGCACATGAGAAGAGAAACATAAAGCTTGGAAAGAAGTTACCCCAGTAATGATGCAATTCCAAGCAAGATGCACCCCTCTAGATGCCCTGTCAAAATGCAGAGAGCTGTCGCTTCATTTCTCCAATGTAATGGTTGGGTTTTTGGGGTTTGGGGAAACATGGGTTAGTAGGGTTAGGGTTTTGGGGGATTTTGATGTTGGGCTTAATAGGAGGATATGGGGTGGATAGATGGTGTAGATAGTGTTGGGTAATGGTTGTGGGTCGACTTGATGCCAAGAAATTTTTGGTGGGAGGAGAATTGTAACGACTGCTTTTCATGTATCTGGATTTATTATAATATAATATATGTTTTGGTGGATTTTCTCCTCTTGTGTGGTTTTCGTCTCTGTAGATTTCATTTTCGATCGATTCGTCGTATTTTCTCGTTTCTTCCTCAGGATTGTCGATTTCGAAGTATGTCATTCGTGACGGACTTCATAACGGTCGTATCTTACTATTAGATCAAGCCTAGGAGTCTTAGGAATCGATCCCGGAGCCCCGCGCTCCGTATCGGAACTTTTGGTGCTCATTAGCCGGTATAAGAAGGGGCACCGACCGACTAGATGACGATCCAGTCGGTCGGTAATCCTTCTTGGACCGACTAGTTGGCTTTCTAAATTTCTCAGGAGTTACTGTTTATCGTTAGTCGGTCTAAGAAACGTTGGTTGACCGACTAGGTTGCAAACTAGTCGGTCGGCAATGCTTCTTTAACCGACTAACACATCATCTAATTTTAGTATCAGTTACTGTTTACTCTTAGTCGGTCTAAGAACGTTCACCGACCGACTAGATGTTAAACTAGTCGGTCAGTATTTGTTCATGGACCGACTAACTCAAAATCCTATTTTCGTTCAGAAGTTACTGTTTGCACTTAGTCGGTCTGCGTTGGTCGACCGACCGACTAGTTGCCAAACTAGTCGGTCAGTGGTTGCTCTTTGACCGACTAACCTATGTTAAAACCCTAATTTCTGGGCAGCCACCAGACCAGCCTATTTATACCCCTCCCAAACGTTTCTTTTTCCTCCCTCACGACCCAAAACCCTAAAATCGCCCCCATTGAGCCCCCATCTTCCTCCAAGCTTCATTCCTTCATTCCAAGCCCTAGAATCATCATCCAAACCCTCCATCCACTCTATCTACCTCTCATCTTCCCCAAAATCTCACCAAATCCATCAAAATCCCCAAATCCCCCAAAACCCTAATTCTCCCAAACTTCTCCAATCTTTTCCAGATCTGATCCTAGGGTTCTCCGGAGTGTTTCTTCCGCTTCCTCTCGGTAAGAAATCGATTCCTCTATGTTTTCATAGCCTATTGGTATTTTTATGAAACCCTAATAAAATTTCATGTTGTTTGATGATTGTTCCCCCAAAACAGCGATTTCCCCGTAGATTGGCATCCGTGTGACGAAGTGGTCGTCATCCCCGGGGCTAGGCAAGTGAAACTTGCCACTTAGGGTTTAGGCCATTTGCTTGTTGTAGGCGTAAAAGAGGCTAGGCGACGAAATGATACTCGCCTAGGCGCAAATTGGGGAACTAGCTTGACAACGAAGCTAGTTCCGACATTTAGCATGTTGCAAAATTACCATGTCATGTTTACTTTCCATTAACGGTACGCAAATTAATTGTCATGTAATTGCATTCTTTAAGTGTTTCTGTGATTGCGTAGCTTTGCTACAAATGCTTGTGTTCCTGGCTAGTGTTCCAGAAGCGGGCCATGTGTTGGTTGATAGCCAATGCCCGAATTGCTTGCTTCCGGCTAGGTGCACCCCTACGCCAAATGTTTAAGAATGCGAGCTCATGTGCGGGGCAACCCCAGGCTCACTAGCTGAGCTCATGTGCGGGGACCCTGGCTCCATTACGTGTGGGTATTGGGGGTAAGAGTTAAGCGACCAATCAACTGGGAGTCTGTCCGATCAGCAACTGCAGTGGTAAGGCGTAAACTCTGGGTTTTGGGGTAGTTGTTAAGCGGCCAATCAACGAATGTGAAACCATTCAGCTGTAAGGTGTAAACAACTACAAACAACGTGATTAGTGAATTGATTGAGATTGATAGTAGCTTGGCTACTCTTGTCTTGTCCCGATGATTGTTCTCTTGTACAAATTGTCTTGCCATGTCTTGATTGTGCACTCATGTTATAACTGCCATGTCATGCATACTAAACCGCTAGGTTGCTAGTTGCCTTACTTTCAGTTTCCTTGCCCAAGTCTTTTAGACTTGCTGACATGTGCCCCTTTACTCTTTTGGGTGACACATGTTAGATCCTGAGCCTGAGTACCTTGTTGAGGACGAGGTGTTTGCTGACGCCGAGCCCGAGCTTGTGTTTGACGGGGAGTACGTGGACACTGGGGACCAGTCCTAGTGTCTTCGTTGTGTTTTACTTTTGTTAGACAGTTGTTTTGTTATCGGTGCGTAGCACCTATACTTTGTTATGCCGTTGCTTTTGTTGGCCTTGTTCTGGGCCTTTAGACTCTTTCTTTTAGCCTGGTGGCTTTTCTGGATGTTGGACTTATTTTCATGTTGGACAAATTATGAGATGTGAGATTTTATTTCAGTCTCTCCTTGTGATATTATTGTTGTTTCGTTGTGGTTACAGGGACCTGCTTATGTTTTATTGACGCTTATCGGGTTTGGGGCTTCACAGCTCCACTCTCGTGCGGACCTTTTCACGTCTCGCCTCCATTTTAGGGAAGCGGGTCGTGACAAGTTTTGTTGGTGGCCCATGCAGGTCCCTCTGTAACTGCGATGTTTGGAATGACGATAATAATATTAGAATGTCCAATAAATTAAGTTCGACGTCCGAGTCATAAGCTATGAGTCTAATCTGATTCATTTTCTGTGTCACTAGATGGCAGGAAGACGTTTCACCCGTGGTGGGGGTAGTGGCGCGATCCCTCATGATGAGGAGCCTGAGCGAGAACCCACCAACGGTGAGATGATGCGGATGATGCTCCAGATGATGCAAGTGCAGCAGGGGGTGCTCCTGCAAGTCCAGAATGCTCCACTTGCTCGAGCTGCCCGGGCTCTTCCGGATGCCCCTCGCTCTGAGCCAGGAGCGAAGCAATTTCGGGAGCTGGGTCCCGTATATTTTGATTGGTCTGAGGGTCCTCTGGCTGCCGATGAGTGGATTCGGAACATCGAGGACAATTTGAAGATGGCCAAGATCACCCCGACTGGATGGGTTGATTTGGCGAAGAGGCAACTCAAGGATAATGCTCAGAACTGGTGGGATGCAGAAGAGAAGATGTTGGTGGAGCCGATAGCTTGGGATACCTTCAAGGCCAGATTTGAGGGTGAGTTCTTCCCGAAAGCTGCTAGGGAGGAGATGCTGCAGCGTTTTATCGATTTGAAGCAAGGGAACTCGTCGGTGGACCTATATCACCAAGAGTTCATGAGGCTGAGTCGGTTTGCACCAAAGATGGTGCAGGACGCTGAGGAGAGAGCTCAGAGGTTCCTGCAGGGACTTGCTTCGGAGCTCCAGAGTTTCGTGACCTCTTCTGACCGGGAGTCTTATCAGAAGGTTCTTGTAGCAGCCAAGAGGCAGGAGCTGCTCGTGAACCAGAGGAGGGGGTCTGTTGTTGGTGCTGGGAAGAGGCCTGTGGAACAGGCGAGAGCTGTGGTTAGACCTGGATTCAGGCCTAATCAGTCCGCTCAGTTTAAGAGGCCAGGAGGGCCTATTCTGAAGTTTTGCCATTTCTGCGGCAAGCCTGGCCACGTCAAGGATCAGTGTCGGAAGTTTTTGGGCCAGTGTCTGGTTTGTGGCGATGCTTCCTAGTCGCGAAGGATTATCGGCATGCGAATCAGCTGCGGAGGGCTCCTGTTGCAGCTCAGCCGTTGCAACAGCGAGCGTATGTTCCTGCTGGTCGTGGAGCAGCTCTTGTTCCGCAGGGGCAGGCTTTTCGGCAGGCTGTTCCGCCGAGGAGGCAGGCTTTTCTGATGACCGCTGCGGATAGCGAAGCTGTGGATGAGGTTATCCCAGGTAATCCTCAATCTAGCTGTTACTTTCCTAGCTGGTTTTGATTGTTAGATTATGTTGTTTGCTTGAACATGGTTGTTTGCTAGACTAGGGTTTGATTGTTAATTGTTTGTTAGGTGTGGTTTTGGTTTGCACATTTCCTGCACGGGTCCTCTTTGACTCTGGTGCATCGATGTGCATTATTTCTCGGAGCTTCGTGGAGAGGCATTCCTTGTCGACGTCCCCTCTTCCCAAGAGTTGGAATATCGTTACAGGGAATGGTGTGGTCTCGGTGCATCGTGGTTACAATTCTTGCTCGTTGGTGGTCTATGGACATGAGCTTTTCGTTGATTTCATTGTCCACGACATCATCAACTATGATGCAGTTCTTGGGATGGACTGTCTTGCGAGCTTCTATGCTACGATTGACTGCAAGAGGAAGAAGGTGGTGTTCGAGATTCCTGGACATCCAGTATTTGAGTTCAGTCGTGGTAGCAGTTGGCTTGGTCCTGTCAGATTTCGGGCCAGGCCGGTGGAGGCTGTGGCTATGCAGATGGAGCTGGAGTGGCCAGCTGTGGTGTGTGATTTTGGTGACGTCTTCACCGAGGAGATGTCTGGTTTGCCGCCTGATCGGGCTTTGGAATTTTCTATCGATCTTGTTCCAGGTGCGCAGCCGATTTCGAAGGCGCCGTATCGCATGGCACCTGCAGAATTGGAGGAGTTGCGGAAGCAGTTGGATGAGCTTTTGCAGAAGGGTTATATTAATCCTAGTGTGTCTCCGTGGGGAGCACCGGTGCTGCTGGTGAAGAAGAAGGATGGTTCGCGTCGCATGTGCGTGGACTATCGGGAGTTGAATGCGGTGACCATCAAGAATAAATACCCGTTGCCTCGCATCGATGATATTTTTGATCAGCTTGGAGGTTCGAGGGTGTTTTCTAAATTGGATTTGAGGAGTGGTTACCATCAGTTGAAGGTGAAGAAGGGAGATGTTCCGAAGACAGCGTTCAGGACGAAGTATGGACACTATGAGTTTGTGGTTATGCCTTTCGGCGTAACTAACACCCCCGCAGTTTTCATGAATCTGATGAACCTGATTTTCTACGACTTTTGGATAAGTTTGTCGTTATCTTCATTGACGACATTCTGATCTATTCGAAGTCGGAGGAAGAGCATGCCTCGCACTTAAGGACGGTGTTGGAGATTTTGAGGAAGCATCGGTTGTATGCTAAGTTTTCGAAGTGCGAGTTCTGGCTGGATAGAGTTGCTTTTCTCGGGCATGTGGTGACTGGAGATGGTATTTCAGTGGATCCCGAGAAGATTAGGGCCATCAGGGAGTGGCCTGTTCCATCGTCTGCGTCTGAGATTCGGAGTTTCCTTGGACTTGCTGGTTATTATCGGCGATTCATTAAGGACTTTTCTCGTATTGCTGAGCTGATGACCAGGTTGAAGCGGAAGAAAGTTGCTTTTGTTTGGTCGGGTGATTGCGAGTGTGCTTTTGGCGTTCTGAAGGAGAGGTTGACGTCTGCCCCTATTCTTGTGGTGCCGGATCGCAGCGGTGGATTTGAGATCTTTTGCGATGCTTCTGGCAAGGGTCTCGGTTGTGTGTTGCATCAGCATGGGCACGTTGTGGCGTATGCGTCTCGTCAGCTTAAGGTTCATGAGAAGAATTACCCGACGCATGAGTTGGAGTTGGCTGCCGTTGTGTTTGCTCTTAAGATTTGGAGGCACTTCCTGCTGAGTGAGAAAGTGAAGATTTTCACCGATCACAAAAGCTTGAAGTACATTTTCACTCAGAAGGAGCTCAACATGCGACAGCGTCGATGGTTGGAGCTTATGGTGGATTATGATATTGATTTGCAGTTTCACCCTGGCAAGGTGAATGTGGTTCCAGATGCTTTGAGTAGGCTTCCAGCGGTGATGGTTTTGACCTCGCAGTGGAGATTGCAGCAGGATTTTTGCGAGTCTGGTGTGGAGATTGTTCTTCCTGGGGAGGCTTCTTCGTTGATGTACATGCAGGTACAGTCGACGATCATGGATCGGATTAAGGCTGGCCAGGCCGAGGATCCGAAGCTGGTGAAGATTCGGGAGCAGGTGGAAGCCGGTCTGCGGACTGACTTTTTGATTCATGAGGATGGATCGTTGAGGTTCGGAGCCAGGTTGTGTGTGCCGGCTGGGGATATCAGAGAGGAATTGAGGGTGGAGGCACACAGTTCGCCGTATTCTGTGCATCCTAGTGGCACCAAGATGTACCAGGATCTTCGTCTGAATTATTAGTGGCATGGTATGAAGAGGAGTGTGGCTCGGAGTGTAGCCAAGTGCTTGGTTTGCCAGCAAGTGAAGGCGGAGCATCAGCGTACGGCCGGGTTGCTACAACCGCTTCCGATTCCGGAGTGGAAGTGGCAACACATCACTATGGATTTCGTGACTGGACTACCTCGGAGTCCGAAGCAGAATGACGTGATTTGGGTGATCGTAGATCGATTGACCAAATCTGCGCACTTTATTCCGTTCCGAGTGGGACAGTCCACTGAGGCGCTAGCGAGGAGATATATGGAGGTAAATTCTTTTACTCTCCGTTTTATTTCCTTTTCCTGGTTTGGATAGTGATGTAACGTGAATCGTGCAGGAGGTTGTGCGACTTCATGGAGTCCCCGTGAGTATCGTGTCTGACAGAGACACGAGGTTCACATCTCAGTTCTGGCAGAGTTTGCAGAAGAGCTTGGGTACGCGTCTGAGTTTCAGCACGGCGTACCATCCGTAGACGGATGTCCAGTCCGAGAGGACGATTCAGATTTTGGAAGACATGCTGAGGGCGTGCATGTTGGATTTCAAGGGTTCGTGGGAGGACCATCTACATTTGGTGGAGTTCTCTTACAACAACAGCTTCCAGGCGAGTATTGGCATGGCGCCTTTCGCCGCTCTTTATGGGAGGAAATGTCGATCGCCATTGAGTTGGGATGACGTTGGTGATCGGGAGTTGTTGGGACCTGAGATGATCGTGGAGGCCGTGGATATCGTCAGGAATATTCGGGAGAGGTTGAGAATTGCTCAGGACCGTTTTAAGCATTGGGCGGATGCTAAACGTCGTCCTTTGGAGTTCCAGCCGGGCGACCATGTGTTCTTGAAGATTTCCCCGAATCGCGGTGTGATTCGTTTCGGGAAGCGAGGGAAGTTGAGCCTGCGATACATTGGACCGTTTGACATTTTGGAGAGGGTTGGCGAGGTAGCTTATAGCTTGGCCTTGCCGCCATCTTTGGAAGGAGTTCACAATGTTTTCCATGTGTTGCAGCTTCGTCGATACATTAGCGATCCGTCTCATGCTGTGGATTTTTCGGAGATTACCGTTCGCCCCGACATGACGTATGACCAGCATCCAGTGCAGATTCTGGACAGGCGTCAGAAATCGCTTTGGAACAAGATTTTCAATCTTGTGAGGGTGATGTGGCGACACAGCTCACCTGGAGAGTCTACTTGGGAGAATGAGGATGAGATGCGAGGGCATTTCCCACTTTTGTTTCCGGACTCGTGAGTATTTGGAAATTCCGAGGACGGAATTTTTCTTAAGTTGGGGAGGATGTAACGACTGCTTTTCATGTATCTGGATTTATTATAATATAATATATGTTTTGGTGGATTTTCTCCTCTTGTGTGGTTTTCGTCTCCGTAGATTTCATTTTCGATCGATTCGTCGTATTTTCTCGTTTCTTCCTTAGGATTGTCGATTTCGAAGTATGTCATTCGTGACGGACTTCATAACGGTCGTATCTTACTATTAGATCAAGCCTAGGAGTCTTAGGAATCGATCCCGGAGCCCCGCGCTCCGTATCGGAACTTTTGGTGCTCATTAGCAGGTATAAGAAGGGGCACCGACCGACTAGATGACGATCCAGTCGGTCAGCAATCCTTCTTGGACCGACTAGTTGGCTTTCTAAATTTCTCAGGAGTTACTGTTTATCGTTAGTCGGTCTAAGAACGTTGGTTGACCGACTAGGTTGCAAACTAGTCGGTCGGCAATGCTTCTTTAACCGACTAACACATCATCTAATTTTAGTATCAGTTACTGTTTACACTTAGTCGGTCTAAGAACGTTCACCGACCGACTAGATGTTAAACTAGTCGGTCAGTATTTGTTCATGGACCGACTAACTCTAAATCCTATTTTCGTTCAAAAGTTACTGTTTGAACTTAGTCGGTCTGCGTTAGTCGACCGACCGACTAGTTGCCAAACTAGTCGGTCAGTGGTTGCTCTTTGACCGACTAACCTGTGTTAAAACCCTAATTTCTGGGCAGCCGCCAGCCCAGCCTATTTATACCCCTCCCAAACGTTTCTTCTTCCTCCCACAAGACCCAAAACCTTAAAATCGCCCCCATTGAGCCCCCATCTTCCTCCAAGCTTCATTCCTTCATTCCAAGCCCTAGAATCATCATCCAAACCCTCCATCCACTCTATCTACCTCTCATCTTCCCCAAAATCTCACCAAATCCATCAAAATCCCCAAATCCCCCAAAACCCTAATTCTCCCAAACTTCTCCAATCTTTTCCAGATCTGATCCTAGGGTTCTCCGGAGTGTTTCTTCCGCTTCCTCTCGGTAAGAAATCGATTCCTCTATGTTTTCATAGCCTATTGGTATTTTTATGAAACCCTAATAAAATTTCATGTTGTTTGATGATTGTTCCCCCAAAACAGCGATTTCCCCGTAGATTGGCATCCGTGTGACGAAGTGGTCGTCATCCCCGGTGCTAGGCAAGTGAAACTTGCCACTTAGGGTTTAGGCCATGTTTTAGGCCATTTGCTTGTTGTAGGCGTAAAAGAGGCTAGGCGACGAAATGATACTCGCCTAGGCGCAAATTGGGGAACTAGCTTGACAACGAAGCTATTTCCGACATTTAGCATGTTGCACAATTACCATGTCATGTTTACTTTCCATTAACGGTACGCAAATTAATTGTCATGTCATTGCATTCTTTAAGTGTTTCTGTGATTGCGTAGCTTTGCTACAAATGCTTGTGTTCCTGGCTCGTGTTCCAGAAGCGGGCCATGTGTTGGTTGATAGCCAATGCCCGAATTGCTAGCTTCCGGCTAGGTGCACCCCTACGCCAAATGTTTAAGAATGCGAGCTCATGTGCGGGGCAACCCCAGGCTCACTAGCTGAGCTCATGTGCGGGGACCCTGGCTCCATTACGTGTGGGTATTGGGGGTAAGAGTTAAGCGACCAATCAACTGGGAGTCTGCCCGATCAGCAACTGCAGTGGTAAGGCGTAAACTCTGGGTTTTGGGGTAGTTGTTAAGCGGCCAATCAGCGAATGTGAAACCATTCAGCTGTAAGGCGTAAACAACTACAAAGAACGTGATTAGTGAATTGATTGAGATTGATAGTAGCTTGGCTACTCTTGTCTTGTCCCGATGATTGTTCTCTTGTACAAATTGTCTTGCCATGTCTTGATTGTGCACTCATGTTATAACTGCCATGTCATGCATACTAAACCGCTAGGTTGCTAGTTGCCTTACTTTCAGTTTCCTTGCCCAAGTCTTTTAGACTTGCTGACATGTGCCCCTTTACTCTTTTGGGTGACACATGTTAGATCCTGAGCCTGAGTACCTTGTTGAGGACGAGGTGTTTGCTGACGCTGAGCCCGAGCTTGTGTTTGACGGGGAGTATGTGAACACTGGGGACCAGGCCTAGTGTCTTCGTTGTGTTTTACTTTTGTTAGACAGTTGTTTTGTTATCGGTGCGTAGCACCTATACTTTGTTATGCCGTTGCTTCTGTTGGCCTTGTTCTGGGCCTTTAGACTCTTTCTTTTAGCCTGGTGGCTTTTCTGGATGTTGGACAAATTATGAGATGTGAGATTTTATTTCAGTCTCTCCTTGTGTTATTATTGTTGTTTCGTTGTGGTTACAGTGACCTGCTTATGTTTTATTGACGCTTATCGGGTTTGGGGCTTCACAGCTCCACTCTCGTGTGGACCTTTTCACGTCTCGCCTACATTTTAGGGAAGCGGGTCGTGACAAGAATTTGGTATTTGGGCATTGTATCCCCTCTTTTTCGTCGAAATAGGTCGTGTGGGGAAGATTGGGGCTTTATTGGGATGCAGCAAACCGATCGGGTGGAGGCCAACCGATCGGGTCACTGCATCGGGTGAGTTCAAAATGAGAAATGAAGTGACAGGTCACCCGATCGGTTGGAAGTTCACCCGATCGGGTGACCGACTCTCAGACAGTTACCAAGTTACTAGAAAATATAATCTGATCATCCACCCGCTCGTCGGTCGTGTCACCCGGTCGGGTGATTCTTCCACAGATCCAAAGCTGTCCATTCACAATCCTGCACAAAACTTCAAGATTCGCTAAGTTTCAAAACACAGATCCCCTGAGCTGCAAATATATACTAATATATACCAATTAGTCTTATTGAAAGGGAGTAAAGGGTTAGAACATGGGTTGCCTCCCAATAAGTGCTTGGTTATAGTCGGCAGCTCGATTCCTCAGTTCGTGATCAATACGGATCCGGAGGATTTGCAGCGGAGCTGTCGGTCATTGAGCTTCCGACCGGAGAGATTGAGGGATCACTGATTGTATAGTGCTTTAAGCGCTGCCCATTAACCTTAAAGGATTCTTCTCTTCCCATGATCTCAATGGCTCCATGGGGGAAAACCTTGGTGACTCGAAAGGGTCTCGACCACCTAGACTTGAGCTTTCTGGAAAAAAGCCTCAGTCTAGAATTGAATAGGAGAACGATGTCACCTTCCTTGAATTCTTTCCTTAAGGTACGCCTGTCGTACCACCGCTTCAATTTCTCTTTGTAGATTCGGGCATTTTTGTATGCGTTGATCCGAATATCATTAAGTTCATTTAGCTGGAGTTGTCGGTGGCTCCCTACGTCTTTGGCGTTGAAGTTCAGATGTCTGACAGCCCAAAATGCTTTATGCTCCAATTCCACAGGCAAATGACATGCCTTCCCATAGACAAGTAGATAAGGGGTCGTTCCGATCGGAGTCTTAAATGCTGTTCGGTAGGCCCAGAGCGCATCTGAGAGCTTGGATGACCAATCCTTTCTAGAGCTAGCCACTGTCTTCTCTAGGATGCTCTTTATCTCCTGGTTCGAGACTTCCACTTGGCCGCTAGTTTGCAGATGATATGCACGCCCGATTCGGTGCTGCACTCCGTACTTCTTCAAAAGTGCTTCAAATTTCTCTCTATGAAGTGGCTCCCTCCATCGCTAATTAGGACTCGAGGCACGTCGAATCTCGGAAAGATGTTATTTTTCAAGAATTTGGCCACAACCCGGGAATCATTGGTGGGGCTAGCTATCGCCTCCACCCACTTGGACACATAACCCACGGCCACCAAGATGTACTGGTTACCAGAGGAAGAGGGAAACGACCCCATGAAGTCGATCCCCCAAACATCGAAGATCTCAACTTCTACGATGTAATGCTGTGGCATTTCGTTTCTCTTGGATATGTTTCCCGTCCTTTGGCACTTGTCGCAGGCCTGGACATAAGCATAAGTGTCCTTGAAAAGAGTCGGCCAGTAGAATCCACTTTTAAGAATCTTCGTTGTGGTCTTATAAGAACTCGCATGGCCTCTGCATTGTTGATCATGGCAATGAGAAATTATGGAGGTCGCCTCTGTTTTGAGAATACACCTTTGTATCACCCCATCATTGCAAGTCTTGTATAGATAAGGGTAATCCCAAAAGAATTTCCGAAGTTCGTGAAAGAACTTCTTCTTTTGCTGATAACTACCATTGTGGGGTACGATGGCGCATGTGAGATAGTTGGCGATGTCAGTATACCATGGAGTCGAAACAGAAGAGATAGAGAAAAGATGCTCGTCAGGGAGTGAGTCATCAATAAGAGTGGCATCCGGGTCGAAAGTAGATAACCTAGATAGATGGTCGGCGACGACATTCTCCGCCCCTTTCTTGCCCTTAATTTCCAAGTCAAATTCCAGGAGGAGGAGAATCCACCTTATTAGGCGCGGCTTGGCCTTCTTCTTGCTCAATAGGTATTTGAGGACGGCGTGATCGGTATGCACGATAACCTTTGCACCCATAAGATACGACCGGAACTTGTCCATGGCATGGATGTCGGCTAGCTGTTCCTTTTCCGTCGTCGTATAGTTCCTTTGAGCTTCGTCGAGTGTAACGACTAGTTTTTACGATACGTTTTATCCGTATTCTTCCATGTGTTTATCATTTCGTATCCGTAGTTGAGACGTATCAGACCCCGTACCCATACCAGCCTCTAGCCTTTTACGTATTAGCTATTAATATCATTTACTTTGACATTATTTTTATTACTAACTTTTATTATTATTAGTATTTTTTTCTACTATAAGATATCCTTTCTAATAATTATTTTTTTATAAGTCAAACTTTTAGAAATTCAAATGTTTTGAAAGGGTTTCTTAATAAAACCTATTTAAACCTATAATTAAAGTGATTAGCATCATTGACCCCTAAATTACTCCCCATTAATGTTTTCTTTTCAAAACTTTCCTTAATAACATTCAGTGTTAAATTTTGCCTAATCAACTCTATTAACTCTAGAACCCTTTCCTTATTTAACTAACCTAATCACTAAGCCATCGCACGTTTCGAACCCATGGCCGCACCCAACTAAACTAAAACCTAAGTCCTATTCTCGCAGGCGGGGGGCTCAACTTACTTATAAAAAATGAGATAATAGAATAAGTATCCACTGCTATCAACCCACTACATTATATAAAAAAACCTAAGAACCCACTGCTATCAGCCTCACGTGCTGTCAACCTCACCTACTCTTCATAAAATAAACCCCTAGGGTTTTCTCTAACCCCCTCACAACAGCTAACACCGCCCCTGCCATTTTCCTTCTCCACACAATAAAAAAAAACCACGGCCCCCTCTTTCTCTCCTCCACACGCCAACTGAGCCGCCCCGCTAACTCACTCGCCCCTCTCTTACCAACATGCATGTAAGAGCTCTCCTTCACGCGCTACAAACCCTCACGGCGCCTTTCCTACTCGCGAACGCCGCTCACCCTCCGCCAAGAACGCCGCCCAGCCTCCCTCCTCGCCACGTCCATCCCCCATGCTCAGATCTCCACGCCAGTCCCCTCTCGCATGGCCTTCCCTCAACCGCCAATGAAACCCATGCCATCACCTCTTGCAACCACCCTCAGCTCCGATCAATCTCCGGTGATCTTCAACCCAGCGCCCATGCCTATCTCCCCCTCTCCGACTTTCGACAGCCTGCAACCTCACTCCGGCGGCCCCCTTTCAATCGCCAAGCACAACCCAGTCTCCTCCTCTGCCCTTTCAACCAGAGAACAGCACGCCCACGCGATCTTCCCCTCTCACCGGTGCCCGTCGCCGACAGTAGCTCACCGCGCTGCCACCACCACCCTACCGTCACTTGACGTTGTCGCCAACCAGACCCCGCTGCAACACCCATCCTCGCGGCTCTCACATGCAGGGGCGACACAACGAAATCACGTGAGTTGAAATAATGCATGCTTCAGTAACGATTTTATAACATATAGGAAGTGTTAGTAATATAGTATTCTTGGTATAATGTCCTATATATACATATATATTTATATAGTTAAGTTTCAAGTACTAGTATAATAAATGTTAGTATATAATCAGTAAGTTAGTATATAAAATACTGTTGGTATTATAATTCAGTAATGATGTGCAATCTAAACTTTTAACCTTATTTAAACGACGCAGATACACCGCGTCTATTTATACGGTCGCTTGGACACCAAATTCATCGAAAACAGTCTGATCCGATTATGTGTATTATCAAACCAGCGAATCATCATAACCGTACGTAGTACCCATCGAGACGTTTTCGACGACACCAAGAACGCCAAAAACAGGTAAGTATGCAAATAGATATGAATTTTTGAAGTTTGATGCTTTTTACGTCACTTTTACTTATTGTTGTATAACTTGAAAACCATACATGAAATGACGCATGAAAATGATGCCATGACATTCTGGTCTAAACTTGTGACCCAACGGCATATCACACAATATATTTTAATTTTAAACAATAACAAAGAAAATTGGTTTCTGTAGCATATTCAATGAAAACCCATGTTCATCTTTATGTTAAAATTGTTGTATAAATTGTTTAACCCACTCCTGCTTATTGAGAATGTTGTAATAACAGATTAATATTGAGAACATTAAATTTCTGCAAGTCTTGAAATGTTTAACAAGTTGAGACATCGTGAAAATTGTGCGCCTCGAAGGCAGAATCATGAATTCGTGATGTCGTGTGAGTCGACTAGGCTGGCTCGTATTCCAGCACAAAATTGGGGTGGGGTTAGGGTTGAGCGGCCACTAGGCGTATGAAAGGGTCCTCTCTTCATGAGCACCACCTGCATGTGGTGGGTTAGCGTCAATCACGGTAAGCCCCCGTAAGAAGAATGACTTACTCATCACGACCTAAAGGCGAGAACCCTATGATTGATGTGAACTATTGACATGAAACTTAAAATGCTAACATGATCTCAGTAACTTGACATGCTAACGAACCCAAGAAAACTTACTTTACTTCTTGAAAACTGTTTAGAACTGCATGTTAGGAATGTCTACTTCTGTTTCATTATAATTGTCTTATTTATCTTATTGCAGTCATCTCATTTAATGTCTCTTAAATTCATATCGTTTGTATACTTGTCTTGGGTGCTAATCTTTTCTTGCAGACCCCTTGCTGACATACATTCATGTTTTTGGATGTATGTCAGATTCTTAGCTTGAGTACCCGGAGGATCCATACGAGACGCCCGACGTGGAGAGCCAGGAGTTCGCCCAGACGTCGAGCCACTCCCAGCGGAGGACTAGTGGACCCATACTACTACTTTCCTTATTTTACTTTCAGACGTTATTGTTGTTTAGTGTACGTTCCTTTTGTTGCTACTTTAGCCCTGCTGTGGCTTGTTGTTTAATTTCGTGTATGGACTATGTAACTCTAGATGTGGCTTTTATCTTTCGAAATGTTTCTGATTGTTCTGATACGCAAATGCAATGATCTCCCTTGTGTTTTTATCACAGACACTTATTGAACTCGAGCTTCACCGCTCCAGTTCAAGCGGACCGCATAACGTTCTCGCTTCCAGTGTCTTTTGGTAAGCGGGGCGTTACAGGTTTTAGTGGTGGCCCATGTAGGTCCCGCGACTGCAAAATTCAGAACAATGAGAACACTTTTCATTAGCCAAAACATCCAGAATTAGTTCGTACACAAAATTACTCAAATACCTTGTCTCAGCACGATAGGAAACCCAATACCAGGATAATCTGAAGAATTAGTTAGACGCTTATGCTCGTTAGTTAGGCACCCTTGCCACGACTTAGTATTATCATCTTGTAAGTCACCCTAGCAATTGATCATCCAGCTCTGACCTTATTAGACTTTTGAGTTCGTTAGTCATTCGCTTAAATTTATCAAATCTATGGCCCAACCGAACATAGCGATCGTCGCCAAGCCAGTCGAACCTGAGACGCCTGCAATGAGTAGACTTCGAAGCGTAAGATATTCCAGATCTCGACCTCGATCCTCAACGAACCCTTACCTCGGCTTCCCTATCACAGTCTAGTTCGTTGTAGAACCTTAGTGCTAACCTTTAGTCGACCCAATGATTATTTTCCCTGATTTTACTATTTTCTAATCATTACACTTCCATATTAATGATCGTAGAAAGCCATCGTAGCGTATTCATGGAGTTACTTCTTAGTCGTCCTTACGTTTCGATCGACAAACCTATTCCTTGTCCTCGATTCACATAAACTCTTCAGGTCCGCCATCTCTAACTGTAACGCCTGGTTTTTGTATGATTGGATTATCAGTGTGTTTTGCTTGTGATGGTGGGTTCTCTCCTTGAATGGTTTCCATTTCCATAGTTCTCGCTTTCATTCATCTCGTTGAGATTTCCTAGCTTTCGTTTTCATTCCTTTTGATGTAATCTTCTAGCTTCTTCCATAGAATCATTGAACTCGGAGTAAGTCACTCGTGACGAGCTTCATATCGATCATATCTTAGCGATAGGTTGATCCTATAAACCTTAGAATTCATCTCGGACCTTCACGCTTCATTTCGAGACTTTTCATGCACGTTAGTTGGTTCAAGAAGATCAACCGACCGACTAGATTCCAATCTAGTCGGTCAGGAAATCAACTGGAACCGACTAGTTCCTTTGATTAATTTCCCCTCAGTTACTGTTTATCTTTAGTCGGTCTGAGAACATCTTTCGACCGACTAGATTGTAATCTAGTCGGTCAGCCATTGTTCTTCAACCGACTAGTTCATTGATCATTTTCCCAGCCGAGCTACTGTTTACTCTTAGTTGGTCTGCGTTATTCGACCGACCGACTAGTTCCCAAACTAGTCGGTCAGCCATCCTTCTTTGACCGACTAATCAGCCCAGGAAACCCTATTTCTGCCCTAGCCGCCACACTTTTCTATAAATACGCCCCAAACGTTTTCTTCTTCTTCCTCATCACCCCAAACCCTAATTTCTCCCCCATTGAGCCCCCTTCTTCCCCAAACCATTGATCCTTCATCCCAAGCTCATCCATCATCATCCAAACCCTCATTTCACATATCCTACCTCTCCTCAACCTCAAACCCTCATCAAATCCCCAAAAGCCTCATCCAAACCCATTTCTCCAGATTTTCCCCATTTCCAGATCTGAGCCGGATCGTTCTTCTGTCGCCGTAGTTCTCGGCGTCGTTCCTCCGCTTCTTCACGGGTAGTATTCTTCCTTTAATAATCTCATAACCCACACTTGATATTTGTGAAACCCTAATAAAATGGATCATTAGAAATCGTAGGGTTCGATTGTGAATATGGATTAATTACAATTCTAAGGTTGTTTTTCCATGACAATGATCCATTCCCGTAGATAACAAATTTGTGTGATGTGCCTTCGTTGATCGTTCTCCTCGGTGCCAGGCAAGTGAAACTTGCATCTCTTGATTTGGGCCTTGTCTTAGGCCATTACCTTGCTTTAGCGTAAAAGAGACTAGCCGGTGAAAGGATAGCCGTCTGGATGCCATTGACCTAGCTTGACAACGAAGCTTGGTCCGTCACCCTCATCATACTTGTATGTCACGTTTAATTACAAATAACGGTACGCGTATTATCTTCGCATGTCATCCATGCATCTTTAAACTGTCATGTTTAATTACAATTAACGGTACGCGAATATTGTTCATGTCATTGCATTTTGCCTGTCATGCCTAATTTCAATAAACGATATGCGAATATTGTTCATGTCATTGCATTTTGCCTGTCATGTTAAATTACAATTAATGGTACGCGAATATCTGTTCATGTCATTGCATTTTGCCTGTCACGTTTAATTTCACTTAACGGTACGCGAATAACTGTTCATGTCATTGCATTTTGCCTGTCATGTTTAATTCTATTAACGGTACGCGAATATCTGCTCATGTCATTGCATACTTGAATACTCATCGTGATTGCGTAGCATCGCTACATACTAGTGCTACTTGTTCCGGCTAGGTGCACCCCTACGCCATACTTGTTAAATACACTTTCTGGCTCGTGTTCCAGAAGACGAGCTCAACACAGCCTGCGGGTAATAGGGCACTCGTTGAGTGATCCCTTGTACTTGATACTTGTACACAGCCTGCGGGAAATAGGGCACTCGTTGAGTGATCCCTTGTACTTGATGTGTGAACACAGCCTGCGGGCAATAGGGCACTCGTTGAGTGATCCCTTGTACTTGATGCGTGAACACAGCCTGCGGGCAATAGGGCACTCGTTGAGTGATCCCTTGTACTTGTTACTTGACAATACATGTCACAACTACCACTTGTTACTTGACGTGATTTACTTGACTTGCACTTGTCCGTGTTTAAACTTGCAAAACTTGTTACCAATGCCATACTTGCTACGTGCTACTTGTACTTCCCTTTTACTTGTCACTTCCATGCTATATTTGCCATGTTATGCATTATACTATAACTGCTAGGATGTTAGTTACCTTTCTTTCAGTTTCCTTGCACAAGTTTTTCCAGACTTGCTGACATGTGCCCCTCTCTCTTTTGGGTGTCACATGTTAGACCCAGAGCCAGAGCTTTGTTGCAGGGGATATGGTGTTGCTGATGCTGATGTTTGTTGTGGTGGTGAGTGGACACCAGGGGCCTGTCTTCAAGACCGCTCGTGTTCACTCTTTGTTTAGGTTTGCTGTTAGTTGTTGGTGCGTGGCACCTTTGTATGTATGTTGTACTTTTGTTGGCCATGTTTTGGGCCTTTAGACTCTTTTCTTTAGCCTGGTGGCTTTTCTGCGATATTGTAATTTATTTTATGGATACTCTGAGATTCAATAAATTGCTTATTGTCTCATTTTCTAATTGTTATCTTTGTTTCGTATCGCATTTGCAAGGACTTGCCATTTGAAGTTTCTTTTGACGCTTATCGGACTTGGGGCTTTTCAGCTTCAAGTCTGAGCGGACCTTCTCACGTCTCGTCTCCACATTTTTGGGAAGCGGGGCGTGACAGGTTTTATTGGTGGCCCATGAAGGTCCATTTGCAAATGTGAACTATCGGAACAATGATAATAATTATGGAATGTCTATTAAATAAATTAGAACATCCAATTTATAAGCCTTGAGTCTAGTTTTTTTAGCGTTCATATGCCTTAGGTAGCTGGTAGACGTGTAAGGGCATCTGTCTCAGCTTAGTAGGAACCCATTAGATCAGGACCCTAGCTAGACTTAGATAGACGTCTGTGCTTGCTAGTTATGAATCCTTGATTGTTAGCTAGACTCTATTTTAGTGATTTGTTTAATTGTCTTAAGAGTTACCTTAGTGGTTCCTGTCTAGCTTTGACTAGGATAGACTTTTAGAATTCTTTGGTCTCTCGCTTGGGTTCATCGATTTCGGACCAAGCTGAACTCATTTCATCGCTGCCTAGCTCTTAGGGAGTCTTAGCGCTTAGTTCCATAATATTTAGCTGGTTGACCGTAGGAGATTCCCGTGGATTTTCCTAAGTCATATCCTAGGCGTATTTATGCTTTGATCATCCGACCAAATCCCTTGCCTCGATTCCCATGACCACCACGTTTCTATAATCGTTTATCCTTCGAATGTTCCCATTCGCAAGGCTTAATTTCTTTTAAAGTTATTTTTCTATTTCCCTTATTAAAGTTTTCGCTAAGTTTAAATTTTGTTTTAAACCCGCTACGTATATACTTGAATTTCTCACTTTTCGATTGAGTCAAAATTCCTTGTAGATTTCAGAGTCTAATGGTTGTAATTATAATTGCTATCTCGTAACCATTTTCTTGTCTATATTTTCGCATTTCAGTTTAAAGACTCCAATACTATTTTGGAAAATTCGATATACCATTTTCTAACTATGAGATCCATTTTAATCGCATAGCATACATACTTTAAAATCTTTTCCAAGCTAAATGGAATTTCAATTGTTATATGTATACTTATATCTCGTACTCTTTCGTTGACTTAAATTAATTTTTGAAATTCGAAAGTTTTGACGAGATTTTGATTACTATTTTATAATGTTTTACAGCCTATACCTTTCATACCTATTTGAATATCTTGTCCCTTTTCATAAATCGATTTAATTCTGAGCCGCAATTCTATTTTCCAAATTCGATTTATGAATTTTCTTTTCTTATTTATGATATTCGAATGACTCGTCGCGCTCCCTTAATATACTTTTCAAGTCACAGATGATTTCAGCTTTCAACAAATCAAAGTTATGTTCAAACATTTTCCCAACTACAGATTTTTGGAAAATTACGTTTCCGCAACCACTTCCCTTGTCCTCAATTCACATGACCACCTCATTACAATTATCCTTGATCTTTCAACTGTTTTCCGTTGCAAATCTTGATTCTTCCAAAGTTATTTTCGAATGCTTTCCTTATTTGAAGTTTCACTCAATTTAAATTTTGTTCTAAACTTCTTTAAATATGTCTCCCTAAATTTCGATGGAGTTAAAAGTCGTTCTTGAATTTTGAAGACTTTTGGTCGTAATTTTAAAATTACTATCTTGTACTATTTTTTCTAACAATGTATCTTTCGCATTTCGATTTTTTTAAAAAAACTTTATTACTATCCTGATGGTTCGATATACCGTCCTTTTTCCTAACTACAAAAATTTATTTTAACCACTTATCTTACATACCTTTAGGGGTATTTTTCCAAACTGAATGGACTTCAACTAATTTTTTTATATATCAATTATAGGTTCGTCGTACTCGTACTTCAAAGGTTTTTATACCAACACGTTCTTTTGGCGAATCCTTATTTCCCTAAAAGTATCTTCGATCTTCTTCTTTCGTTAAGTTTAAATTTGTTCGAAACACTTTTGATATATGTAAGGTTTCAAGCTCCTTCGCCGACTTAAATTATTTATGTTTTAAATATCGAAACTTGTGTTGAGATTTTTAGATTAGAAGTTTATAATATTTTCATCATATACTTTCGTATCAATATAAATGTCTTGTCCCTTTTCATATACCAATTTCATTTTGAACCGTATTTCTATTTTCCTAACTCGATTCGTAATTTATTTTCTTACTTGTGCCATTCAAATTTTATTCGAAAACACCTCGTGCTTACTCTTAATAAACTTTTCAAGTCCCTTTGGACTTCGGCTTTTAGCAAGTCGATTTTATGCTCAACATTTTCCATATTTCAGATTTTTGTAAAAAAATTACCATTTCGAAATCATTCCTGACTTAGACCCTTCATAAAACGGTTTAAAAGTTTTAATACTAACTTGATGAGTTTAAATATCCTTTTCTCTTTCCATACTACTAAGATATTATCTTTCCATCCACCATACACACTTTTAAGATAATTTCTAAAATATGACTTCAATTATTTTTATATATCGGTACCACGTTCGTTTTGCTCGTACATTAAGATCTTGTATAAATCAATTTTTGTTGGCAAATCCGGATTTCTCTAAAAGTATTTTCAATATGGTTTATTTGGGATTTCTCTTCAGTTTTAAGATTTGGAAAACCTTTAGCATGCACTTAAATTCTCCACACTATACTTGATCTGATTTCAATCTTCGAATCTCAAAACTTTTCCAAAATTTTTAGATTGCTGCCGCATAACATTTCTGACCTATGTTTTAATGTTCGAGTAAATGATTTCCTTTTTCCTCATGATGATTTTATATAAGCCAATAAACCACTTTTCCTCTTATTACGTATATTCGTCTCAAACTCGTTTTCAAACAACTTGTTTATCGACCTCTAAATAATTTTATACAAACGAGGACTCCGACTTTTTGAAGTACAACGGCCTTCGAATTCACGTATTTTAACTTATGTTGTTTACACTACCTTCTTTACGTATTCCTTAAGGGTATCATTGCATCGTCTTTCCACCTAAACATTCACAGTCTTACCCTGATTCCCCTAACCAAATTTGGCTCCTTATCTTCGTCCTAGCTGACCCCATGTTTTTCGATCTTTCTATTCGTCTTGATCTAGGTTCGGTTCTTTCCTATTGTCTAGCCCATAGAGCTTGTCGTTGCCTGTGTCAACCTTGTTATAGTTTGGTGGGCCCATTAGTTAAGTGGTTATGTCGTCGTAGTGTTGATTTCGTGGTGTGTATATAGTGGTATGGGTGTTGGCATTTGTATGTTGTGTGTAGGTAATTTTCTGCTTGAGTATGATGTGATATACGTATGATAACAGAATGATAATTTTGATTGGTACTACTTGTTTTATGAGATGTCGTATGCGTGTATATCAGGAGGTATACCCGACTATTGCATCTCTTAAACTTGTATGTAGTTGATGTGTTGATATGGTAATTATAAATGGATGGATATGGTGTGAAAATATGTGATACGTGGATGTGTATGCCTTGGAGTGGTATTGGTATGTGTATGGATACTGTGTTACGCATATAAATGTCCTGCTATGATTTGAGTCTCACTCAAGCTTGAGTGGGTATACTCTATGTACTTTGGTATAATTGTATGTGGTGGTGAATAGTGATGGATGATGTATGTATGGTGTTGAGTTGTTTGTGCTTGGTTGTGTTACGCACACGATTGTCGGTGGCTATACCAATATATAGTTATAGGACTATATGTGAGGTGAAAATATGGTGAAATATTTGCATGTATTTGAATGACTAAATAAATGTGAAATTATTTTCAAATAAGAGAGGCTTGGTTATTTTCTTATAGTAAGTAATAAGTGTTTATTGTTGTATAAATATATTGACTATATATATGTGATTGAAGTACGTGTATGAAATTGATTGACTATAATAAGTATGAGTGTACTATGTGCGTGAAAATATGTGTGTAGTGGTAGTAATATTTGATTTCTAGTGCATATATATATAAGCACTCGAAATGAAAGTACTTGGTTGAATTTATGATGTGATATTGATTGAGGGTAGTTACCAGAGCGACTATATATATGTTAGAAAGTCTGAGGACGGACTTTATTCTAAGGTGGGTAGGATGTAACGACTGGTTTTTGTATGATTGGATTATCAGTGTGTTTTGCTTGTGATAGTGGGTTCTCTCCTTGTGTGGTTTCCATTTCCATAGTTCTCGCTTTCATTCATCTCGTTGAGATTTCCTAGCTTTCGTTTTCATTCCTTTTGATGTAATCTTCTAGCTTCTTCCTTAGAATCATTGAACTCGGAGTAAGTCACTCGTGACGAGCTTCATATCGATCATATCTTAGCGATAGGTTGATCCTAGAAACCTTAGAATTCATCCCGGACCTTCGCGCTTCATTTCGAGACTTTTCGTGCACGTTAGTTGGTTCAAGAAGATCAACCGACCGACTAGATTCCAATCTAGTCGGTCAGGAAATCAACTGGAACCGACTAGTTCCTTTGATTAATTTCCCCTCAGTTACTGTTTATCTTTAGTCGGTCTGAGAACATCTTTCGACCGACTAGATTGTAATCTAGTCGGTCAGCCATTGTTCTTCAACCGACTAGTTCATTGATCATTTTCCCAGCCGAGCTACTGTTTACTCTTAGTCGGTCTGCGTTATTCGACCGACCGACTAGTTCCCAAACTAGTCGGTCAGCCATCCTTCTTTGACCGACTAATCAGCCCAGGAAACCCTAGTTTTGCCATAGCCGCCACACTTTTCTATAAATACGCCCCAAACGTTTTCTTCTTCTTCCTCATCACCCCAAACCCTAATTTCTCCCCCATTGAGCCCCCTTCTTCCCCAAACCATTGATCCTTCATCCCAAGCTTATCCATCATCATCCAAACCCTCATTTCACATATCCTACCTCTCCTCAACCTCAAACCCTCAACAAATCCCCAAAAGCCTCATCCAAACCCATTTCTCCAGATTTTCCCCATTTCCAGATCTGAGCCGGATCGTTCTTCCGTCGCCGTAGTTCTCGGCGTCATTCCTCCGCTTCTTCACGGGTAGCATTCTTCCTTTAATAATCTCATAACCCACACTTGATATTTGTGAAACCTTAATAAAATGGATCATTAGAAATCGTAGGGTTCGATTGTGAATACGGATTAGTTACCATTATAATGTTGTTTTTCCATGACAGTGATCCATTCCCGTAGATAACAAATTTGTGTGATGTGCCTTCGTTGATCGTTCTCCTCGGTGCCAGGCAAGTGAAACTTTCATCTCTTGATTTGGGCCATGTCTTAGGTCATTAGCTTGCTTTAGCGTAAAAGAGACTAGACGGTGAAAGGATAGCCGTCTGGACGCCATTGACCTAGCTTGACAATGAAGCTTGGTCCGTCACCCTCATCATGCTTGTATGTCACGTTTAATTACAAATAACGGTATGCGTATTATCTGCGCATGTCATCCATGCATCTTTAAACTGTCATGTTTAATTACAATTAACGGTACACGAATATTGTTCATGTCATTGCATTTTGCCTGTCATGCCTAATTTCAATAAACGGTATGCGAATATTATTCATGTCATTGCATTTTGCCTGTCATGTTTAATTACACTTAACGGTACGCGAATATCTGTTCATGTCATTGCATTTTGCCGGTCACGTTTAATTTCACTTAACGGTACGCGAATAACTGTTCATGTCATTGCATTTTTCCTGTCACGTTTAATTCTATTAACGGTACGCGAATATCTGCTCATGTCATTGCATACTTGAATACTCATCGTGATTGCGTAGCATCGCTACATACTAGTGCTACTTGTTCCGGCTAGGTGCACCCCTACGCCATACTTGTTAAATACACTTTCTGGCTCGTGTTCCAGAAGACGAGCTCAACACAGCCTGCGGGTAATAGGGCACTCGTTGAGTGATCCCTTGTACTTGATACTTGTACACAGCCTGCGGGAAATAGGGCACTCGTTGAGTGATCCCTTGTACTTGATGTGTGAACACAGCCTGCGGGCAATAGGGCACTCGTTGAGTGATCCCTTGTACTTGATGCGTGAACACAGCCTGCGGGCAATAGGGCACTCGTTGAGTGATCCCTTGTACTTGTTACTTGACAATACATGTCACAACTACCACTTGTTACTTGACGTGATTTACTTGACTTGCACTTGTCCGTGTTTAAACTTGCAAAACTTGTTACCCATGCCATACTTGCTACGTGCTACTTGTACTTCCCTTTTACTTGTCACTTCCATGCTATATTTTCCATGTTATGCATCATACTATAACTGCTAGGATGTTAGTTACCTTTCTTTCAGTTTCCTTGCACAAGTCTTTCCAGACTTGCTGACTTGTGCCCCTCTCTCCTTTGGGTGTCACATGTTAGACCCAGAGCCAGAGCTTTGTTGCAGGGGATATGGTGTTGCTGATGCTGATGTTTACTGTGGTGGTGAGTGGACACCAGGGGCCTGTCTTGAAGACCGCTCGTGTTCACTTCTTTGTTTAGGTTTGCTGTTAGTTGTTGGTGCGTGGCACCTTTGTATGTATGTTGTACTTTTGTTGGCCATGTTTTTGGCCTTTAGACTCTTTTCTTTAGCCTGGTGGCTTTTCTGCGATATTGTAATTTATTTTATGGATACTCTGAGATTCAATAAATTGCTTATTGTCTCATTTTCTTATTGTTATCTTTGTTTCGTATCGCATTTGCAAGGACTTGCCATTTGAAGTTTCTTTTGACGTTTATCGGACTTAGGGCTTTTCAGCTTCAAGTCTGAGCGGACCTTCTCATGTCTCGTCTACACATTTTTGGGAAGCGGGGCATGACACTAACCTTGAACCTCCCCATTACAGATCCAGGGTCTTTTAAAAAAAGTATTTTTCGGTATTCTTTTATCGAATTCTTCGTTGAGTTTAAAATCCTTCGAAAACTTTTGCTTAGATTTTCTACACTTCAGTCGACTTAAACCCAACCTTGATTATGAAACTCTTCTGACGTGATCTTTAGTTACTACCTTATAGCGATTTTTCTAACTTACATCTTTCGCACTCCTATTTCACATAACCTCGCATAGCTACTCTATTTTCCTCGTGTAATGAACTTCTTTTAAGATCTTATTTCTATTTCGCTAGTTCAAAATATCATCTCCTTTTCTTACTAACCTATTTCAAAACAGTCATTCATACATACTTTTAAAATACTTTCCTAGGTTAAAAAGAACTTCAATATCTTGTGTGTCAGTCTTATAATCATTGTCTTCTTTTTTTAAAAAAATTCTTTTTACAAACTTATTTCCATTTACAAACAAGCACTGCCACATTTTGCCCATATTACCCTTCACCTATTATTTGACTAATCATATTTTACGTTTTAACTTATACCGTATGCTCGCTATTTTACGTAACTTATAACGATGTTTTACACATATCCTTATCTTCTTAATTATTTGATTATTTCATAAATATTTTATGTCACCCAACCAACTAACCCCTTATCCATGTCACCTCCCGGACCGTCACTCACAACATTAATTCGTTGCATCATTAAACTCTGAATCCTACACTATTGCTTAGTTATCGCATTGGTGCTTATCATTGCGTATGTCAGCTTTAATATAAGTATAGTGAGACCATTAGCTTTGATTGTGGTGTTGTTGTGGTGCATGTATATAGATAGTAGATGTGGACCCGTGTGTGTGAATCCATATATATCACCCATGTATGAGTGTGCTTACCCTTAGTATATTGGTATGGTGTGATTGTCTATAGTGTCGTATGTGCATGTACGGTAATTTGTGATAGGTATGTATTTAGTCGGGTATAGAGTAGTAAGTGTTATATCTATACTTAGGCGATCGATTAGCCATATCACTATAGGAATATCTGTGCGTATTAGATTTAGTATTGGCTAGTTACTAAGAGTATATGTACCTTATTCGTACTTGTTAATGGTTGTAATTGTATGCTAGTTAGGTGTATTGATAATAGGTGTACGCATAGTTGTGTGTGCAGATTTATGTGATTTATATGTTAGTAAGTCTGGCGTGTACTCGTGTGTATATATATATGTGGTTAGTTATAGGTATGTGTGTGTATATATATTTAATGAATAAGTGTGTTTTGTGTATAGTAGGATTGTTATATCGTATTACCCCTATGGGATGATGTGTGGGCATGTGTATACCAGGAGGTATGCATAGTCATTTGTTTGTGACTACGTATATGGATGTATACAATAGTATACTTGCCCCATGTAGATTACCATGGTTGTGTATACCAGTGTGTGTATATGTGTCCTACATAGATACGAGATAGAAGTGTGGTAGTGTAAGTATGTAGATGTATGTAAAATGTACGTATGTATTGTAGAGAAATGATGCCCTCGAGGCTATTTATCTCTGTGTGAATAGCACAAACATCTTGTTCGAAATAACAGTAAGCTGTTTGGTAATAATTTATCTAAGTTATATTATAACGTAGTTAACAGTAGAAATCAACTTAGGTAAAGTCCTGAGACTTTATGCAAGGTCAAACATATATCGAGATGAGTATCTCGATCATGGAGAAATGTTTGACCGTTTGTAGCATAAGTCTAAAATGGTTCGTGGTCGTAGATGTTTCAAGACAAGGATATCAAAACATCGGATAGACCATTGTGTCTTAGTCTTCACCATTTAGCAGTGGCGATGATCTCATGATCGTTCGACTTGGCGAAGTCGGAGACGAGACACATGTGCTCATTAGAGAATGAGTTCACTGAACGATCCACAAGAGTTATCATATGGTTACATTGACCAATCTGTCAATGATAACTCTTAGTGATTATAGGCTAGTTGGTCTTTTGACTTGAGGTCATTTTACGAACCTGTGCGTGAACGGTGCCACTTAGATCACTGACCTAACTTCGAGGCTAGGCCTGTCGAAATGTCTTTGATTGGGTGTCACTTGAAGCGCACGAGGAGAGTAATGGCCAAGAGAGGATTCGTCTCTCCCGGTCAATGGGAGTTAGTGTCGTAGAGTTAGTTCGGTCTTTAGTAAAAACTCTGCGCAGAGTATGTTCGAAGAAGTCCAACATTAGTTGACTAAAGATCGATAGAAACTAACCGGAGTCAAGTTATTGGGGTTGACAGTTTTATCGTACCCTAGACTTGATCTACACGACATAGTTTAGACGAAGAGACTATAACTGCGGAATTCATCACGGAAACAGTCAGGGTGGTCCCGACAATACTCACGTCAACGAGTCAAACACATCATGATGATTCCTGAAGCAGGGACGGCAACCACTGCTCGTGGTCACTACCGTATAGGGCTTCGAACCCAACCTGTTGTAAGGATCAGGCTGTAGGGTCTCACACAGAGTGCGACCTTCGTCTAGTAATAGGTAGAAATTAGTTAGGGAGAATAATTTTCTTTTGATGCAAAGGAAGAGAAAATTGCATTTTGATGCAAATGATATTTAAGCCTAGATAGGGACTAAATTGCATATGATGCAAAAGAGATTAAATGTGTCTTAAATTATTTAATACTATATTTAATAATATAAAAGCAAGGAAAAGTTCACGGGTAAGGCGGGAATGTCCCGGTCTACGCCCAGGTTCGAACGGCGTCCAAATCGGGCACCAAATGCTCAAGATATGCCCAAAAGAGTTCAACGGGTCAGACCAGGCTGACCCAGGCCAGACTGGGTCTGGCCTGGGTGCCTGGTGAGACCCAGGCACAGTCCAGGGTGACCGGGCCCAGGCGCCCAGCCCAAGCCAGGGCCTGGGCGCAGGCCCAGGCGGGCCCGCCTAGGCGCCCTGGGCGCCTGGGTAAGGCGCCCAGGCGCCCAGGGCGCCTGGCCTGGCTGGGCCAGGCGCCCAGTTTGGGTGCACCGGTCTGGGCGTGCCCAGAGCAGGTTCTGACCTGGTCTAGGCTCGCCCAGCTGGCCTGGTGGGCCCCAGTTCTAGGGTTTTGAACCCTTATTGTGCAGAATTATTTGACGGCTCAGTTTTTGTGAAAAACTAGCCTTGGGCTGATCTTTGGACAATCAATTGGAGGGTCAAACGAACTCCGATTGACGAGCAGTTTTTTCCTATGCGTTCACCGTTGAACGCCCTTCGAATTGATAGGTTGTATCAATCCTGAAGTTCAACGGTGAGGGAGTTAAAATTCCCGGAAGTTTGCACTTTGTGAAAGGCAAACTAAATTGATTTTATTAACTCTAATTATTAGTCCCACATCGGATTTTGAGAGAAGGGGAGCAGTCAGCCGCCTATATAAATAGGGGTCTGCTCTCCTCCTCAAAACTCGTACCAAGCTCTAGATCTGAGTGGCTCTCGTAAATGTTGGAGCACACTTAGATCTAGGCTTAAATTAATATTTCTTCTATCTCCCTAAATTTCTGCCTTACTCTTGAGGGCTCTAGCAAAGCCGTAAAGGAGTTCGGATTCAGATCCGAAATCTAGGCGGAGGTTTCACTCGCGTGAAACTTTCTTCGGTTTGTGGTTGGCTCGGCGACACGAGGATTGCTCGCCTCAGGATGCGGAGCGGTTCGAGGAGCGGTTCAAGGAGCGGTTCGGGGAGCAATTCAAGGAGCAGTTCAAGGAGCAGCTCGGAAGACGGTGCGGAACATCTCACCTGCCCCAGGGTTAAGATTTCGGGTATGTATTTTAATAAGCATTAGTTTAATTTAATCGCAATAAGTTAGATCCTTCTTGGGATGGTCGGATCCTTCCCAAGTCGGCATAGATCTTGGCTAAGGGTCTTGGACCTTAGCGCTAAGTTAAAATTGTTTTAACTGCATGTTAATTAGATTAACTAGATTTTTCTTCCGCTGCAAATTCTTTTTATGTCTATATTCCGTCCGACTTAGGACGGGAATAGAGTTTTTGTGCCCTAAGGGTCCCAGAAAACCCTACATGTATATGTATTTGAAAGTTTGTGATGTATGAGTAAGTATATGCATGTGGATGTATATTGTTTCATTATAATGTATGTGTGACTGGGATAGATTGACCTTAGTGTCTAAATCTGCACACCCCCATGCCGGCCTATTTAAGGAAGTCTGAGGACGGACTTGATCCTAAGGTGGGTAGAATACGGTGACCCTAGTGCTAGGAGTAAGGCTTGTATGAATCTGTGTAAGGTATTACGTGCATGTATATACATGTAGTGATATGTATTATAATGTGTATATGGTAACATCCGGTATGTAAAAGTGATTGTACGATTGAAGTACAAATGATTGTATTCATGTTATAGTGGTATGATTAAGTGACTTGTGGTACTATATCATTATAGATAGAGAGTGTATAAGATACATGGTAATGCATTGTGTATTAGTAATAGTGTGCGTGTGCAAGATGACGGCATACTTACAGCTAGTAATTTGACGTGGTAGTGTAGTAAAGTGTTACTATTCACTGATTACAATATTAGTTGGATTGTATTTGTAGGATGATATTATATTAAACATGTTATGTTAATACGTAATTAGTAATGTGTGTATGTGTATTGTTACTACTATTAGCATGGACGTTGATTGGTATTCTGAGTACTAATACTATTAGTGTTGATATTAGTATTAGAAATACTATTTGGATATGGCATGATAGTTATTTATGGTGGGTATACGTTGGAGGGGGAGATGCGAGCGTTACCCTTACGTTTTTCCCGTGTCTTAGCCGATAAGAATCCGAGGATGGAATCGTTCTTAAGGTGGGTAGGATGTAACGACCAGTTTTTACGATACGTTTTATCCGTATTCTTTCATGTGTTTATCTTTTCGTATCCGTAGTTGAGACGTATCAGACCCCGTACCCATACCAGCCTCTAGCCTTTTACATATTAGCTATTAATATCATTAACTTTGACATTATTTTTATTACTAACTTTTATTATTATTAGTATTTTTTTCTACTATGAGATATCCTTTCTAATAATTATTTTTTTATAAGTCAAACTTTTAAAAATTCAAATGTTTTGAAAGGGTTTCTTAATAAAATCTATTTAAACCTATAATTAAAGCGATTGACCCCTAAATTACTCCCCATTAATGCTTTCTTTTCAAAACTTTCCTTAATAACATTTAGTGTTAAATTTTGCCTACTCAACTCTATTAACTCTAGAACCCTTTCCTTATTTAAATAACCTAATCACTAAGCCATCACACATTTCGAACACATGGCCGCACCTAACTAAACTAAAACCTAAGTCCTATTCTCGCAGGCGGGGGGCTCAACTTACTTATAAAAAAATGAGATAATAGAATAAGTATCCACTTCTATCTACCCACTACATTATATATAAAAAAAACCTAAGAACCCACTGCTATCAGCCTCACGTGCTGTCAACCTCACCTACTATTCATAAAATAAACCCCTAGGGTTTTCTCTAACCCCCTCACAACAGCTAACGCCGCCCCTGCCATTTTCCTTCTCCACGCAACAAAACAAAACCATGGCCCCCTCTTTCTCTCCGCCACACGCCAACTCAACCGCCCCCCTAACTCACTCGCCCCTCTCTCACCAACATGCACGCAAGAGCTCTCCTTCACGCGCTGCAAACCCTCACGGCACCTTCCCTACTCGCGAACGCCGCTCACCCTCCGCCAAGAATGCCGCCCAGCCTCCCTCCTTGCCACGTCCATCCCCCACGCTCAGATCTCCACGCCAGTCCCCTCTCGCACGGCCACCCCTCAACCGCCGACGAAACCCACGACATCACCGCTTGCGACCACCCTCAGCTCCGATCAATATCCGGTGATCTTCAACCCAGCGCCTAGGCCTATCTCCCCCTCTTCGACTTTCGACAGCCCGTAACCTCACTCCGAAGGCCCCCTTTCAGTCGCCACGCACAACCCAGTCTCCTCCTCTACCCTTCCGACCAGTGAACAGCTCGCCCGCGCGATCTTCCCTTCTCATCGGTGCCCGTCGCCGACAGTAGCTCGCCGCGCTGCCACCACCACCCTACCGTCAGTCGACGTTGTCACCAACCGGACCCCGCTGCAACACCCATCCTCGTGGCTCTCACATGCAGGGGCGACACAACGAAATCACGTGAGTTGAAATAATGCATGCTTCAGTAACGATTTTATAGCATATAGGAAGTGTTAGTAATATAGTACTTTTGGTATAATGTCATATATATATATATATATATATATATATATATATAGTTAAGTTTCAAGTACCAGTATAATAAATGTTAGTATATAATCAGTAAGTTAGTATATATAATACTGTTGGTATTATAACTCAGTAATAATGTACGATCTAAACTTTTAACCTTATCTAAACGACGCAGATAAGCCGTGTCTATTCATACGGTCGCTTGGACACCAAATTCATCAAAAACAGTCTGATTCGATTATGTGTATTCTTAAACTAGTGAACCATCATCACCGTAGCATAGTACCCATCGAGACGTTTTCGACGACACCAAGAACGCCAAAAACAGGCAAGTATGCAAATAGATATGAATTTTTGAAGTTTGATGCTTTTTACGTCACTTTTACTTATTGTTGTATAACTTGAAAACCATACGTGAAATGACGCATGAAAACGATGCCATGACATTCTGGACTAAATTTGTGACCCAACGGCATATCACACGATATATTTTAATTTTAAACAACAACAAAGAAAATTGTTTTCTGTAGCATATTCAATGAAAACCCATGTTCATCTTTATGTTAAAATTGTTGTATAAATTGTTTAACCCACTCTTGCTTATTGAGAATGTTATAATAACAGATTAATATTGATAACATTAAATTTCTGCAAGTCTTGAAATGTTTAACAAGTTGAGACATCGTGAAAATCGTGCGCCTCGAAGGCGGAATCGTGAATTCGTGATGTCGTGTGAGTCGACTAGGCTGGCTCGTGTTCCAGCACAAAATTGGGGTGTGGTTAGGGTTGAGCGGTCACTAGGCATATGAAAGGGTCCTCTCTTCAGGAGCACCACCTGCATGCGGTGGGTTAGCGTCAATCACGGTAAGCCCCCGTGAGAAGAATGACTTACTCATCACGACCTAAAGGCGAGAACCCTATGATTGATGTGAACTATTGACATGAAACTTGAAATGCTAATGTGATCTCAGTAACTTGACATGCTAACGAACCCAAGAAAACTTACTTTACTTCTTGAAAACTGTTTAGAACTGCATGTTAGGAATGTCTACTTCTGTTTCATTATAATTGTCTTATTTATCTTATTGCAGTCATCTCATTTAATGTCTCTTAAATTCATATCGTTTGTATACTTGTCTTGGGTGCTAATCTTTTCTTGCAGACCCCTTGCTGACATACATTCATGTTTTTGGATGTATGTCAGATTCTGTGCTTGAGTACCCGGAGGATCCATACGAGACGCCCGACTTGGAGAGCCAGGAGTTCGCCCCTGATGCCGAGCCACTCCCAGCAGAGGACTAGTGGACCCACACTACTGCTTTCCTTAGTTTACTTTCAGACGTTATTGTTGTTTAATGTACGTTCCTTTTGTTGCTACTTTAGCCCTGCTGTGGCTTATTGTTTAATTTTGTGTATGGACTATGTAACTCTGGATGTGGCTTTTATCTTTCGAAATGTTTCTGATTGTTGATACACAAATGCAAGGACCTCCCCTGTGTTTTTATCACAGACGCCTATTGAACTCGAGCTTCACCGCTCCAGTTCAAGCGGACCGCGTAACGTTCTCGCTTCCAGTGTTTTTTGGGAAGCGGGGCGTTACATCGAGGGTCTTGCTTGTATAGTAAATCACGTACAGATTTTTGTCTTTCCTTTGCCCCAGGATGGCCCCAACTGCATAGTCGCTAGCGTCGCACATCAATTCGAACGGCAGACTCCAATCGGGCGGTTGAATCACAGGTGCAGAAATAAGGGATTGCTTCAAGAGGCGAAAAGCTTCCATACATTTGTCATTGAAGACGAAAGGTGTATCCATCACGAGGAGCTGAGTCAAGGGCCTAGAAATTTTAGAGAAATCCTTTATAAACCGGCGGTAGAATCCCGCATGCCCTAAGAAACCACAGACTCCCCGAAAGTTAAGTGGAGACGGAAGCTTTTCGATCACATCTACCTTTGCCGTGTCCACCTCAATCCCTCTTGAAGAGATAATGTGCCCTAATACGAATTCTCCTTGTACCATAAAGTGGCATTTCTCCCAATTTAGAACTAGCCCTTTATCTTGACATCTTTTCAGGACTTTAGCTAGGCTGCGGAGACACGAGTCGAACTCCGTTCCATAGACGGAAAAATCATACATGAAGACCTCCATTATGTCCTGGGAGAAATCGGAGAAAATTGCGGACATCAATCTTTGAAACGTAGCCGAGGCGTTGCAAAGACCAAACAACATCCTCCTATAAGCATACATCCCAAACGGACATGTAAATGTGGTCTTTTCTTCGTCATCAATGTGGATGGGAATTTGCAGGAAACCAGAGTATCCATCCATGAAGCAAAAATAGTTGTGCTTGGCCAGTCTTTCAAGCATTTGATCAATAAAAGGGAGAGGATAGTGATCTTTCCTCGTGGCTTTGTTTAATTTTTGGTAATCGATGCACATCCGATATCCGGTGACTGTCCTTGTAGGTATAAGCTCATTTTTCTCGTTACGAATGACAATCATTCCTCCCTTCTTGGGCACAACATGTACCGGGCTAACCCAACGACTGTCGGAAATAGGGTAGATAATCCCGGCCTGGAGAAGTCTAACAATCTCCTTCTTGACTACTTCCATCATAATGGGGTTCAATCTTCGTTGTGGCTCGATGGAAGTTGCGTGCCCATCTTCAAGTAATATCCTATGCGAGCAAAGCCCCAAGCTTACTCCCTTCATGTCCTCTATTACATACCCAAAACGTTCTTAAATCTCTTCAGAACTTCAAGAAGTTTTGCCATCTGGTCTTCGGGTAGCGAGGAGTTCACAATGATCGGTTGCGTCAAATCCTCCCCCAAATATTCATACTTCAATCCCGGAGGTAACTCCTTCATCTCAACTTCGTGTGGTCCCGATACATATTTCTCAAGCTGTGCATCCTCCAATGAAAGAGCCTCTTCCTGTGTCTCCGGGATGCTAACATGCGAAAATTCACTTTCAACCGTGGGTTCACCGGGCGAAGCCTTGCAAGGTAGTGAGGAGACCATGTAGAATGGCTCTGGGTCCATCTCAAGTGTATGATAACTATCCGGCAAAAAAGCTTCAACACAAAAGCAAGTCTCAATAGTAGATAGTTCATCACTACCTCCAATTTCATCATGGTCCCAAACTCCAGGGTGCTCTATAGAGGACTGCAAGGAAAGGATAGATTCCTGCTCACCGCACTTGACAAGCCCTACCAGATGATCCTCCAGACAAATATCCATATTGATGCGTAGATCCCCCTCACTGAAGTCGGTACTGGGTATGTCAATAAGCATCGCATCATCAAAAGGGAAAAAGAATGTCGTGTCGGGATGCTGCTGAATATCATGATTCCTCTTTTGATTTTCCACTGCAGTTGACAGGAAGGATAAGATGCCCGAGGTGCTTAGAGACTCTGCTAGACTCTGGACCAAATAGCTGGTATTCGGTGCATGTGCCCAGATATCATCTGAAACGGCACACGACATTCTTGTTGTAGACTAGAATACCTGTAAGAAAAGGAGAGAAAGGGGACTGCAACAATAGAGCACACGTTAATAGTGCAGGTTGGTCGACCAACTCTCTTCAACGGATATGCACAATATGTCCATGCAAAATTAAAAAGGGTGTAGAATGTGAAAATTATCACGGGGTAAGGATGTGAGCTAGTCTCGAGGATAATAGGATCCTAAATGTAACGAGCACGTTGCCTCCCCGGCAACGGCGCCATAAAGCTTGACCGCCCGTCTGTTTGGCACTTAAATCGGGACAAGGATACTAGGATTAGAATTTCTAAACTGCAAGCGCACAGTGTCGAAGTGTGGCTTGGGGTTCGATCACAGGGAGGCGTGTGTTGTGCTTGTGAACATTTGGGATCCGGATCACCCGGTGGGTGAGCTAGCTTAATCTCTTGTTGGATGTCACGATAGTAAACTAATGAAAAATGTGTAAGAGATAAAAAGACAACCTAGGACTTTGGCTTCCGCCCTATCATGAGTTCTCACTATTACGACCGAAGGATAGGATGTGATCGGATTCTAGGGTTTAGCGGTGAGACGTCGCCTCTAATAGTGGTACCTAGCGTCCCATGGGCCCGATATTCCGGTCGATTACCAGGATGATACGCTAGGTCTACCCGGGTTCGAACGGTGGGCATTCCCATGTCCAACACTGCCCCGACTCCGGGAGCACTAAGCTCGCAATGATTGTTCCCGACATTTCTTACAAGCCGTTCCCACGCGCGAGGAATCAATGTCTATGCTAGGGGGTGAGTTGTGGCAAGAGAATCAAACTCCCGTTTTATTTCCCCTTGGCCCGACGGTCAAAGGCGGTCTTTCTCCCGCCAGTGACAATAAAACGCCCCCGCTTAACCATCTAAATCCCTATATCCTATCGAATCCCTAATCATATGGCATTCCTAGGGAGAACCCATGAAGGGGCTTCCACCAATGTCCCAGATTTAAGAACTACTCACTAATCATGGCATGAGATGCAATAAAACAGATTATAGCCATCAAAATGGAAATCAAGCAATAGATTACTATAGCAAAGAGAAGTATAAACGCAATATTAAAATATAAGAACGATCAAGAAACTTACAAATAGAAATAAATTCAGAGCAGCCAAAATCCCTAAAAACAGCTTAAGAAAATGGGGATTACGTTTTCTGGAAAAACCTAGCTCTATTTATACATTTTGGCAAGATGCCAGGGAATATTCCCACTAAAAGACAAAAATAAATGTTCACCCGATCGGTTGAAACTGTAAGGTCTCAGGCTATGAGGAAAACACTAGAAGGGGGATTGAATAGTGTTTATGCAATTTAAAAAGATAGTTACACCAAATTAACTTCATAACCAACAAATAGTGCAGAATAGAAATAAACCCAAAATGAAACAAAAGCAAACGCAAGGATGTTTCAAGGGTTCGGATTATCCAAGTCACTTCCCGACTTGTTCCCGGTAATCCTACATCCCTTCCACCCGGTTAACAACCGGATACTCAAGTTAGAACCCTAACTTGAGGTTTCCTTAAACCCCACTTGTAGCAACCCTACAAGTGAAATCGAAATACAATCGATTGTCCTTGACTCCCACAACTTGGGAGCAAGCAAACCACTCTCACAAACTGAGAGTAAATCAAATAACGAAAGTTATGAAATATGAAATTAAGCAACACTTACAATCACCTATGCCTTGAAGTAGAACTTGAAGGAGAAGTGTGTTGTGTGTTGAGAGACTCTCTTGGAAGAGAGGAAAGCCCTGTCTTTTGACTGCACCAAATGCCTAGAAGATTTCTCTTTGGTTCTTGGTTGGAGAGCAAGAGATTGAAGATTGGAATTCAAGGGCTTTAGGATTTGAGAGCTTTGATCTTGAGCGAATGAAAGCTTGAATGAATGAGTGAGTGACTAAGTAACCTTTCAATGGAACTGTAGAGGCTCCTTTTATAGGTTTCTCAATCACTTCAAACGAAATCAACAAAAACCCCTTTGAAATCCGTGAGGAAAAACTCAACGTATAGAATCTGCGCCCGTGACAGTCGAATGTTGAAGAAATCACAATCAACTACTGCATAGTGACAGAGGGTAGATGAGAATTCATAACGGTAACTTACCACGTGGACAGTCGACTGATGGGGCATAGACAATCGACTATTGAACCAACATGCGACTGTAAATCCTACTACAGGCGACTGGTCGTAAGCTGAGTAAGTTGAGGAAATCTGAGAAAAGTCTGGGAGAATAGGACAGACGACTGATGAAGAGAAGACAGTCGACTGTTAAACTAAAGAGGCGACTGGAATTCCTTCTACAGACGACTGTCAAAATCCTGAGATTTTCCAGAGAGTTAAGTCATCAAACAGGCTAAAAGACAGACGACTGTTGAAGCATTGATAGTCGACTGTTCCATTGGACAGTCGACTGTAAATCCAACAATAGTCGACTGGCCAGATTAAACAGACAAACAGAATTTGGGCTAAAGATAGACATGCGACTGATTAACAAAACAAAGTCGACTGTCACTGGGACAGGCGCATGTGAATTGTTCATAAGTCTCCTGTGAGAGTTAAAGCTAAGAAGCCCAAAACTAGCTGAAAAAGTTTGTGGATAACAGGCGACTGTAGAACAAAACACAGTCGACTGTTTTGAGACATGCGACTGTAAACTGTTCAGCAGTCAACTGTTATAACCATGACATGCACAATCTAGATTGAAATGAATTGGAGTCTAAGGAAGGTTAATCTAATGATATCCTAAGACTGAAATGAAGATGTGTGTGTGCTCCAACAAAGTTCTACTTCTAAGCTACATACTAGAAGAGAAACAAGAAAGTTACATTAGACGAACTTTCTCTTCTTCTTTCCAACGCATGAGCTTGAAGTCTTTTAGGAGCTTCAATCACCATCTATGATCATCCAATCCATTTCATTTTCTTTCAATGATCTTTAAGTGTGATCCATTGTAAATCGATCTTCATAATAAGCTTAGGTAATGGATTAACTGCAAACAGGGGATTAGTCCCAAGTATTTATGTTTGCTCATCATTAACACCAAGTACTGAGAAGTCCAATACTCAACATTCTTCCCCTTTTTGATGATGACAAACAAACATAAACAAAAAGATAAATAATTGTTGTCACGCCCCACTTTCCATTATATTTGGGAGCGAGGACGCGAACGGGCCCGCTTGGGCTGTAGCGGTGAAGCCCCAACCCAATAAGCGTCAGTGTATGACTACTTGGCAGGTTCTTGCTTGCGAACATTCGAAATAAAAAATTGATGTCATCACTGTACTTTAACTTCTAGATTACAAGTACACAAAGAATTAAGGCCTAGCATGGCCATTACAACAGTTACAAGGACTTTAAAGTACACTTAAACGAAATACAAAACGAATATCAACTTTAGCAAAGCTGTGAAGAGTTCGTCGTCCTCAACAGTAGGTCGCGTGCTCCTGCTTCTCCTGGTCACCCTCTTCAGTCTCCAAGTGAACTCCTCTGTGAACACTGCTCAAAACCTAACGTATATTTCACAGACAAGGAAATATACGTCAGCGAGGGTCGCTCGGCAAGATTTAAAACGTTAGTAATAAAATGACCCTCGGCAATATAATAATATGGTACACAAAGTTTTAAGGGGAGAGACACGTTATGATTCCAATAAGATGTTACATATCAGCATAAGGAAGCATGCGAGCATAACGACGTGTAGTGTGCAAGGCTGTGAACATGAGTAGTGTGGTGCGCAAAGTAGCAAACATGATAGGGTGTAGTGTGTACAGTAATGAGTATAACAAGTGTAGTGCATACAGCAATGAGTATAGCAAGTGTAGTGCATACAGCAACAAGTGGCAACCATGGCTTTTGTAATGCACCAAGTAAAGGCACAACATTTGCGATGTGCAAAGTAAAACATGATATGAACTTAGTTAACAGTTTATACATTCACGATAGTAGCAGAAGTAAAAAAGAGTGCCAAGCTGTACTTAATCTAGTGACAAGCCCAGTGTCTGAGGGGGAGGTGACCAGCATTACACCCAAGCCAACGGGAGCTACCCGTGGGTCTCTACTCACCGACCCGGCCAGGTGTCGGTCAAGTTCACCAATAGAGTGTTATCCAGCTTTCCAGCATCTACTACATTGGACTACCCCACCCAAAGTGTCCATAAGTCAATCCGTAGTTTAATGTTTGTTGTATGGCAAACATTCCGTAAATGGCCCACAGCCCAATATCCGTAATTGCCCGAAGGCCCAATAATCCGTAAAATGCCTGAAGGCCCAATAATCTGTAGTTGCCCAAAGGCACAAAAGTCCATAACATGCCCAAAGGCCAACCATCACAATTTATAAAAGTGGTTCGAAGATAAGTTGTCACAGGAATAATGCAACAGAAATGAAAGTGCCTGTTTTCAGAAAACATTGTCATCATTTTAAACTTGTAGATAATAGTACTTGCCGGTGATAAAACTTGTGCCTTTGGAGATCTGTCAAATAATATATTTGCACCCTTAAAAGTTATCGGAAAGCAAAATACTTGCAGGTGGTAAATACTTGCCTGAAGTGATGCGATTTTGGTGCATACACGATCGCAAGATAGGCTCAGATTGATCTGCGTTAACGGATTAAATGTTAAGCCCAACTAGTTATTTAGTAAAACCACCATGTGTATATTAATTAGCATATAAATTTTAACCGTAACCAACATGACATTCATAGCTATACCAACTAGCTGATCACGTGGTTCACCCTTAAATATGAAAGGCTACTGTTTACATAATAATAAACTAATATATCGACTGCACTTCCTATAGATCTTAACAATACTGCAAGTAATAACCTTTCACCCTATAAGAATTAATATGAAGCTAAGGTATATACTAACTGACATTTACTTATATGTACAAGTAACTAATATTTCACTGAGAAATGTTTCGAACTAATATTTCCAACTACCATATTATTTATAAGAGGAACAAACATTCTAATAGAACTCATGCAAGCAGACTTTACGCATAGTTGCACACACCAACTGTTAGTAAATGCTAACATATGCAAAGGGCTGTGGTAACCCATATTACTTACAGTTCCAAAGGAGTTGTCGCAGACACAGTTTACTTGTAGCGGGCCGGGTACGCGGACTTCGACAGCGACGACTGAAGCGTCTAGGTGGTCGGCGACGGTGACAACGCGAGGGTGAAGGAAGGAGGCCGCGGCTTACGTGTTGATCCGGGTAGCACGAGGTGGGCGGCGCGGTGAGGGAGGGTCGGCGTGTGCAAAGAACATGGCGAGGGGGCAGCGTTACGAGATCGGAGAAAAGATGCCGCGAGGGAGGATTGGGGCGAGGGGGCCGGCGCTCGGACGCAGATGTTTGGAGGCGAGTATGGCGGTGTATGGAAGGCCACAGTCGGAGGTCGGGGGGCTTGGGCGTGGCCTTGTGGCGAGTTCGTCGGTGCTCGAACGGCAGCGGGGAGAGAGGACAGGAGGCGGGGGGGGTCACCCATGGGGTTGCAGGCCGCCGGAGTGGCAGGGGACGTGCAGCGTCTGCGAGAGCTGGGCGGAGAGCGGGAGGTGGGGGACGGGCGTATGGGGGCGGAGATGGCTCCGGCGAGCGGCGACTGGGCTTGCGAGCATCGCCGTGCAGTGGGCGAGGATGAGTCGAGAGCAGGCTGGGTGCTGCGGGGGTCACGGGCCTGCCCTGGGGGTGATGCACGGAGGAGAAGGGCGGGGTGTTCCGGTGGAGTTTCGGCGGTAGCAGGGGCTTAGGCGTTGATGCGAAGAAGAAGAAGAAGAAGAAGAAGAAGAAGAAGAAGAAGAAGAAGAAGAAGAAGAACAGGGGTAGGGAGTGGCTGTGTTGAGGTTAGGGTAGGATGGAGCCTAGGGTTTATATTAAAATGGCAAGGGATTCTTATAGAGAATTGCTCTACACACCTTGTACTTTGAGGTGCACATATCTTTTTTTTGGCAAAAAAGAGTAAATATATCAAATCAAAAGGTCCAATCATACTCATTTTTCCCCCAAAATAGTAAATTATGCACAGAAAGTAATATGCACCTCAAATAATGAGGTGTATTTAGCACTTTCCTTCTTATATATATGTAGGGTGAGAGCTAGGCTGTCCTAGGGTTGAAATATAAAAGGACAGTATGTTTGATAGCTTTAGGTTGATGTTTAAATAACATTAGGGTGGCAGTACGTGAAGGCTAGGTGTGTAGAGAGTAGAGTTAGAGAGGAAATCCCAGGGTTTCTCTAGGCTTAGTTATATAAGGAAAAGAATAACTTAGAGGTTTTAAAGTTTTCTCTTTGTGATTCTGTTGAGTGCGTGCGTGAATATAAGATGGTTGCGGCCTAGGTTACGGGCCAGGGTCAAAAATTAGGAAAGTGTTTGAACTCTAATAATGGGATTCAATAGTTTTAATCAAGGGAAATTAGTGCTAATTAATCAGGTTTAAATGAGTTATAATAGGAAAGTTTTTTGAAAGGAAATTAATAGGTTTAATTGGAAGAATAAAAGTTAATCAATAGGCTTTAATATGTACTAAATAGGAAAGTTTTTCAAATGTTTAAAAAAAGACTTAAATTCGAATTCGAATTTGAAATTAAAATTAAATCAAGTTTTAAGAAGAGGCCATTAAAAAATAATAAAGAGTTATAATACGAAGTGGATTTGAAATTTGAATTTTGAAAGCTTGGAATTGAAATTTGAATTTTGAATTAGAAAAGTTAAACTAATTTTAGGGAGAGATATTTTAAAATATTAATTAGAAGGAATAATAATAAGTATGAAGAAAAATGGAAGTGGGCACGGGTACGGGTACATGGACAGAAACTTCGAACAACGGATATGGAAAAAGAAAATAATACCCGAGACAATACTGATATCACGTATCGACAAAACTGGTCGTTAAAATTGTGCTTAAAGAAAACTTACTCCAACTACATAGATGCCAATCAAGTTAGTCAATAAATATTAGGACATCTATATATCAAATGAAGCAAATGAGTAAGATATGCATGAGTGAAATGAATCCATGAAATCTAGGATTTATAATCCATATTCATTATATCTTACTCCCCCTGAATCTAAGGCAACTTCAATCTTAGATTCAAGTGTTATTAGTATGTACTTAGCACATTCATTATGAATCTGTATGTTTATTTCTCTCCCCCTATGGCATTATCCAAAAGGTAGGAGTAAAATAACAACAATCGTGCTAAATAAGAACTAGCAACAATTACAAGAGTCTAAAGATATATAAATCAAAACTCATAAAACAACATCATAAACTAGGTGATTAGAGGAATGGAAGTCCGATATCAACATTGATATACACGAAGGTAAAATATCGGCTCAAATCACATCACATATAAAATATAGCATATATGGAGACAATATCTCAAAATTCACACAGATATAATAAGCAATTATACAATGTGTGAAACAGACGAAGAAACACCATGTGCATATATATATATATACTAGTATATAACCCGTGCCCATAGGGTACGGTTCATTTTAGATATCCCCCTCAAAATCTTAATTCCCCCGAGAATTTAGCACATCCAAAGAAATTTAGTTCCCCCAAAAAAACTTAGTTCCCCCCAAAATTTAGCACCCTCCAAATTTATTTCCACTCAAATATTTTAGGGATTTTTTGAAAATTTTCACTTTCCAAAAATTTTAGTTTCCCCCAAAATTTAGTTTACAAAGAGAATTTAATTCCCCTCAAAAAATTTAGTTCACCCCAAATATTAATTCCTACCAGATTTAGTTCCCCCAAAAGTTCCATCCAAAAATTTGATTACCTCCAGATTTTAGTTCCCCCTAAAAATTTAAATTTTAGTTTTGCCAAAAATTTACTTCCAACAAAATTTTAAATTTTATTTACCCCAAAAATTTCAGCTAGTCTATATCTAATCCATTTCCAGCATTATCTCCAAGCAAACTCATAATCTCTCAGCTAGTCTAAGCCAACTTCATTGTCGATCACTATCTTGTCAAACCTTAATTCCGATGTTATGAATTATTTTGTAACCAAAGATAGCTAATGATACTGATTTAAAAGTGATTCTCACAGGCATGGCAATATTTTAGCTGGTGAAAGAATCTAGTATAACCACTGAATTTGTTTCTACGTCATGTTAGAGTCCATGCATATTGTTTCATTAATTACAACAGAAGAGTAAACAACTACATATTTAGCATCATTCGAAGTAGTCTAGTACAGACTGGAATTTTCCCATATCAAGTTTCACCACATGTATAATGATGATGAGCCATTCAGACTATGAACCATGAATACTAATAAACACGAAATCTCAATAACATAGTTAACTCAAATGCAATTTAAATTTCATTAAGCAAGAAGGAAATTAGGCTGATGAACTAAGGAAATTAGGGTGATGAACTAAGGAAATTAGGGTGAAGAACATTTGTTAGTCTTTCAATTAAGGAAAGTTTTATGTTCAATTTGTTAGCTACTTAAACAACTTAGACTCATTTTGATGACAGGATATGAATGGATTGATTAGTCAAGAAGACATCATTTTATTTTATCAACATTTTGAATACTAAAAAAACAACATTTCATGTTAATAATCAAGAAGACGTCATACTCAAGAAGACATGATTGAATACTCAAGCAGACAACATAGTTCACCAGACTTCATTTTATTTGATCAACATGCATGATCAAATAATTGCAAAAATAAAATATTCATCAGACTTCTGCATAAACTAATTCTTTACAGGACCAAGTAAATTCATACTAAACCCTGTCTTCTTGAGTATATCAGAAGCACGATCTAGGAAATTGAGGGCATCAAGAAATAATAAAGTTAGTACAATCACCAAGCACATCGATACTCCAAAAAATTTCCACCCATACCATGAAGTAAGTAGTGTTCATCAAACAATTTGAAATACACTCTGGACCTAAAACAATTGGAACAAAACACAAAAACAAAAATAAAAGCAAAATAAACAATATGTTTTCATAATTGAAATTAACTAAAGCTGACCATAATAGAGCCAACATGAAAGCAACTTAAGGACATTTGTGAATCTGTCACCTAATGAAAGGTTTATGCTCAATTTGTTGGCTACTTAAACAACTTGGACTCATTTTGATGACATGACATGCATGGATTGAATACTGAAGTAGAGACCATTTTATTTGATCAACATTTTGAATACGCAGGAAGACATTATTCCATTTCAATTCTCAAGAAGACATGATTGAATAAAATTTGATCAAAAGTAGTGAGGAAGGAATTGGACCCATCTCCAAAAATAAAATTTGATCATCAGACAAAGATGTGATCAAAAGTAAAATAAAATGCCTCTGAGTAATGAAGACAAAACATAAATTCACACTATAACAACAAAGGGGTCATCCATGAATTAAAACCATATGTATTATGGCTATTTCAATCAAACATAGTAAATGAAACTATTTTGGATCTAAATTCACTCATAATCACTTTCCACCAACCAGTCTTATGTTAATTGTAACATAAATTGTACCAGAAAAAGGAAAGGAGTAGTAATTACATGTGAATTATAAAGGAAGTATGCATGTAGTATCATATGCATAGTTATTCTAACCATTTAGGATGCTTCAAAGGTTGACCACATAGATAAAGGTCTTATGTCTATAGTAACATGTTCTTTTTGAGAGAAGACAAATTTATTGAATTAAAAACACAGAAGTTTAATATATCAGTTATTATATGTGTGTGTGCGTGCACACATTCAATTCCAGATTTTTTTTCAAGTCTTACATACAAACATAATAGAAAATTATTGGAATGTCTGAACATTTTTAAAACGGATATTGGATATGTGAAGAAGCAAGCATTTCTTACATAAACTTAAATGACAGTAATAGTGATTTAATGTCAACTCCAATTCTTCTCTAAATAACCATACATCCAAGTCGGTAAATATTCCATAAACCAACAAAATTAGCATTTTTTTCAATCACGAAACCTAAACTATCAAATTCACATTTTCAGCGTTCAAAATGATTATTCACGGGTGAATTTATTTTTCCTTTCACCAATGAAGCCCGTAAGTTTGTGGATGATCACCCTTATAGACAATGATTCCACCTTGTTAGCCAGTTCAGTCCAATTACAAACCCTAAAGGGAAAAAATTCTTACATCTTGTTGATGATCCAGTGGACGGCTTCAGAATGGAGCAGAGTCCTCTAGTTGCTAGAGACTGTTGCCACATCCATCAAGGAGCACAACGACACGTCAAGCTGAGTGTGCTTCCAGTTTCCTTCAAATAAAAAAAATAAAAAAGTTGTTCATGCAAAAAAATAGAAAATTTTCATTGTATATGAGTGTACCTTATCATCGTATATAGGGGTAAATATACTGAATTACTCTGTGTTTTAATTTACATTTGTGGAATAGAAAATTTGATATATGAAGATAAATATAAATAATTTGGTTGCATACTTCTATCTTTCAATTCCCTGTCCAATTTTACAAACTCATTCCAAATTCTTGACAAAAAGGGTATATATATATATATATATATATATATATATATATATATATATATATATATATGTATGTATGTATGTATGTATGTATGTATGTATGTAGCTAGTAAGTCATAATTAACAAAAAAAAGTTAATAACATAGAAGAAAAACACAGTAGAAAGAAATAAGAAGATGGAGAAAGAGAAAGAGAAAGAAAGAATACTGAAACCTTGCTATCTCTTTCTTGACCTTCACATTTCAAGATCTAATGACGGATGCTGCTCCTTCTCCTCCCCTGTAGGCAAAGGCGGTGGCGATGAAGAGAACCCTGCAGATGAGCAACATGTAGCAAATCAAAAATTATTATCTCAGGACTTGGCTGAATCTTCTGTGCCCACCTGAATCAAAGTTGCACATTGGATTACTAAGAGAATGATGCACCATAAATATATATATATTTTGATTGTTTCAAAATTTGGGAACATACCATGATGACAATTCTTGATGTTGTCATTCTTATAGAGTCTGTGAGGGACTCCGCCAAGAACAACCCGTGCTCCTCCGATCTTATTAGCAACTTGCCCGACCAATGCTAAAAAAATGATAAAAAGATTCAGTGATAGCACCTCAAAACAATGTTGCGAATAGCATGAGTGTTGTGCAGACCTGAAACATCCAAACAAAACAAATTCAACAATTATCAGGCAATTTCAGTGAACAAATCCATACATTCACTCAGCTCTTTGACACCATATGCAGATTATTCCTGATGCTAGTTTATAAATTGAACGCAGTTCGTGAAGGTTCATATTTTTTATTGACTGTATTAGTTATAGGATCGATTTTCCTTTAGGAATGTCTAAAATGTCAAGATCCTTAATTTAAGTGGAAATCAGGGAGACTTGTTAGCATTTGGGCTATAAAATTCACCCTGCAATTTGATCAAAATGAAATTCATCACCTACAATTGTTTTGTTTCTGGATATGCATTCAAAAATCCAGAAATTTTGACAGGATATTGATCATGTAATTTTTGATCATGTAGGCTTTTTCGATCATGTAGGCTTTTTGACAGGATATTGATCAAAAATTTCTGTATATGCAATTTTTGATACATGATCAAATATTCAAAAATTGCATATCAAAAATTTTGACAGGATATTGATCAAAAAAGCCTACATCACCCTGCAATAGTAATTTTGACAGGATATGCGGTCAAAAAATCAATGAAACATAGAAAAAAAGAATAAAAGTTGATACTACAGAATATTCAAAAATTGCATATCAAAAATTTCTGGATATGCAATTTCTGGATACTACAGAATAAAAGTTGATCAAAAATTTCTGGATATGCAATTTTTGATACATGATCAAATATTCAAAAATTGCATATCAAAATTTTTGACATATTGATCAAAAAAAACCTACATCATCCTGCAATAGTAAGTTTGACAGGATATGCATTCAAAAATTCAATGAAACATAGAAAAAAAAGAATAAAAGTTGATACTACAGAATTCAGGTATAAATTCAGTTAAAACTACAATTCTTTGTTTCAAAACAGACTAAACACACAAAATTTAGTCTGAACTTTTGCTAAAATTCATCTGAAAATTTAGTCTAAAATTTAGTCAGGTGAAAATTTACCTTTACAAAATTTCTAGACTAAACATAGACAAATTTGGCCTAAACACCTACATGAATTTCAGATTAGTCTGAAAAATGTGCGTTGTACCTTTATTCAAACATGAATTTTCATACCTTTACATATGCTCTCACCTGTAGGATTTTGTACCTCCACCTACATGAATTTCTAAAGCTCTCACCTGTTGATGAAACAAAATTCCGGTAAAAGTTCTAAATTCAGTCATGAGGTGATCAAAAAATCCTACATGATCAAAAAAAGCCTACATGTTCAAAAAAGACTATTTTGCGCACATGAGGTTAAGCACATGATCATTTGGATCATCAGTTCTCAAAATTGGAGCATCAGGAGCTTATGAGGTTGAGGATCAGTTGATCAGTTGATCATTTGGAGCTTATGACAGGATGTTTACGAATGATCAAAGTAACCATTTTTCAAATAAGATAATACATGACATGTACGAAGTTGAAAACTGTTTTGATGCTCCATCCATCTTTTAGTCTTTTATGTGTTACCTCATAAATGTCCTGAATCTCCATGTATTACCTGATTTTTTACATGATCAGTTGAAAAGTTTATACAAAAAGTTTTCAAATCCTCATACCTGTAAAAAATGAAGTTCCATGAAACCCATCTGTTGTATTTTTTCCATGAAACCCAAATGTTCAACTAATTCTATGCATTCCAAGGTTCACAAAAATGAAGTTGCATTAGTTCCATAGTAAAATCATCTACAAAATTAGTGGATTAAATCATAGTCAAACAAAGGCCAAACTTAGTAGGCTGCTTTCTTCAAAAAGCACTAATATGATATTAGCTAGCTAAATAAGCAATGACATATATTGATATCTTATTTTGTTGTCCTGACAATTATTTAACTGAATAACATTTGAAAATAACAGAACCTGGTTTTACCTTAATGGGGAAAGCCAAAGTTTGTTCCTTTAAATATATTATTGAGGAAGTTTCTCTCAGAATAAAGTCATCTTTTTCTTTGACATTGCATTACGATAAAACTTAGCTAGAACCAACTGATACCTACATTGCACCATTTTTCCCTTTAAATACAATAGGAGATCAGTATAAGCATCACACATATTTCCTCACTTTGAAGTTCATTATGATTTTGCTCCACCTCCTCTTTTTCTTTAACATAATATCTCACTCCCTTGACATTAGTCACATAAAGGCATCATGGAGAATATGGATTATAAGAAAGCACAGCTAAGCTAGATACCTTCATAAATTTTGCTCCACCAAAAAACTCTTCATGCTTAATCTGAGATGTTTTTATATAAACATAAGTTGCTTTCCCATATGTGATACGCATGCCATGACAATCGTAAAAAGAATCAAATGCAGTAAGAGAAATTCATTTAGACATATGAGAACTTTCATGATATTCCAAAATATATAACAAAGACATGCTGAGCTTATGAGAACAAAGACATATAATCCATTTAATCCATTAAAACATAGGGATCCCATTAAGCAAATAAATTTTAGATTTGGCTAATACTGAGCCTATGAGAACTTTCATGCTAATAAAAACATGTAACAATGATGGATGACCAACATCACAATCATGGAAAACCTACAGTACTTAAGCAACGTGCTTTAAGTAAACACCAAAGTTCAAAAAGACTAAAGAGAATAAACACCAAAGTTCAAAAAAATGAGAACATAATGCATTTTTTATGAGAGCATCATGTATTTAACAGAATTATGCATAATGAATAGTACATGATGTGTTAAATATATCCTGTTGAAGTTGAGTATTGGTCTTTGTGAGTGTCAAATATGTTATTGAAGTTATTATGCATAATGAATTAACACATCAGCATGCATTGGGGTAAATATCATCTTTCAGAATGATGATATGTTTAACACTTAGCATAAGACATAATGAACAACATAACACTCAGATATGTTTAACACTTTGTTCATTATGCATCAGGCATAATAATGAATATATTTAACACTGATGCTATCATGCATAATGAACAATCTCCAGTAAATATATTTAACACAGAATTATGCATAATGAACACTCTGTTTATATATTTGATATTAATCACCAGATCAATCTCATGTTCACTTATAAAAACAATCCATTTATTCGAATATTTTCCTATCATTGTCTACTTCTAAAGTCCTAGCACCAAATAATGTAATTCAAAATGTATGTGCAATGGCATCTTCAAGGCATTGAATCTTAAAAGATGATGATGTTCTCTGTTTTAATCTGTCCATGTCTCTACAAAGCAAAATAGCACGTCATCAACCTTCATAAAGAAATAGCAACTGAAAACCAAAGCATGAGTAAAATAAGAATTAAAGAAGGAACAGAATATATGCAAAAACCATACATTTTGTTTGCAAGAGTGAACTAATACAAATGAATTAATAGCATGGATAGATGTAAACATATACTAAAGTTGTCAGGATATGAAGATGACTTAATAACCTCCCTTTAATGCAAAACTATGATGGTGGCCAATTCTTATAAAGGTGATAGGTTACTTTGTGTCCTATTATAGAAAATGTAGCCATAATATTACATAATTATAGACATTTAATTCAGTTTCAAATAAAGAAGGGATGCATACCAGTTGTAGCTCCAACAAATAGAAAGGCTAGGTAGTATCTAACAATCCATGGAATGTCAATTTTAAGGGTGTACTGATGCAGATATGAGATGCTTTTCCTACTGAACTTGTCGTGTGGGCATTCCTTGGTTGCAACGCAAAAAGCAAAAACTCTACCCCAATAGCAGGATTTCCATTCACATCACTCACTTCAATTTTGACAATCTAGGGAAGCACATCCCCATCGATTTCAATTGCTCCAAAATTCGGGTGGCATGAAATGAATCCGTGAGGAACTCATTATTTAATTGTTTTTAAGAAAATTGAGGAGAAGTATAAGGAGTCATTGTCATTAAGGAACCCTTGCATTCCAAATTAGAAAGTTTCCTGTTATAATCTTGTTGGAACGTATGATTAATAGAAATATTTGTATAAGAATAAGTACCTTTAGTTTCTCTTTTTACGTTACCTCCTCTCCAAATCATCCTAAATTTCAGGCTACACACGCCAAAACATTGATAAGTCCAATTAAGTAAAAATTTGATATTACACTTGCTTCTAATATCCATCTTTCACTGAATTTTACATGGAGCTTGGCCATTTCTATTTTTTGAGTGGCTTTTTCCTTTCCATCAGCTTTGCCTGCCAGTGCCAAGTAACACACAAATTTTAGATAACCAATAATTGAAACTAAATTCGAGAAAATGCATCCAACACAAAAAAGGAATAAATGGGCAAAAAAATAAAACTTTCTTTTCTTTTTGCAGCTTCCTCTCCAAATCATCCTAATTTTCAGGCAACACACACCAAAAAATTGATCAATCTAATTAAGTAATAATTTAATCATACACTTGCTTCCAATATCCATCTTTTACTGGAGTTTACCTGGAGCCAGCGAGCTTCTGGTTTTTGAGCGGCTTCTTCTTTTCAATCAGCTTTGCATGCGATTACCGAGGAATCCACAAAATTTTATAAAAATAATACTTGAAACTAAATATTAGCAAATGCATTCAACCCAAAAAGGATTAAATGGTCCAAAAACTAAAACCTCTTGTTCTTTCATCGAAGTTTGTTTGGTGGACAGCCATAAATTAACTAAATACCTTACATCCTTTTCATCCTTTTCGAATCTTGTATCTTATACCCATTCAACCAGAGAGAATGAAACATTATTGACAACTATCTAGAATTTGCATAAAATAGAAAAGTATCACAACCATCTAGAATTTTCATAAAATAGAAAAATTTGCAGATTTTTGTCAAAGGAAAATCAGCATGTTTCCTAAAAAATTTTGACAACAATATTGTTTCGCTGATTTTTATCATTTGGTACCTAGAATTTGTCAAAGGAAAAGAACTGCTAGAATGTCACATAAAAATTTGCCAAGATATGGAGCAAAATTACTTCCATCGTTACTTCAAACCCCAAAATAACAATTGAGGAAACAAAATTATCCATTGCAAAATAAATCCACCTAAAAATTATCCATTGCAAAAGAAAATATCCTCAAATAAAATACCCTCAGATGGATAACTTCAGTCTTTTGATTCTTAACAAATATCATAACTGTATGAGCAAAACCATAACCGACCTTGTTCTGATTCTTTAACAATTTGTTCTGATTCTTTAACAATCGGATAGTAACAAATATCAAAACTGTATGAGTAATAAATTTGTTCTAATTCTTTAACAATCTTTTGAAACGATGACAGAGAAATCGTATTAGATATGAATTTTAACTCTAAATAAAAGATAATTACGCATCCCTGGAATCATTGCTCAACTCTTCATATAGCAGCATCAAAGGAACAAAACTCCCAGCAAAGATGCTTGCCAATTGCTCGACTCTTCAACATCTTCGACTGTGCTCAAAGAAACAATTAACCCAAAACCTCTCAAAAATCTCGTCAATCCAAAATCACAAATTATTTCAACTTCATTGGAGATCAAAGAATGTGAAACAAATAAATGCAAAATGATGAATAGCTGCCATCAACTGAAAGCCAGCCTTTATTATTTCCCCCCCCCCACTCCACAAAGGAGGAAAAAATTGCAACGTTGCGATTTTTCCAAAGACGACAGCTTTAATCTTATTACTTCATTATTTTCACAGAAAGAAAAAAGAAATCATTTTCAAGAAGTATTTTTTGCCAAGAAGTCAATTCCTAAAGAGATCTTAGCAACATGCGAGACCTACAGTTAGATTTTTTTCGAAAAAATAAATAGAAAGAACAAAAACTATGAGAGATGGAGCATTAAGCAATTCAGCTTTTAAAAATGAGAATGAGACCGTATGGAATATTGAGAGGGAGAGAGAGGGAGAGAGGAGATGAAAGCGCTTGAATTTATAGAGAGAGAGAGAGAGCAATACATTGTCCTCAATAGCCTTCGTCCTCCAGGGATCTCCTTCTTCGTCCAGGGATCTCCTTCGTCTTCTAGGGATCTCAATACAGGGATCTTCGTCCTCCTTCCATACAACCTAATATCTTCGTCCTCCTTCCATAGAGAGAGAGAGTAAGAAGTCCAAATGTGGGGCTGATCAAAAATGTTGAATGTGGATAGAGATAAGGAAAGAAAAAAAATTAGGGATGATACCTTGTCCTCAATAGCATTCGTCCTCAAGGGATCTTCGTCCTCCAGTGATCTCCATCCAGGGATTCCTTCGTCTTCTAGGGATCTCCATCCATAACCTAATATCTTCGTCCTCCTTCCACAGCGAGAGATCAAGAAGTCTAGATGTGGGGCTAATCGAAAATGATGAAGGTGGATGGAGATAAGGAAAGAAAAAAACTTGGGGCTGATGATTTGTTTTCTGAGAGGGGCAGAAATCAATGTAGTTGCCCCCGTCTCTGCCCTTTGTTGTTTCAAAACGCACCCAATGCTTGGAAAACCCACCCCCTAATCTTCCCTCATGATACATGGCCCCACATCTTAATACAAAGCACCTGGCGAACAAATCTGTTTCAAAAGAGTTTTTACCCCCAAAATTTTGCATTCAACTTCAATGTTTTCAACCTCAAACTTTGAATTTCAAAACTCCCACCAAATTCCTACCAAATGTCCCACCAATTTCTCTTATCCAATATCTCTTATCCAAAAAATCATCATAACATCCCTCATTTATATACCCCAAATACAATTCAAACCCTTATCCAATTTCTCTTATCCAATATCTCTTATCCAAAAACTCATCATAACATCGCTCATTTATATACCCCAAATACAATTCAAACCCTTATCCAATTTCTCTTATCCAAAAACTCTTATCCAATAACCCATGATAACATCCCTGTTTTATTATATATATATATATATATATATATATATATATATATATATATATATATATATATATATATATATATGAATATATAAAAAGCGATGAGAGTTCTCCCTAGCGCTGGCGATTTGCGGCGGGGTTCAAACCCTAGCGGGGTAAATGGCCAGGGGATGGGCGGCTCCATCCAAGGCAGCGCAACAGACATCCCTGGAGGAGGAGACACCCATGGCGGAGGAGACTCAGCATGGCACCTAGTTTCTCATCGGAAAAGAGGTAATTACCCCATGGCTAAGGGTGATACGGGTGGCCGTGATCCAAAGCATGTAAGTACTGCGGATTTTAGATTCAGATCTAATTTTCGAGGATGATCCAATAGGAATGGCGGCAGTATTCGCTTTAGTGATCATTCTGTGGTTCAATCTCGGCAATCAAATTCACAATCACAGATTCAAGCGAAAGTGGCTATAAGGCCTCATACCCAATTCCATGTTTCCCCTTCTGACGGGAAGCGCTCCTGGGTGGACATCTGCGCTTCGAGGAGGAAGTATGCAGATCCTTTGGTGATGAGTTTTGTTCCCCCTATTATCAGTGTTGATGGTGTGGAGAAGGCCAAAGTTGCAGAAGCAGACATTTTGAAAGGCACGGCGCGTTGGCAAAATACTCTTGTCGGTTACGTCCTTGGTGATGTGCCTTATTACGGTCAAATTAAAGCCTCGATTGAACGGCCTTGGAGTATTAAAGGAGGAGTTCATATTTTCTCAAGAGAAAATGGCTATTTCTATTTCAGATTTGAGAACAGGGATGACCGTGACTCAATTCTGCATGGGGGACCTTGGCTCTTTGATGGCCGTCTGGTGGTGTTGCAAAATTGGACTCCTTCTACTAAGCATGATAGGGACATCCTTACTGCTGTCCCAGTTTGGGTCCAATTCCATAACCTCCCTCTATCAATGTGGACACTGGGTATCCTTAACTCCATTGCAAGCGTAGTAGGTAAGCCTATTTGTCTTGACAGGGCTATGGCTAATTTAGATAGAATCTCCTATGCGCGTTGTTTGGATGAGGTCAATGCTAATAATATACTTAAGAGAGCAGTACCAGTTGAGTTGGATGACCTATCCACTATTTTGATTGATGTTCAGTATGAGGGGGAACCGCCAAGATGTGGAGCCTGTGCCTGTTTTGGACATCTGGACTCTCAATGTACCTCGAAGGTTATTAATTCACATGCTGCACAAACTGGTGAGGGTGGCGTTGCATCTCACGCTGCTAAACCTAGTGGGATCTCCCATGCTGATTTCATGGACTTGGGCATGTGTAGCAATACAAAGCATCCTGCTTGAAAGTTGGACTTTCTAGTTGATGAGTTGGGTATCCTCAAGCACCCTCAAGCTGTGCTTGAGAAAGGGGAGTGTAGCAAAACAACTCAGCCTGATGTATCTGCTGGGCTTGGGCGTAATAAGGGTTTGCAATCCCTCTTAATGGGAGTTGTTCACACTCTGAAGCTGATTAATATCCTTCGAAAGGCCCATGTCACTCCGCCATCTCTCAATAATGTTGCTCAGCCTGACACGCCATCGAATCTAGAAGAGCCAGTCTCGAGTAACCTGGAGCCGGCCCCTCCTAATAACCTTACTGTTCCTAACCCTCAATGGGATGAAGAGCACGCCAATCTAATGAAGGATCGAGCTCTTGGAAAGGGTAAAAAAACTCAAGTTCCACCCTCACCGATCCGTTGGAGCCCCCGGATTGCCTCCTGATTGGGTAATCTTCCATCTCACCTCATCCATTATTATGTCTATCTTATTCTGGAATACTCGGGGACTTAACAATTCTTCACGTCGTGCTGATCTGAAGCTCTCCTTAAGGAAGCTAAATCCTACTATTGTGTGCTTATTAGAAACTAAAGTAGAGGCTTGTAACTCTTACATATTTCTAGATGCGTTGTAGTTAATTGGGGGAGTCTGGATAATAGGAGTTACCATAAAGGTGGCCGTATTGTAATTTATTACAAACTGTCGGTCTGGAATTGTATTGCTATCTCTTTCTCATCCCATCATATTTCTACCAAGTTCACTAACTCAGCAAGTCTTGTTATGGGGTTAACTGCCGTATACGGGTTTAATGTAGTGCGCTCCAGAACTCCGCTTTGAGACAATCTCGTTTCTGACTCCAGTACTCTGCTGAACTTTCCTTGGATTGTTGGTGGCGACTTTAACTGTGTTCGGCTATCTAATGAGAAATTGGGTGGGCGGGTGGTTGATGTAGTATCTATGGAGGATTTCAACCCATATATTCAAAGATGCCAACTAAATGAATTTAAAAGCATTGGTTGTAACCAAAGCTGGAATAACAGACGAATGGGCGGATCACGTATTTCAGCTCCTCTCGATCACGTTCTATGTAATACGCACTGGATTGATCTTTTGCCTCACTCATATTATGAGTACCTACTTGCTAGTACAAGTGACCACTCCCCCATGATGGTCTATCTCCTTCCCAAGGTGACTTCTTTCCCCAAGCCATTCAAATTCTATAACTCATCGGTTTCATTGCCAGGCTATAAGGAATTGGTGCGGAACTTCTGGGCAAATTTTAGAATCTGTGATGTCTCTCCTTTGATGCGGCTTACTATTATGCTCAAGGCTCTTAAGTCCAGGTTGAAAAATTGGTCTTCTGAGCAAAGGAATGCTCTTGAGTCTTCTAAGTGCCGAAATCACCTGGAGTCACTCCATGCTAATCCTAATATTGGTATAGACCCAGCTCTTCAGTATTTAGAATGTTCAGCTCTTCAGAGACTGGTGACGGCACTGAATATGGAGGAAGAGGATCTACGGCAAAAAATTCGTCAAAATTGGTTGACGCTTGGAGATAGAAATTCTAAATTCTTCTATACGGCTATGAAATCTAGACAGTGTCATAATTCCCTCAATCACTTGCTTTCAGCTGAAAGGGACATGAGTACTAATACGGATATACTTCGAACTGAGGCGTCTCTTTTTTACAAGAATCTCTATCGTCAAGATGATTACTGGAATGTCTTTCCTAATTTAACTCCAAAACGGCTGCTCACTCAGGAAGCTACAAATTGGTTGGACATGCCAGTCTGTTTCACTGAAATCAAGAATGCCGTGTCCCAAATAGGCAAAGACAAATCTCCAGGGCCAGACGGGTACAATGCCTATTTTTTCCAACAGGAATGGGAGGTAATATGTAATGATGTTGTAGGTGGTGTCTCTTCTTTCTTCACAACTGGAAGTCTGCCACCCTCTGTTAGCCACACTTTCCTCACCCTTGTCCCAAAGAATGCTAATGCTTCTGGATTAGGTGACTATATACCGATTGCTTGTTGTAATGTCATATACAAAATTATTATTAAAGTTTTGTGCAACAGACTGAAGCCAGTTATCTCAGATTTAATCTCCCGTAATCAGGCTGCTTTTTTGAAAGAAAGGCTGCTGGCAGATTGCACCCTTATTGCTCACGAGCAGATTCGTGATTTTAGTAATCCAATGGGGGTCAGGACGTGTATCAAAATGGATCTCCGCAAGGCATTCGACAGCGTAAATAGAGAATTCATCTTTTTCATCCTGCATCAAATGAGATTTTCCCACAAATTTATAAATTGGCTAACTATTTGTATTTCATCCCCTTTGTTTTCGGTTCTTGTGGATGGATCTCCAGTTGGCTATTTCAACTCCAATAGGGGTCTACGGCAGGGGGACCCCCTCTAGCCCTATCTTTTTGTCCTTGTTATGGAAGCATTTTCGCTGCTAATGGCTCTAGTTGAATCTTCATGAACTATTCTACACATGCGCCGAATTGGAGCTATATCCCATCTTCTGTTTGCTGACGATCTCTTGGTTTTCTGCCGGGAAAATCCTCATTCTCTCAAGGGCCTCAAAGAGTTGTTACATAGATTCAATCTTTTCTCTGGACTTCAGATTAATTGGGATAAAAGTGCGGTAATCTTTAGTAAGGGAGTGCGTAATGCAGGTAACCTCTCAGATATCCTTGGTATTAAAATGGTTTCCTTTTTCAATATTTATTTGGGACTCCCTCTCTCCTCAAAATACCCAAAAGTATCTCTGTTCAGCAGACTTGTGGATAAATGTAAAAAAAGGCTAATGGGGTGGTCTTCCTCTCTTCTCTCTATCTCTGGGAAGATAGAGTTGGTGCGAACGGTTATATATGGTATGGTGTATTTCTGGATGCAGGCGTATCGCTTACCGCCATATGTTATTCGTACTATCAACTCTATTTGCAGGAAATTTATTTGTGGTAAGCTTAATATTTGGGCTTGGAAAGACATGTGTACCCCAAAAAAGGAAGGAGGAGTTGGGCTAAGATCTCTTGAAGATTTAAATGTTGCTTCTGGCATCCGTTTTACATGGAGAGTACTATCTACTAAAGGTATTTGGGCAATTTATATGAGAAATCACTATGGCCATATTAATTATGGGTTTTATTGTACGAAATCTAGGCCAACTGACTCTGGGTCCTGGAAGTTCTTATTGAAAAGTCGTACTCATTCCCAAAAGCTAATAAAACATGTTGTGAAGGATGGCAAGTCGACATCCTTTTGGTACGACAATTGGCATCCAAATGGTCCCCTTCATCTGTTGCTTGAGCCAGCTCAAGGGAATGAAATGGCACGGATTAGTGACAACTGGGCGGGTTCGGGCTGGAGCAGCAACCCGATTATTGATGGAGTGCGTCGCTTGCAGCATAATATTTCCTTAAGTGAAGGGCCGGATGTGTGGATGTGGGTGCCTGGGCCGGTCTTCACTATAAGTGCGGCATGGAATGGCGCCCGAACTGCTTGTGCACCATTCACATATTTTGATTCGGTTTGGTTCCCCTATCATGTGCCAAAATATGTAGATCAATGATTGTATTTGCTAAGTGTGAGACTATCCTTATGTGAGTACCTGAACTATTGTTTTGCGAGTAGCAGTTATATAAGGGATGTATGTTTATATATATATGATTGAAATACGTGTATGAATTTGACTGACTATAATAGGTATAAATGTATAACGTACGTGAATATATATACGTGTTGGTAGTATTAATGTTTGACTACCTAGTGCATATATAAGCACTTGTAATGACTATACCTGGTGGAATTATTATATGACTTGATTGGGGTAGTTACTAGAGTGACTAGCTACATTAGAAAGTCCGAGGACGGACTTTATTCTAAGGTGGGGAGGATGTAACGACCACTTTTCGTTGTACGTTGTTCGTGCACGTGCCTTTGACCGTGCACGTGGTTGTTTTAGACTTTGTTTGTTTGTGAACACTTTCGTGTGATATGCCATTGTGAACGTCTCTGAGAGTATTAAATAGTGGCACTATCTTGGAACGACACTTCTCGAGTCGTTTTTCCACAATTTAATCTTACTCGATGAGACGTGACGATTCTCACTCTTGACGGGAGACATTTCTATTTTTAGTCTCGCCGTCCGACGTCAAAATTGAGATCCGTCTTCTTAGTTAGCTCACATTCGTCACCACGATCACCACGATATTTATTTTATAATTTTTGGAGTTTATTTGACCACTTTTATATTTTTAACAAGGTTTATAATATTTTTAATAATTAATTTATAAATTTTTTTCAGCCAAATAAAATTTATTTGAGTTTTAAACGTTTTAAAGAATTTTTGAGCCAATTTCCAGCTCATTTGGACCAAGTCAAATCCTTGGGTGAGTTGGAGAAGTTGAATTTCAAATTTTAAATTATTTTAAACTTCTAATCTTATTAGATTTAGCCCTAGACCAAGTCAACCCATCTACACTATATAAGCAACCCCTAGGAAGACCTATTTTCGCAAGAAATTTGCCCTAGCCTCTTCCAAAACCCAAATTGGACGTTGCGACGATTCGTCGCAACGTTGTGACGTTCAGCCCCCGCACTGACCGAGAAAACCAACCAAAATCGCCCGCTCCGACCGCTAGCCGCCCCCGCATCCATCGTCGCTCGCATCGCAGCGCATCGCCCGCTCCGTTCCCTCGGTCTGACCGAGGGCTTGGCTCGCATCCGCTCGCATCCGCTCCGCACAGCGCTCCGCATCGACCCCCTCCTTGTCGCCCCGCTCCGCACAGCGCCTGACCGACCCGCATCTCCGCACCGACCGACGATTGCAACGCTGCAACGTTGCAATGTCGCAGCCCTCGCATCCAAGCGCACGACCGACCCTCCCTACCGATCTGACCGAAGGAGGCCCCCGCACCCGCGCTGCTGCACACCCCCAAGCGCCGCACAGCCCCGTTCCCCCGCAGCGACCAAAGGATCTCCCCGCACCGAGGCTGTACGACCGAGAGTCATTCGTCGCAACCCTGCATTCCTCGCACCACTTGCCTCCGTGGGCCCCCCAAGTTCTCCAAAGGTATTGTGGGTCCCCCAAAGGTCCCTAGGACTACAGTGGGCCCCACCTAGGTGCGTTCTCTTCGACGATTTGCCGCGTACCACTTCGTCACACGTCGTAGCCCATCATCGCACGTGCTAGCTTTGGAATCTGGAATCGTCGTCCCGGTTGATTGCTCTGAAATTTCCAGCGAGGAATCTAATTGGAATCTGGACTTGGAGCGCGATCTTTTATTCCAACCCCCGGCGTCGCTACCCGACGCCGGTGTAGCTTTCGCGTCGTGTTGAGGTAACGCTTTGCACCCCTAGGACCCCCAACCCAATGCATGCTAATCAAGACTAAAATCAGTATTTTTAAAGTATTTTAAATGTTTTAGAATTCACTAATCAAGATTAATAAAACGAATGTAGGCCGGTGGACTTGTGCACGTAGGATTATTGTGTTTTGGACTCGTTGGACGGTGTTGCTCAGACGCGATACTTGCAGGCAAGTGAAACTTTCCAACTCTTATGTAGGGCCATGTTTTTAGGCCACTTCCTTGCTTTCAGCGTAAAAGAGACTAGTCAGTGAAATGATAGCTGGCTAGACGCCTACTTGATCTAGTTTGACAACGAAACTAGATCCGTCACCTAAATGATCTAGCTTGACAACGAAGCTAGATCCAACTCTTTAAACTTGTTGCTCATGCATACTAAACTGTCACGTTTACTTTCCTTACCTGTACGTTTTATTACTTGCCATGTCATGCCATCCATGCATTGAATGTCGCATTCGTAGCACACGCTACATACTTGTACTTGCTTGTCCCGGGCTAGGTGCACCCCTACACCATACTTGTTAAAAACACTTCCTGGCTCGTGATCCAGAAGCGAGCATTCCCGTTCGGGGGTAAGGCCCTGGCTCGATACACGTGGAGGGGTAGGGTTGAGCGACCACTCAGCGTAGAAGTGTGCCCGTACAGCCTCTTCAGCTGTAAGGCGTGAACTCTGTGCACGAGGTGCTTACTTTTCTCGTCTTGTACTTGTCTTGTGAATGTCATGCCATGCTCGTACTTTACTTTACTTTACCTTACTTGTTGCACTCATACTTTAACTGCCATGTCATTGCATCATGCTAGAACTGCTAGGTTGCTTTACTTTCAGTTTCCTTGCACAAGTCTTCCAGACTTGCTGACATGTGCCCCTTGCTCTTTTGGGTGTCACATGTTAGACCCTGAGCCAGAGACAGTTGCTGAGTACGTGGCATTCTGCTGACGCTGAGTCTGAGTCCATGATTGCACAGGAGGATTTGGTGGACACCGGAGACCATTCTTTGAGTCCTTGTTGAGCTTTCTTTTGTTTTAGGCCTTTTGTTAGTCAATGGAGCGTGGCACCTATACTTTGTACATTGTACTTTTGTTGACCATGTTTGGGCCTTTAAACTCTTTTATTTTAGCCTGGTGGCTTTTTCTGCGATGTTGAGATTTGTTAATATGGATATTCTGAGATGTTTCCTTTGTCTCTTTTTGTTATTATTATCTTTGTTTCGTTTCGCGTTGTAAGGACCTGCAGTTTAAAAGTGATTGACGCTTATCGGACTTGCAGCTTTGTAGCTTCAAGTCTGAGCGGACCTTCTCACGCTTCGCCTCCACGTTTTTGGGAAGCGGGGCGTGACATGTTTTGTTGGTGGCCCATGCAAGTCCAGTCTTGCAATTGCGAGTTAAAGAAACAACGATAATAACGGAATGTCCATTAAATAAATTACACCATCCGAGTCATAAGCCCTGAGTCTAGTCGTTTTCCTATGTCACTAGGAGTAAGAAGACTAAGCTAGACGTCTGTGCTTGCTAGCTAGAGGCCCCTGATTGTCAGTTAGACTCCCTGTCAGCAATTGAGTTAGTCGTCGTAGGAGTTACCTTAGTGGTCCTTGTCTACCTCTGACCATATTAGACTCCTAGAATTTCCTTTAGCCGTTCGCTTGAGTTCATCGATTTCGGACCAAGCTGAACGCATTTCTTTACCGTCTAACCTTTAGAAGTCTTAGCGCTTAGATCTTAATCTTTAATTGGTCGACCGTAGGAGTTTCCCCGTAGACTCTTCTGATTCATATCCTAGGCGTAGGTATGTTTTGATCATCCGACCAATTTCCCTTGCCTCGACTCACGAGATCGCCTCATGACGATCGTCGTCAATTTTCGAACCTCTCCATTACAAACCTTGAATCTTCTGAAAGTATTTTTTTCGATTTCCTCTTTTCCTAAAAGTTTAACTTCGTTCAAAATTTTAATATACTTCATACTCCTTCATTGATTTAAAATTTTAAAACGTTTGTCGGAACTTTTGAATACTAGTTTATAGTATTTTCCCAGCCTATGTTTTTCGTACTTATGTAAATGTGTCGTCCTTTCATATATTAATTTTATTCTGAACCATACTTTTGCCTTGCCCAATTCGATTTATAATTTTCCTTCTTATTTGTGTTATACGAATGATACGTCGTGTTTACTTTAATATACTTTCAAGACACATGGAATTTCATCTTTCAGCAAGTTGGTCTTGCTCATCGTTTTCCCTGCTTCAGATTTTTGAAATTATTATTTCATAACCACTTCCTGATTTGGACCCTCCATGATTTGATTTTAAAGCTTTGCTATCGATTTCGATGATTCTACTACTAAGTTAATATTATTTTTCCGTGCACCATACATACTTTCAATTATTTTTATATCCGTACCAGACTTGTTGTGCTCGTATATTAAGAACCTTGTGTAAATCGGTTTTTCATTTTTGGCAAACCCTGGTTCTCTAAAAGTAGTTTCAAAATTGATTATTTTAAATTTTCCATAGCCTAAAATTTTTGAAAGCATTTAACCTGAGTTTAAATTCTTCCGTTGCTTGATTCCATTCTTTGACTTTCAAAAACTTTTGACAACATTATATTAAATTACTGACGGATAGAATTTTCTAAACCATGTCCTTAGTATTCGTGTAAATTATTTTACTTCCTTTTAAAAATTTTAACCAATAGATCATTTTCTATTACTTTGAATATTCGACTCAGACTTATTTTGAACAACTCGTTTTATCGATCTCCAAATATTTCTTTTCAGACTGGGATTTAAACTTTTGAAGAACGACAGTTTTTAAAATCCACGTATTTTAGCTTATGCTATTCACCCTAGTTTCTTTTCTGTATCCTATTTAAGCATCACTACATCTCCCTTTCCTCTACCTAAACATTCACCAGTGAATCAATGTTCCACCTAACCAAGCTGTCCCCTTGTATTCGTCCTATCTGAACTCGTGCTTATCGATCCTTCCCTCATCACGCTTTCGACCTCGACCTCCCTATATTGCTAGGCTTTACTGCTCGTCAATGTCTGTGTCAACTCTAAGTTGTTAGTAGGCCCTTGGACCTTGTGAGGTAGTCGTTGTGCATGTACCTGAGTTACATGCGTGAGCTTGAATGAGAATACCCCCCATAGTATGTTGATGTTTGCCTATTGTGTGATATATATACTCGAAGTTATTCGTGATATTATGAAGTTATTTATGTGTTAGTAGTCATAGATTTTAGTGTGGATAGCTATACTATACTAGGGATGCCTGTGTATATAAAAGTTAGCGTTGAAATATCTAAGTTGTGTATGTAGTAAGAGATACTTGTAATGGTTGAAATAAAATGATTGGTAAAGCTATGTGTATGCTAGGTGTGATATAATAACTGTATGTATAGTTAAGGGAGTAGGCCTACTATATGACCTATACACTAGTACGTATGAGTATGTGCTCGTAGGTAGATATGTATTGTGCTTAGACGTAAGTAGTTATGTTTCGTTGCATGAGTATATAGGTGTTATGAATATGATAGTAGAATTATAGATTTGATTGGTATTGCTTGCTTTTGCGGGATGTTGCATGCGTGCATACCGTGAGGTATACACGACTTTTGCACGTCTTAATTATGTATGCGTGGAAGTGTTAGTATACTAATTATAGGTAGTAGGCTATGGTGTGAATATATATATGTTACATGTGTGTGACTATACGATGAATGCGTGTGCATGTAGTAGGGAGTGTATTATAATTATATGTGTGATGATGTCTGTATTAATATTATTATGGTATATAGAGTGATTAAACTATGTGAGTATTACCTGACTAAATATTAAGGGTGATTGACTTATGGAATGTATATGGTTGTATTGGTAGACCTATATATATATATTGGAGTGGTATGGGTATAGGTATAAATGCAGTGTTACGTTTGTAGAATAATCTGATAAGTGTATTGAGTCTCACTCAAGCTTGAGTGGGTATACTCTAAGTATATTGAATGTATGTTTGTAGTTTGAATATAGCAATGTTTGATGTACGTATAGTGATAGTATTGTTTGTGCCTGGTTGTGTTACGCACATGATTGTGGGTCGCTAAACCAGTATATAGTTATAGGTGTTGGTCATGTGTTATAGTTAATTATTAAGGACTTGTCGTGTGAACATATGTGTGCTAGCTAAACTAGATGAGTAGTTGTGCTAAGTATATAGTGGTGTGATTGGTATGAATGAAATGTTAGCGTGTATGGGTGTGCACCATGCACGAGTAAGTATGTGCTTAGTTATAGGTATTGATGACTACGATATATGTGGCGTGTCATAAATACAGTTATAGGACCGTACGTAATTTGAATGTATGATGAAATATTTGAATGCACTTGAATGACTATATATATTATGAAGCTATAGTAGAGGTGAATATATATATTAATTATAGTGAAGCTTGATTTAAAATGGTATGGTGTGACTACATGTGTTGATGTGTTTGGTGTTGGATGAATATTATAGGGTAGCATACCCTTGATGTTTGTGCATAGGTAGCTATCTATATGTAGATCAATGATTGTATTTGCTAAGTGTGAGACTATCCTTATGTGAGTACCTGAACTATTGTTTTGCGAGTAGCAGTTATATAAGGGATGTATGTTTATATATATATGATTGAAATACGTGTATGAATTTGACTGACTATAATAGGTATAAATGTATAACGTACGTGAATATATATACGTGTTGGTAGTATTAATGTTTGACTACCTAGTGCATATATAAGAACTTGTAATGACTATACCTGGTGGAATTATTATATGACTTGATTGGGGTAGTTACTAGAGTGACTAGCTACATTAGAAAGTCCGAGGACGGACTTCATTCTAAGGTGGGGAGGATGTAACGACCACTTTTCGTTGTACGTTGTTCGTGCACGTGCCTTTGACCGTGCACGTGGTTGTTTTAGACTTTGTTTGTTTGTGAACACTTTCGTGTGATATGCCATTGTGAACGTCTCTTAGAGTATTAAATAGTGGCACTATCTTGGAATGACACTTCTCGAGTCGTTTTTCCACAATTTAATCTTACTCGATGAGACGTGACGATTCTCACTCTTGACGGGAGACGTTTCTATTTTTAGTCTCGTTGTCCGACGTCAAAATTGAGATCCGTCTTCTTAGTTAGCTCACATTCATCACCACGATCACCACGATATTTATTTTATAATTGTTGGAGTTTATTTGACCACTTTTATATTTTTAACAAGGTTTATAATATTTTTAATAATTAATTTATAAATTATTTTCGGCCAAATAAAATTTATTTGAGTTTTAAATGTTTTAAAGAATTTTTGAGCCAATTTCCAGCTCATTTGGACCAAGTCAAATCCTTGGATGAGTTGGAGAAGTTGAATTTCAAATTTTAAATTATTTTAAACTTCTAATCTTATTAGATTTAGCCCTAGACCAAGTCAACCCATCTACACTATATAAGTAACCCCTAGGAAGACCTATTTTCTCAAGAAATTAGCCCTAGCCTCTTCTAAAACCCAAATTGGACGTTGCGACGATTCGTCGCAACGTTGCGACGTTCAGCCCCCGCACTGACCGAGAAAACCAACCAAAATCGCCCGCTCCGACCGCTAGCCGCCCCCGCATCCATCGTCACTCGCATCGCAGTGCATCGCCCGCTCCGTTCCCTCGGTCTGACTGAGGGCTTGGCTCGCATCCGCTCGCATCCGCTCCGCACAGCGCTCCGCATCGACCCCCGCCTTGTCGCCCCGCTCCGCACAGCGCCTGACCGACCCGCATCTCCGCACCGACCGACGATTGCAATGCTGCAACGTTGCAACGTCGCAGCCCTCGCATCCAAGCGCACGACCGACCCTCCCTACCGATCTGACCGAAGGAGGCCCCCGCACCCGCGCTGCTGCACACCCCCAAGCGCCGCACAGCCCCGTTCCCCCGCAGCGACCGAAGGATCTCCCCGCACCGAGGCTGTACGACCGAGAGTCATTCGTCGCAACCCCGCATCCGTCGCACCACTTGCCTCCGTGGGCCCCCCAAGTTCTCCAGAGGTATTGTGGGTCCCCCAAAGGTCCCTAGGACTACTATGGGCCCCACCTAGGTGCGTTCTCTTCGACGATTTGCCGTGTACGACTTCGTCGCACGTCGTAGCCCGTCATCGCACGTGCCAGCTTTGGAATCTGGAATCGTCGTCCCGGTTGATTGCTCTGAAATTTCCAGCGAGTAATCTAATTGGAATCTGGACTTGGAGCGCGTTCTTTTATTCCAACCCCCGACGTCGCTACCCGACGCCGGTGTAGCTTTCGCGTCGTGTTGAGGTAACGCTTTGCACCCCTAGGACCCCCAACCCAATGCATGCTAATCAAGACTAAAATCAGTATTTTTAAAGTATTTTAAATGTTTTAGAATTCACTAATCAAGATTAATAAAACGAATGTAGGCCGGTGGACTTGTGCACGTAGGATTATTGTGTTTTGGACTCGTTGGACGGTGTTGCTCAGACGCGATACTTGCAGGCAAGTGAAACTTGCCAACTCTTATGTAGGGCCATGTTTTTAGGCCACTTCCTTGCTTTCAGCGTAAAAGAGACTAGTCAGTGAAATGATAGCTGGCTAGACGCCTACTTGATCTAGTTTGACAACGAAACTAGATCCGTCACCTAAATGATCTAGCTTGACAACGAAGCTAGATCCAACTCTTTAAACTTGTTGCTCATGCATACTAAACTGTCACGTTTACTTTCCTTACCTGTACGTTTTATTACTTGCCATGTCATGCCATCCATGCATTGAATGTCGCATTCGTAGCACACGCTACATACGTGTACTTGCTTGTCCCGGGCTAGGTGCACCCCTACGCCATACTTGTTAAAAACACTTCCTGGCTCGTGATCCAGAAGCGAGCATTCCCGTTCGGGGGTAAGGCCCTGGCTCGATACACGTGGAGGGGTAGGGTTGAGCGACCACTCAGCGTAGAAGTGTGCCCGTACAGCCTCTTCAGCTGTAAGGCGTGAACTCTGTGCACGAGGTGCTTACTTTTCTCGTCTTGTACTTGTCTTGTGAATGTTATGCCATGCTCGTACTTTAATTTACTTTACCTTACTTGTTGCACTCATACTTTAACTGCCATGTCATTGCATCATGCTAGAACTGCTAGGTTGCTTTACTTTCAGTTTCCTTGCACAAGTCTTCCAGACTTGCTGACATGTGCCCCTTGCTCTTTTGGGTGTCACATGTTAGACCCTGAGCCAGAGACAGTTGCTGAGTACGTGGCGTTCTGCTGACGCTGAGTCTGAGTCCATGATTGCATAGGAGGATTTGGTGGACACCGGAGACCATTCTTTGAGTCCTTGTTGAGCTTTCTTTTGTTTTAGGCCTTTTGTTAGTCAATGGTGCGTGGCACCTATACTTTGTACATTGTACTTTTGTTGGCCATGTTTGGGCCTTTAAACTCTTTTATTTTAGCCTGGTGGCTTTTTCTGCGATGTTGAGATTTGTTAATATGGATATTCTGAGATGTTTCCTTTGTCTCTTTTCGTTATTATTATCTTTGTTTCGTTTCGCGTTGCAAGGACCTGCAGTTTAAAAGTGATTGACGCTTATCGGACTTGCAGCTTTGTAGCTTCAAGTCTGAGCGGACCTTCTCACGCTTCGCCTCCACGTTTTTGGGAAGCGGGGCGTGACAGTAAAGTATCCCATAATCTAGTGAATTATTGAGATAATGAAAAATTCGTTTAACCGCAATCAAGTGTGACTCCTTAGGTCTAGCTTGATATCTAGCACACAAGTATACAGAAAACATGATATCGGGCCTACTAGTAGTTAAATAGAGTAAGCTACCGATCATACCTCGATATAGACAAACGTCTACATCTTTTTGTTCTCATCCTTGTGTAGATGGGTTGTCGTACTCATGGGAGTCCTTTTGCTTGAAGACGATTCCATCCCGAATCGCTTGATAAGCTCCACTGTGTACTTAGTTTGATGTATGAAAGTCCCTTCCTTCATTTGTCGAATTTGCAATCCAAGGAAATAGTTGAGCTCACCCATGTGGCTCATCTCGAATTCATCCTTCATGAACTTAGAAAATTCTTGACAAAGATTAAAGTTAGTAGAACCAAATATTATATCGTCTACATAAACTTGAACCAAAAATATGTCATTTTCATAATCCTTAATGAAAAGTTTTGAATCAACTTCACCCATTTTAAAACCTAAATCCAAAAGAAAGGTCTTGAGTCGATCATACCAAGCTCTAGGAGCTTGTCTCAACCTATACAATGCTTTCTTAAGTTAGAAAACATGGTTTGGAAATTTTTCATGAATGAAACCGGGAGGTTGAGAAACATACACTTCTTCATTGACAATACCATTTTAAAATGCACTTTTAACATCCATTTGAAATAATTTGAAATTCTTATGAGATGCAAAAGATAAAAGCATTATGATAGTTTCTAATCTAGCTACGGGGGCAAAGGATTATTCGAAATCGATACCTTCCTCTTGCCGGTAGCCTTGAGCTACTAACCTTGCTTTGTTTCTTGTGATGACCTTGTTCTCATCGATCTTATTCTTGAAGATCCACTTCGTCCCAATAACTTGATGACCACTTGGAAGAGGAACGAGCTCCCAAACTTCATTTCTCTCAAATTGCATTAGTTCTTCTTCCATTGTCACTATCCAAGAGCTATCCTCACATGCTTCTTGGATGTTCTTTGGCTCAATGGTAGAGACAAATGCGCAATGAGAGAATTCTTCAATTCTAGCTCTCGTTCGAACACCCACACCAATATCTCCAATAATTTTGTCATGTGCATGGTTGCGAACGGTTGGGTAAGCTTTGGGTATTCCTGCATCACTTGGAACATCTTCAACAATCTCATTAGTAGTGTTAGTCTCAATAATTGAATCATTAATCTTGACATTACTAAGGGAATCACATATAGCATCTACACTATCATCATCAACATGAGAAAAATCAAAATCTTGATACGTGTAGTGATTCCTCGATCGTTGAAGAGGTTTTGTTGTATATCCGGTAGGATTTGCTACGTGTGGAATATCCAAAAAAAATTCATTCATCGGATCTTGGCTAAAATTTATCTAAGTTACCAAAGGTGTTCTTGATAAAAAATTTTGAATTAAAAACTCGAAAATATTTAACTTGAGCCTTTTTATCATAAAATAACTCAAAACATGTTTTGTTCGTTCGGGGTCTCACTAGCATCCTATTGAGCACATAACATGCCGTGTGCACCGCTTCTGCCTAACATTGCAGTCCAAGATGACTATTATAGATCATAGTACGAGCACACTCAATAAGAGTCCTATTCTTTCTCTCTACAACAGCATTTTATGGTGGTGTCCGAGGAAAAAAAGTTGTGAGTTATCACGGTGTTATCACAAAACTTTGTAAAAGATTCATTCTCAAATTCTCCTCCATAATCACTACGAATAGTGATAATGGTGGATCCTAAGAAATTTTGAATCTTCTTTGCAAATATGGTAAACTCTTCAAAGGCTTCATTTTTATTAGTTAAGAATGAAACCCAAGTAAATCTAGAGAAATCGTCAACGACAACTAATCCATAATGAGCATTCCTAAAGAAGCAGTTCTAGTTGGCCCAAACAAATCTAGATGAAGTAGTTCTAGGGGCCTCTTAGAAGTAATGCCTTATTTAAGCTTAAAAGATGATTTACTAAGTTTAACTCTTTGACATGAATCACAAAAGTTTTTCTTACTAAAGCAATTTTTGGAAAACCTTTGATTAGATCATGCTTAGCTAACTTATATAAGTGCTTGAAATGAACATGACCAAAACGGCGATGCCATAATAGTTGTTCATTTGTATTAGTAACTAAGCAATGTTCTACGGTTTTAGGCAAGTTCAAATAATAAATATTTTTTCGCCTAACGCCGGTAAATAAAACATGTGAATTCGAATCAACAATTTTACACATACCCTCTCCAAAATTAACCTTGTAACCTTTGTCACAAAGTTGACTAATGGAAATGAGGTTGTGACACAAACCACTAACTAGAAATACATTAGTAATTAAAGGTTTGGACGAGTTTCCGACTATACATACTCCAATGATGGTTCCCTTTTGGTTACCTCCAAAAGTGATTGTTGCACCATTCTTGATGCTAATCACTTTGAAGAGCAATGAGGGATCTCCCATCATGTGTTTGGAGCAACCACTGTCGAGAATCCATCCTTTCCATTTTAGAGCTAATTTGACCTTTATTACTCTCTTTCTTTCTCTTGGGTACCTACATAGTATACCATAAGCTCATGGTACACAATTTTTGTTGGGTCCAATGGGATTAGCCCTTTGGAAGCCAAGTCCAAGTGGACTTCTTCTTTCCAACATAATTACCACTATTGATAACATCATGAAAATAGGAATCAACATAGGCATTCCTATCATTTAAGCTAGTGTTCTTAGGACCCCAAATGGTGTATATTTTGTTGAGTATTGACTCCCCGGATTTGGTTTTGGATGATGAACAAACATAAATATATCGTGAACTAACTCTTTACGAGCGCAGTTATGGAGATCGTCGCCAAACTTCTATGAACATCATAAGTGACATCTCAAGACTTCTCAAAGCACGTGATCGTGAGCATAAAGCTTCGTTGAAGCTTATGGACCATTATTGAAGTCATGAAGATTCGATTAAAGCTTTTGAAGACGGTTCGTCATAGTTTATTTAATGTCTTCTAGCTTCATTTTCGTAGAATGTTAAGCCTTGAGTAGGTCTTACGTTTTAATCTTCATAATGCTTATATCTTAGAGCTAGGATCTTAGTAGAAGTCCATACAAACTTTCCCGAAGCTTCGCGCTTCGATTCGCGACTTCTTGTGCATATTAGTTGGTTCAAGAAGAAGAACCAACCGACTAGATGGTGATCTAGTCGGTCGGCAAAGCTTCTTGGACCGACTAGTTTGCCTTCTCAATTCATAGCTCTTTACTGTTTACAGTTAGTCGGTCAATGTTGAATCATCGACCAACTAGTTGGTGAACTAATCGGTCAGTGATCCTTCTTAGACCGACTAGTTGAGCTTCTACTGTACATGCCGAGTTACTGTTTATCGTTAGTCGGTCAAAGAACGTTTGTCAACCGACTAGTTGATGAACTAGTCAGTTAACATTTGTTCTTGCACCGACTAAATCAATTTGTACTCAGACTATTTGTTTTATCTATTAGTCGGTCTGAGTTCACTCACCGACCGACTAGTTGTTAAACTAGTCGGTCGGCAAGTCTTCTTGGACCGACTAGTTCTGTAAGTCTGAACTTCGATATATTCACTGGTCATCTCTTAGTCGGTTCATGCTGTTTGACCGACCGACTAGTTGATGAACTAGTCGGTCAGTGGTTGTTCTTTGACCGACTAGTTTGCTTTAGAATAGAGCTGTTGGAGCTTTAATTGAAACGTTTTTCTCTCTCTTTTTCCTCTAACCTATAAATACTTGGAGTGCTGCATTCATTGCACTCAAGGCTGATATTAAGAGAAGTTTAGAGATCAAAAGAGAAGCATTCAATCTCATTCAAAGCTCATTCATTTCCAATCTTGAATCTCTCCTCACTCTTATTTCAAAAGAGAGATTTATTGATTGTGAGCCTTCCAAGCCAAGTGCTTGATTCTAGGTCACCAACATCCACCTAGGACTCCATTGCTGGTCATCTACTTGGAGCTAGGGTTTGGTGCCTCTTCATCTTCCCCAAAATCCGTTTTGCCCTAAATCGTAAGTTTACTCAAGGCATATGATTTTGTCGGTAAGAATTTCTATTTCAATTTACTTTGATATTACAAGTGTTTTACTCTCGGTTGTGAGAGTTGGTTTGTGATCCCGGTTTGTGGGACTCATAATTTTCATTTTTGTATGATTTGACTTGTGAAGGTTTTTCACAAGTATTTCATAGTGGAAATCTTGAGTTAGGGTTTCTAACTCAAGTATCCGGAGGGGATCCGGGTGGTTGGGACGTAGGATCACCGGGAACAAGTCGGGAAGACTTGGGTGGATCCGAACCCGTTATATTGCTTGTTTGCGATTGCATTTGCGTGTTGTCATACATTTACATTTCCGCATTTCCGCATTGTTTGGTAGAGTTTGCAAGATAATTAGGAATTATCTTCTTAATTATTTTAAAGTACTATTCACCCCCCCTCTAGTACTTGTGCAGTAGCTTAACATGGCATTACATTTGGTATCAGAGCCAAGTCTATAGCTATGTCTACCAATGACAACAAGACCGTTCGTCCACCTCAAGATTATAGCACCTTCAAGAACCGTGAAGGAGCGTCTTCGGTGATGGAAGGACACTCCTCGACGAGGCCTCCTTTCTTCAACGGTACCAACTACGGGTACTGGAAATGCCGGATGGAAACTTTCCTCCGGAGTGCTTCACTATGGAGGGCCACGATGAAGGAGTATGTCGAGCCCGCCGAAGAAGATTTCGAGAAGTGGACTCCCACGGAGGTCGCCGCGGAGGTAACTAATGCCAAGGCAATGAACGCCTTACAATGTGCCTTGGAGCCCGAGGACTTCAACAAGATATGCACATGTAAGAGTGCATATCAAATATGGAACTCCCTCCTCATCTTGCATGAAGGAACGAGTAGGGTAAGAGACTCTAAACTCGTTGTAGTTAATAAAGATTACGAGTTATTTCATATGCTACAGGGTGAGAAGATGAAGGAGTACTATGCTCGCTTTGTCGACATCACAAACGAGTTGGAAGCTCTCGGTAAGACCTACACCCAAAATGAGAAAGTCTCGAAGATCATCGATGGACTTCCTTCTTGTTGGGAGAAACGTACCTTCGCCATCGAGGAAGGTAATGATATGAAAACTTATACTGTTGTTCAACTAATGGGTACCTTAATGTCTTATGAGGTACGCAAGGATAGCAAGCTTAAGTTGCATGACAAGATGAAGTCCTACTTGAATCAAGACGAGCCAAAGAAAAAGGCTATTACTTTCAAGGCCGCTCCATCCACATCCACATCTACTGATGACGAAGACTCGGAAGACGAGTTGGACTTGGAGTCTATGGCCCTCATGGCAAAGAAGTTTAACCGGTTCTTCTGGAAAGGTAATTACAAGAACAAATCCAAGTTTAGTTCTTCTAACGCCTCCCCTCCTTTGTGTTTCAAATGCAACAAGCCAAGACACATGAAAGTGGAGTGTCCTCAAAATAAGCAAAAGGAGAAGTGGAAGGCGCCGAAGTTCGACAAGTAGAAGAAGTACAAGAAAGGGTACAAAAAGGGACTTGTCGGGACAACCTTCACCGACTCCGAGGATTCCTCAAGCGGACAGTCAGACGATGAGCAAGTGGAGCAAGCACACATGTGCTTCATGGCTAGAGAGGAGCATGATCAAGGATCTTCCTCTTCCGATGATAGCGACAATGAAGGCGATGAGGTAACAATGGATGACCTTAGACATGCTAATGAGCAAATATGGTCTAAATACACTAAATTAGTAAATAGATATACTAAGGTAAAAGATGATTTAGCTAGCATCCAAACCTCGCCTAAAACTATCATCACCAACAACGACACCGTTGTTGAAGAGTTGAAAAATGAGATTGTAAATCTCAAGTCTCAACTTGAACATGTTAGCATTGAGGATCCGGAGGAACACAAGATAGCGGATTTGACTTCTCAAAAATCGACTTTGAGTATTGAGAATGAAAATCTCAAATCTCGTGTTTATGTGCTCACATCGCAAGTAACCACTTTGGATACTTCTATGCGTTCTCTCACCGAGAAATATGAGTGCACATTAGGCCGAATTAACAAATTCAATAAGGGTAAGGACCATTTGGATAAAATCCTAAATGACTTACTCCCGGGCAATCACCACATTGGCTTGGGGTATACGATGGGAAATTCATCCAAAGCGGCCACTACCTTTGTTAGGCCAACTTCCGATGCCTCAACGAGTGGTAGCAAACACTCTATTGGTAGTTCATCTACCAATGGTGCTTCCACCTCGTACACACCTTCTTTTGGAAAGAAACCCACTCTGGGTGGACCTCCAAAGAAGGGTCATGCTTACATGTACACAAATACCATGCCACGTAGGAACGCACATCCTACTCCACATGCTCACACATATGATGATTTCTATGCACCATATCCACTGGCACGTGCACACCATGTGAGACACCCTCACGCATGTGTTCCTCCACATGCATATGTTCACCCACATCATCATATGAACCATTCTCATAATGGACCATTTCATCATGTTCCTTATGCCTATCCACGTCATGCATTATGTAGAAATCAACAACGCATGCATGCCCCCAATAGGATTAGGGCTCCTAAAATCTTCACTATTTGGAGCCCAAAGGACACAAGCATTAATGAAAAACAAGTTTACATGAATGCTTATTTTATGAATGTCGTGCATAGTGATAATTCTGTGGGGAAGTCTAAGTCCAATTGGACTTGGCTTCCAAAGGTCTAATCTTTTGGACCCAATGACCTTGGGTACCATGATACGATATTGTCTATCTTTAGGTACTCAAGAAAAAGAAACGGAGCAACAAATTTAAATTTAGCTCCAAAAGGAATTGGATACTCGATAGCGGGTGTTCAAAACACATGACGGGTGACGCTCAATTGCTCTCCGGAGTGGTGCCCATTGCAAATGGAAACCAGGTAGTCTTTGGAGGCAACGAGAGCGGAACCATCATAGGTGTTGGTAAAGTGGGTAATCCGTCTAAAACTCTAATAAGTGATGTTTACCTTGTTAAAGGATTAAACCACAATCTCATTTCAATAAGCCAACTTTGTGACAAAGGTTACAAAGTTAGCTTTGCGAAAGGAATGTGCCATATTTTAAGAAAGGATAATGATGAATTATTATTTTCCAGCACATGCCATAAGGATATTTATATTTTAGATCTTCCAAGATCACATGAACAATGTCTCATTGCCAACACAAGTGAACAACACTTATGGCATCGACGTTTTGGTCATGTGAACTTTGGAACACTATTTAAGCTTTCCAAGTTAAATTCTATTAGAGGCTTCCCTAAGCTTGTCTTTCAAAAGAAAAGCTTTTGTGACTCGTGTCAACGAGGCAAGCTTCCAAAATCGTCTTTTAAACCTAAGAAAAGCATTTCATCTAAGCGGCCACTAGAGCTATTACATCTAGATTTATTTGGGCCAACTAGAGTTGCTTCATTAGGAAATGCACATTATGGACTTGTCATCGTTGATGACTTTTCTAGGTTTACTTGGGTATTTTCCTTATGTAATAAAAATGATGCTTTCGAAAACTTCACAATATTTGTCAAGAAAGTAGAAAATTTCATTGGAACCACCATTGTCACTATTCGTAGTGATCATGGAGGGGAATTTGAGAATGAGTCTTTTGAGAACTTTTGTGATGAAGTTGGTATTACACACACCTTTTCATTCCCTCGCGCACCTCCTGAAAATGGTGTTGTTGAGAGAAAGAATATGACGCTAGTGGAGTGTGCTCGCACTATGCTTGATGATAGCCAACTTGGCCATCAATTTTGGGCGGAAGTGGTACATACCGCTTGCTATGTGTTTAATAGAATACTTTTGAGGCCCGGCACCAAACAAACTTGTTATGAATTGTTGTTTGGTAGATTGCCTCAAGTTAAACATTTTCGAGTTTTTGGTTCAAAATGTTTTATTAAAAACACGTATGGTAGTTTGGACAAATTCGATCCAAGATCCGATGAGGGGATATTTGTTGGATATTCCTCCTGTAACAAAGCCTACCGGATATACAACAAACGAACCTCAACGATCGAGGAATCACTTCATGTCTCATTTAATGAAGGTTTTGTCCCGACTAGAATTACCAATGATGTTGACTCCATGGATGTTTTATGTGATTCTATTGGTAATTCAAATTCTATTGCTTCTAATGATACTAACCCGACTAATGAATCTTTTGAGAATGTTCCTAGTGATCAGGGAATTCCCAAACGGCTTCATACGGTCCGTGACCATCCTCATGAGGAAGTCATTGGCAATATTCATGATAGTGTCAAGACGAGATCGCAAGTGAACCACTTTGCTCATTATGCCTTTGCCTCCTCGATTGAGCCAAAGAATATTAATGAAGCGTGCGAAGATAGCGCTTGGATCCTTGCCATGGAAGAGGAACTCATTCAATTCGAGAGGAATGAGGTTTGTGAGCTTGTTCCATTGCCTTCGAAGAACCACACCGTCATAGGGACAAAGTGGATCTTCAAGAACAAGACCGACAAAAACCAAAACGTCGTCCGGAACAAAGCTCGGTTAGTAGCTCAAGGCTACCGGCAAGAGGAATGTATCGATTTCAAAGAATCCTTTGCTCCGGTAGCTAGATTAGAATCTATTAGATTATTCTTATCTTTTGCATGCCATAAAGATTTTAAATTATTTCAAATGGATGTTAAAAGTGCGTTTTTAAATGGAGATGTTGTTGAGGAAGTTTATGTTTCTCAACCTCCGGGTTTTATAAATGAAAATTTTCCAAATCACGTTTTCAAACTTAAGAAATCACTTTACGGTTTGAGACAAGCTCCTCGAGCTTGGTATGACCGTTTAAAGAATTTTCTTTTGGATTTGGGTTTTAAAATGGGAGAAGTTGATTCTACATTATTTGTTAAGTATTCGAATAATGATATAATTTTAGTTCAAATTTATGTTGATGATATCATTTTCGGTGCTACTAACTTCACTCTTTGCGAAGAGTTTTCTAATGTGATGAAGGATCAATTTGAGATGAGCCACACGGGTGAGCTCAAATATTTCTTAGGTCTCCAAATTCGCCAAATGAACGATGCAATCTTCATCCACCAAACGAAGTACACGGTGGAGTTGCTAAAGAGATTTGGAATGGAGAATGCCTCCGGGAAGAAGACTCCAATGAGCACGACTACACATCTTGATAAAGATGCGGGCGGTAAAGATGTAGACATTCGTCTATATCGAGGTATGATAGGTAGTTTACTTTATCTTACCGCAAGTAGGGCCGATATTATGTTTGCCGTATGTGTATGTGCTCGTTATCAGTCTCAACCTAAGGAATCTCACTTAGTAGCGGTAAAACGTATTTTCCGTTATTTAAGTTACACACTTGATTTTAGATTACTTTATCCAAAATCTAGCACGTATGAGTTAATCTCATATAGTGATGCAGATTATGCGGGATGCTAATCCGACAGGAAAAGTACTAGTGGCACTTGCCATTTTATAGGAAATTCTCTTGTCTCTTGGTTTTCCAAGAAGCGGAATTCCGTATCACTTTCAACCATCGAGGCGGAATATATTTCCGTCGGTGCCGCGTGTGCTCAAGTTCTTTGGATGAGACACACACTTAAGGACTTTGGTATAAACTGTGATACTTGCCCTATCATGGTGGACAACCAAAGTGCAATTTGTCTCTCTAAGAATCCGGTACACCATTCCCGTTCTAAACACATAGATGTTCGACACCATTTCTTAGATGATCATGTTGCTAAAAAGGACATCATATTAGTGTACGTTGAAACCCAGAAGCAAATCGCCGATATTTTCACGAAACCCCTAAAGGAAGACTCCTTTGTGCGGTTACATCGAGAATTGGGGATTATGGGTGAATCCGAGATTTAGGATTCATATGTTCAATAATTGTAACGGCATGTTTCCATCGTACTTTCTTTGTGCACGTGCTCTTGATCGTGCACGTGTTTATTTTAGACTTTATTTGTTTCTGAACATTTTTGTGTGATATGTCGTTGTGATAGTCTCTGAGAGTATTAGATTGTGGAGATATTTTGGAACGACATTTCTCGAGTCTTCCTTCCACGATTCTATCTTATTTGATGTGACGTCACGACTTTTTCGTTTTGACGTGAGACGTTTCTATTTTTAGTTTCGTCCCTCGACGTCGATATTTAGATCTGTCTTCTTCGTTCTCTTTCTTTCGTCGCCCCGATCACCCCATAATTATTTTACAATTTTTAGGCTTAATTTGACCTATTTTCCATTTTTAAGTTAAGTTTTAAATAATTTTAAAACCTATTTTTATAAGTGTTTAAATTATAATAAAATTCCTATATTATAATAACGCTCTAAATAAGTTTTTGACCAAGTTTCAAAATTTTTGGCCGCACCCAACTTGCGTGAGGGAGAGGGGAGTGAATTTGTTTTATATTAATTATTTTAAAATATTTTTAATTAATTTTCTTAAAACCCTAGACCTAACCCTAACTCTTTTATATTTAAATAAACCCTAGGCTAGGTTATTTTCGCAGCCACACAAACCCTAGCCGTCAAAAACACTTCCCAAAGTTCGTCGCAACGTTGCGACAGCCGCCCCCGTGCACGACCGACGGCCGCCCCCGCATTTCCAGTGCACGACCGGAGCCCGCTCCCGCATCACCCGCTTGCAGCGCATCCGCTGCAAGCCCCCCCCGCAGTCGCCCGCACCGACCGAGGCCATCTCTCGGTCTGACCGAGAGATTTCCCCGCACTGCCGCTTCGTCCGCACCGCTGCACCGTCGCCTGGATCGCCAAGCGCCTGACCGACCCGCCCCGTCGGTCTGACCGAAGGCCCGCTCCGCTCGCCCGCACCGTTGCAACATTGCGACGTTGCAACGCTCGCCCAAGCGCCCGACCGACCCGCCCCAAGCGTCCGACCGAAGGATCTCTCCGCAACCGCCGCTGTGACCGACCCCGCTGCGCTGCTCTCGCCGTGCGCAGTGTCTGACCGAGCCAAGCCCCCGCAGCGGCTAGTGTCCGACCGACGGCAGTTTGTCGCAACTTTGATTCTCCCACACCAACTCCTGTGGTGGGCCCCCCAAGTCCTCCAGAGGTGTTGTGGGTCCCCCATTGACCCCTAGCACTGCTGTGGGCCCCACTTGGGTGTGCTACTTCGCGGATTTGCCGTCTACGACGTTACGACACGTTGTAGGCCTTCGTCGCAAGTTCCAGCTTTTGGGAAATCGTGCGTGGACCAGATTTGACGCTGAGGAGTTCTCCGTTCAGACACGACTTCCATTCTACGCCAAACTCCGGTTAAGGTTAGTTCCCCGAAACTCGTAGAACCCCCCCACAATAGCTGATTGAACCCTAAACTAAAAATCGACAATTTGAACTAAAATTTATTTTCCAGCACCAGTAAAACGTTGTACAAATCTAGAAAATCGACGAATGGACTTTGTTGACTGTGCACATAGGATTAGATCGTCGATTAGGCTGAAACATCGAAAAAGTGACTTTTGACGAATAGGATAGTCTCGATAACCTAGAAACGAACCCTAATAGGATTTGATGAAATTGAGACCTGACACCGTCACCACGGCACTGTTTCAGACGGACTTCCGCAGACGAGACGCTTGGACGAGACGCTTGGACGAGACGCTTCGAGAGGACGACACACTCGCCATCGCAGACAAGTGTATCCCACGTGCACTTTTGGCCGTGCTTAGGCCTTAGTTGGTTAGAACTGATAACTGTGAACAAATAGAACCGGACGTGAAATGATAGCGTCCGGGACGACCCTTGACGGCTCAGACTTGACGACGAAGTCTGAGCCTGACAACAACTTTTGATATCGTAAGGCTATCATGTGTGTGCCTGTATGTGGACACCCTAGAATAACCCTTCCCGTCTTGTCACGTCACGTCCCGTCTTGCACAGCCTGCGGGCAATAGGGCACTCTCCGAGTGATCCCTTGTACTGATTCACAGCCTGCGGGCAATAGGGCACTCTCCAAGCTAGAGAGAGTGATCCCTTGTACTGATACACAGCCTGCGGGCAATAGGGCACTCGCCAAGCTAGAGCGAGTGATCCCTTGTACTATTTGTCTTGTCTTATCTTCCTTGGGGTTTGGGGTTGGGTTGAGCGTGCGCACGGCAAGAGGGTCTGATCCCCCTCAAACCGTAAGGCGTGAACCCTTTCGTGTCTCACTTGTCTTGTCTCGTCTTGTCCCGTCACGTCCTGACTTGTCATGACACCTGTAGGCTAGTCCCGTAGTTGGTAGCACACGCTACGACTACTACTTGTTATGCTTTACTTTCCTGCTACGTTACTTCTTTTGTTACTCAGTTTTAACCCCATCATGCTAATCAACCAGTAAATCGTTGTTTAAATAGTTCGGTACACTTGCAGTAAAGTCTAACCTTTCTTGTAGACTTTACCTGACATACAGTTCCTTTTTTCTCTTGGGTACTGTACGTCGGGTGTCCAGCCAGAGTTCGTGGACGAGGCAGACTTACCGGGGTACGTGAAGCCGAGGACGTCGCCCCAGAGTACGTGCCTGTCGAGGACCAGACCTTGGGGACCTTCCAGTCGTCACTTTTCAGAGGTTACTACTTTTAGTTTGCTCTTTCAATAGTTGTTGCCATGCTTAGGCTTCCTCCTTTTAGACTTTGTACTCGCTGGATATTATTTCTTTATATTAATGAATGCCACTTCCTTTCAGTACTTCCTATTGTTTCGAACCTTATTAAATGCAAGAACCTGAAATTTTAAAATGGTACCCCCTACAGATGCTTATTGGGCCCGAGCCTCACAGCTCCGGCCTAAGCGGGCCTCGTCACGCTTCGCCTCCGTATTTTTGGGCAGCGGGGCGTGACAGGTATTAGTGGTGGCCCATGCAGGTCATGTAAAAGTTCGAAACAATAAAAGTAACGCATTCATTTAATATCCACGTACAAGTCTGAATTAGGTTCCCAGTCTTAAATGGTAGGAAGACTTAGATAGACACCCAGGTTGACAGTCTGACGCCTTGGTTAGGAATTAGTCAACCTCGTCCTAGAAAACCTTAGTAGCTCACTTGACTCTGACCGTGTTAGATTTCCAGAGCCCTTCTTTTTAGTCGTTCGCTTGGGTCCATCGACTTCGGGCCCAGCAGAACTAACCTTGATTTCTCTTATGAACCTTTCCATTAGATCCTGGTTACAGTCTAGCTCATTAGGAAATCTTAGTGCCAAGTTCTCTTGATCTTTAGACGGCCTGATAATTAGAACCCCTGATTTTTAACATCTTCCTGATCACTACACTTTTTGTGTTATCGACCGTAGAGTTCCATCGTAGCTTCAGGAATCATATCTTAAGCGTATTCATAATACGATCATATTCTTGCCCTCGATTCACGTGATCGTTTCATGACACTTACCGATAATTCTTCGAACCCCTCCTTTGCAAATCCTGATTCCTTTAAAAGTGTTTTCGAAATTCATTATTAAGTTCTTCGCTCGGTTTAACTTCTTTCAAAACCCTTTATTTTATATTTAAAACTTCTCGCTTTTCGGTTGGATTAAAGTTCCTTCTTGGGATTTGAAACCTCATTGGTCGTAATTTTCAAGTTACTATCTTGTAATTATTTCTAACCGATATATTCCGTATTTCAGTTTTTTTTAAAACCTTGTTATCAGTTTGATAATACAATATATATATTACTCTTTTTCTGAACTACAAATTTATTTCTAACCACTTACTGTACGTACTTTTAGAATATTTTCTAAACTAAAGAGAACTTTAATTATGTATATATATATATATATATATATATATATATATATATATATATATATCAGTTCTATGTTTATCGTGCTCATATTTCAAAAAAATGATCTTAGATTTCCTACCTTTCGGTTAACTTGAATGCATTCTTTGAATTTCGAAATTTCTCATCAAAAATTTTAATTTACCATCTTATAATGTTTCTAATCTATATCTTTCGAATTTTAGTTTATACATACATATGTATATAAATATATAAAACTTGGTTTCCATTTTGCTAATTTAAAGTATTATCCCTTTTCTCTATACTATTAAATTTATTTTAACCACTTATCGTGCGCGCTTTCAGAATAATATTCTAAGCTGAATAGAATTTCAATTTATTTTTTTATCGGTTCTATGTTCATTATGCTCATACTTTGAAAATCTTGGTATAAACATATTTTCATTTGCAAAATAATCGCTTCTCACCCTACCTTTCTTTCCTTCGTCTCACTCTTTCCCAGAATTGTAATTTACTACATCTGCCCACTTTTCTACATATTTTTTTAATAAGTGTAAAAGTATATGATACCATATTTTACACGTAATTCTTCTTCCATCTATTTAATTATTTTGAGAAATATTTTTGTCCCATCCAACCAACTATCTCCTTATCCCGCCTTATTTGAACTCGTTCCTTCCGATTCATTTCGTTACACTCCTGGCTTCTGTTTTTTTCTTAGGTTGTGTAGACATTAGTCCTTGTAGTTGTCTATGTTATCTACGGTTTAGGAGTAGGCCCTTTGGTAGGAGATGTCGTCGTGGTGCATGAGTATAGGTAGAGTGCGTAGACCTGTATGAGTGTGTGTTCTTTAGGATCCCGATGATTGCCCTTTTTGTGTCTTGAATGTGTACTCAGTGTTAACCATGATATGCTTGAAGTTGTCTGAATGACGGTATTCATACTTATATGAATAGTGTCATAGCAGGCAGTTCCTTAGACTTAGTTTTAGTTTTTAATGAATGGTTTATCTGGGCTGTATGTGACTGTATCAAAACTTTGTTTTCTTTTAAACCAAATCTTTAAAGTTTTGAAACTAGCTCACAAGATCACAAGTCACTTATCCTCCCTCATCCATTACCGCAACACTACACATTTTTCCAAATGTTTTAAAATATTTCTTTGGCCTTAAGTCTCTCTTTCTCTTCTCTTCTTTCTCCCTTAAAGAAATTTTCGTGTTTATGGTTGTTATATTAATTGGGACTAGCTATTATCATTATAGGATTTTGTTTACGGGTAGACTCAGGGAGAGATGAGTTATAGCAATGATTAATTGATCTTGGAACACTAGGGTGTTGGATTAGAATTTCTTCCGAATAAAAAGAGAATGAGCTGTCTAAGACTTATTTATAATGCCGATGGGTGACTGACTCAATGGAGAATTCTGGTCAGATGAAATTTTATGCAGGGAGAACAAAACTTATCAGACTTGAGGCTTAGACGAATGGTAGATAGGAGTAGCTACAGAGTATGGTATGAGTTAGGGTGATCATGAGAATGAGCAGAGCATTTAAAGCATCAAGACTTGATTGATGAGTTGACGTGAGAAGGATTTGAGAATGATACGACGCGTTGAGATAAATGGATGGTTAGGAAGTCGGACTTAATATTGCTTGGGATTAGTTATAGTAGGTATGTTGAGACGTGATCTTGATAGTCCAGATTATTTGGAGGATAAATTTATGGGAAGATATGACAAGAATGTATTGAAGACACGGCGATTGTTGATTTGTGAAGGTATTATAAGATAGACAACGTTTTTGTCTTGGATTGGTGGTTGACTAGGATCTCATTTTTGGAGATTGATTAACATTGGGAAGAGATTGAGAAAATTTAAAAGATGTTTTTGAGCGATGATGTTTAGTGAAGTGGTATGGTATGAGAAGATGATTATTATTCTTTTGTGAGAACTTGGAGTTGGAAATTTGAACAGTAGTGATGGGTTTAGAGTTAAGTATTAGGAGGTGAGTTTAGTCGTGGCATTGTTCTGTGAAAAGATGGGTTATGATGGATTATTTGAGGAACGGTGTTGAAGTTACGTGATTTAGAGATTATTGTGTGGAAGATGGGAGTGATAGGCTTAAGTGCTTATGGATATTATTATTATTATTATTATAAGTGATTCCAAGGGCGGAATCATTTCTAAGGTGGGTAGAATGTAACGGCCTGTTTCCATCGTACTTTCTTTGTGCACGTGCTCTCGATCATGCACGTGTTTATTTTAGACTTTATTTGTTTCTGAACATTTTTGTGTGATATGTCGTTGTGATCGTCGCTGAGAGTATTAGATTGGGGAGATATTTTGGAACGACATTTCTCGAGTCTTCCTTCCACGATTCTATCTTATTTGATGTGACGTCACGACTTTTTCGTTTTGACGTGAGACGTTTCTATTTTTAGTTTCTTCCTTCGACGTCGATATTTAGATCCTTCTTCATCGTTCTCTTTCTTTCGTCGCCCCGATCACCCCATAATTATTTTACAATTTTTAGGCTTAATTTGACCTATTTTCCATTTTAAGTAAGTTTTAAATAATTTTAAAACCTATTTTTATAAGTGTTGAAATTATAATAAAATTCCTATATTATAATAACGCTATAAATAATTTTCTGACCAAGTTTCAAAATTTTTGGCCGCACCCAACTTGCGTGAGGGAGAGGGGAGTGAATTTGTTTTATATTAATTATTTTAAAATATTTGTAATTAATTTTCTTAAAACCCTAGACCTAACCCTAACTCTTTTATATTTAAATAAACCCTAGGCTAGGTTATTTTCGTAGCCACACAAACCCTAGCCGTTAAAAACACTTCCCAACGTTCGTCGCAACATTGCGACAGCCACCCCCGTGCACGACCGACGGCCGCCCCTGCATTTCCAGTGCACGACCGGAGCCCGCTCCCGCATCGCCCGCTTGCAGCGCATCCACTACAAGCCCCCCCGCAGTTGCCCGTACCGACCGAGGCCATCTCTCGATCTGACCGAGAGATTTCCCCGCACTGCCGCTTCGTCTGCACCGCTGCACTGTCGCCCGCATCGCCAAGCGCCTGATCGACCCGCCCCGTCGGTCTGACCGAAGGCCCGCTCCGCTCGCCCGCACCGTTGCAACATTGCGACGTTGCAACGCTCGCCCAAGTGCCCGACCGACCCGCCCCAAGCATCCGACCGAAGGATCTCTCCGCAACTGCCGCTGTGACCGACCTCGCTGCGCTGCTCTCGCCGTCCGCAGTGTCTGACCGAGCCAAGCCCCCGCAGCGGCTAGTGTCCGACCGACGGCAGTTCGTCGCAACTTTGATTCTCCCACACCAACTCCTGTGGTGGGCCCCCCAAGTCCTCCAGAGGTGTTGTGGGTCCCCCATTGACCCCTAGCACTACTGTGGGCCCCACTTGGATGTGCTACTTCGCGGATTTGCCGTCTACGACGTTACAACACGTCGTAGGCCTTCGTCGCAAGCTCTAGCTTTTGGGAAATCGTGCGTGGACCAGATTTGACGTTGAGGAGTTCTCCGTTCAGACACGACTTCCATTCTACGCCAAAATCCGGTTAAGGTTGGTTCCCCGAAACTCGTAGAAACCCCCCACAATAGCTGATTGAACCCTAAACTAAAAATCGACAATTTGAACTAAAATTTATTTTCCAGCACCAGTAAAACGTTGTACAAATCTAGAAAATCAACGAATGGACTTTGTTGACTGTGCACATAGGATTAGATCGTCGATTAGGCTGAAACATCGAATAAGTGACTTTTGACGAATAGGATAGTCCCGATAACCTAGAAACGAACCCTAATAGGATTTGATGAAATTGAGACCTGACACCGTCGCCACGGCACTGTTTCAGACGGACTTCCACGGACGAGATGCTTGGACGAGACGCTTGGACAAGACGCTTCGAGATGACGACACACTTGCCATCGCAGGCAAGTGTATCCCACTTGCACTTTTGGCCGTGCTTAGGCCTTAGTTGGTTAGAACTGATAACTGTGAACAAATAGAACCGGACGTGAAATGATTGCGTCCGGGACGACCCTTGACGTCTCAGACTTGACGACGAAGTCTGAGCCTGACAACAACTTTTGATATCGTAGGGCTATCATGTGTGTGCGTGCATGTGGACACCCTAGAATAACCCTTCCAGTCTTGTCACGTCCCGTCCCATCTTGCACAACCTGCGGGCAATAGGGCACTCTCCGAGTGATCCCTTGTACTGATTCACAGCCTACGGGCAATAGGGCACTCTCCAATCTAGAGAGAGTGATCCCTTGTACTGATACACAGCCTGCGGGCAATAGGGCACTCGCCAAGCTAGAGTGAGTGATCCCTTGTACTGTTTGTCTTGTCTTGTCTTCCTTGGGGTTTGGGGTTGGGTTGAGCGTGCGCACAGCAAGAGGGTCCGATCCCTCTCGAACCGTAAGGCGTGAACCCTTTCTTGTCTCACTTGTCTTGTCTCGTCTTGTCCCGTCACGTCCTGACTTATCATGACACCTGTAGGCTAGTCCCGTAGTTGGTAGCACACGCTACGACTACTACTTGTTACGCTTTACTTTCCTGCTACGTTACTTCTTTTGTTACTCAGTTTTAACCCCAGCATGCTAATCAACCAGTAAATCATTGTTTAAATAGTTTGGTACACTTGCAGTAAAGTCTAACCTTTCTTGTAGACTTTACCTGACATACAGTTCCTTTTTTCTCTTGGGTACTGTACGTCAGGTGTCCAGCCAGAGTTCGTGGACGAGGCAGACTTACCGGGGTACGTGAAGCCGAGGACGTCGCCCCAGAGTACGTGCCTGACGAGGACCAGACCTTGGGGACCTTCCAGTCGTCACTTCTCAGAGGTTACTACTTTTAGTTTGCTCTTTCAATAGTTGTTGCCAAGCTTAGGCTTCCTCCTTTTAGACTTTGTACTCGCTGGATATTATTTCTTTATATTAATGAATGCCACTTCCTTTCTGTACTTCCTATTGTTTCGAACCTTATTAAATGCAAGAACCTGAAATTTTAAAATGGTACCCCCTACAGACGCTTATTGGGCCCGAGCCTCACAGCTCCGGCCTAAGCGGGCCTCGTCACGCTTCGCCTCCGTATTTTTGGGAAGCGGGGCATGACAATAATCTTGCATGATATTCAATTTCATTATATTTGCACATGCTAGATTTATTGGAATTTTCTGGATTTTTCGTTGAATTTTCGGAATTTTCGCTCGATTTGTTCATAAACGTCAAATTTAAGATTTTCGATGTTTAATGGGGTAGTATAATGATTAATGAGAGTTTTACGATGTTTCGTCCAAGTGCGATTAGGAGAGAACTCAAAATTTCAATTTCTAAAATTTTTGAACTCTGTTAGTCGGTTCATGTTCATTGACCGACTAGATCATCATCTAGTCGGTCAGTGCATGAACTCAGATCGACTAACTCAAGCCCTAAATTTGGCTTCAGTTACTATTTGCACTTAGTCGGTTCAAGCTAGTCGGTCTAGTCGGTCAGTGCTTGAACTCTGACCGACTAAGTGCTCAGGGACAGTTGCGACTTTTACTCTTCCGATCAACTTAAAACTCCATCTAACCGACTTCTTTCATTTCTAGTCGGTTCTCTTCCCTCTCTCAGCCAAAAATCCCCCGAGCCCATTGGTCTTCCTCCTCCCTCCTCCGTCATGTCCGATCGTTTTCCGACCAAAACTCTGGCCATCTCCGACCTAGGGTCCGTCGATCTTCCTCCCTAAGTATCTCTGCCCTCTCCTAGCTCTAGGGTTCATTTTCTAGCTCATAGGATTAGGGTTCATCTCGTTCTAGGGTTTCGGCTAGGGCTTGCTTAGGGTTCTTTAGGGCTCTAGATTTAGATTTCTAAGCTTGATTACTCTTGTCTCGTCACGCTTATGGCAAAGACAAGAATCCCGATCGAACCCACTCGCCCGTCCCCCATGACCGTCGATTCGCCACCCTCGGACCCCCTGCAACCCAAACGAACTCCACCCAAATACTGAACGAAGACCACCCAACCCTCTTCGTCGTCGCCTCCTCTTAAGCGAAAGAGGACGGCGATAGCAAAACCCCGATCCCAACCTAATCCTAGGAAGCAACATGTCTCTCCTGCTTCATTCCATGCCCCCACACCTCCTGATTTCGACACGGAATATATCCCTGAGACCGAGGCTACCCATAGGGATCCGACTCCTCCACCCCGTTCTTCCTCACGTCAGCCTAAGGGAAAGGCTCCGATGCCAGCTGGCGGTGTCGATATCTCTTTATGTCGTGACGACCCGATGTGTCTCGCGGCATATAACCGTATCGAACACTGTCCGCTGCTGTTGGAGCATTTCGTATAGTTTTTTGACTTCCCAGGCCTAGCTGATCTTCTTTCGTCTTCCGGTCTTATCGATTATCTTCGATATGACCCTAAGGCGAATCCACACCCTTACCCTCACCTTGTCAAGGTATTCTACGCCAATAGGGTTCGTGGTCAGTACGATGAGACCCATTCGATTGAGTCTACTGTCTTGGGGACACCGATAGTCCTCACGGCAGAAGTCTTAGGAGATTTGATAGGTGTCTCCTCGTCTGGCCTTCTTCCTTCAGATATTTTAGTTGATGATATTTCTGAGCTCGATCAGGTGATGCTCGCCGAGATCTTCCATGAGATTCCCCCTGCCATGATTGGCATGCCTTCGAAGTCCTTCAAGCCGAATGCTTGGGTGCTTAACCTAATTCTGAAGTCGTGCCTTCTTCCAAAGTATGGCTCCTCTTCTTTGCCATCCCAGCCATTCCTCAAGCTCATTTATGCCATCTTCATGGGGAGCGAGATTAACTGGGCTAGGATCATTCTCGATAAGATGGATTCTTTCGAGTGTATCCGAAAGTCCACGAAATCTGCTCATATCCCATATCTCGGCCTTCTGACACTCGTATTCCGTCACATTCGTGTCCCTCTGCCCCGTGATGATGAGCGTCCCCTCGGCCCCCCTCTGAATGCGACGGCCGTCAAGAAATCTATTGCGGCGCTACGTCATGTTCAGAGGACGACCCCTTCAGCGTCAGCCTCTGCCTCTGCTTCAGCTGCTCCCTCTACCACTCTTGATGAGCTCGCTCGTTCCGTGAGACGTATGGAGTCTCGTTATGCTCGTACTGAGGAGATACTTGCTCGTATCGCCTCTCGTTTGGGCATTGAGATCCCTCCGTCAGTTTCTGACGAGGAGGAGTTGGATGAGGATGAGATTGAGGAGCTTGTTCGTGTTGCTGCTCGTGCCCCTGCGGGCACTTCTGTTGCTGCTGCTTCGTCTGCCGGTGACCCCGAGAGCACACCTGTTGCCACCGTTCCTGCGGTGGATACTACGACTGGTGCTCCCGAGGCCACTCATGTCGCTCCCGTGGACACTTCTGCTGATCCGGTGACCACCTCCACTCCTGCAGAGCCTGTTGCTGCTGCAGATCCTTCCGCTGCCTCCTGAGCTTCTTTGAGGACTCTCTTAGTGCACTTTGGATGATAGATCTAGTTTGAGAGAGTTGGGTAGGATAGTGTGGTTGGTTATGATTTTTGATATTTTTGGATGTATTTTGATGTATCTCATATGATGTTTTGAGATTTTTTGTATGTTTTTTTGATACTCTGATATCAGCTGTGTGATATGTTGTATTTTGTGCCTCGATCGTTGGATCGTTTATGTATGTTGTCGATGTATCATTTTGATGTACTCTTGCTTCATATATATATATACATCGATGTTGACATTTCATTCTCTTGTGCACATTATATCTTTATGTCTCTGATGTTTGATATCGTCGCTCGACAATAATAACTTGGTTAAATAGAAATTATTTCTATGGAAACATAGAATTGTTTTCCATGCACTTAATTAACCAAGAATGTTGATATTGGAGAGTATATTCCATAACTCAATCCGTAAAATTGATTTGAGTTTTGATGATTTTATTTATCGACTTTCGACTTTGGTCTCATTGACACGCTTTGATTTACTTCGTATTTTCCTTTGGTGTCATTTGGGCCGTGTTCGTATTCTACGACTCCCGTGCTTTTATTTGAAGCCATTGTTGTTGTCTACGATCTCCTCCTGCTCTTTTTGCTAATGCCAAAGGGGGAGAGATATAATAATGACGATGAGCTAAATGATAAGTTAAAGCATTTTTCCAAGAATCTAATTTGATATGTTAGATTCAGGGGGAGTTAAGATATAAAAATGGATTTCAAATCCGATATTTCAATAACCGATTCACATTTTATACTTTACTCGTCTGCTTGATGCTTATGATTAATATTTAATTTGGAATTAACGTGTCATCAATGAAGGGGGAGTAAGTAAATTTCATTTGAATCATTATTTTTGATTATTATTTATGTTGGTTTGTCATCACCAAAAAGGGGGAGAATGTTGAGTATTGACTCCCCGGATTTGGTTTTGGTTGATGAACAAATATAAATATATCGTGAACTAACTCTTTGTGAGCGCATTTATGGAGATCGTCGCCAAACTTCTATGAACATCATAAGCGACGTCTCAAGACTTCTCAAAGCACGTGATCGTGAGCCTAAAGCTTCGTTGAAGCTTATGGACCATTATTGAAGTCATGAAGATTCGATTGAAGCTTTTGAAGACGGTTCGTCATAGTTTATTTAATGTCTTCTAGCTTCATTTTCGTAGAATGTTAAGCCTTGAGTAGGTCTTACGTTTTAATCTTCATAACGCTCATATCTTAGAGCTAGGATCTTAGTAGAAGTCCATACAAACTTTCCCGAAGCTTCGCGCTTCGATTCGTGACTTCTTGTGCATGTTAGTTGGTTCAAGAAGAAGAACCAACCGACTAGATGGTGATCTAGTCGGTCGGCAAAGCTTCTTGGACCGACTAGTTTGCCTTCTCAATTCATAGCTCTTTACTGTTTACAGTTAGTCGGTCAACGTTGAATCACCGACCGACTAGTTGGTGAACTAGTCGGTCAGTGATCCTTCTTAGACCGACTAGTTGAGCTTCTACTGTACATGCCAAGTTACTGTTTATCGTTAGTCGGTCAAAGAACGTTTGTCGACCGACTAGTTGATGAACTAGTCGGTCAACATTTGTTCTTGGACCGACTAAATCAATTTGTACTCAGACTATTTGTTTTATCTCTTAGTCGGTCTGAGTTCACTCACCGACCGACTAGTTGTTAAACTAGTCGGTCGGCAAGTCTTCTTGGACCGACTAGTTCTGTAAGTCTGAACTTCGATCTATTCACTGTTCATCTCTTAGTCGGTTCATGCTGTTTGACCGACCGACTAGTTGATGAACTAGTCGGTCAGTAGTTGTTCTTTGACAGACTAGTTTGCTTCAGAATAGAGCCGTTGGAGCTTTAATTGAAACATTTTTCTCTCTCTCTTTCCTCTAACCTATAAATACTTGGAGTGCTGCATTCATTGCACTCAAGGCTGATATTAAGAGAAGTTTAGAGATCAAAAGAGAAGCATTCAATCTCATTCAAAGCTCATTCATTTCCAATCTTGAATCTCTCCTCACTCTTATTTCAAATGAGAGATTCATTGATTGTGCGCCTTCCAAGCCAAGTGCTTGATTCTAGGTCACCAACATGCACCTAGGACTCCATTGTTGGTCATCTACTTGGAGCTAGGGTTTGGTGCCTCTTCATCTTCCCCAAAATCTGTTTTGCCCTAAATCGTAAGTTTACTCAATGCATAGGATTTTGTCGGTAAGAATTTCTATTTCAATTTACTTTGATATTACAAGTGTTTTACTCTCGGTTGTGAGAGTTGGTTTGTGATCCCGGTTTGTGGGAGTCACAATTTTCATTTGTGTATGATTTGACTTGTGAAGGCTTTTCACAAGTATTTCATAGTGGAAATCTTGAGTTAGGGTTTCTAAATCAAGTATCCAGAGGGGATCCGGGTGGTTGGGACGTAGGATCATCGGGAACAAGTCGGGGAGACTTGGGTGGATCCGAACCCGTTATATTGCTTGTTTATGATTGCATTTGCGTGTTGTCATACATTTACATTTCCGCATTTCCGCATTGTTTGGTAGGGTTTGCAAGATAATTAGGAATTATCTTCTTAATTATTTTAAAGTACTATTCACCCCCCCTCTAGTACTTGTGCAGTAGCTTAGCAGGACATTACATATTTTGGGAGTCCTTTTCCTAGTTGCATGCATAGTTGTTAGATTTCTATGTGGTGCATGCTTCTTAGGAACATGGGTTCTAGAATAAAAATGAGGTGGTGGATATGCATTGCACATATGAGGGTTGTATGCATGCTTGGGAACATGCATGTTGTATGAAACATACGGTTCATGCATGACATGTGGAGGATGTGCATACATGTAAGAATGATGTGTATGAGCATATGAGTGTATAGGAGCACGTACATGAGTATTTCTCATGTATGGATTTATACGTGTCCGTGGGTGTGGAGCATAGAAAGTGTCATGAGTATCCACTTGTGAAGTAGGAGATTTCTGACGTGGATGAAGGTTGGTGTACATGTAAGCATGGCTTCTCTTTTGGTTTCCACCCTTAGTGGGTTTCTTGCCAAAAAGAAGAGATGGTAAAGTGGTGACTTTTTTGGTAGGTTTTCTACCTATAGTGTCTTTGACACCACTTGTGGATGCACCGTAGGATGGCCTCACAAAGTCTATAGTGACACCACTATAGGAGGTGCGAGCATTGGATGCATTTGCTTCCACAAAACCAAGACCAACACAATGTGTGGCCAGAAATTGCTTTGATAGCAAATCGTCCAATTGTCCTTTTCCTTTATTAAATCTCACAATACAGGAGGACATGAGCTCATATTTCTCCTTAAGAGAAGAAATATTGGTATCCAAGGTGGACACCCGTGCTTTGAGCTCGTGCACTTGGGTTTTAAGAGACTCATTCTCTAAACCCAATTGTGTGTGTCGTGAAACTAGATCACTATTATCTTTAGGTTATGTTTGATCTAGTTGAGATTTGAGGGTATTCACCTCATTTCTCAAAGTGACATTTTGAGAAGCTAAATTCGCTTTCTTAAGGGTTAAAGTATCAACAATGGTGTCGTTGTTGATAATGCACGAGATAGATGGATTGCTAACATTCAATTTATTTAAACTAGTATATCTGAGCATTAAAGATTGATACTTAGCAAATAATTCTTCATTAGCAATAACAATTCATCCATAGTTACCTCGGTTTCATCCATGTCGGAATCACTTTCATCGGAGAGTGAATCTTCTCGGGCCATGAAACACATGTGGGCACTTTCACCCTTTTCATCATCAGATTCGCTTGATGAGTCTCCATTTGAGTCATCGAATGTACCTACCAGTCCATTCTTCTTATCTTTCTTATTCTTGTCGGACTTGTGGTACTTTGGAGCCTTCCATTTCTCTTTGTTTCGTAGCATTGAGCAATCCTTCTTGATATACCCTGGCTTATTACACTTAAAGCAAAGAGAAGAAGTGTGATTAGTAGATACAAATCTATTCTCAGAGGAAAATTTACCTTTGCAAAAGAAGTGTTGGAACTTCTTTGCCATTTGAGCCATTTCATCTAAGTCCATCTCATTTTCTGATTCTTCACTATCGGAGGATAAGGAATTGGCTTTGAATGCCAAAGCTTTCTTCTTGGCCTCCGAAGGGTTCATCATAGCTCGAATCTTTAATCGGTTCTCCCGTCTTACTTCGTAAGACATGAGAGTGCCGATAAGGTTCACAACTGTGTAAGTCTTCAAGTCGTTGACCTCCTCGATGGAGATAGCTCTTCTATTCCACTTGGAGGTCATTCCCATTATGATCTTCCTTACCTTATCTTGTTGGGAATAGACTTGTTCGAGAGCTTCCAGTTCATTAGTGATATCGGTAAAACGTCCGTACATCGATGCTATGCTTTCATTTTCCTGCATATGAAACATATCGAAATTTTGCACGGCAACATAGAGTTTAGAAAGTTTTACCTTGTTCGTTCCCTCATGGGTAACGACGAGATGATTCCAAATTTGATATTCACTCTTACATGTGCATATCTTGTTGAACTCATCCGTGTCCAACGCATAATGAAGAGTGTTCATTGCCTTTGCGTTGTTGACTTCGACGGATTTCTCGAAAGCCGTCCATTTATCAAAATCCTCTTTGGTGGGCTCGACGTATTCCTTGTGGAGGGTTCTCCAAAGGGAAGCACTCCTTAGGAATGTCTCCATCCGGTATTTCCAATAGCCGAAGTTCATGCCATTGAAACGCGGAGGACGCACCGTTGATTGTCCTTTGAAAACTGTGGACGCTCCATAACGATCATGATTGTTGTACGAAGACAGTGGAGGAACGTTGTTGTTGTTGGATGCCATAGCTATAAACTAGTGCTCTGATACCAATTGTAAGGTCCTTAGCTATGAGGAAAACACTAGAAGGGGGGTTGAATAGTGTTTATGCAATTTAAAAAGATAGTTACACCAAATTAAATTCCTAACCAACAAATAGTGCGGAATAGAAGTAAACCCAAAATGAAACAAAAGAAAATGCAAGGATGTTTCAAGGGTCCAGATTACCCAAGTCACTTCCCGACTTATTCCCGGTAATCCTACATCCCTTCCACCAGGTTAACAACCGGATACTCAAGTTAGAACTCTAACTTGAGGTTTCCGTAAAACCCACTTGTAGCAACCCTACAAGTGAAATCGAAATACAATCGATTGTCCTTTACTCCCACAACTTAGGAGCAAGCAAACCACTCTCACAAACCGAGAGTAAATCAAATAACGAAAGGTATGAAATATGAAATTAAGCAACACTTATAATCACCTATGCCTTGAAGTAAAACTTGAAGGAGGAGTGTGTTGTGTGTTGAGAGACTCTCATAGAAGAGAGGAAAGCCCTTTCTCTTGATTGAACCAAATGCCTGGAAGATTTCTCTTTGGTTCTAGGTTGGAGAGCAAGAGATAGAAAATTGGAATTCTAGGGCTTTAGGATTTGAGAGCTTTCATCTTGAGTGAATGAAAGCTTGAATGAATGAATAAGTGACTAAGTAACCTCTCAATGGAACAGTAGAGGCTCCTTTTATAGGTTTCTCAAACCCTTCAAACGAAATCAACAAAAACCCCTTTGAAATCCGTGAGGAAAAACTCAACGGATAGAATCTACACCCGCGACAATTGACTGTTGAAGAAATCACAGTCGACTGCTGCACAGTGACAGAGAGTAGGTCAGAATTCATAACGGTAACTTACCACGTGGACAGTCGACTCATGAGGCAAAGAAAGTCGACTGTTGAACCAACAGGTGACTGTAAATCCTACTACAGGCGACTAGCCGTAAGCTGGGTAAGTTAAGGAAATCTGAGAAAAGTTTGGGAGAACAGGACAGACGACTGATGAAGAGAAGACAGTCGACTGTTAAACTAAACAGGCGACTACAATTCCTTCTACAGATGACTGTCAAAACCATGAGATTTTCCAAAGAGTTGAGTCATCAAATATGCTCAAAGACAGACGACTATTGAAGCATTGACAATCGGCTGTTCCATTGGACAGTCGACTGTAAATCCAACAATAGTCGACTGGCCAGATTAAACAGACAAATAGAATTTGGGCTAAAGATAGACATGCGACTGATTAACAAAACAAAGTCGACTGTCACTGGGAAAGTCGCCTATGAATCGTTCATAAGTCTCCTGTGAGAGTTAAAGCTATGAAGCCCAAAAACTAGCTGAAAAGTTTGTGCATAACAGGCGACTGTAGAACAAAACACAATCGACTGTTTTGAGACAGGCGACTGTAAATTGTTCAGCAGTCGACTGTTATAACCATGACATGCACAATCTAGATTGAAATGAATTGGAGTCTAAGGAAGGTTAATCTAATGATATCATAAGACTGAAATGAAGATGTGTGTGTGCTCCAACAAAGTCCTACTTCTAAGCTACATACTAGAAGAGAAACAAAAAAGTTACATTAGACGAACTCTCTCTTCTTTCCAACGTATGAGCTTGAAGTCTTCTAGGCGCTTCAATCACCATCTACGATCATCCAATCCATTTCATTTGCTTTCAATGATCTTTGAGTGTCATCCATTACAAATCGATCTTCATAATAAGCTTAGGCAATAGATTAACTGCAAACAGGGGATTAGTCACAAGTATTTATGTTTGCTCATCATTAACACCAAGTAGGGAGAAGTCCAATACTCAACAGAAAATTCACCCGATCGGGTGAAACGACAGGAAGTTGGGTCTTCAGCTTCTAATAAGTTTCACCCGATCGCTGAGCCGATCGGGTGAGTCTTTGGGTTCTTGAGCTTGGGAATCAGTTGCTACAGGTGACCCGATCGGTTGACAAGTCAACCGATCGGATGAACTTTGGCTCTCAAAACAGCGTCCTATGTCACATCCACCCTATCACTGAACCGATCGGGGGGATCTGCCTCTTCCTCGGGACTGATACGGTCGCACGAACCGATTGGGTGGATCTGTCAACCCGATCGGTTGAGTGCTGATACATGGTTTATCTTGACGATTAGCTCTCAGTGTCTCGTGCGACACCTCCCGCTGCTCCGGGGACTCATAATGTTGGCCTTGTATGTCCCCTGCGCCAGCAATATCCTGTAAAAGCACACAAACACAACGAAAGTAAAAAGGAACTAAAAAACACAATGGAACGGACTCGAAACAAAAAAACAACGGGAAATTACGGAGAAGACGTGCGTGAATATATAAAATATAAACGCATGTCAGTTGTCACTGTCTAATATATGAGAGAAATATGTTAATATGTTGCATGTACATATCCAGCGGCAAGTTCTTTTTTATTGTTGTAAATCTAGCATCGATCAGAATCGTCAGATCATGTTTTATGCATGTAATATTGAAAGTTTCAGTCTTTTGGGTAACAATGACTATTATATGAATTGGAATTCCAACCTGCTTATTGTAGAAAAAAAGTTTGATTCTTTGTTCACAGTATTGTTTTATGATTTTCTCTTTTGTCTTTTTATTTAGTTCATAAAGTGTGTTATTACACACGATTTTTTTTAATAATGATGGGAACAATAATTGAGTTAGTTGATATTGCTTATCTGGTTTGGTTTATAAAGATTTGGGTTTTTGTGTGTATTCAAATCTTTTCATTCTTTTTTAATTGACATAGGTATCCAATTTTTCGCCTTCCCCCTATGGCAGATTCCAGTGCGTTTGAAGTATATGTTTTTATTATAGATGATTTTGAACCAGAAATGGAGTATTAAGACAAATTTCGCACAAAATGGGTGTGTTCAGAATGTTGCATGTGTGCTCGGCATGAGCCACGATGAAATTGTTTCTCTTTTTTTCTTCATTGTAGTCATGTCAAATGTATATAGAGATCAATTCATCACAATCCTCAGATACAATAGGAGCCTAACGATCATTTTTGAGATCAATTAATTACAATCCTCAGATACAATAGGAGGCTAATGATCATTTTTGAGATCAATTCATCACAATCGTCAAATACAATAGGAGCCTAATGATCTTAGTATATACAGAAATCTAATCATTAATTTTTGAGATCAGTTCATCACAATCCTTAGATACAATAGGAGCTTAATGATATCAGTATATATAGAAATATGATCATTCATTTTTTGCTCATTTTTTCTTCGGTTTAATTCAAATTTTTTCCTTCGATTTAACATGTCAAATCTATATAGAAATCACATTTTTTTCTTCGGTTAATTCATCCTCTGTTTTTTTCACTTGCGGCTCATTGACCCTTTGTTTTTTTGCTTTGTTTAAATTTTTTTCTCTTTTTTTCCATGAGGAAGAAGAGGAGGAAGAAGCTCACAACTTTTTGAATCCATACAACTCAGGGCTCTTTGAATCCATACGGCTCATTTTTTTAATCCACACGGCTGACCCTTCTTTTATTATATGCTCATGGCTCTGTAATTTTGTGCTCACCCTTTATGATTACGCTTTCACGGATCTTTGTAGTATATCCATTGATTATATCCATTGATTAAACAACAATTTAAACTGAAGCTCTTGCTGCACCCGAGCTTTCGCTATTTTTTACCCTTTCGCAGCTACGGTGGTGGCATCTCCTGCTGTGAGGGGATGAGGGACAAAGAGAGCTTCGATTTTGGGTTCACATGGGTACTTGTTGTTCATTGCTTTGAACATATATCTATTTTTGTTATTGTTACTTGAAAGTTAGTAACCGAATTTATGATTTGATGCGTATTCAAAGTGTAGCATCATTCAATTAGTTTACCGTGTAACTTGATATGCTCCTTACATTATAGTGTTACTTATATAAATGCCTAACTCATTATTTATAGCTGATGTATATAATCAAAGAGATGTAAGCTGTGTGATTCAAAAAAAAGTTAGGGTGCCCCCCTAGAGATTTTTTTTTAATCCACACGACGCACGGCTCTTTGATTATATGTGACCAAAAAAAATTTTGAATCCGCGCCTTCGTTGCCTGGCACCCGCGAAATTTTTTTACGCTCTACATCAAATTTGTTGTTCCGCGTAGAAGGCGCCCTTGCTGAATTTGTTGTTCTGTATCGAAGGCGCATGCGCCGAATTTGTTGTTCCGTATCGAAGGTGCCCATGTCGAAGGCACATGTGTCGCTAAATATTTTTACGCTAATTTATTGTTCTTTTAAATTTTGCCTGTATAGGGACGTGTTATGACTAGTATATATATATTACAATTGATACATAAAACATTCTCTCTCTTCCATATTCTAGAGAGAGAAGCTCTCGAGTACGATTGTGGGGATCTTCGCGGCCCGCCAATGCAGATGGCTCCAGCACTTCGTCGACGATATTCGATATCTTTGGGGTGTTACTGGTTCTCCTCTCTATTGATTGGAGTTGATTTGACGTTTGATCCTTGAGGTGGCTGCTGTGGCTGACTCCGACGGCATTTGGAGCTCTGCCGACGATGAAGCAGAGCCTTCATCTTCTTCGCTGATCCTCTGATACGGGGAAGGTGTGTCACTAGAATTTTTCTTTAGATTGGGCGGATCAAGATGTCGATCTGAGATCTTGATCCAGTGGTGAGTAACTCTAACTGCTTGATTTTCTTGGATCTTGAATTTAATCTTGATTTTGAGCTGGATCTTCCTTTCTGTGCATGAGGTTGTGCATGGATCTGGCAAGCTAGAGCTCAGATTCTTGATCGGATCTTCTTTCTTGATCAAAGCTGACCTGTAACGACTGGTTTTCATGTATCTGGATTATTTATATTATATATATGTTTTGGTGGATTTTCTCCTTATGTGTGGTTTTCGTCTCCGTAGCCTTCATTTCGATCGTTTCGTCGTGATTTTCTAGCTTCTTCCTTAGAATAGTTGGTCTTGGAGTAAGTCATTTGTGACGGGCTTCATATCGGTCATATCTTATTGTTAGATCAAGCCTAGGAGTCTTAGGAATCGATCCCGGAGCTTCGCGCTCCATTTCGGAACTTTCTGTGCATGTTTGCCGGTACAAGAAGGGGAACCGACCGACTAGATGACGATTTAGTCGGTCGGCAAACCTTCATGGACCGACTAGTGGGCTTTGTTAATTATTTAGGAGTTACTGTTTATCGTTAGTCGGTCTAAGAACATTTGTCGACCGACTAGGTTGCAAACTAGTCGGTCAGCAATCGTTCTATAACCGACTAGCTCTATGATCATTTTGATACCAAGTACTATTCATTCTTAGTCGGTCTAAGAACGTTCGTTGACCGACTAGATTAGAAACTAGTCGGTCAGTAGTTGTTCTTTGACCGACTAAATCTAAATCCTATTTTTGTACAGGAGTTACTGTTTACACTTAGTCGGTCAGCGTTGGTCAACCGACCGACTAGTTCCCAAACTAGTCAGTCAGATGTTGCTCTTTGACCGACTAATCAGTGTCAAAACCCTAATTTTTGGGCAGCCGCCAGCTCTTCCTATTTAAACCCCCCAAACGTTTTTATTTTCTTCTTTCATTTCTCCTGAGCCTCCTTCTTCCCCAAATCATCATCCATCTAACCCTAGCCTTCCTCCTTCTTCAAGAGCCTCTCCCACTCTCCATTTTGGCCGGCCACCACCTCTAGGTCACCGAAAACCCCCCAAAAATCCCCAAACCCAATTTCTCCAGATTTTCTCCCCATTTCCAGATCTGAACCCTAGTTTCCCGGATCGTTCTTCCGTCGCCGGGCTTGCTCGGCATCGTTCTTCCGCTAACGATTCGGTAATCACTCGATCTCTTAATATCCTCATAACCCATTTGTGTTTTTGTGAAACCTTAATAAAACTAGGTTGGATGTTGTTCTAATGTTGTTTTGCCATGGCAGCGACCTCTTCCCCGTAGATTAGCGTCCGTGAGACGAACCTTCGTGATCGTCATCCTCGGTGCTAGGCAAGTGAAACTTGCCACTTAGGGTTTTGGGCCATGTCTTAGGCCATTTGCTTGTTGTAGGCGTAAAAGAGACTAGGCGACGAAATGATACTCGCCTAGGCGCAATTTTAGGAACTAGCTTGACAACAAAGCTAGATCTGTCATTCATCATGTTGCATAACTACCATGTCATGTTTAATTTTAATTAACGGTACGCAAATTAATTGTCATCCATGCTATCCATGTTGAATGTCGCATTCGTAGCACACGCTACAATACTTGTGTTTCCTGGCTCGTGTTCCAGAAGCGGGCTACGTGAGTTGGTTGATAGCCAATGCCCGATCTACTTGTTTCCGGCTAGGCACCTGCGTTGCAGGCATAACCCTACGCCATACGTGTTAAATACACTTCCTGGCTCGTGATCCAGAAGCGAGCATTCCGTGTTCGGGGTAATGCCCTGGCTCGATACACGTGGAGGGGTAGGGATAAGCGGTCACCTGAGCTTACGAGTTGGCCCGATCAGCCACTCTAGCCAGCAGACGAAATCTCTGTGCACAACTTGTTTACTTGACGTGATCACTTGACGTGAACCACTTGACTTGTACTTGTCCGTGTTTTACTTGTAAAACTTGTTATCCATGACATACTTGCTACTTGCTACTTGTACTTCCCTTTACTTGTCACTTCCATACTATACTTGCCATGTCATGCATCTTACTATAACTGCTAGGTTGTTAGTTTACCTTACTTTCAGTTTCCTTGCCCAAGTCTTTTAGACTTGCTGATATGTGCCCCTTTACTCTTTTGGGTGACACATGTCAGATCCTGAGCCTGAGTTCGTTGTTGAGGACGAGGTGTTTGCGGATGCCGAGCCCGAGCCTGTGTTTGGTGAGGACTTCGTGGACACTGGCGATCAGTCGTAGCGACTGTTTGTGTTGTTGTTTAGACTGTTTTGTTGTCGGTGCGTGGCACCAATACTTTGTTATGTTTGTCCTTGTTTGGCCTTGTTCTGGGCCTTAGACTCTTTATTTTAGCCTGGTGGCTTTTCTGGATGTTGAACTTAAATTTTAATGTTGGACAAATTCTGAGATTTGACATTTTATTTCTGTCTCTCCTTGTGTTATTATTGTTGTTCCGTTTATGGTTACAGGGACCTGCTTATGTTTTATTGACGCTTATCGGGTTTGGGGCTTCATAGCTTCACTCTTGTGCGGACCTTTTCACGTCTCGCCTCCATTTTAGGGAAGCGGGGCGTGACAGGTTTTGTTGGTGGCCGATGCAGGTCCTCTTCTGTAACTGCGATTATCGGAATGACGATAATAATATTAGAATGTCCAATAAACTAAGTTCGACATCCGAGTCATAAGCTATGAGTCTAATCTGCTTCGTTTTCTGTGTCATTAGATGGCAGGAAGGCGATTTACCCGTGGTGGTGGTAGTGTGCCCCCTTATGATGAGGAGCATGAGCGGGAGCCCACCAATGGGGAGATGATGCGGGCGATGCTTCAGATGATGCAGGTGCAGCAGGGCGTGCTCCTGCAGGTCCAGAATGCTCCAGTTGCTCGAGCTACTCGGGTCGTCCAGGATGCCCCTCGCTCCGAGCCGGGAGCGAAGCAATTTCGGGAGCTGGGTCCCGCTTATTTTGATGGGTCTGAGGGTCCTCTTGCTGCCGATGAGTGGATTCGGAACATAGAGGATAACTTGAAGATGTGTCACTTGAAGCGCACTTAGATCACTGACCTAACTTCGAGGCTAGGCCTGTCGAAAGGTCTTTGATTGGGTGTCACTTGAAGCGCACGAGGAGAGTAATGGCCAAGAGAGGATTCGTCTCTCCCGGTCAATGGGAGTTAGTGTCATAGAGTTAGTTCGGTCTTTAGTAAAAACTCTGTGCAGAGTATGTTGGAAGAAGTCCAACATTAGTTGACTAAAGATCGATAGAAACTAACCGGAGTCAAGTTATTGGGGTTGACAGTTTTATCGTACCCTAGACTTGATCTACACGACATAGTTTAGACGAAGAGACTATAACTGCGTAATTCATCACGGAAACAGTCAGGGTGGTCCCGACAATACTCACGTCAATGAGTCAACCACATAATGATGATTCCTGAAGCAGGAACGGCAACCACTGCTCGTGGTCACTGCCGTATAGGGTTTCGAACCCAACCTGTTGTAAGGGTCAGGCTGTATGGTCTCACACAGAGTGCGACCTTCGTCTAGTAATAGGTAGAAATTAGTTAGGGAGAATAATTTGCTTTTGATGCAAAGGAAGAGAAAATTGCATTTTGATGCAAATGATATTTAAGCCTAGATAGGGACTAAATTGCATATGATGCAAAAGAGATTAAATGTGTCTTAAATTATTTAAGACTATATTTAATAATATAAAAGCAAGGAAAAGTTCACGGGTAAGGCGGGAATGTCCCGGTCTACGCCCAGGTTCGAACGGCGTCCAAATCGGGCACCAAATGCTCAAGATATAACCAAAAGAGTTCAACGGGTCAGACCAGGCTGACCCAGGCCAGACTGGGTCTGGCCTGGGTGCCTGGTTAGACCCAGGCACAGTCCAGGGTGACCGGGCCCGGGCGCCCAGCCCAAGCCAGGGCCTGGGCGCAGGCCCAGGCGGGCCCGCCTAGGCGCCCTGGGCGCCTGGGTAAGGCGCACAGGCGCCCTGGGCGCCTGGCCTGGCTGGGCCAGGCGCCCAGTTTGGGCACACCGGTCTGGGCGTGCCCAGAGCAGGTTCTGACCTGGTCTGGGCTCGCCCAGCTTGCCTGGTGGGCCCCAGTTCTAGGGGTTTTAACCCTTATTGTGCATAATTATTTGACGGCTCAGTTTTTGCGAAAAACTAGCCTTGGGCTGATCTTTGGACAATCAATTGGAGGGTCAAACGAACTCCGATTGACGAACGGTTTTTTCCTATGCGTTCACCGTTGAACGCCCTTCGAATTGATAGGTTGTATCAATCTTGAAGTTCAACGGTGAGGGAGTTAAAATTCACGGAAGTTTGCACTTTGTGAAAGGCAAACTAAATTGATTTTATTAACTTTAATTATTAGTCCCACATCGGATTTTGAGAGAAGGGGAGCAGTCAGTCGCCTATATAAATAGGGGTCTACTCTCCTCCTCAAAACTTGTCCCAATCTCTAGATCTGAGCGACTCTCGTAAATGTTGGAGCACACTTAGATCTAGGCTTAAATTAATATTTCTTCTATCTCCCTAAATTTCTGCCTTACTCTTGAGGGCTCTAGCAAAGCCGTAAAGGAGTTCGGATTCAGATCCGAAATCTAGGCGGAGGTTTCACTCGCGTGAAACTTTCTTCGGTGTGTGGTTGGCTCAGCGACACGAGGATTGCTCGCCTCAGGATGCGGAGCGGTTCGAGGAGCGGTTCAAGGAGCGGTTCGGGGAGCAGTTCAAGGAGCAGCTCGGAAGACGGTGCGGAACATCTCACCTGCCCCAGGGTTGAGATTTCGGGTATGTATTTTAATAAGCATTAGTTTAATTTAATCGCAGTATGTTAGATCCTTCTTGGGATGGTCGGATCCTTCCCAAGTCGGCATAGATCTTGGCTAAGGGTCTTGGACCTTAGGGCTAAGTTAAAATTGTTTTAACTGCATGTTAATTAGATTAACTAGATTTTTCTTCAGCTGCAAATTCTTTTTATGTCTATATTCCGTCCGACTTAGGACGGGAATAGAGTTTTTGTGCCCTAAGGGTCCCAGAAAACCCTACATGTATATGTATTTGAAAGTTTGTGATGTATGAGTAAGTATATGCATGTGGATGTATATTGTTTCATTATAATGTATGTGTGACTGGGATAGATTGACCTTAGTGTCTAAATCTGCACACCCCCATGCCGGCCTATTTAAGGAAGTCTGAGGACGGACTTGATCCTAAGGTGGGTAGAATACGGTGACCCTAGTGCTAGGAGTAAGGCTTGTATGAATCTGTGTAAGGTATTACGTGCATGTATATACATGTAGTGATATGTATTATAATGTGTATATGGTAACATCCGGTATGTAAAAGTGATTGTACGATTGAAGTACAAATGATTGTATTCATGTTATAGTGGTATGATTAAGTGACTTGTGGTACTATATCATTATAGATAGAGAGTGTATAAGATACAAGGTAATGCATTGTGTATTAGTAATAGTGTGCGTGTGCAAGATGACGGCATACTTACATCTAGTAATTTGACGTGGTAGTGTAGTAAAGTGTTACTATTCACCGATTACAATATTAGTTGGATTGTATTTGTAGGATGATATTATATTAAACATGTTATGTTAATATGTAATTAGTAATGTGTGTATGTGTATTGTTACTACTATTAGCATGGACGTTGATTGGTATTATCAGTACTAATACTATTAGTGTTGATATTAGTATTAGAAATACTATTTGGATATGGCATTATAGTTATTTATGGTGGGTATACGTTGGAGGGGGAGATGCGAGCGTTACCCTTACGTTTTTCCCGTGTCTTAGCCGATAAGAATCCGAGGATGGAATCGTTCTTAAGGTGGGTAGGATGTAACGACCAGTTTTTACGATACGTTTTATCCGTATTCTTCCATGTGTTTATCTTTTCGTTTCCGTAGTTGAGACGTATCAGACCCCGTACCCATACGAGCCTCTAGCCTTTTACGTATTAGCTATTAATATCATTAACTTTGACATTATTTTTATTACTAACTTTTATTATTATTAGTATTTTTTTCTACTATGAGATATCCTTTCTAATAATTATTTTTTTATAAGTCAAACTTTTAAAAATTCAAATGTTTTGAAAGGGTTTCTTAATAAAACCTATTTAAACCTATAATTAAAGTGATTGACCCCTAAATTACTCCCCATTATTGTTTTCTTTTCAAAACTTTCCTTAATAACATTTAGTGTTAAATTTTGCCTACTCAACTCTATTAACTCTAGAACCCTTTCCTTATTTAACTAACCTAATCACTAAGCCATCACACATTTCGAACACATGGCTGCACCTAACTAAACTAAAACCTAAGTCCTATTCTCGCAGGCGGGGGGCTCAACTTACTTATAAAAAAATGAGATAATAGAATAAGTATCCACTTCTATCTACCCACTACATTATATATAAAAAAAACCTAAGAACCCACTGCTATCAGCCTCACGTGCTGTCAACCTCACCCACTCTTCATAAAATAAACCCCTAGGGTTTTCTCTAACCCCCTCACAACAGCTAACGCCGCCCCTGCCATTTTCCTTCTCCACGCAACAAAAAAAACCATGGCCCCCTCTTTCTCTCCTCCACACGCCAACTCAGCCGCTCCCCTAACTCACTCGCCCCTCTCTCACCAACATGCACGTAAGAGCTCTCCTTCACGCGCTGCAAACCCTCACGGCACCTTCCCTACTCGCGAACGCCGCTCACCCTCCACCAAGAATGCCGCCCAGCCTCCCTCCTTGCCACGTCCATCCCCCATGCTTAGATCTCCACGCCAGTCCCCTCTCGCATGGCCACCCCTCAACCGCCGACGAAACCCATGACATCATCGCTTGCGACCACCCTCAGCTCCGATCAATCTCTGGTGATCTTCAACCCAGCGCCCAGGCCTATCTCCCCCTCTCCGACTTTCGACAGCCCGCAACCTCACTCCGAAGGCCCCCTTTCAGTCGCCACGCACAACCCAGTCTCCTCCTCTACCCTTCTGACCAGTGAACAGCTCGCCCGCGCGATCTTCCCCTCTCACCGGTGCCCGTCGCCGACAGTAGCTCGCCGCGCTGCCACCACCACCCTACCGTCACTCGACGTTGTCGCCAACCGGACCCCGCTGCAACACCCATCCTCGCGGCTCTCACATTGAGGGGCGACACAACGAAATCACGTGAGTTGAAATAATGCATGCTTCAGTAACGATTTTATAGCATACAGGAAGTGTTAGTAATATAGTACTTTTGGTATAATGTCATATATATATATTTATATAGTTAAGTTTCAAGTACCAGTATAATAAATGTTAGTATATAATCAGTAAGTTAGTATATATAATACTGTTGGTATTATAACTAAGTAATAATGTACGATCTAAACTTTTAACCTTATCTAAACGACACAGATAAGCCGTGTCTATTCATACGGTCGCTTGGACACCAAATTCATCAAAAATAGTCTGATCCGATTATGTGTATTCTTAAACTAGTGAACCATCATCACCGCAGTATAGTACCCATCGAGACATTTTCGACGACACCAAGAACGCCAAAAACAGGCAAGTATGCAAATAGATATGAATTTTTGAAGTTTGATGCTTTTTACGTCACTTTTACTTATTGTTGTATAACTTGAAAACCATACGTGAAATGACGCATGAAAACGATGCCATGACATTCTGGACTAAATTTGTGACCCAACGGCATATCACACGATATATTTTAATTTTAAACAACAACAAAGAAAATTGTTTTCTGTAGCATATTCAATGAAAACCCATGTTCATCTTTATGTTAAAATTGTTGTATAAATTGTTTAACCCACTCTTGCTTATTGAGAATGTTATAATAACAGATTAATATTGATAACATTAAATTTCTGCAAGTCTTGAAATGTTTAACAAGTTGAGACATCGTGAAAATCGTGCGCCTCGAAGGCGGAATCGTGAATTCGTGATGTCGTGTGAGTCGACTAGGCTGGCACGTGTTCCAGCACAAAATTGGGGTGGGGTTAGGGTTGAGCGGCCACTAGGCGTATGAAAGGGTCCTCTCTTCAAGAGCACCACCCGCATGCGGTGGGTTAGCGTCAATCACGGTAAGCCCCCGTGAGAAGGATGACTTACTTATCACGACCTAAAGGCGAGAACCCTATGATTGATGTGAACTATTGACATGAAACTTGAAATGCTAATGTGATCTCAGTAACTTGACATGCTAACGAACCCAAGAAAACTTACTTTACTTCTTGAAAACTGTTTAGAACTGCATGTTAGGAATGTCCACTTCTGTTTCATTATAATTGTCTTATTTATCTTATTGCAGTCATATCATTTAATGTCTCTTAAATTCATATCGTTTGTATACTTGTCTTGGGTGCTAATCTTTTCTTGCAGACCCCTTGCTGACATACATTCATGTTTTTGGATGTATGTCGGATTCTGAGCTTGAGTACCTGGAGGATCCATACGAGACGCCCGACTTGGAGAGCCAGGAGTTCGCCCCTGATGCCGAGCCACTCCCAACGGAGGACTAGTGGACCCACACTACTGCTTTCCTTAGTTTACTTTCAGACGTTATTGTTGTTTAATCTACGTTCCTTTTGTTGCTACTTTAGCCATGCTGTGGCTTGTTGTTTAATTTTGTGTATGGACTATGTAACTCTGGATGTGGCTTTTATCTTTCGAAATGTTTCTGATTGTTCTGATACGCAAATGCAAGGACCTCCCCTGTGTTTTTATCACAGACGCTTATTGAACTCGAGCTTCACCGCTCCAGTTCAAGCGGACCGCGTAACGTTCTCGCTTCCAGTGTCTTTTGGGAAGCGGGGCGTTACATCGAGGGTCTTGCTTGTATAGTAAATCACGTACAGATTTTTGTCTTTCCTTTGCCCCAGGATGGCCCCAACTGCATAGTCGCTAGCGTCGCACATCAATTCGAACGGCAGACTCCAATCAGGCGGTTGAATCACAGGTGCAGAAATAAGGGCTTGCTTCAAGAGGCGGAAAGCTTCCATACATTTGTCATTGAAGACGAAAGGTGTATCCATCACGAGGAGCTGAGTCAAGGGCCTAGAAATATTAGAGAAATCCTTTATAAACCGGCGGTAGAATCTCGCATGCCCTAAGAAACCACGGACTCCCCGAAAGTTAAGTGGAGACGGAAGCTTTTCGATCACATCTACATTTGCCGTGTCCACCTCAATCCCTCTTGAAGAGATAATGTGCCCCAATATGACTTCTCCTTGTACCATAAAGTTGCATTTCTCCCAATTTAGAACTAGCCCTTTATCTTGACATCTTTTCAGGACTTTAGCTAGGTTGCGGAGACACGAGTCGAACTCCATTCCATAGACGGAAAAATCATACATGAAGACCTCCATTATGTCCTGGGAGAAATCGGAGAAAATTACGGACATCAATCTTTGAAACGTAGCCGAGGCGTTGCAAAGACCAAACAACATCCTCCTATAAACATACATCCCAAACGGACATGTAAATGTGGTCTTTTCTTGGTCATCAGTGTGGATGGGAATTTGCAGGAAACCAGAGTATCCATCCATGAAGCAAAAATAGTTGTGCTTGGCCAGTCTTTCAAGCATTTGATCAATAAAAGGGAGAGGATAGTGATCTTTCCTCGTGGCTTTGTTTAATTTCTGGTAATCGATGCACATCCGATATCCGGTGACTGTCCTTGTAGGTATAAGCTCGTTTTTCTCGTTACGAATGACAATCATTCCTCCCTTCTTGGGCACAACATGTACCGGGCTAACCCAACAACTGTCGGAAATAGGGTAGATAATCCCGGCCTGGATAAGTCTAACAATCTCCTTCTTGACTACTTCCATCATAATGGGGTTCAATCTTCGTTGTGGCTCGATGGAAGTTGCTTGCCCATCTTCAAGTAATATCCTATGCGAGCAAAGCCCCAAGCTTACTCCCTTCAAGTCCTCTATTACATACCCAAAAACTTTCTTAAATCTCTTCAGAACTTCAAGAAGTTTTGCCATCTGGTCTTCGGGTAGCGAGGAGTTCACAATGATCGGTTGCGTCAAATCCTCCCCCAAATATTCATACTTCAATCCCGGAGGTAACTCCTTCATCTCAACTTCGTGTGGTCCCGATACATATTTCTCAAGCTGTGCATCCTCCAATGAAAGAGCCTCTTCTTGTGTCTCCGGGATGCTAACATCCGAAAATTCACTTTCAACCGTGGGTTCGCCGGGCGAAGCCTTGCAAGGTAGTAAGGAGACCATGTAGAATGGCTCTGGGTCCATCTCAAGTGTATGATAACTATCCGGCAAAAAAGCTTCAACACGAAAGCAAGTCTCAATAGTAGATAGTTCATCACTACCTCCAATTTCATCATGGTCCCAAACTCCAGGGTGCTCTATAGAGGACTGCAAGGAAAGGATAGATTCCTGCTCACCGCACTTGACAAGCCCTACCAGATGATCCTCCAGACAAATATCCATATTGATGCGTAGATCCCCCTCACTGAAGTCGGTACTGGGTATGTCAATAAGCATCGCATCATCAGAAGGGAAAAAGAATGTCGTGTCGGGATGCTGCTGAATATCATGATTCCTCTTTTGATTTTCCACTGCAGTTGACATGAAGGATAAGATGCCCGAGGTGCTTAGAGACTCTGCTAGACTCTGGACCAAATAGCTGGTGTTCGGTGCATGTGCCCGGATATGCACAATATATCCATGCAAAATTAAAAAGGTTGTAGAATGTGAAAATTATCACGGGGTAAGGATGTGAGCTAGTCTCGAGGATAACATGATCCTAAATGTAACGAGCACGTTGCCTCCCCGGCAACGGCGTCATAAAGCTTGACCGCCCGTCTATTTGGCACTTAAATCGGGACAAGGATACTAGGATTAGAATTTGTAAACCGCAAGCTCACGGTGTCGAAGTGTGGCTTGGGGTTCGATCATAGGGAGGCGTGTGTTGTGCTTGTGAACATTTGGGATCCGGATCACCCGGTGGGTGAGCTAGCTTAATCTATTGTTGGATGTCACGATAGTAAACTAATGAAAAAGGTGTAAGAGATAAAAAGGCAACCTAGGACTTTGGCTTCCGCCCTATCATGAGTTCTCACTATTACGACCGAAGGATAGGATGTGATCGGATTCTAGGGTTTAGCGGTGAGACGTCGCCTCTAAAAGTGGTACCTAGCGTCCCATGGGCTCGATATTCCGGTCGATTACCAGGATGATACGCTAGGTCTACCCGGGTTCGGACGGTGGGCATTCCCATGTCCAACACTGCCCCGACTCCGGGAGCACTAAGCTCGCAATGATTGTTCCCGACATTTCTTACAAGCCGTTCACACGCGCGATGAATCAATGTCTATGCTAGGGGGTGAGTTGTGGCAAGAGAATCAAACTCCCGTTTTATTTCCCCTTGGCCCGACGGTCAAAGGCGGTCTTTCTCCCGCCAGTGACAATAAAACGCCCCCGCTTAACCATCTAAATCCCTATATCCTATCGAATCCCTAATCATATGGCCTTCCTAGGGAGAACCCACGAAGGGGCTTCCACCAATGTCCCAGATTTAAGAACTACTCACTAATCATGGCATGAGATGCAATAAAACAGATTATAGCCATCAAAATGGAAATCAAGCAATAGATTACTATAGCAAAGAGAAGTATAAACGCAATATTAAAATATAAGAACAATCAAGAAACTTACAAATAGAAATAAATTCAGAGCAGCCAAAATCCCTAAAAACAGCTTAAGAAAATGGGGATTACGTTTTCTGGAAAAACCTAGCTCTATTTATACATTTTGGCAAGATGCCAGGGAATATTCCCACTAAAAGACAAAAATAAACGTTCACCCGATCGGTTGAAACTGTAAGGTCTCTGGCTATGAGGAAAACACTAGAAGGGGGATTGAATAGTGTTTATGCAATTTAAAAAGATAGTTACACCAAATTAACTTCATAAGCAACAAATAGTGCAGAAAAGAAATAAACCCAAAATGAAACAAAAGCAAACGTAAGGATGTTTCAAGGGTTCGGATTATCCAAGTCACTTCCCGACTTGTTCCCGATAATCCTACGTCCCTTCCACCCGGTTAACAACCGGATACTCAAGTTAGAACCCTAACTTGAGGTTTCCTTAAACCCCACTTGTAGCAACCCTATAAGTGAAATCGAAATACAATCGATTGTCCTTGACTCCCACAACTTGGGAGCAAGCAAACCACTCTCACAAACTGAGAGTAAATCAAATAACGAAAGTTATGAAATATGAAATTAAGCAACACTTACAATCACCTATGCCTTGAAGTAGAACTTGAAGGAGAAGTGTGTTGTGTGTTGAGAGACTCTTTTGGAAGAGAGGAAAGCCATGTCTCTTGACTGCACCAAATGCTTAGAAGATTTCTCTTTGGTTCTAGGTTGGAGAGCAAGAGATTGAAGATTGGAATTCAAGGACTTTAGGATTTGAGAGCTTTGATCTTGAGCGAATGAAAGCTTGAATGAATGAGTGAGTGACTAAGTAACCTTTCAATGGAACTGTAGAGGCTCCTTTTATAGGTTTCTCAATCACTTCAAACGAAATCAACAAAACCCCCTTTGAAATCCGTGAGGAAAAACTCAACGTATAGAATCTGCGCCCGTGACAGTCGAATGTTGAAGAAATCACAATCAACTACTGCATAGTGACAGAGGGTAGATGAGAATTCATAACGGTAACTTACCACGTGGACAGTCGACTGATGGGGCATAGACAATCGACTATTGAACCAACATGCGACTGTAAATCCTACTACAGGCGACTAGTCGTAAGCTGAGTAAGTTGAGGAAATCTGAGAAAAGTCTGGGAGAATAGGACAGACGACTGATGAAGAGAAGACAGTCGACTGTTAAACTAAACAGGCGACTGGAATTCCTTCTACAGACGACTGTCAAAATCCTGAGATTTTCCAGAGAGTTGAGTCATCAAACAGGCTCAAAGACAGACGACTGTTGAAGCATTGATAGTCGACTGTTCCATTGGACAGTCGACTGTAAATCCAACAATAGTCGACTGGCCAGATTAAACAGACAAACAGAATTTGGGCTAAAGATAGACATGCGACTGATTAACAAAACAAAGTCGACTGTCACTGGGACAGGCGCATGTGAATTGTTCATAAGTCTCCTGTGAGAGTTAAAGCTAAGAAGCCCAAAAACTAGCTGAAAAAGTTTGTGGATAACAGGCGACTGTAGAACAAAACACAATCGACTGTTTTGAGACATGCGACTGTAAACTGTTCAGCAGTCGACTGTTATAACCATGACATGCACAATCTAGATTGAAATGAATTGGAGTCTAAGGAAGGTTAATCTAATGATATCCTAAGACTGAAATGAAGATGTGTGTGTGCTCCAACAAAGTTCTACTTCTAAGCTACATACTAGAAGAGAAACAAGAAAGTTACATTAGCCGAACTTTCTCTTCTTCTTTCCAACGCATGAGCTTGAAGTCTTTTAGGAGCTTCAATCACCATCTCGATCATCCAATCCATTTCATTTTCTTTCAATGATCTTAAAGTGTGATCCATTATAAATCGATCTTCATAATAAGCTTAGGCAATGGATTAACTACAAACAGGGAATTAGACCCAAGTATTTATGTTTGCTCATCATTAACACCAAGTAGGGAGAAGTCCAATACTCAACATTCTTCCCCTTTTTGATGATGACAAACAAACATAAACAAAAAGATAAATAATTGTTGTCACGCCCCGCTTTCCATTATACTTGGGAGCGAGGACGCGAACGGGCCCGCTTGGGCTGGAGCAGTGAAGCCCCAACCCAATAAGCGTCTGTGTATGACTACTTGGCAGGTTCTTACTTGCGAACATTCGAAACAACAAATTGATGTCATCACTATACTTTAACTTCTAGATTACAAGTACACAAAGAATTAAGGCCTAGCATGGCCATTACAACAGTCACAAGGACTTTAAAGTACACTTAAACGAAATACAAAACGAATATCAACTTTAGCAAAGCTGTGAAGAGTTTGTCGTCCTCAGCAGTGGGTCGCGTGCTCCTGCTTCTCCAGGTCACCCTCTTCAGTCTCCAAGTGAACTCCTCTGTGAACACTGCTCAAAACCTAACGTATATTTCACAGACAAGGAAATATACGTCAGCGAGGGTCGCTCGGCAAGATTTAAAATGTTAGTAATAAAATGACCCTCGGTAATATAATAATATGGTACACAAAGTTTTAAGGGGAGAGACACGTTATGATTCCAATAAGATGTTACATATCAGCATAAGGAAGCATGCGAGCATAACGATGTGTAGTGTGCAAGGCTGTGAACATGAGTAGTGTGGTGCGCAAAGTAGCAAACATGATAGGGTGTAGTGTGTACATCAATGAGTATAACAAGTGTAGTGCATACAGCAATGAGTATAGCAAGTGTAGTGCATAAAGTAACAAGTGGCAACCATGGCTTTTGTAATGCACCAAGTAAAGGCACAACATTTGCGATGTGCAAAGTAAAACATGATATGAACTTAGTTAACAGTTTATACATTCACGATAGTAGCAGAATTAAAAAAGAGTGCCAAGCTGTACTTAATCTAGTGACAAGCCCAGTGTCTGAGGGGGAGGTGACCAGCATTACACCCAAGCCAACAGGAGCTACCAGTGGGTCTCCACTCACCGACCCGGCCAGGTGTCGGTCAAGTTCACCAATAGAGTGTTATCCAGCTTTCCAGCATCTACTACATTGGACTACCCCACCCAAAGTGTCCATAAGTCAATCCGTAGTTTAATGTTTGCTGTATGGCAAACATTCCGTAAATGGCCCGCGGCCCAATATCTGTAATTGCCCGAAGGCCCAATAATCCGTAAAATGCCTGAAGGCCCAATAATCTGTAGTTGCCCAAAGGCACAAAAGTCCATAACATGCCCGAAGGCCAACCATCACAATTTATAAAAGTTGTTCGAAGATAAGTTGTCACAGGAATAATGGAACAGAAATGAAAGTGCCTGTTTTCAGAAAACATTGTCATCATTTTAAAATTGTAGATAATAGTACTTGCCGGTGATAAAACTTGTGCCTTTGGAGATCTGTAAAATAATATACTTGCGCCCTTAAAAGTTATCGGAAAGCAAAATACTTGTAGGTGGTAAATACTTGCCTGAAGTGATGCGATTTTGGTGCATACACGATCGCAAGATAGGCTCAGATTGATCTGCGTTAACGGATTAAATGTTAAGCCCAACTAGTTATTTAGTAAAACCACCATGTGTATATTAATTAGCATATAAATTTTAACCGTAACCAACATGACATTCATAGCTATACCAACTAGCTGATCACGTGGTTCACCCTTAAATATGAAAGGCTACTGTTTACATAATAATAAACTAATATATCGACTGCACTTCCTATAGATCTTAACAATACTGCAAGTAATAACCTGTCACCCTATAAGAATTAATATGAAGCTAAGGTATATACTAACTGACATTTACTTATATGTACAAGTAACTAATATTGCACTGAGAAATGTTTCGAACTAATATTTCCAACTACCATATTATTTATAAGAGGAACTAACATTCTAATAGAACTCATGCAAGCAGACTTTACGCATAGTTGCACACACCAACTGTTAGTAAATGCTAACATATGCAAAGGGCTGTGGTAACCCATATTACTTACAGTTCCAAAGGAGTTGTCGCAGACACAGTTTACTTGTAGCGGGCCGGGTACGCGGACTTCGACAGCGACGACTGAAGCGTCTAGGTGGTCGGCGGCGGTGACAACGCGAGGGTGAAGGAAGGAGGCCGCGGCTTACGTGTTGATCCGGGTAGCACGAGGTGGGCGGCGCTGTGAGGGAGGGTCAGCGTGTGCAAAGAACATGGCGAGGGGGTAGCGTTGCGAGATCGGAGAAAAGATGCCGCGAGGGAGGATTGGGGCGAGGGGGCCGGCGCTCGGACGCAGCTGTTTGGAGGCGAGTAGGGCGGTGCAGGGAAGTCCATAGTCGGAGGTCGGGGGGCCTGGGCGAGCCTTGTGGCGAGTTCGTCGGTGCTCGAACGGAAGCGGGGATGGAGGACAGGAGGCGGGGGGTCACCCACGGGGTTGCAGGCCGCCGGAGTGGCAGGGGACGCGCAGCGTCTGCGAGAGCTGGGCGGAGAGCGGGAGGTGGTGGACGGGCGTATGGGGGCGGAGATGGCTCCGGCGAGCGGCGACTGGGCTTGCGAGCATCGCCGTGCAGTGGGCGAGGATGAGTCGAGAGCAGGCTGGGTGCTGCGGGGGTCACAGGCCTGCCCTGGGGGTGATGCACGGAGGAGAAGGGCGGGGTGTTTCGGTGGAGTTTCGGCGGTAGCAGGGGCTTAGGCGTTGATGCGAAGAAGAAGAAGAAGAAGAAGAAGAAGAAGAAGAAGAAGAACAGGGGTAGGGAGTGGCTGCGTTGAGGTTAGGGTAGGATGGAGCCTAGGGTTTATATTAAAATGGCAAGGGATTCTTATAGAGAATTGCTATACACACCTTGTACTTTGAGGTGCACATATCTTTTTTTGGCAAAAAAGAGTAAATATATCAAATCAAAAGGTCCAATCATACTCATTTTTTCCCCAAAATAGTAAATTATGCACAGAAAGTAATATGCACCTGAAATAATGAGGTGTATTTAGCACTTTCCTTCTTATATATATGTAGGGTGAGAGCTAGGCTGTCCTAGGGTTGAAATATAAAAGGACAATATGTTTGATAGCATTAGGTTGATGTTTAAATAACAGTAGGGTGGCAGTACGTGAAGGCTAGGTATGTAGAGAGTAGAGTTAGAGAGGAAATCCCAGGGTTTCTCTAGGCTTAGTTATATAAGGAAAAGAATAACTTAGAGGTTTTAAAGTTTTCTCTTTGTTATTCTGTTGAGTGCGTGCGTGAATATAAGATGGTTGCGGCCTAGGTTACGGGCCAGGGTCAAAAATTAGGAAAGTGTTTGAACTCTGATAATGGGATTCAATAGTTTTAATCAAGGGAAATTAGTGCTAATTAATCAGGTTTAAATGGGTTATAATAGGAAAGTTTTTTGAATGGAAATTAATAGGTTTAATTGGAAGAATAAAAGTTAATCAATAGGCTTTAATATGTACTAAATAGGAAAGTTTGTCAAATGTTTAAAAAAAGACTTAAATTCGAATTCGAATTTGAAATGAAAATTAAATCAAGTTTTAAGAAGAGGCCATTAAAAAATAATAAAGAGTTATAATACGAAGTGGATTTGAAATTTGAATTTTGAAAGCTTGGAATTGAAATTTGAATTTTGAATTAGAAAAGTTAAACTAATTTTAGGGAGAGATATTTTAAAATATTAATTAGAAGGAATAATAATAAGTATGAAGAAAAATGGAAGTGGGCACGGGTACGGGTACAGGGACAGAAACTTCGAACAACGGATATGGAAAAAGAAAATAATACCCGAGACAATACTGATATCACTTATCGACAAAACTGGTCGTTACAATTGTGCTTAAAGAAAACTTACTCCCACTACATAGATGCCAATCAAGTTAGTCAATAAATATTAGGACATCTTTATATCAAATGAAGCAAATGAGTAAGATATGCATGAGTGAAATGAATCCATGAAATCTAGGATTTATAATCCATATTCATTATATCTTACTCCCCCTGAATCTAAGGCAACTTCAATCTTAGATTCAAGTGTTATTAGTATGTACTTAGCACATTCATTATGAATCTGTATGTTTATTTCTCTCCCCCTATGGCATTATCCAAAAGGTAGGAGTAAAATAACAACAATCGTGCTAAATAAGAACTAGCAACAATTACAAGAGTCTAAAGATATATAAATCAAAACTCATAAAACCACATCATAAACTAGGTGATTAGAGGAATGGAAGTCCGATATCAACATTGATATACACGAAGGTAAAATATCGGCTCAAATCACATCACATATAAAATATAGCATATATGGAGACAATATCTCAAAATTCACACAGATATAATAAGCAATTATACAATGTGTGAAACAGACGAAGAAACACCATGTGCATATATATATATACTAGTATATAACCCGTGCCCATAGGGTACGGTTCATTTTAGATATCCCCCTCAAAATTTTAGTTCCCTCGAGAATTTAGCACATCCAAAGAAATTTAGTTCCCCCAAAAAAACTTAGTTCCCCCCAAAATTTAGCACCCTCCAAATTTATTTCCACTCAAATATTTTAGGGATTTTTTGAAAATTTTCACTTTCCAAAAATTTTAGTTTCCCCCAAAATTTAGTTTACAAAGAGAATTTAATTCCCCTCAAAAAATTTAGTTCACCCCAAATATTAATTCCTACCAGATTTAGTTCCCCCAAAAGTTCCATCCAAAAATTTGATTACCTCCAGATTTTAGTTCCCCCTAAAAATTTAAATTTTAGTTTTGCCAAAAATTTACTTCCAACAAAATTTTAAATTTTATTTACCCCAAAAATTTCAGCTAGTCTATATCTAATCCATTTCCAGCATTATCTCCAAGCAAACTCATAATCTCTCAGCTTGTCTAAGCCAACTTCATTGTCGATCACTATCTTGTCAAACCTTAATTCCGATGTTATGAAGTATTTTGTAACCAAAGATAGCTAATGATACTGATTTAAAAGTGATTCTCACAGGCATGGCAATATTTTAGCTGGTGAAAGAATCTAGTATAACCACTGAATTTGTTTCTACGTCATGTTAGAGTCCATGCATATTGTTTCATTAATTACAACAGAAGAGTAAACAACTACATATTTAGCATCATTCGAAGTAGTCTAGTACAGACTGGAATTTTCCCATATCAAGTTTCACCACATGTATAATTATGATGAGCCATTCAGACTATGAACCATGAAGACTAATAAACACGAAATCTCAATAACATAGTTAACTCAAAGGAAATTTAAATGTCATTAAGCAAGAAGGAAATTAGGCTGATGAACTAAGGAAATTAGGGTGATGAACTAAGGAAATTAGGGTGAAGAACATTTGTTAGTCTTTCAATTAAGGAAAGTTTTATGTTCAATTTGTTGGCTACTTAAACAACTTAGACTCATTTTGATGACATGATATGAATGGATTGATTAGTCAAGAAGACAGCATTTTATTTTATCAACATTTTGAATACTAAAAACAACAACATTTCATGTCAATACTCAAGAAGACATCATACTCAAGAAGACATGATTGAATACTCAAGCAGACAACATAGTTCACCAGACATCATTTTATTTGATCAACATGCATGATCAAATAATTGCAAAAATAAAATATTCATCAGACTTCTGCATAAACTACTTCTTTACATGACCAAGTAAATTCATACTAAACCCTGTCTTCTTGAGTATATCAGAAGCACGATCTAGGAAATTGAGGGCATCAAGAAATAATAAAGTTAGTACAGTCACCAAGCACATCGATACTCCAAAAAATTTCCACCCATACCATTAAGTAAGTAGTGTTCATCAAACAATTTGAAATACACTCTGGACCTAAAACAATTGGAACAAAACACAAAAACAAAAATAAAAGCAAAATAAACAATATGTTTTCATAATTGAAATTAACTAAAGCTGACCATAATAGAGCCAACATGAAAGCAAATTAAGGACATTTGTGAATCTGTCACCTAATGAAAGTTTTATGCTCAATTTGTTGGCTACTTAAACAACTTGGACTCATTTTGATGACATGACATGCATGGATTGAATACTGAAGTAGAGACCATTTTATTTGATCAACATTTTGAATACTCAGGAAGACATTATTCCATTTCAATTCTCAAGAAGACATGATTGAATAAAATTTAATCAAAAGTAGTGAGGAAGGAATTGGACCCATCTCCAAAAATAAAATTTGATCATCAGACAAAGATTTGATCAAAAGTAAAATAAAATGCCTCTGAGTAATGAAGACAAAACATAAATTCACACTATAACAACAAAGGGGTCATCCATGAATTAAAACCATATGTATTATGGCTATTTCAATCAAACATAGTAAATGAAACTATTTTGGATCTAAATTCACTCATAATCACTTTCTACCAACCAGTCTTATGTTAATTGTAACATAAATTGTACCAGAAAAAGGAAAGGAGTAGTAATTACATGTGAATTATAAAGGAAGTATGCATGTAGTATCATATGCATAGTTATTCTAACCATTTAGGATGCTTCAAAGGTTGAAAACATAGATAAAGGTCTTATGTCTATAGTAACATGTTGTTTTTGAGAGAAAACAAATTTATTGAATTAAAAACACAGAAGTTTAATATATCAGTTATTATATGTGTGTGTGCGTGCACACATTCAATTCCAGATTTTTTTTCAAGTCTTACATACAAACATAATAGCAAATTATTGGAATATCTGGACATTTTTAAAACGGATATTGGATATATGAAGAAGCAAGCATTTCTTACATAAACTTAAATGACAGTAATAGTGATTTAATGTCAACTCCAATTCTTCTCTAAATAACCATACATCCAAGTCGGTAAATATTCCATAAACCAACAAAATTAGCATTTTTTTCAATCACGAAACCTACACTATCAAATTCACATTTTCAGCGTTCAAAATGATTATTCAAGGGTGAATTTATTTTTCCTTTCACCAATGAAGCCCGTAAGTTTGTGGATGATCACCCTTATAGACAATGATTCAACCTTGTTAGCCAGTTCAGTCCAATTACAAACCCTAAAGGGAAAAAATTCTTACATCTTGTTGATGATCCAGTGGACGGCTTCAGACTGGAGCAGAGTCCTCTAGTTGCTAGAGACTGCTGCCACATCGATCAAGGAGCACAACGACACGTCAAGCTGAGTGTGCTTCCAGTTTCCTTCAAAGAAAAAAAATAAAAAAGTTGTTCATGCAAAAAAAGAGAAAATTTTCATTGTATATGAGTGTACCTTATCATCGTATGTAGGGGTAAATATACTGAATTACTCTGTGTTTTAATTTACATTTGTGGAATAGAAAATTTGATATATGAAGATAAATATAAATAATTTGGTTGCATACTTCTATCTTTCAATTCCCTGCCCAATTTTACAAACTCATTCCAAATTCTTGACGAAAAGGTAATATATATATATATATGTATGTAGCTAGTAAGTCATAATTAACAAAAAAAAGTTAATAACATAGAAGAAAAACACAGTAGAAAGAAAGAAGAAGATGGAGAAAGAGAAAGAGAAATAAAGAATACTGAAACCTTGCTATCTCTTTCTTGACCTTCACATTTCAAGATATAATGACGGACGCTGCTCCTTCTCCTCCCCTGTAGGCAAAGGCGGTGGCGATGAAGAGAACCCTGCAGATGAGCAACGGGTAGCAAATCAAAAATTATTATCTCAGGACTTGGCTGAATCTTTTGTGCCCACCTGAATCAAAGTTGCACATTGGATTACTAAGAGAATGATGCACCATAAATATATATATATATTGATTGTTTCAAAATTTGGGAACATACCATGATGACAATTCTTGATGTTGTCATTCTTATAGAGTCTTTGAGGGACTCCGCCAAGAACAACCCGTGCTCCTCCGATCCTATTAGCAACTTGCCCGACCAATGCTAAAAAAATGATAAAAAGATTCAGTGATAGCACCTCAAAACAATGTTGCGAATGGCATGAGTGTTGTGGAGACCTGAAACATCCAAACAAAACAAATTCAACAATTATCAGGCAATTTCAGTGAACAAATCCATACATTCACTCAACTCTTTGACACCATATGCAGATTATTCCTGATGCTAGTTTATAAATTGAACGCAGTTCGTGAAGGTTCATATTTTTTATTGATTGTATTAGTTATAGGATCGATTGTCCTTTATGAATGTCTAAAATTTCAAGATCCTTAATTTAAGTGGAAATCAGGGAGACTTGTTAGCATTTGGGCTATAAAATTCACCCTGCAATTTGATCAAAATGAAATTCATCACCTACAATTGTTTTGTTTCTGGATATGCAGTCAAAAATCCAGAAATTTTGACAAGATATTGATCATGTAATTTTTGATCATGTAGGCTTTTTCGATCATGTAGGCTTTTTGACAGGATATTGATCAAAAATTTCTGTATATGCAATTTTTGATACATGATCAAATATTCAAAAATTGCATATCAAAAATTTTGACAGGATATTGATCAAAAAAGCCTACATCACCCTGCAATAGTAATTTTGACAGGATATGCGGTCAAAAAATCAATGAAACATAGAAAAAAAAGAATAAAAGTTGATACTACAGAATATTCAAAAATTGCATATCAAAAATTTCTGGATATGCAATTTCTGGATACTACAGAATAAAAGTTGATCAAAAATTTCTGGATATGCAATTTTTGATACATGATCAAATATTCAAAAATTGCATATCAAATTTTTTGACATATTGATCAAAAAAGCCTACATCACCCTGCAATAGTAAGTTTGACAGGATATGCATTCAAAAATTCAATGAAACATAGAAAAAAAAGAATAAAAGTTGATACTACAGAATTCAGGTATAAATTCAGTTAGAACTACAATTCTTTGTTTCAAAACAGACTAAACACACAAAATTTAGTCTGAACTTTTGCTAAAATTCATATGAAAATTTAGTCTAAAATTTAGTCAGGTGAAAATTTACCTTTACAAAATTTCTAGACTAAACATAGACAAATTTGGCCTAAACACCTACATGAATTTCAGATTAGTCTGAAAAATGTGCGTTGTACCTTTATTCAAACATGAATTTTCATACCTTTACATATGCTCTCACCTGTAGGATTTTGTACCTCCACCTACATGAATTTCTAAAGCTCTCACCTGTTGATGAAACAAAATTCCGGTAAAAGTTCTAAATTCAGTCATGAGGTGATCAAAAAAGCCTACATGATCAAAAAAAGCCTACATGTTCAAAAAAGACTATTTTGGGCACATGAGGTTGAGCACATGATCATTTGGATCATCAGTTATCAAAATTGGAGCATCAGGAGATCAAAATAGTCTTGACAGGTATGAGGTTGAGGATCAGTTGATCAGTTGATCATTTGGAGCTTATGACAGGATGTTTACGAATGATCAAAGTAACCATTTTTCAAATAAGATAATACATGACATGTACGAAGTTGAAAACTGTTTTGATGCTCCATCCATCTTTTAGTCTTTTATGTGTTACCTCATAAATGTCCTGAATCTCCATGTATTACCTGATTTTTTACAGGATCAGTTGAAAAGTTTATACAAAAAGTTTTCAAATCCTCATACCTGTAAAAAATGAAGTTCCATGAAACCCATCTGTTGTATTTTTTCCATGAAACCCAAATGTTCAACTAATTCTATGCATTCCAAGGTTCACAAAAATGAAGTTGCATTAGTTCCATAGTAAAATCATCTACAAAATTAGTGGATTAAATCATAGTCAAACAAAGGCCAAACTTAGTAGGCTGCTTTCTTCAAAAAGCACTAATATGATATTAGCTAGCTAAATAAGCAATGACATATATTGCTATCTTATTTTGTTATCCTGACAATTATTTAACTGAATAACATTTGAAAATAACAGAACCTGGTTTTACCTTAATGGGGAAAGCCAAAGTTTGTTCCTTTAAATATATTATTGAGGAAGTTTCTCTCAGAATAAAGTCATCTTTTTCTTTGACATTGCATTACGATAAAACTTAGCTAGAACCAACTGATGCCTACATTGCACCATTTTTCCCTTTAAATACAATAGGAGATCAGTATAAGCATCACACATATTTCCTCACTTTGAAGTTCATTATGATTTTGCTCCACCTCCTCTTTTTCTTTAACATAATATCTCACTCCCTTGACATTAGTCACATAAAGGCATCATGGAGAATATGGATTATAAGAAAGCACAGCTAAGCTAGATACCTTCATAAATTTTGCTCCACCAAAAAACTCTTCATGCTTAATCTGAGATGTTTTTATATAAACATAAGTTGCTTTCCCATATGTGATACGCATGCCATGACAATCGTAAAAAGAATCAAATGCAGTAAGAGAAATTCATTTAGACATATGAGAACTTTCATGATATCTATTCTATAAAACAGGACCTTTTTTGAATTTTGTCCCAGTCATATGTCCAGTCATATTGCTTTGTCCCAGTCACCAAAACATGGGTCCCACAACCACGTGCATGAGCGAAAAAAAATGACCCGCAGCGCACACGCTTTCCAACTCACGTTGGGAGTAGAACTTCGCACAAAGATCAGTAAAATTGGGGGGAACTGAAAATTTTGTGGGAGCTCAATATCTCTCCCTCAACCCTGGATCCTCAAATCCCAGAACTCCGGTATCTTCATCCCAGCATCGCCATCCTCAAACCATCAACCCCTCCTCAAACCCCAGACCTCCGGCATCTCCCTCCTCAAACCCCAGACCTCTGGCATCGCCACGGACTGGATTCACTCTTTCGAAGCATGGGTCCCGCAGGCAAGGTTTGAATCACATCCATACTCTTTCCAATGCTTGCTTTCCAACGCACTCGGTAGTAGAGACCCGCACAGATCGGTAAAATAGGGGGAAACTCAAAATTTTGGGGGGAAAGATCTCAGTTGGTAGTGCATCACAGTCTCTTCATCCTTTCGTATCAAAAAAGACCGCTTCTTCCTTCAAACCCTCAAAGCCTCACACCCTCTGTTTGTGGTACGACCCTCATCCTTCCTTTGGTTTGCTTGAATCTGAATGGATCTGTTTGGGCCTTTTTATTTGTGTGTTATTTGTTGTAATCAACGTTTTGATCACACCCTCATTTGACCTGGCTTAAGAGGAAGTTGTGATGGCCTTGATCTGGGGGAAGAGCAGTTATGCTATTTGTTTTTCTGTTTTTCTTCATCTCGATCTTCTAAATACATGATTTTTTGTGCTGGGTAATCTTCAAAATTTGATTTTTTTGGTGTGGTTTGGATTGGTGTTTGAAGATTCTGTCTGAAACAAAAGAGGGAGAATTTTCTGTCTGATGGGTTTGATCTCTCATTATTTTTCAGAAAATTATGCAAATGCTTATTTTCAAAGTCCCAACTTTGTTAGATACAAGTAAGATTGTTTTTTTGTTGATGGGTATGTTGCAGTAAACGGATTGATAGAGAGCATGTGACTTCCAGTTGTTCTGCTTATTTTCAGATCCATTCATCCAAATTCTCTCTATCTCTATATTATGGGTATGTTTCAAGGATATCATTAATCAAAACTCATCTTTTCTTTTCAGATTCATCAAAATTCTCTCTATCTCTATCTCTATGAGATCCATTCATCATGTTAACTTCCGGTTGTTATGCTACCACTCTATCAAAATTATAGTGCACTATATTTAGACTTGCAATATATTTGAATTATAATTGAGAGAACTAACATCATTTGAATTATATTTAGACGTGCAAATTTAGGCTTCCAAAAAAACTGAAATTCATTCTGCACTATATTTCCAAGAAGGTTGTGTTCATTAATCTCTGTCATTGGTTCGTATTGGTTCGTAGAGATCTGTCGGCTGGCGAGGCTGAGAAAGGTGTTCTTGGGGGCTGCCACCATCGATTTCATTTGGGAGACGAAACTCCCCATCCACTATAAGTATTTGATCAATAAAGCTTTTGGTGAGAGTGATCCCAAAGGTTCTAGCACATGAAGAATGAGATCCATTCTCAACTCTACCAGATGTGGGAAATAAGGCAAGAAAAATTGGAAATTTGGGGGAAGATCAAATTTTTGTTTTAATTGTTTTGTTGAACTATAAAATTTGATTTGGTGATTTTTTTCAGGAATTTTGGATGGAAAAGAAAAGCGGTGGGATTTGCATGTCTATTTCATGTAAAGCATTGGCGATTACGGTGATCAATGATCGGAGATACTAGAATTTTATCCCGACTAAGAATTGTAGGTATTACTTCTTTTCCTTTTAGCCTCATATTTATTTTTAAAATTGATGGGTCATTATTTTCTGTGAAATTTTTATTTTAGTTGTTTTGTTAAAATATAAAATTTTGATTTGATGAATTTTCTATAATTTTCGATGGAAAAGAAAATCGGTGGGATTTGCATGTCCATTTCATGTAAACCATTGGCGATTACAGGGATCAATGGTCTGAGATACTGGAATTTTATCCCGAATGAGGAATGTAAGTATTAGTTTTGGGTGTATATCAAGTTTAGAAACACATACGCATGCTTGACATTGTGTTTGATAGTACGCGTATATCAATCTGTTTTAAGAATATTAATTTGTGCTTGCAGGATAAAACCAGATCTGTGCCTGTGGAAAAGAAGACAATTGTTAAAAGAAGACATTTGTTGATTCTGGAGTGGCAATCGAGTCCAGCATGATGGCAATACCATTGTATATTTAAATTTAAATTGTGAAAAAGCTGGAATGCCATGGGAAAAGAAGACAATTGTTAGATTTACAACGGTACCAATTTCCGCAATTTCTTCAACTGTTATATGTTTTTAACATTTTCTGATTTAGTACAATTTAAATTTATATTTTTTTCAGCTATTGTTGATTCTGGAAGCAAGGCCCTGGATTTCTTGGGCTCCTGTAAAATGAGCAATCCAATTCACCCTCTCCTCAACCCACTGAGCAGAATGTGGGTATTAATAATTTAGATTTTTTTCAAATTTGTGGATGTGTTTGTGATTTTTGTGATGGTTTTTGTTTGTCATAGTTTTCCGGAAATTGAGGTGAATTTATTCAGTATAGGTTGATGCATGACGGGCATGATTGGATATGATCTATTGAAAAAGGTTAAGGTACCTTTTCTAATTTAACAATCATTTTTTTGATTTAATTGTTGTTCAAGGACTACCTTTTCTAACATAACTGACTTATTTCCATCAGCTGAAACTTATAATTTTCTTTTTCATTCATTTTTGTAGTTTGGTTTAATTGGTGAATTTCTGTTAAACTTTCATTGTTGTTGAAGGAGTAAATACTACATACATGCATAACCAAATGCAATTTAATGCTCTTCTTTCCTTATAACTTCATTTGATCATGGCCTGTGAGTCCTATTCATATGCTTTCTCTTATGCTTGGCTTTCACATGGGTGTTGGTAATACTAAGCAAGTTCCCTTCTTGCTTCCCTTTATTGAATTTTCTTATGTTGGGGTCAACATACCAAGGTTCTTTTATTAGTGCTTATGGAAACTATTTCTACTTCTGGAATTCTTGGTATAATTAAAGTTTGTTTGAATTCTTGACAATGCACTGAATTCTTAAAAATAAAGACTATAAGTAAAATCCAATGCAATGAATTCTTAACATTCAAGCATGTACAGATACAAATACACATTTTGTGGCACATTTTGTTCTATGTGCATCCAAAAAAATTCAGTATATTGCACCAATTTTTTTTACATACTGGAAAACCACATCTATAGAGTTTAAGGCTTATAGAGTTGTTGAAATTTGGACTTTTTTAACATACTAAAAATGCCTGTAGAGTTTAAGGCCTATAGAGTTGTTGAAATTTGGATTTTTCAGGTATGTTGAAAATGCACAAAATGCACAGGTTGGATTTGTTGCGCATTTTGTTGTACGTTTTTTTCTATGTGCATCCAAAAAAATTCAGTATGTTGCATCAAATTTTTTGAACATACTGGAAAACCACAAAAGTTTCCAGGTTTTTGTGTGGAGCTTCTAATGCATCCAAAAAAGTTGATTTGCAGTAGGCTATAATTTTTCCGTTGTATCTTAATACGTAATTCTGTGTTGACAAGCACTCTTCAGTTCCTCTTATGACTATGTTTTAAGTGAACTTGCTACAGATTTTATGCATTCACATTGTTTTGACTTTACTTGCAGTTGTTTATGTGTAAATTTTGATTTCATTCTGATTTAGGTTTATTAGATTTCATGCGTCCAGATTGTTCCAATTTATTCACTTGCATTTGTTTATGAGTAAATTGTGATTTCATTCTGATTTAGGTTTAAACATATACAAACTTTAGTAATTAACATATGGTTGGGTAAAGCTTTTGTTGTCAACTATTTCACTAAATGTGTATTCCAATAAGCTTATTTAGATATTTCTGTCATTCTATTGTAGTTTCAAAGAAATCGATCGATGTATGTCATAGAGGTCTGATCTTCAACTTTGATCTTAGTAATTCCATCTTCTATTGCATGTTCTCACGATTTTTGTGTGTGTGGATGATTTCTGTGAGGTGAGCAGCGTGGGGTATTTGGGCATTTATCAAAATTTTATCTTGATCATTTTTTGCATCAAGATGACAATGTGGTGCATGTCTTTAGATAACCTTAATATCAAAAACTATGCAGTTAGAAACTATTGTGGCAGTAGCTTTTGATTTGACCACATATGTTTAGAGTTCTGTTCTTTTGAGTTCATATTCGGTTTATGTTCCCATATTTCAATCTCAAAAAAATTCAATCTAAAAAAAATTGAGATTCCCATATTCAGTTTTTAGTTCATATTTCAGTATATGTTCCCATATGTCAACAACAACAGGGAAGTTCTTATTGGTGCCTTACGAGACCTGCAGAAGGCAAATGTTTCAGTCCTCTTTCCATTGCTTACTTGATGTGCTCAACATAGATCTTTCTCATTCCATGTTAATTTCCTTAGGCAAGGTTATATATGGCAATTGCTTTGCTTTGTTTAATTGGCATTCTTCTCTGTTTTCCACATATATGTATATGCAATGCAATAATGAGAAAATTAGAAAGAAATGTGATAAGAAAAAATCCGACAACTAAACATTAGTTTTTGTATGCATGTACCTGTTAAATGTTAATAGTTTATATATAGGTATAGATTGATTTTCTTATCGTGGGAAAGAGGAAATAGTGGATTAATATACATGAACACATATGTGATATCGAAGTGAATTTATCATATCAGTTTAACTAAGGGATTTTGAACTATATGCTTTTGCAATATTAAGTAATATTATTAAACGTTCATTTCATCGGCATCATTTGGTCAGATCTTAAGCTAGGAGAAAGAGGAAGCAAACAACTAAACACCCGAGTCATTTGAACATATATACAGAAAATATTTCACAAAATTTCTAACTCCCCAGTATAACATAAAGCTCCATTATATGTATTGCTTAATTTGTTGGAATTCATGCAGGCAAGTGGAGTTTGTGATCAGTTCCCAAAGACACTGATGATTGAGGAGATATTCAAATTGATTGTTGGGGAGATGATCCGACTGGAAAACCGAGAAGTGTTATGCATGGCTTCAAAGACAAATTGTGGGATCATCTTCTGGTTATTGTCTTTGCCCTTGCATGATGCCTACGAAGAAATATGGAGGTTTTGTTTCAGCCCTCTTTCCATTTCTTACTTAATTTGTGCAATTGTAATGATGTGTTGGATTTTTGTCGCATAACAATGTAATGTAAATTTACGGTCAATGAAATAATTTATCATCTTTTTATTTTGCATGTTTGATTAAAACTGGTTATGTGAAAATTAGGCCGATGTTTTTATTACTCCATTGACATAAAATTGTTTTGCCTATCGTAATCAATGGTTTGCTTACTCTGCAATTGACCTACTATGTGTCCCTTACTCTACCAGTTCCCCAAATCTGGGACCATTATTAACAGTAAGAAGCAATGGAGGGCTGAACCAAATATGCACTGGAGTAAGATCATTTTCATTTCTTTTCTTTACCTCCTTTTTCTTTGGGAAGTATTCATTCTTATCACAAGTTTTAATTTTTTTTCACAGGCCATCACATGGTGTTTGTCTTAAGTACAGAAAAACATAATAGGAAGCCTATTTACCCCATGTGATCACAAACATACGCTTTCATTTATCGGAACAATGAATTATTAATTTACCTATTTCTTGATATTTTTATTGTAGTTCATCAGTATCTACATGTTTTACTGGTTTGTTTCTTTTTGTTACTGGTTTGTAGGTTGGGATTGCGTATAATTTTTTTCACCTTGGCAATCAAACATAGACATCAATTTTGATGTAAGGGAAAAAATAGAGAAAAAAATTCATTTAGCATGGAGTAATGATGTTGACGACCACAAATCATACTCATATCATTTCAATTTACACTGAACACGACGACTTTGTGAAGCACTCTGCATTAAGGTTTTCATCGATTGTGATGAAAAGAAAAGTTCTTGGTTTTGTGTATGCAAGTTTGGCATTGTTGAAGGAGTTATTTCTTTCTGAAGCCAACACCGTATTGTCTTCAACTTGAAAAATGATGCACCAGCGACTGGACTATAAATTGAAGTAATTGCACATCAGCTTTAGGAATACACCAAAAATTACTGATATGTCATTTTACAAAATTCGTAATACGAGAAGAACCAGTAGAGATGACGAGAGCTTTAGCTGTATGATTGAAGTTTGATCATGCAGATGGCAGCATCCGAACACTAGCTAACTGAACCAACTTCTCTTCTGTATCTTCAGGGACCTCTTCACACTCTGCATCCTTGCCTTTTTTGCCTTTCTTAGAGAGAGGTAGTTTAAATACTATTCAAGGGTTCTCCTTAATTTTGCTCAATTTTATATTTTTCACGATTTATGTGGTTAAAATCTTGATGGGTAGTCGACAATATTTGGAATTATGTTGAAATTACTACTGCACTTGAACTTCAATAGTTTTGGGTTAACAATATGACCTTGAAGAATGGGAAACTGATGCATTGTATTAGGTTGTAATTTGTTAATGGACTACCAACGTGTGATATTTGGAATTGATATGATTATATGGAATTTCTTTTTTAATCATATTCCTGACCCACAAAGTGCGTAACTTTGAAATTGAATGGATAAGACTACTCCATTTGATTCTTAGATGCAATGACATAATTTGTCTTCTTTTTAATGAAGAATGTTGAATATGTTTGTAATTGTTGATTCATATAATTTGAGAATATTCTATAATACCTAAGTTTGTGTATTTTAAACCAGTTTGGAGCTACAAATCCATGTCATGGGTAAGCAACATCAAGTCAGATTCGCACAATTTTGAAGTGAGTTTTTGGTTCAGTGAAGGAATTTTATATGTTATTGCTGATGATTATTTGAAATTCCCTCTTCTCGGGCTTGAACAATGGAAAAGTAAACCAACCATCCGGCGACCGTAGGCTGCCTTCGGGTTGCTTGACTCAGGATGTGCCCAATGGTTACTAAAATGTAATTCACATATTGACACTCTACCAGAATTTTCTCAGATTGTGTCATCTCTGATTCAAGCAATTTACAGGTTTCTTGGGTTGAACACATGGAGGTTGAAGCGAAGAACCAATCTATTGGATTGTTTCGGGACTTAGTCGATTGTGGCATGGCTTTCGGAGCTCAAAGATGGGTCACTACTCTTCAAAGAATGTGAGAGAGGTTCCATTGCTTAATGATGACCGAAGCCAATACCAGGGATCTCACCGGAGGTAAAATTTTAGACATACCATCAAATTGTGCAGGTAATTAGTGGCTTTACTCATGTGGGATATTTTCAATTTTAGTGATTCCTACGCCGGTGGGAAAAAGGAGTATTATGAAGCTATCAGAAAGGATGCTGATCATTTTCTGCAGCAGTATGTGCCCTTCCAATTGGCAGCAATGGAACACTCTCTCGGGGTTTAACGAAGTCAGGGTCCGATTCATTCCTCATAGGACCGCAGAGCCCGGCCAGCACAACGGCATGGTTCTTAGCACTGCAACTTCTACATGGCTGCCAATGCCATGTCAGAGGGTCTTTCGCTTCTTCAAGGACGAACAAACTCGGCCCCAAGTTTTTGTGACCTTCCGGAAACTTTATCGAGTTTGGTTATTTGATTGTTTGATTACATTTGGATGATTTTTTGATGGGAGAACATAATGGTGTTACTTAAAATTCAGGTTTGTTCATCGCCTTGGGGAAGGTGAAATAGAACTTTTATCATGATTCCATGTTATTTTTCTTTGTGCAATTGGGTTCTTCATTGGAATCTTATTTATTTATTTTTTTCCATTTATGTTTTCATCAGTTACTTATATTTCAAAATAAAACAAAAATTTTAATTCATTTATTTTTGAGAGCAAATTGTTTTAAGGTCGCAATGATTGGGTTTACTACCCATGTCATCACTGTTAAAGTTGTGATGTATATGCCTCTAATGTTAAGATTCTTTAGATATTTGTAATTACGTTTACAGTCAGATTCATAGCTATTTAGGCTTATATGTTATATAAGCCTATTCTTATTTGAACTAAACAACTGTTTAGGTTTATGTGCTCATGTATATGTAGATCAAAGGCACCTTTGCACTTTTATCTTTTGATATTATTTTCTGTAACAAAAAGAATTTCTGCAAAGAAAATGAATAAAAAGTAAATGGACTGTAGTTTCTCTATATAAAATAAGTAATGCTTATCAACCTATTTGGCTCCAATGCGTCTGTAGTATTGCATAATCATTTATTAGAAATAGTAAGTATGTTATTAGTTAGGGAGATCAATAGACATATGAAAGACTATACAATAGCCATTTGATAGGGGTGTGTGCTCTTCACATAATATCTAATAAAAGTTTCCTTTGAAAGGAAAGTTTGTTTCACACTTCTGATTGCAGCATGTAGAGATTAGTAAATTGAGTTAACTATAATTGTATAAAGTGGATGGATTGGTACATGAGAATATTCTTTCCCTATTTCATAATCCAGATCCATATTTCAATCTGATCGTTGGAGTTAAAACCCATATGGTTTCTGTCATCAAGTTGCTCCAAAGCCTCCTCCGACCTTCCTTAATCTGGTAACCTCACCAGTCTCCGCCTATTCTTCTCTTCTCTATTGCAATTATTCTATGATTATTATTTTAATTAATTGTCAAGTGAGCTTGACCTGGGGAGGCACAGGCTGAAGCTTCTTCGAAGGAATCCGTCATCGTTTATGGCCAGTGCTTGCTTTTAGGCCCTGATTCGGAGATCTCAAGGTTATCTAAAAAGGTGCAAATTTCAACTTTATGGTTAAATTAAGAAAATAATTTAGATCGAATGTTCAAAATTTCATATTTTGTACAAATCTCCACCTCTTCTTTTTTTCTACTTTTCTACAACTGGAAGTATGATGCATTGTGAGGCACTTTTTTTCCTCATTACACCGTTTATGGTTCTTAGGCCCATCAAATTCACTTCCTCTGCCATGCGAGCAACCAATTGATGCTGAGGGCACCCACATTGTCCATGCGACGGTGTGACAGAGAACAATTAGACCTTTTCGATGCCAATTCTGTTTCTTGACATCCTATGGAACTTGGCATTCATGATGGTGGCTGTTGTTCTTTTGATCCTGAGCTTCAGTGAGTTACCTACGATGCCATTGAGGTTTGTGTTGTGGGGTACATGACATTGTGCGATGCACATGATTTATGTGTATGGAGTACACTGGAAACGAGAGTTGAGGAAGCTCTGACTTTGACTCTTCGAAGGATACTGAACAGAATTTGAGGTGAAGCAACCTGGCTCAATTTTTAGTTTTGAAAAAATTAGTGTTTAATTAAACAATTTGAAGGTAGACTCTATTTGATAATTTTGATGATAAGTACCATGCATGCACATATAGATCCTTCACACATGAATATGCTCGTGTGAGTGCACTGTGAGTTGATAATTTTGATGATAACATAAAATTTCCATCTTCTCTCTTACTGTAAGTGCTTCACAGGCAATATAGATCCTTCAAATTTTGATGATAATTTTGATGTGTGAAGGATAATTTTTTGTGCACTCATATGAGCAAATAGATCCTTCACGCACAGTGCACTCACATGAATATAGATCCTTCACACACAATAAGATCCTTCACTCACATAATTTTGATGATAATTTTGTTATTTTTATAATTTTGATGATAAAAGTTTGACGAGCATATAGATCCTTCACAGGCAATATGCGCATGTGTGAGTGCACGTGCGAATGCGCACAGTTGTGCGTGCATCAACATGCATGATATGACCAAACTAAAATTAATCAAAAGTTGCAACTAATTTGTTTCACTATCAGCATTATGCTTTTGAGATAAATTCTAGGTAGCCATACCTCCAGAAATAGATTTCCAAAATATTTTTTATCACCGGCTTCAATCAAATGATCTGCTTTTGCTTGGCTAGCTTTGGAGATGACAGACTTCACACCTGGGATCTTACTCTACAAAAATCAACTTGCATCAGAATGTAATATGCAGATTTGACATTACACTAAGAGAGAAGATGGAAAAAATGCCCAAACAAATCCGTTATCAGTTCCTTATAGCATAATGCACCAATCAAATTATTCACCAGGTACTTAATGAAATTGAAATGATATGCAATTAACCTTTATCAGGCCCGTTCAAGTGACATGGTCAGCATGAACATGGGTATTCATAGCATAGATGAGGTTCAGCCCCAGCTCTTTGATGAGAGCTAAAAATTTGATCTTTATCAAAAAATTTGATCTTTATCAAAAAATAGAGAGGTAAAATTTTTTACCAAATAGAGACGAAAAAATTTGATCTTTAACAAACTTTTTGTAATTTGTTGAAAAATACACTCATTTATTTTGTACAATTTTGTGTGTTACTTTCAACATCAATTTTACACGTTTTTTTGGTTGTGTTGCTCAAGTATGAATTGAATTATGAATGAAAATTCAAGGAAACTCCAAAATGAATAATTTATTACATATGCCAAAATGAAAGTCAATTAAACCAATTTGAGGCATACATGGGTCAAGCAATTCAAGGTTTTCTTTGTTAATAAACTGCTTCATGTTTTCTAGCCAATTTAAGGCATACGTGGGTCATAGAATCCACTGTAAGACTTACTGAAGCTCATTTTGGATATATCTATGCGTTGCGAATTTTGTGCATCTTGGCTTTCTGGGATTTGTAAATCATCTGTGGTTGCCTTAGCATTTTATTGCTGATGGACGGACTTTTAGTGCAGATATTCCTTTCTATTAAACGCAATTAAGGTTTCTTGATATTTAGTTGTATTACTAGGATGTGATTCTTGCTTGACTGTTTATAATTTTGATGCAGTGTGTTCAATATGAGAAGGAAGTCAAATTTTTATATCAGCACTATAATGAGAGCTTGAATTTTTTGCTAATAAGATTAAAATGATTGAACATATATCAAATGTATTGATAAATTGGTTTTAATGCACTTGCAATGTGATAGTGACTTGCTGCATGTTATGTCCAGTAATTGTGGCTTCATATTCCACAAACAGCAACAACAACACACAAATTCCACAAAAAATAAAAACAACAACACCTTCACCGCCACTAATCCCGACCCAGCAGAGAAGAAACCAAACCCAGGGGAAAATAAAGTGGGTTGATTAATATTTTTGTGTTCCGTATTAGAAGCCTCTCATGCTAAATTGAGGATGATCTAAATGTGGCGATTTTGATTTTGTGCACACAACCAGGACAACAAATTCTACAGGTGCTGCTGTTGAGGAGCAAGGGCAGGGGTTGAGGCAGGTAGACTGCAGCATGGACATCAGAGACAAGTATTACATGTAAGGAGGTTTCAGCTTGCACTTCAGCTCGACTTGGACAATCAAATTACATGTCTCCATCAAAAGTTTCGGATGCTCAAAGGGGTTAGTATTTTTATCTTTTGTTTTTTAAGTTTCTGTAACCCTGTCCTCATGAATCTACATGCAAACATAGTTATGCAAGCCCCAGTAGATGTTAACACAATAAGGCTATCAAAGGGAAACAACTAATGAAAGCAACTTTCTAACATAGTTACATTAACTTAAATTTCAGTTTTAAATAAATATATCTTAATTAAAGTAACATGCTGTAGAAGTAAGGGTATTCGTTAGATTAATTAAGATATATATAAACTGAAATTATATATGATTTTACTTTCAATACCTAAATTTAATTTAAAATTTAAAAAAGGGTTAGTGTTTTTCTCTTTTGTATTTTAGTTTCTATAGCCATGTCCTTAAGAATCTACATGCAAACATAGTTATGCAAGCCCAAGTGGATGTTGACACAATGTGGCTATCAAAGTGAAACAACTGTTGAAAGTAACATCATAATGTAGTTACATTATCTTAATTTTCAGTTTTAAATACATATATCTTAATTAAAGTAAGCTATTGAAACTGTTAATTTTCCGTTTTAAAATTATATAAGAAAACACAACCAACATCCTCATACCGTGCATTATGAAATTTACGTTTAGCACTTGGCTGAACAATAATATGATCGCTGTTATTGCCCTTCCCACTGATGGGAAGACGTGCAAAATGAGCGGGGGTTAATGATGCCCTTCTTTCCCATACATTTAAAGATTCTGATAGGATAACAACAACTCCATTTCCCAACATATTGTCTCTGTCATGTTGCTACAAGCATTTAAAGCATGGCTTCACATGAGATTTTATATTTACAAATATCAAGGTGGGATCCAAAATAGAAGCAAGGGTAATCATATAAAGAAATGCTAAGATTACTTTGATCATAAATCCTAAATGCTGGTATTTGATTTCTTATAAAAATGGTATATAAACAAGCTATGTATGGGCACACACTGTTCATGTGAAACAATAATTAAAGTAGGGAACCCACCAAAAATGATGCCTTTAACTACTTCTATTTGGAGAAAGCTAAAGAAATTAGCATAGCACCGATGGCAATTGTTCTCTTTTTTATACCAGTTTCAGAACATGATTATATATTAATCATGAAATGGAGAAAAAGTCACATGGAAACCACATTCATCGAGAAAATGGAACATTATTTTAATAATAGGCAATAATGCTTAGCACAAAAGTGCCTGTTGATCAAATATGTCAAACCTCCTGAGATTAATTGATCAAATAATTTTTAACAATACAGAATTGTTTGTGACACCAACTATCATGGTGACTTTCTTAATTTCATATGCAAAGAGTACAACATTTGTGATAGATTGCTGCAAAACATATCATGAAATATTTCATCTGAACCCATCAACAAAATAATTGAATTTGAAAAAGAACAACTTATATTCAATTCCAAATTTCAGCCAATCCTCATCAGTTTCGGATCTCTGGGATTGTTATGAATTCAGTATTAACGCATTTATTGCTTCAATTTTTATTTGTTTGGGTTTGATTTTAAAGCAAACCTCAGCCCTCTGTTTGAAGTAATTCCACTCCACAGTCTCATTGATTTATTTGGATTACTCGGCAATCAAATTCTTTCCATTTATAGTGCCGTTTGAATTAAGTACAACTTTAGCCTGGCTTTGAACCATTACTTGCATGGTGTGATTGAAGGTAATTTCACTCCTCACTTTCCGTTTTAATTTCACTCCACAATCTTCAAGTATATCAATTAATTTTAAAACGTGAGCCATTTATATTAACACAAATCCTCTGAAAAATATTTTATTCCACAGATTGCATCTTTTGATGGAGAAACAGAAGACGCTTGGACTCGGCCATGGCGTCTTGGACGCTAGCTCCAGCAAGGTCATTTTTTGCTTTTCTCCGGCCGCCCTAAAAAATTTCTACTTCCTTCAAGTCCATGGGCACCCTCAACATCAAGGTCAAAGTCATTCATAAATCAAATTCCATTATTATTGCTTCAAGCTATCTATGTGGATTCTAAGTTGAGTTCTCAATGCATTTATTAACATATTCAGAATATCTATCGTAGCATCATTTTGGATCGCAAAAATTGAGATTTTAAAAAATTCAGGTGACTTCTTTTTGTTTGAGGCATTGTTTTCTTTTGATAATCCTGTGTTTGAATTGCTGATGTAGTTTTATTTAAGGCATCATTTTCTTTCATTTTGAAATTATTTGGTAGTGAAAGGAAAATGCATGTCTCTTTGTATATATTCATGTGTACATGACTTTTGATTACATGGCTTATGATTTAATTGGATTGGACTGGATTGTATACTAACGGCTCACGGCTCATGGCTCACGTGTATACTTACGACTCACTGCTCATGTCGGCTTATGTATATAATCATGTAATTGATTTAATTGGATTATATGTTTCACGTATATAATTGTATACACTGCATATATATAATCATGTGTACACGGATCACAGTTCTTTGATTTAATTGGAATACACTGCCCATGTATATAATCAAGTTTACACGTCTCTTTCATTAAACTGCTTAGGATTGGATTGAATTGGATATACTCATGGCTCATGGCTCACGTATATACTCATGGCCTCAAGAGATATAATTATGTAAATAATCATGTATGTACTTACGGCTCATGGCTTACGACTCACAGATCGGATTGGATGTTTATGATTTAAACAGGGAACAATCAAAGAACTTGCTCACGGCCCAAAGAATTTATGACTTAAATGATTTGAAATTTTTTATGATCATGTATATAATCATGTATAGAAAATTCAATAAAAATCATCCTTTTTATGATCATGTACATATCTAAGAGATTTTTTTCGAGATTTTCACTTGATTAAAACATCTTGACATGCCTCACTTGCGAGATTTTCCCTTTATTTTGTGTGCATATTTTGTTGAAAAGATTGAAGGATGTCTATAAGAGCAGGTAACAACAAACTAAAAGACCGAAGGATGTGTGCATATTTTGTTATGTTGATAGGTAAGAGGTAAGCTAACATGGATTCATTATGAAAAAAGGATTAAATTTTACTATTAGTTTTGATATATATATATATATATATATATATATATATATATATATATATAGAAATTTTACAGGAGCTTTGTTGCAATAGGGGTGGATCCTGACATCATGGGTGTTGGACCTGCTGTTGTAATTCTACCGGAGCTATGTTATATATTTAGAAATTCTACATGAGCTTTGTTATATTGAGAGGTAACAGTAGGGGTGGATCCTGCCATCATGGGTGTTGGCCTTGCAGGGGCAATTTTTTTAGAGAAACTAGATAGATGTGAGAATTTTACACTTTGCATTTGATATAATGTGAGTTTTTTTCAAGTTGAAATAAAAAAACTAAGCTTAAAAACTAGACTATGTCATGTTTATAATGTAGACACTGGCTTCTACTAATATAATGTGAGTGTTGTTTTCATGATTAACCATTTAATATAATGCTAGAGTTTTGTTCTTTGTGTTTGAATTTATTTTTTGAAATGCTTAAGGTTTTTGTTGTGTTTGTAGAAGTGGAGCAAGTGGAAATGCCTCACCAACCAATATCATGTGTCATGAAGGAGCAAAGAAATGTTCTTGAGTTACTTTTGATGACAAAGCCATTACATGCGACGTAAGGGACGGCTTGGAGGTCGAGCAGGGGAGCATAGAGAAGCAGATCGGGTCGAGTTTTGTTCTTCTTTTTTGGTTGAAATTGTGAAGTGGATTACTGAACAAACATTGTATGGGTTTAGATGTTAATTTTTTTTAAAGTATCTAAAATTGTAATGTGTTGGATCTCTGTTGAGTTGAGGTAAAGTTTGGTTTGGTTTTGTAATGATTCATTTTGCGTAGCTGTGAGCGGTATATTTCATGCATTTATTAAGGCACGTCTTTAGTGAAGTATAGTCTGGTTTAACAGAGTTTAAACATGCACATTGTATACAAGTTTCCATGTACTTGTATCATAGAAACATGGATTGTGTAAGTGTAAAGTTGCAAATGATTATTCTTTAGAAAACCAGTTACAAGTTATGAAGCAATGTGAATATTCAATCGACTTTTGTTTTTAGTCTATTTCATATTTTGCAGGAGGTGAAATACCAAACTCTTGACAATATCTTTTGTGTTATTTTAAAAATTATCAGTTGATTCCCACAATAATAGATTTAAAAAGAAAAATGCTTGCCTGCCTTAATACAATTCCACAGCTCTCAAGTGACAGCTAATGGTAAACCTACATTTTAAGAGGGAGGTAGGGACATAGAAAATCAAGTACACATAAGATAAGCTTAAAAGATGCTGAGATCATCAATTTCAAAGACTCAAAATATTTCATAATAAAAAGAAAAGTAATTCCAATAAAATCTGTGATGAATTTTGAAATAAAATCTGTTCTATTTTTTGTCAATGCAGTTCAGAATATGATGGGTAGCCTACAAATCATGGCCAAATGTCGTGGTGGTTAAATTAAGCTTCAAACATGATAATGTGCAGACAATGTTCTTCGATTCCATATGTAGAGTTAGTTACACAATTAATTAGTATCTTCATCATACAAATTTTGTCTAAACAATGTGGGTAAGAGGAACTAAATTTGTCTAAATTTTTTTGGGTGAACTAAATATTGGGGGGCTAAAATTTTTGTGTGGAACTAAATAAACAAAGAGGGGAATAAAATTTTCTGGGAGAAACTAAGTTTTGAGTGGGAACTAAAATTTTTAAATTTTTGAGGGGAATTAAAATTTTTAAATTTTTGAGGGGAACTAAATTCTCTGATAACTACATTTTGTGGGCATTAATATTTTGAATGGGGCCTAATAATTATTGTGCTTTAATTATTGTTATTCGTTGAAAATTAGGGGATCCAAGATTTTGAGGGGAGACATTTTAAATGAACCGTGCCCTTGGGGCACGGGTTATGACTAGTTCCAAAATATATAACAAAGACATGCTGAGCTTATGAGAACAAAGACATATAATCCATTTAATCCATTAAAACATGGGGATGCCATTAAGCAAATAAATTTTAGATTTGGCTAATACTGAGCCTATGAGAACTTTCATGCTAATAAAAACATGTAACAAAGATGGATGGCCAACATCACAATCATGGAAAACCTACAGTACTTAAGCAACGTGCTTTAAGTAAACACCAAAGTTCAAAAAGACTAAAGAGAATAAACACCAAAGTTCAAAAAAATGAGAACATAATGCATTTTTTATGAGAGCATCATGTATTTAACAGAATTATGCATAATGAATAGTACATGATGTGTTAAATATATCATGTTGAAGTTCAGTATTGGTCTTTGTGAGTGTCAAATATGTTATTGAAGTTATTATGCATAATGAATTAACACATCAGTATGCATTGGGGTAAATATCATCTTTCAGAATGATGATATGTTTAACACTTAACATAAGGCATAATGAACAACATAACACTCAGATATGTTTAACACTCTGTTCATTATGCATCATGCATAATAATGAATATATTTAACACTGATGCTATCATGCATAATGAACAATCTCCAGTAAATATATTTAACACAGAATTATGCATAATGAACTCTCTGTTTATATATTTGATATTAATCACCAGATCAATCTCATGTTCACTTATAAAAACAATCCATTTATTCGAATATTTTCCTATCATTGTCTACTTCTAAAGTCCTAGCACCAAATAATGTAATTCAAAATGTATGTGCAATGGCATCTTCAAGGCATTGAATCTTAAAAGATGATGATGTTCTCTGTTTTAATCTGTTCATGTCTCTACAAAGCAAAAGAGCACGTCATCAACCTTCATAAAGAAATAGCAACCGAAAACCAAAGCATGAGTAAAATAAGAATTAAAGAAGGAACAGAATATATGCAAAAACCCTACATTTTGTTTGCAAGAGTGAACTAATACAAATGAATTAATAGTATGGATAGATGTAAACATATACTAAAGTTGTCAGGATATGAAGATGACTTAATAACCTCCCTTTAATGCAAAACTATGATGGTGGCCAATTCTTATAAAGGTGATAGGTTACTTTGTGTCCTATTATAGAAAATGTAGCCATAATATTACATAATTATAGACATTTAATTCAGTTTCAAATAAAGAAGGGATGCATAGCAGTTGTAGCTCCAACAAATAGAAAGGCCATGCAGTATCTAACAATCCATGGAATGTCAATTTTAAGGGTGTAGTGATGCAGATATGAGATGCTTTTCCTACTGAACTTGTCGTGTGGGCATTCCTTGGTTGCAACGCAAAAAGCAAACACTCTACCCCAATAGCAGGATTTCCATTCACATCACTCACTTCAATTTTGACAATCTAGGGAAGCACATCCCCATCGATTTCAATTGCTCCAAAATTCGGGTGGCATGAAATGAATCCGTGAGGAACTCATTATTTAATTGTTTTTAAGAAAATTGAGGAGAAGTATAAGGAGTCATTGTCATTAAGGAACCCTTGCATTCCAAATTAGAAAGTTTCCTGTTATAATCTTGTTGGAACGTATGATTAATAGAAATATTTGTATAAGAATAAGTACCTTTAGTTTCTCTTTTTACGTTACCTCCTCTCCAAATCATCCTAAATTTCAGGCTACACACGCCAAAACATTGATAAGTCCAATTAAGTAAAAATTTGATATTACACTTGCTTCTAATATCCATCTTTCACTGAATTTTACATGGAGCTTGGCCATTTCTATTTTTTGAGTGGCTTTTTCCTTTCCATCAGCTTTGCCTGCCAGTGCCAAGTAACACACAAATTTTAGATAACCAATAATTGAAACTAAATTCGAGAAAATGCATCCAACACAAAAAAGGAATAAATGGGCAAAAAAATAAAACCTTCTTTTCTTTCTGCAGCTTCCTCTCCAAATCATCCTAATTTTCAGGCAACACACACCAAAAAATTGATCAATCTAATTAAGTAATAATTTAATCATACACTTGCTTCCAATATCCATCTTTTACTGGAGTTTACCTGGAGCCAGCGAGCTTCTGGTTTTTGAGCGGCTTCTTCTTTTCAATCAGCTTTGCCTGCGATTACCGAGGAATCCACAAAATTTTATAAAAATAATACTTGAAACTAAATATTAGCAAATGCATTCAACCCAAAAAGGATTAAATGGTCCAAAAACTAAAACCTCTTGTTCTTTCATCGAAGTTTGTTTGGTGGACAGCCATAAATTAACTAAATACCTTACATCCTTTTCATCCTTTTCGAATCTTGTATCTTATACCCATTCAACCAGAGAGAATGAAACATTATTGACAACTATCTAGAATTTGCATAAAATAGAAAAGTATCACAACCATCTAGAATTTTCATAAAATAGAAAAATTTGCAGATTTTTGTCAAAGGAAAATCAGCATGTTTCCTAAAAAATTTTGACAACATTATTGTTTCGCTGATTTTTATCATTTGGTACCTAGAATTTGTCAAAGGAAAAGAACTGCTAGAATGTCACATAAAAATTTGCCAAGATATGGAGCAAAATTACTTCCATCGTTACTTCAAACCCCAAAATAACAATTGAGGAAACAAAATTATCCATTGCAAAATAAATCCACCTAAAAATTATCCATTGCAAAAGAAAATATCCTCAAATAAAATACCCTCAGATGGATAACTTCAGTCTTTTGATTCTTAACAAATATCATAACTGTATGAGCAAAACCATAACCGACCTTGTTCTGATTCTTTAACAATTTGTTCTGATTCTTTAACAATCGGATAGTAACAAATATCAAAACTGTATGAGTAATAAATTTGTTCTAATTCTTTAACAATCTTTTGAAACGATGACAGAGAAATCGTATTAGATATGAATTTTAACTCTAAATAAAAAATAATTACGCATCCCTGGAATCATTGCTCAACTCTTCATATAGCAGCATCAAAGGAACAAAACTCCCAGCAAAGATGCTTGCCAATTGCTCAACTCTTCAACATCTTCGACTACGCTCAAAGAAACAATTAACCCAAAACCTCTCAAAAATCTCGTCAATCCAAAATCACAAATTATTTCAACTTCATTGGAGATCAAAGAATGTGAAACAAATAAATGCAAAATGATGAATAGCTGCCATCAACTGAAAGCCAGCCTTTATTATTTCCCCCCCCCACTCCACAAAGGAGGAAAAAATTGCAACGTTGCGATTTTTCCAAAGACGACAGCTTTAATCTTATTACTTCATTATTTTCACAGAAAGAAAAAAGAAATCATTTTCAAGAAGTATTTTTTGCCAAGAAGTCAATTCCTAAAGAGATCTTAGCAACATGCGAGACCTACAGTTAGATTTTTTTCGAAAAAATAAATAGAAAGAACAAAAACTATGAGAGATGGAGCATTAAGCAATTCAGCTTTTAAAAATGAGAATGAGACCGTATGGAATATTGAGAGGGAGAGAGAGGGAGAGAGGAGATGAAAGCGCTTGAATTTATAGAGAGAGAGAGAGAGCAATACATTGTCCTCAATAGCCTTCGTCCTCCAGGGATCTCCTTCTTCGTCCAGGGATCTCCTTCGTCTTCCAGGGATCTCAATACAGGGATCTTCGTCCTCCTTCCATACAACCTAATATCTTCGTCCTCCTTCCATAGAGAGAGAGAGTAAGAAGTCCAAATGTGGGGCTGATCAAAAATGTTGAATGTGGATGGAGATAAGGAAAGAAAAAAACTTAGGGATGATACCTTGTCCTCAATAGCATTCGTCCTCAAGGGATCTTCGTCCTCCAGTGATCTCCATCCAGGGATTCCTTCGTCTTCTAGGGATCTCCATCCATAACCTAATATCTTCGTCCTCCTTCCACAGCGAGAGATCAAGAAGTCTAGATGTGGGGCTAATCGAAAATGTTGAAGGTGGATGGAGATAAGGAAAGAAAAAAACTTGGGGCTGATGATTTGTTTTCTGAGAGGGGCAGAAATCAATGTAGTTGCCCCCGTCTCTGCCCTTTGTTGTTTCAAAACGCACCCAATGCTTGGAAAACCCACCCCCTAATCTTCCCTCATGATACATGGCCCCACATCTTAATACAAAGCACCTGGCGAACAAATCTGTTTCAAAAGAGTTTTTACCCCCAAAATTTTGCATTCAACTTCAATGTTTTCAACCTCAAACTTTGAATTTCAAAACTCCCACCAAATTCCTACCAAATGTCCCACCAATTTCTCTTATCCAATATCTCTTATCCAAAAAATCATCATAACATCCCTCATTTATATACCCCAAATACAATTCAAACCCTTATCCAATTTCTCTTATCCTCTTATCCAAAAACTCATCATAACATCGCTCATTTATATAACCCAAATACAATTCAAACCCTTATCCAATTTCTCTTATCCAAAAACTCTTATCCAATAACCCATGATAACATCCCTGTTTTATTATATATATATATATATATATATATATATATATATATATATATATATATATATATGAATATATAAAAAGCGATGAGAGTTCTCCCTAGCGCTGGCGATTTGCGGCGGGGTTCAAACCCTAGCGGGGTAAATGGCCAGGGGATGGGCGGCTCCATCCAAGGCAGCGCAACAGACATCCCTGGAGGAGGAGACACCCATGGCGGAGGAGACTCAGCATGGCACCTAGTTTCTCATCGGAAAAGAGGTAATTACCCCATGGCTAAGGGTGATACGGGTGGCCGTGATCCAAAGCATGTAAGTACTGCGGATTTTAGATTCAGATCTAATTTTCGAGGATGATCCAATAGGAATGGCGGCAGTATTCGCTTTAGTGATCATTCTGTGGTTCAATCTCGGCAATCAAATTCACAATCACAGATTCAAGCGAAAGTGGCTATAAGGCCTCATACCCAATTCCATGTTTCCCCTTCTGACGGGAAGCGCTCCTGGGTGGACATCTGCGCTTCGAGGAGGAAGTATGCAGATCCTTTGGTGATGAGTTTTGTTCCCCCTATTATCAGTGTTGATGGTGTGGAGAAGGCCAAAGTTGCAGAAGCAGACATTTTGAAAGGCACGGCGCGTTGGCAAAATACTCTTGTCGGTTACGTCCTTGGTGATGTGCCTTATTACGGTCAAATTAAAGCCTCGATTGAACGGCCTTGGAGTATTAAAGGAGGAGTTCATATTTTCTCAAGAGAAAATGGCTATTTCTATTTCAGATTTGAGAACAGGGATGACCGTGACTCAATTCTGCATGGGGGACCTTGGCTCTTTGATGGCCGTCTGGTGGTGTTGCAAAATTGGACTCCTTCTACTAAGCATGATAGGGACATCCTTACTGCCGTCCCAGTTTGGGTCCAATTCCATAACCTCCCTCTATCAATGTGGACACTGGGTATCCTTAACTCCATTGCAAGCGTAGTAGGTAAGCCTATTTGTCTTGACAGGGCTATGGCTAATTTAGATAGAATCTCCTATGCGCGTTGTTTGGATGAGGTCAATGCTAATAATATACTTAAGAGAGCAGTACCAGTTGAGTTGGATGACCTATCCACTATTTTGATTGATGTTCAGTATGAGGGGGAACCGCCAAGATGTGGAGCCTGTGCCTGTTTTGGACATCTGGACTCTCAATGTACCTCGAAGGTTATTAATTCACATGCTGCACAAACTGGTGAGGGTGGCGTTGCATCTCACGCTGCTAAACCTAGTGGGATCTCCCATGCTGATTTCATGGACTTGGGCATGTGTAGCAATACAAAGCATCCTGCTTGAAAGTTGGACTTTCTAGTTGATGAGTTGGGTATCCTCAAGCACCCTCAAGCTGTGCTTGAGAAAGGGGAGTGTAGCAAAACAACTCAGCCTGATGTATCTGCTGGGCTTGGGCGTAATAAGGGTTTGCAATCCCTCTTAATGGGAGTTGTTCACACTCTGAAGCTGATTAATATCCTTCGAAAGGCCCATGTCACTCCGCCATCTCTCAATAATGTTGCTCAGCCTGACACGCCATCGAATCTAGAAGAGCCAGTCTCGAGTAACCTGGAGCCGGCCCCTCCTAATAACCTTACTGTTCCTAACCCTCAATGGGATGAAGAGCACGCCAATCTAATGAAGGATCGAGCTCTTGGAAAGGGTAAAAAAACTCAAGTTCCACCCTCACCGATCCGTTGGAGACCCCGGATTGCCTCCTGATTGGGTAATCTTCCATCTCACCTCATCCATTATTATGTCTATCTTATTCTGGAATACTCGGGGACTTAACAATTCTTCACGTCGTGCTGATCTGAAGCTCTCCTTAAGGAAGCTAAATCCTACTATTGTGTGCTTATTAGAAACTAAAGTAGAGGCTTGTAACTCTTACATATTTCTAGATGCGTTGTAGTTAATTGGGGGAGTCTGGATAATAGGAGTTACCATAAAGGTGGCCGTATTGTAATTTATTACAAACTGTCGGTCTGGAATTGTATTGCTATCTCTTTCTCATCCCATCATATTTCTACCAAGTTCACTAACTCAGCAAGTCTTGTTATGGGGTTAACTGCCGTATACGGGTTTAATGTAGTGCGCTCCAGAACTCCGCTTTGAGACAATCTCGTTTCTGACTCCAGTACTCTGCTGAACTTTCCTTGGATTGTTGGTGGCGACTTTAACTGTGTTCGGCTATCTAATGAGAAATTGGGTGGGCGGGTGGTTGATGTAGTATCTATGGAGGATTTCAACCCCTATATTCAAAGATGCCAACTAAATGAATTTAAAAGTATTGGTTGTAACCAAAGCTGGAATAACAGACGAATGGGCGGATCACGTATTTCAGCTCCTCTCGATCACGTTCTATGTAATACGCACTGGATTGATCTTTTGCCTCACTCATATTATGAGTACCTACTTGCTAGTACAAGTGACCACTCCCCCATGATGGTCTATCTCCTTCCCAAGGTGACTTCTTTCCCCAAGCCATTCAAATTCTATAACTCATCGGTTTCATTGCCAGGCTATAAGGAATTGGTGCGGAACTTCTGGGCAAATTTTAGAATCTGTGATGTCTCTCCTTTGATGCGGCTTACTATTATGCTCAAGGCTCTTAAGTCCAGGTTGAAAAATTGGTCTTCTGAGCAAAGGAATGCTCTTGAGTCTTCTAAGTGCCGAAATCACCTGGAGTCACTCCATGCTAATCCTAATATTGGTATAGACCCAGCTCTTCAGTATTTAGAATGTTCAGCTCTTCAGAGACTGGTGACGGCACTGAATATGGAGGAAGAGGATCTACGGCAAAAAATTCGTCAAAATTGGTTGACGCTTGGAGATAGAAATTCTAAATTCTTCTATACGGCTATGAAATCTAGACAGTGTCATAATTCCCTCAATCACTTGCTTTCAGCTGAAAGGGACATGAGTACTAATACGGATATACTTCGAACTGAGGCGTCTCTTTTTTACAAGAATCTCTATCGTCAAGATGATTACTGGAATGTCTTTCCTAATTTAACTCCAAAACGGCTGCTCACTCAGGAAGCTACAAATTGGTTGGACATGCCAGTCTGTTTCACTGAAATCAAGAATGCCGTGTCCCAAATAGGCAAAGACAAATCTCCAGGGCCAGACGGGTACAATGCCTATTTTTTCCAACAGGAATGGGAGGTAATATGTAATGATGTTGTAGGTGGTGTCTCTTCTTTCTTCACAACTGGAAGTCTGCCACCCTCTGTTAGCCACACTTTCCTCACCCTTGTCCCAAAGAATGCTAATGCTTCTGGATTAGGTGACTATATACCGATTGCTTGTTGTAATGTCATATACAAAATTATTATTAAAGTTTTGTGCAACAGACTGAAGCCAGTTATCTCAGATTTAATCTCCCGTAATCAGGCTGCTTTTTTGAAAGAAAGGCTGCTGGCAGATTGCACCCTTATTGCTCACGAGCAGATTCGTGATTTTAGTAATCCAATGGGGGTCAGGACGTGTATCAAAATGGATCTCCGCAAGGCATTCGACAGCGTAAATAGAGAATTCATCTTTTTCATCCTGCATCAAATGAGATTTTCCCACAAATTTATAAATTGGCTAACTATTTGTATTTCATCCCCTTTGTTTTCGGTTCTTGTGGATGGATCTCCAGTTGGCTATTTCAACTCCAATAGGGGTCTACGGCAGGGGGACCCCCTCTAGCCCTATCTTTTTGTCCTTGTTATGGAAGCATTTTCGCTGCTAATGGCTCTAGTTGAATCTTCATGAACTATTCTACACATGCGCCGAATTGGAGCTATATCCCATCTTCTGTTTGCTGACGATCTCTTGGTTTTCTACCGGGCAAATCCTCATTCTCTCAAGGGCCTCAAAGAGTTGTTACATAGATTCAATCTTTTCTCTGGACTTCAGATTAATTGGGATAAAAGTGCGGTAATCTTTAGTAAGGGAGTGCGTAATGCAGGTAACCTCTCAGATATCCTTGGTATTAAAATGGTTTCCTTTTTCAATATTTATTTGGGACTCCCTCTCTCCTCAAAATACCCAAAAGTATATCTGTTCAGCAGACTTGTGGATAAATGTAAAAAAAGGCTAATGGGGTGGTCTTCCTCTCTTCTCTCTATCTCTGGGAAGATAGAGTTGGTGCGAACGGTTATATATGGTATGGTGTATTTCTGGATGCAGGCGTATCGCTTACCGCCATATGTTATTCGTACTATCAACTCTATTTGCAGGAAATTTATTTGTGGTAAGCTTAATATTTGGGCTTGGAAAGACATGTGTACCCCAAAAAAGGAAGGAGGAGTTGGGCTAAGATCTCTTGAAGATTTAAATGTTGCTTCTGGCATCCGTTTTACATGGAGAGTACTATCTACTAAAGGTATTTGGGCAAATTATATGAGAAATCACTATGGCCATATTAATTATGGGTTTTATTGTACGAAATCTAGGCCAACTGACTCTGGGTCCTGGAAGTTCTTATTGAAAAGTCGTACTCATTCCCAAAAGCTAATAAAACATGTTGTGAAGGATGGCAAGTCGACATCCTTTTGGTACGACAATTGGCATCCAAATGCATTCAACCCAAAAATAATAGCAAAATAAAACATGTTATAAAAATAATACTTGAAACTAAATATTAGCAAATGCATTCAACCCAAAAAGGAATAAATGGTCCAAAAACTAAAACCTCTTATTCTTTCATCGAAGTTTGTTTGGTGGACAGCCTTAAATTAACTAAATACCTTACATCCTTTTCATCCTTTTCGAATCTTGTATCTTATACCCATTCAACCAGAGAGAATGAAACATTATTGACAACTATCTAGAATTTGCATAAAATAGAAAAGTATCACAACCATCTAGAATTTTCATAAAATAGAAAAATTTGCAGATTTTTGTCAAAGGAAAATCAGCATGTTTCCTAAAAAATTTTGACAACATTATTGTTTCGCTGATTTTTATCATTTGGTACCTAGAATTTGTCAAAGGAAAAGAACTGCCAGAATGTCACATAAAAATTTGCCAAGATATGGAGCAAAATTACTTCCATCGTTACTTCCAACCACAAAATAACAATTGAGGAAACAAAATTATCCATTGCAAAATAAATCCACCTAAAAATTATCCATTGCAAAAGAAAATACCCTCAAATAAAATACCCTCAGATGGATAACTTCAGTCTTTTGATTCTTAACAAATATCATAACTGTATGAGCAAAGCCATAACCGACCTTGTTCTGATTCTTTAACAATTTGTTTTGATTCTTTAACAATCGGATAGTAACAAATATCAAAACTGTATGAGTAATAAATTTGTTCTAATTCTTTAACAATCTTTTGAAACGATGACAGAGAAATCGTATTAGATATGAATTTTAACTCTAAATAAAAAATAATTACGCATCCCTGGAATCATTGCTCAACTCTTCATATAGCAGCATCAAAGGAACAAAACTCCCAGCAAAGATGCTTGCCAATTGCTCAACTCTTCAACATCTTCGACTACGCTCAAAGAAACAATTAACCCAAAACCTCTCAAAAATCTCGTCAATCCAAAATCACAAATTATTTCAACTTCATTGGAGATCAAAGAATGTGAAACAAATAAATGCAAAATGATGAATAGCTGCCATCAACTGAAAGCCAGCCTTTATTATTTTACCCCCCCAACTCCACAAAGGAGGAAAAAATTGCAACGTTGCGATTTTTCCAAAGACGACAGCTTTAATCTTATTACTTCATTATTTTCACAGAAAGAAAAAAGAAATCATTTTCAAGAAGTATTTTTTGCCAAGAAGTCAATTCCTAAAGAGATCTTAGCAACATGCGAGACCAACAGTTAGATTTTTTTTTCGAAAAAATAAATAGAAAGAACAAAAACTATGAGAGATGGAGCATTAAGCAATTCGGCTTTTAAAAATGAGAATGAGACTGTATGGAATATTGAGAGGGAGAGAGAGGGAGAGAGGAGATGAAAGCGCTTGAATTTATAGAGAGAGAGAGAGAGAGCAATACATTGTCCTCAATAGCCTTCGTCCTCCAGGGATCTCCTTCTTCGTCCAGGGATCTCCTTCGTCTTCCAGGGATCTCAATCCAGGGATCTTCGTCCTCCATCCATACAACCTAATATCTTCGTCCTCCTTCCATAGAGAGAGAGAGTAAGAAGTCCAAATGTGGGGCTGATCAAAAATGTTGAATGTGGATGGAGATAAGGAAAGAAAAAAACTTAGGGATGATACCTTGTCCTCAATAGCATTCGTCCTCAAGGGATCTTCGTCCTCCAGTGATGTCCATCCAGGGATTCCTTCGTCTTTTAGGGATATCCATCCATAACCTAATATCTTCGTCCTCCTTCCACAGCGAGAGATCAAGAAGTCTAGATGTGGGGCTGATCGAAAATGATGAAGGTGGATGGAGATAAGGAAAGAAAAAAACTTGGGGCTGATGATTTGTTTTCTGAGAGGGGCAGAAATCAATGTAGTTGCCCCCCGTCTCTGCCCTTTGCTGTTTCAAAACGCACCCAATGCTGGGAAAACCCACCCCCTAATCTTCCATCTTGATACATGGCCCCACATCTTAATACAAAGCACCTGGCGAACAAATCTGTTTCAAAAGAGTTTTTACCCCCAAAATTTTGCATTCAACTTCAATGTTTTCAACCTCAAACTTTGAATTTCAAAACTCCCACCAAATTACTACCAAATGCCCCACCAATTTCTCTTATCCAATATCTCTTATCCAAAAACTCATCATAACATCCCTCATTTATATACCCCAAATACAATTCAAACCCTTATCCAATTTCTCTTATCTAATATCTCTTATCCAAAAACTCATCATAACATCTCTCATTTATATACCCCAAATACAATTCAAACCCTTATCCAATTTCTCTTATCCAAAAACTCTTATCCAATAACCCATGATAACATCCCTGTTTTATAATATATACTAGTCATAACCCGTGTCCGCGGGCACGGTTCATTTAAGATTTTCCCCCACGAAATCTTTGTTCTCCAAAAAATTATTTCCACAGCTAAAATTATGCAGAACAACAAATTAGCGTATAAATAATTAGCGGCACGGGTGCCTTCGGCGTGGGCGCCTTAGGCGCGGAATAACAAATTCGGCACAGACACATTCGACACGGAACAACAAATTCGGTGCGGGCGCCTTCGGCATAGAACAACTAATTAGCGTAAAAAAATTTAGAGGGCGCCAGTAAATGTTTTTTACGCTAGTTTGTTGTTCTGCGCCAAAGGAGCCCGCGCCAAAATTGTTGTTGTACGCCAAGGCGCCTTCGGTGCGAGGCAGAGCAACAAATTCGACGCGGGCAACTTTAGCGTTGAACAATAATTTCGAAGTAGAACAACAAATTCGGCGCGGGCAACTTTAGCGCTGAACAATAATTTCGAAGTAGAACAACAATTTCGGCACAAAACAACTAACTAGGCACGGGCGCTGTAACGACCACTTTTCGTTAAGCGTTGTTCGTGCACGTGCTTTTGGCCGTGCACGTGTTTATTTTAGACTTTGATTGATTGTGAATACGTTTGTGCGATATGCCGTTGCGAGCGTCTCTGAGAGTATTAAATAGTGGCACTATCTTGGAACGACACTTCCCGAGTCGTTTTCCCACAATTTAAACTTACTCGATGAGACGTGACGACTTTCACTTTTGACGGGAGACGTTTCTATTTTTGGTTTCATCGTCCGACGTCAAAACTGAGATCCGTCTTCTTAGTTAGCTCACATTCGTCGCCACGATCACCACGATATTTATTTTATAATTTTTGGAGTTTATTTGACCACTTTTATAATTTTTACAAGCTTTATATTATTTTTAATAATTTATTTTTAAATTAATTTCGGCCAAATAAAATTTATTTGAGTTTAAAACATTTTAAAGAATTTTTGAGCCAATTTCCAGCTCATTTGGACCAGGTCAAATCCTAGATTGGGTTGGAGAAGTTTAAATTCAAATTTTAAATCTTTTTGAACTTCTAATCCTATTAGATTTAGCCCTAGACCAAGTCAACCCACCTATACTATATAAGCAACCCCTATCAAGTCCTATTTTCCAAAGAAATTAGCCCTAGCCTCTTCCAAACTCATTTTGGACGTTGCGACGAATCGTCGCAACGTTGCGACGTGCAGCACCCCGCACGACCGAAGAAAACCCCCGCATCCACCCGCTCTGACCGGCCGCCCCGCCCGCATTCTCGCCGCTCCGCATCACTTCAGCACCGTCGCCCCGTTCCCCCGCTCTGACCGAGAGAGGCCATCGGTCAGACCGAGGCCTCAAGCCGCACAGCGCTCCGCATCGCACACCCGCTCGTCGCCCCGCTCCGCAGCGTGCCTGACCGGTCGCCCCGCCCGCTGTGACCGAGCGCCCCAAGCGCTGCAGCGTTGCAACGCTGTCCCGCCCGCTTCCTAGCGTCCGACCGACGGTCCCTATCGGTCTGACCGAAGGAAGCGCCCGCCCCCGCTGCTGCGACCGACCCAAAGCGTCGCACAGCGCCGTCTCCCCGTGTCTGACCGAGCCATCACCCCGCACCAAGGCTGTACGATCGACGGCCATTCGTCGCAACCCCGCACCCGTCGCACCACTTGCCTCCGTGGGCCCCCCAAGTTCTCCAGAGTTATTGTGGGTCCCCCAAAGGTCCCTAGGACTACTGTGGGCCCCACCTAGGTGCTTGCTCTTTAAGGATCCGTCGCGTACGACGTCGTCGCACGTCGTAGCCCGTCGTCGCACGTGCGAGCTTTGGAATCTGGAATCGTCGACCGGGTCGATTGCTCTGAAATTTCCAGCGAGGAATCTAATTGGAATCTGGACTTGGAGCGCGATCTTTTATTCCAACCCCCGGTGTCGCTACCCGACGCCGGTGTAGCTTTCGCGTCGTGTTGAGGTAACGTTTTGCACCCTTAGGACCCCCAACCCAATTGCATGCTAATAAAGACTAAAAATCAGTATTTTAAAGTATTTTAAATGTTTTAGAAATCACTAATCAAGATTAATAAAACGGATGTAGGCCGGTGGACTTGTGCACGTAGGAATCGTGACTTTGGACTCGTTGGACGGTGTTTTCTTGACGTGATAGTTGCAGGCAAGTGAAACTTGCCAACTCTTGTGTAGGGCCATGTTTTTAGGCCACTTACTTGCTTTTAGCGTAAAAGAGACTAGTCAGTGAAATGATAGCTGGCTAGACGCCTACTTGATCTAGTTTGACAACGAAACTAGATCCGTCACCTAAATGATCTAGTTTGACAACGAAGCTAGATCCAACCCCTTAAAATTGTTGTTCATGCATGCTAAAATGTCACGTTTACTTTCCTTACCTGTACGCTTTACTTTAACTGCCATGTCATGTCATCCATGCATTGAATGTTGCATCCGTAGCACACGCTACATACTTGTACTTGCTTGTCCCGGGCTAGGTGCACCCCTATGCCATACTTGTTAAAGACACTTCCTGGCTCGTGATCCAGAAGCGAGCATTACCGTTCGGGGGTAAGGCCCTGGCTCGACACACGTGGAGGGGTAGGGTTGAGCGACCACTCAGCGTAAAAGTGTGCCCGTACAGCCTCTTTAGCTGTAAGGCGTGAACTCTGTGCACGAGGTGCTTACTTTTCTTGTCTTGTACTTGTCTTGTGAATGTCATGCCATGCTCGTACTTTGCTTTACCTTACTTTACCTGTTGCACTCATACTTTAACTGCCATGTCATTTGCATCATGCTAGAACTGCTAGGTTGCTTTACTTTCTGTTTCACTTGCACAAGTCTCTTGTAGACTTGCTGACATGTGCCCCTTGCTCTTTTGGGTGTCACATGTTAGACCCTGAGCCAGAGACAGTCGTTGCTGAGTACGTGATGTGTTGCTGACGCTGAGTCTGAGTCCATGATTGCCCAGGAGGATTTTGGTGGACACCGGTGACCATTCTTGAGTCTTTGTTGAGCTTTATTTTGTTTTAGGCCTTTTGTTAGTTTTTGGTGCGTAGCACCGTCGTTTGTACTTTGTACTTTTGTTGGCCATGTTTGGGCCTTTAGTCTCTTTTTCTTTTAGCCTGGTGGCTTTTCTGCGATGTTGGAAACTTATTTTATGGATATTCTGAGATATTTCTTTTGTCTCATTTCATTATTATTATCTTTGTTTCGTTAGCGTTGCAAGGACCTGCAGTTTTAAAGTAATTGACGCTTATCGGACTTGCGGCTTTGTAGCTTCAAGTCTGAGCGGACCTTCTCACGCTTCGCCTCCACATTTTTGGGAAGCGGGGCGTGACAGGCGCCATCGGTGCAGAACAACAATTTCGACGTAGAACAACAATTTCAGCTCGGGCACCTTCGGTACGAAACAACAAATTAGCGTAAAAAAATTTAGTGGCGTCTTCGACATAGAACAAATTTAGCGTGTGCGCCTTCGGCGTGGAACAACAATTTCAGCTCAAGCGCCTTCAGCACAGACAACAAATTAGCGTGAAAACATTTAGGGACGCCTTCGACATAGAACAAATTTAGCGTGGGCGCCTTCAGCACGGAACAACAATTTCGACGCAAAACAACAATTTCGGCGCGAACACCTTCAACGTGGAACAACAAATCCGAAAGATCTGGTACCTTGTCCTTTTACATCAAAAAAGAACTTGATACTAAAAAAGAAATTCCTTCAAAAATATCACTTGAAGGATTATTTTCTCGCAAGCCAAAACTGGCAGTACCAGATCTTTCGGATTCTGGTCTACATCAAAATGGTATCTTTTTCTAGTAAAGTACAAAATCCTAGAAATCCCAGAAAATTCAGTCCCCCTACCCAAAGTACGAAATTGAGCTAGAAATTTGGAACCTAGTCCATTTCTTCGTCTCGATGTCATATGAGTGCATCGAATTCATCAGTCCAACTAACCCTACTCACCAAAATTCAACAAATAGTATGTATCAACTGGGAGCTGCATAGCACACTCCGGAATTAAGACATCAAAACTGTTCTGTCACAAAGAATTTAGTGTCGTAGGTCATACATTAAAGAATTTCATGCATGGCATTTGATTCATCTCAGTAGATGAACCATTTAGTCTACTTGTCAGTATAATGCACCATTACATAGGACACTCTCACTCATCTTAAGAATACCATGATCATAAAACATTTCAATTTCATGCACACACAATTTTATGAAATTAAAGCTTGAAACCCTTTCGATATGCGCTGCAAGGACTACCCCAGTCCTTCCAAATCTCAAAGAAATAGCTTATGTCCAGATAGACCTTGCCATCATCATCTAAAAACTGAAACAAATGCAGAAATACACCAGTCAGATTATATTAAAGGCCATTCATGCTTGCAAAAATTTTATGTTGGAAAAGGAAATGCAACTTTTCTTATGTTTTGAAGAGGTAAAATTAATTAAAATTTTTTTTATTTGGGCTCAGTGAATGTTCTGCTCAAGGGGAATTTGGTTATGCACTTAAACTATTTATACAGATTACAGCCAACGGTATAGAATCATGAGATGGATATCTTATCGAAGACATTATAGTAGTTGTCAAACACATGATATGAATTTATCCATAAAGCATCACAAACACATTCTGTTGATTCATGAAATAAGTATTTAACCTCATAAAACCCCATCTTGTCATATCTTCAAAATATCCATTGTGATAGAAGCTGCCATTTTGAAAGCAAAAAATATACAATGATTCATACATATTCATATGTCTATGATACAAACAAAGCCCAAATGAGAGCCCAAACAAAGCATGAATTAACAGAACACAGATGAGAACAAACACAGAGAAATCGAAATTTTCGAAATTTAGTTCTGAAGTTACAATACAAATTTAACCACAAACCTTGACCACTATGAAAAAAATAATTTGCACCATGAATCACAAACAAATGACCACGTTCACAATTCATTAGAATAGAAACCACATGCATCAAATGGTGCCTCACAGAGCCCTATTCATCAACATATTCCAGTATGCATAAACAGATACTCATCAGGCATATCTGACCTTCTGAAAGTATCAAGGAATAGTTCATTTACATAGATATACACTATAAAGAAGATTAAAGTAGCAATGCTTCATAATGTAACCCAAGCACAAAATATTACAGACATAGCAATACTACATGTTAACCATTTGAACAGTTTCTGAAATCTTACAATAATGATTGAACAGGTAAAGAAAATGCTAGAAGAGCTAATGCAAAGGTTGCAAAAAATGCAGATCAGCCGAACTATATTGCCTAACATAAATGGTTTCAACATATTTGTCATTCATTACAAAAGAACCTCATGCCAAAATGGTTTCCTAGGTAAACATTTCAAAGTTTATGGGATGTTATTCTTTTCCTGAACGAGAGCTAAAATAATTGACAGCGGAAAAGTCAACCTTGGAAATATTGTTCTAAAGCTTCATCTTTCCAAATATTAATTACCTTGGTTTTGTAGATCTGTTCAGAAACTTGGAAGAACCACCCACATGAATGCAAGTTAAAGAAAAAAATCAGTACCTTGCAGAGTTCCAGTTACATCACGTATGTCTCTCTCACATATGCATTCACACATGATGTAATACAACGGCCTCCTGATTTACTCGGTACTCTCAAGATATCATTGCATTGGTATTAACACATACATGTGACAAACATAGGTAAACAATGTCAAGAGCACAGCTATAGGACTATTATACATTAAAATCTTAGTTCCCCTAAAATTCAAGCACAGTAGGTGGAAGTAGTATGTGATTATCATCATGATTAATGAACTATTATACATTCAGAAAGCTTTCTAGCTACTTGCACAAATAGGTGGAAGAATTGACTTTTTTTGGTGTTTGTAAGATTTATTCAATCATTCATCATGTGACTGAGAAAAAAGTAAGAAATGCAAATAAATTAGCTCAACCAAGATATGAATCTCAATTGCGTTTGATTTACGTGTGAAAAGTAACATATGTAATCTGTAAAGCTCTAGCAAAACCTATCAGGTTCCATAAAAACCCATGCAATACAACAGAAACTCCCAAGAGTTTGATGTAATATTTCTTGATCCACAAGAAAATATATTGTATATGAAGTAATTGTATCCAATCAACTTTGAAGTCTGTAAGCAAAAAAAGTTTGTGAACAGTAAGTCCGTATTCAACTCTGAACATGAACTTTGTGGACATGAACTTTTTTGAGCATGAAGTCTATATCCACATGAACTTTGTGAACATGAAATGGAAATATCATTGCATATTTTGTGAACATTTGAACTTTTGATATCTACAGGACATGCATGGATGGAATACTCAAGAAGACCGCATTTTATTTGATCAACATTTTGAATACTCAAGAAGAAAGCATTTCATTTCGATACTCAAGAAGACAACATACTCAAGAAGACATGATTGAATACTCAAGAAAATAGCATAGTTAATCAGAAATCATTTTATTTGATCAACATGCATGACCAAATAATTGCAAAAATAAAATACTCAACAAACTTCTGCATGAAACTAATTCGTTAAATGACCAAGTAAACTCATACTGAACCATGTCTTCTTGAGTATATTAGAAGCACGATCTAGGAAATTAAGGGCCGCAAGAAATAATAAAGTACACCATGCACACACATACTCCAAAACATTTCCACCCATACCATGAAGTTTTGTGTTCATCAGACACTTTGAAATATACTATGTACCCAAAACAACCGAAACAAAAACAAAAGCAAAAGCAAAAGAAAAGGCAACAATAACCAGTCATATTTGAAATTAACTAAATCTGACCATATAAGAGCCAAACATGACAGCAAAGGACATTTGTGAGTCTTTCAACTAATGAAAGGTTTGTGTTCAATTTGTTGGCTACTTAAACAATTTGGATTCATTTTGATGACACGACATGAATGGATTATATACTCAAGAAGACATTATCTTATTTGATCAACATTTTGAATACTCAAGAAGACATCATTTCATTTCAATACTCAAGAAGACAGCATACTCAATAATATATGATTGAATACTCAAGAAGACAGCATACTCATGAAACTATTTTGGATCTAAAATCCACTCACGGTCACTTTCCACCAACCAGTCTTATGTTAGTTGTAACATAAATTGTACCAGAGAAAGGAAAAAGAGTAGTAATTACATGTGAATTATAAAGGACGTATGCAATATCATATGCAAAGTTATTCTGACCATTTAGGATGCTTCAAAGGCAGAAAAACATAAATAAAGGTCTTTATGTCTATTAACATTTTGTTTTTGAGAGAAGACAAATATATTGAATCAAAAACGCAGAAGTTTAATATATTAGTCATTATATATGTGTTTGTGCATGCACGTAATCAATTCCAAATTTTCTTTCAAGGCTTACATACACACATTGTTTCAGAGTGTTTTCTCACTACAAAAGCGTTGACCGTGGACAACCCGGTCAACGTGGTCAAGGGGCCCGCTTGGGTCCCTCGGTTGTGTCGAGTCGGTGCAGACGAGACGTGAGTCGGAGTTGCGGATGATGTGGAGCGCGTCGGCTGGGCCGAATCGGGATCCTCGGTCGCAAGGGGGGCGAGGGGAAGCCTCTACCCGGGTTGAGACGCTCGGCCTCGGACGGACGTGCTCGGCCTCGGCGGTCGGACGACGAGGGGTAGCCTCGATCGTCTTGCTGGTTACGTGGCCGGTCGCGGGGCGGAGGGGAAGCCTCGGCCCGTGGATCTGATGTCCTCCTGTGTAGATGAGAGCGCTCGTCATGGGGGCCGGACCTTGGTTCCGGCCAAATCCCCTCCGATGCCTAAGTCAGACAATGATCTGAAAGAGGAGGCCCGGCGGAGACGGTTCGACTCGAGAGGAGATCGGAACAACGTCTACCGGCGCGAGCGGGGGAGGAAGGAATTTGGAATGGGGGAACTAGGTCGTTGACGGAGTACCTTAGGTTTCAGTTACCTCAGATGCGGTCCCTTGTTCTGTCGTCCTGCTAGCCCTTTTATTGACCTACCGTCGCGACTGCCCATGACTCACGTCTCTCGTCCGTCCCCAATCGTGCCCCCTCAATCCACCCCTTCGCCGCTTCATGCGCTCTCCTAGCTCCACCCCATAATGGCCATTAAGTGGTAACGGGTCCGTGGGAGCGGTTATCGCAGGAGTGGGCGAGTGACCAGCGTGTTATCAGGGCCGGGTCGGATCGATATTCAGGGGTCCTCTATAGGGCCTTGTCAGGCGGGCCAGATCGCGTAGATGGTCTTATGATCGGCAGTCGGGTTTCTGGGCTCGTGTCTTTCGGTCTTCGGCCAAATAGGCGTAACAATTGCCCCCATTGGTCGGGTCGATCGGCCTCGACCGGTTCGGCTCGGCCGATGTGACTTCCTCCAACTTTGACAGGCTCGTCAGTCGATGCCGACTCATTTATTAGTCGTCATCATGAGTTGGCCCGTTCGATACTTTTAAGGCGCGGGCTCCGAAGCACCGTCGGTCCTCTGATGCTGCCACGTGTCGCTGCAAGCTTATCCCCACCGCTCGCGGGGCCGTCTTAGGTTGAGAAGCTGAGTGGGTTGTGAGCCGCCATCCCGTCATTTTCTTCTTTGCGCTGATCCCGATTTTGCATGAGCTCTACCTCATGTCGTCTTCCTCTGCCACGGGTTCGGGTCGGCCGAAGCGTGACGCTGCTCCTGGCCTGGTGGGTAGCCCTCCTTCGGTGATTCGTCGGCACGGGGGTGAACCTTCAGGGGTGCCCCCAGAGGTCTTGTCGTGGCCTTCGTCGATCTGTGCCACCGCCATTGGGAGCATGCGCTCCGCCTACCTGCTTCCGCCTTACTCGGCTCGTGCTCCTGGGTCCGACGAGCGGATCTGCCTTCCCGGTCCCAACGAGGTTGGAATATACGAGAAGTGCTTCCGCTTCGGGCTTCGTTTCCCGCTCCACCCTTTCATCGTTGAGTTCCTTCAGGCCCACAACGTGTGCCTGTGTCAATTCTTCCCCAACGCCGTCGGACTCCTCGTCAGGTTCGTCGTCGTCTGCATGCTGAGGGGAGTGGTGCCCTCTCTTCGTCTCTTCGCCCAGTTCTACTGCCTGAGCAACCACCAATCGGGGGCGTGGATTTACATCAGCGCCCGCCCGAAGATGACCCTGGTGTTGGGGTTGCCGAGCTCCCTGAAACGCTGGAAGGGGGAATACGTGTTTGTCATGTTCCCGTCGAGTGTACCTTTCCCGGTTCGGTGGGAGGCGACCGGCGCAGTCATCCTCGATCTGGGCGAGCCGACTGTCGCCGAGCAGCAGACGGCGAAGGACATGCTGGCGATTCCTGCGAGGGAGCGATCGATCGACGTCCTCTTTAGTGACCATAACTTGCGTAAGACGGTGTGGCCCTTGGGTAAGCTCTCTGAGTGTTCGCCATTCGAGGTTGCCTGGGCTCTGCTTGGTCTCTCATTTCTTCCTTGAGTGCAGGTGGATTCCCTCTCGGTCCTTCCCCCGCCTGCACTCACGTGCAGGCCCCAGATCCATATCCACGTAGGAGAGATCATGTGCTGGAGGTCCGGAAGAAGCAGCGGGCCGTGACCTCGATTGGAGGCTCCAAAAGGAAGAAGGGGCCATCCCCCTCTGTCCCCTTGTTGGGGTCATCCAAGAGGGTCTGCGAGGGGGTCGAGGGAGTTGATGTCCCGTCGCCTTCCGATCAGCTCCGACCCGTCCCCGTTGAGGTTGCCTGGCCGTGGGTCGGCCCTTCGCCTCTCCCGGACGGTTCTCTCCCTGATGCCTACGATCGGTATCTAGGCACGTTCCGCTCCAATCCCGGCGAGTTTCCTTCGTCAGGGGAGGGTCTTCTTCGTCCACGCTTCCCGGTAGGGGAGAAGGAATCGGTGTTTTCGAGCCGCGGAGCCGCCGCGCGAGTGGCCGAGAATAGTTGCCTCCCTCCTGATTAGGCTGCGCTGGATGGAGTTAGAGGTGACTGTTTGGCCACCTTTGTGATTCAGGCCGGCCAACAGGTAGAGTGTCTCTGCTTGTCCTCCCTCCAGCTGCTTTCGCCATCTTACCTTTGTTGCCTTGGTGCAGTTGTCCTCGATGGGTCTCTCGATGAGGTGTCAGTTTGCGGCGCTTCCCAAAGCCAAGTCCGATGCCGAGCGAGATCTTGAGGCCCATGGTGAGGTGGGAGAGGCAGGTCAGTTAGAGGAAGTGCGGGTCAGGTCCTTGGAGACCCGCGTAACTGAGCTGTCCTCTGCCTTGGAGGAGGCGGACCGGGAGAGGGCCTTGGCTCTGACTGCAAAGTCGGAGGCCGAGGCGCGGGTCACCGAACTTTTGAGAGATGCCGACACGTCTGGGGGAGCCGAAAAGATCCCTGTCTCCATTGCTGCCCCCGAGGCCCTGGAGCTCTCCGATCGTCTGGAAGTAGCGGAGGAGCAGGTGAGGGCTCTCCTTGCTCAACTTGGCAAGAGATCCCGAGAGATCGAGAAGGAGAGGGCGGAGCACCAACGCCAGATCGAGACCTTAGAGGCTCGGTTGTGTGGGCTTGAGGCGGTGGACCCATCCCGGATCGCCCAAGACACCGTGGCTGAGTATGCCACCTCCTTCATTGAGACCACCTTGGTGGTGGCGTTCGATAAGGGCTTCGCCCGGTGTCAATCCAAGATCCAGAAGAAGTTGCCGCTCTCGGGAGTCAACTTCGAGGATCTCTGGATGCACTCTGACGGCAAACGGAGTGTGGGGGATGGCCCAAGCGGACCGCCAGCCTGTGGCTCCACGGGTGCCCCTGGAGATGAGTGAGGGAGGAGAATGCCCCTCGACCTCTATGTGCGTCTCTATGTACATCTTTTTGTTTATCTCCATATTGGCTAGACGGTAGGTTGCAGGTCCGAGGACCTCGACGACTTTGTAGGGTCCCTCCCATTTAGCCGTGAGCTTCCCTTTGCGAGCGGTATCTGGGTTGAAGCCTACTTTCCGGAGGACCAGGTCCCCAAGGTGGTAGCTTCGGCCCCTGACCCGAGCATTGTAGTATCGGGCCACCTTCTGCTTCTGGCGGATGATGGTGGCCAGGGCTTGTTCCCGCCGTTCGCCGAGGAGCTCCAGACTGAGCTCCAGACCCTGCGAGTTCCTGTCTTCGTCAAAGCATTTGAGGCGGAGAGATTCCTCACCCAACTCGACCGGTACCACTGCCTCGGCCCCGTAGGCAAGCATGAACGGGGTCTCGCCGGTGGCCTCCTTGTGGGTCGTTCGGTATGACCAGAGTATCCCGGGGAGCTCTTCCGGCCAGCTTCCTTCGGCGTCCTTCACTTTCTTTCGGAGGGGCTCTATGATACATTTGTTGGCTGCTTCCACCATTCCGTTGGTCTGAGGGTGCGCTACAGAGGCGAAGAGAAGCTTGATTCCCCATTCCGCGCAGAAGTCTTTGAACCCCGCGGAGTCGAACTGTTTCCCGTTGTCTGTGACGATGGACAGGGGCACTCCGAATCTTGAGATGATGGAAGTCCACACGAAGCTTTTCGCTTTCTTCCATGTGATGGTGGCCAACGGTTCCGCCTCCATCCATTTGGTAAAGTAGTCCACCGCCACAATCAGATACTTCCGCTGTCCTCGGCCCGGTTTAAACGGTCCGAGGATGTCGAGCCCCCATTTCGCAAATGGGATGGGGCTCACGATAGGGATGAGCTCCGATGGGGGAGTTGAGGTGTGGTGGGCATACCTCTGACATTCCTGACACTTTTGGACGTAGTTTGTTGCGTCTTGTACCAGGGTCAGCCAGTAGTATCCCTGCCTCAAGATTTTCTGTGCAACCATCTTGCCCCCGTGGTGATTTCCGCAGATCCATTCGTGAATCTCCCGTAGGACGTAGTCGGCTTCCTGCGGTCCGATGCATTTCAGGTATGGGAGGACATCAGCCTTCGTCCAGCGCCTCCGGTAGAGCGTCCCCTCATGGATCACTTATCGGAGCGCCTTCCTCTCCAGGGTCCGACGCTCGTCCCAATCCGTCGGCACCTCCCCATGAGTGAGGTACCGAATGATCGGATCCATCCAGGTGGAATTTTGGTCGATCGCCATCACCTCCCGCTCCTCCGTGCTGGGGGACTGCAGGTTCTCCATGTAGATGGTGCGGCCCAGCTCCTTAGGTGAGGACAAGGCTAGCTTCGACAACGCGTCCGCCCGTGCGTTCTCCGACCGCGGGAGATGCAAGACTTCTGCGTTTTTGAACCTGGAGAACGCCGCTTTGGCGATGGCGTGGTACCTCTGCATCGTCTCCTCCCGCGCCTCGTAACTTCCCAGAAGTTGGTTGACAATGAGCTTCAAGTCGTTGAGGAGGCGCACAGATTCGGCCCCGAGTTCCCGGGCCAGCCTCAGGCCGTTGATCACTGCTTCGTATTCTGCCACGTTGTTGGTGGCCGGGAACTCGAACAGCAACGCGTACTCCACGACGTTTCCTTCCGGAGATCGGATCGCGATCCCAGCCCCGCCTCCTGATTGTGTGGCCGATCCGTCCACATGGACTATCCACGCTCCTGGGACTCCTGACTGGAGGTGGTCAGCGGAAAGAGAAGACAAGGGTTGGGTGATTACCGTTGATGGGCCTTCTTCCTCTGGGGGATGTTCTCCTTCCGTCGTGCATTCAGCGATGAAGTCAGCCAAGGCCTGCCCTTTGATGGCCGTGCGCGGTTTGAATCGGAGGTCAAACTCGCTCAATTCCACCCCCCAGTTCAGCATCCTTCCCATTCGGTTGAATCTCTTGAGATTCTGCTCCAGTTGTGAGTCGGTCAAGACCAGTATGGTGTGGGCCTGGAAATAGGGCCTGAGCCTTCGCGCTGAGAGAACGAGGTCGTACGCCAGTTTCTCCATGGGCGAGTACCGCACCTCCGCCCCCTTCAAGATCCGACTCGTGTAGTACACCGGCCACTGCACCCCACCGTCCTCCCGGATCAGCACCGAGCTCACTGCTTCCTCCGCGCACGCCAGGTAAAGGCTTAGCGACTCCCCTTCCCATGGCTTGGACAGGAGAGGCGGGCTGCGGAGATATTCCTTGAGATCCGCGAACGCCCTGGAGCAGTCTTCGTCCCATAGTATCGTCTTCCTATTGTCCGATGGTTCCGCGATCGCTTTCCTCAGAACCTTGAAGAAGGGGAGCGATCTTTCCGCTGATTTGGAAAGGAATCGCCCCAAGGCTGCGATGCGCCCATTCAGCCTCTGCAGCTCTTTGATCGTCGTCGGCTCACGCATGTTGATCAATGCCTCGATCTTGTCGGGATTAGCTTCAATGCCACGGTTAGTTATCATAAATCCCAAGAATTTGCCAGATCTTACCCCGAACGTGCACTTCGTGGGGTTGAGTCGAATATTGTGTCGCCGCAACCGCTCGAAGGTTTCACGAAGGTCGGCGATGTGGTCCTCCGGCTTTCTCGACTTGACAAGCATGTCGTCGACGTAGACCTCCAGGTTCCTCCCGATCTTGGAGTAAAAAACCTTGTTGACCATTCTCTGGTAGGTGGCCCCTGCGTTCTTCAAGCCAAAGGGCATCTTCTTGTATCAGTATGTTCCCCGGTCCGTCGTGAAGGCTGTCATCTCTTCATCCCGGGGTTCCATCTGGACTTGATTGTACCCTGAGTAGGCGTCCATGAAGCTAAGCATCTCGTATCCCGAAGCGTTGTCCACCAGGTGGTCAATGCGCGGCAGGGGGTAGCTGTCCTTGGGGCAGGCTTTGTTGAGGTCACTGAAGTCCACGCACACTCGCCACTTCCTGTTGGGTTTCTTGACCATCACCACGTTCGATAGCCACTCTGGGTACCAGACCTCTCGTATGAAGCTGGCGTCGAGGAGACGTTCCACTTCCTCGGAGGCCGCCTTCATCTTCTCGCCGCCCAGGTTCCACTTCTTCTGCCTGACCGGCCTGAAGTTGGGGTCGGCGTTGATCTGGTGGATGATCACCTGGGGATCTACGCCGGGCATGTCCTCTGGTGACCAAGCAAAGACGTCTAGGTTCGCCTCCAGGCACTCGACCAGTTGGCTCCTCAGGTCGTGGCTTAGCCCTCTCCCGATTGAGACGAACCGGCCCTCGACGTCCGTGACCGGGATCTGCTCTTGCTCCTCCGCAGGGGTGGGCGTCGGCCCGCCCCTTAAGTCGAGCGCGGCCATTCGGTCGACTAGACGATCTTCGGGACCTTCCTCCACCAGTTGATAGCAGGTATTCGGTCTCCCCGCATCGCCTTCGACTTGCCCCATCCCCCCGGGTGTTCGGAACTTGATAGTCTGGTGGAGGGTCGAGACCACTGCGCCGATGGCGTTGAGTAGGGGTCGGCCGATGATCTCATTGTATTCCGACCCGATCCCCAATACGATGAATTCTACCGCCAGGGTCACCGAGTCTGGTGGGCCTCCGAGTGTTACCGGGAGATGGATCGTGCCGACGATGGGGGTGGAATGACCCGTGAATCCCACCACGGGACCCGAGCGAGGTCGCAGGTCTTCCTTCCGCCGCCCCATCTTTTCCAGGGTTGACATGAAGAGGACGTCGCAGGAGCTGCCAGTGTTAACGAGCAGTCGCCGTACCATGGTTGTGTCTATGATCACCGACACCACCAAAGCTACGTCCGAGCTGCGCACCGTGACAGACGTGCTCGGTCTACCGACCGGTAGGGACAGTGAGGGCCTCCCGGCCCTCTCCTCACGATCCTCCTCGCACTGGGCCCGGGCCCACTCTTGCCAATGATGGCGGGCCCTGTCGCTTCGCGTTAGAGCCTTGCTCTCCTTTCGTCGAGACGGGTGAAGACGTGTCATTGCAGGTGTGGTTTGTTTCTTCGTGGGACATTTCGTTCCCACAGACAGCGCCAGATGTTTCAGAGTGTTTTCTCACTACAAAAGCGTTGACCGTGGACAACCCGGTCAACGTGGTCAAGGGGCCCGCTTGGGTCCCTCGGGTGTGTCGAGTCGGTGCAGACGAGACGCGAGTCGGAGTTGCGGACGACGTGGAGCGCGTCGGCTGGGCCGAATCGGGATCCTCGGTCGCAAGGGGGGGCGAGGGGAAGCCTCGACCTGGGTTGAGACGCTCGGCCTCGGACGGACGTGCTCGGCCTCGGCGGTCGGACGTCGAGGGGTAGCCTCGATCGTCTTGCTGGTTACGTGGCCGGTCGCGGGGCGGAGGGGAAGCCTCGGCCCATGGATCTGATGTCCTCCTGCACAGATGAGAACGCTCGTCAGGGGGGCCGGACCTTGGTTTCGGCCAAATCCCCTCCGATGCCTAAGTCAGACAGTGATCTGAAAGAGGAGGCCCGGCGGAGACGGTTCGACTCGAGAGGAGATCAGAACAGCGTCTACCGGCGCGAGCGGGGGAGGAAGGAATTTGGAATGGGGGAACTAGGTCGTTGATGGAGTACCTTAGGTTTCAGTTACCTCAGATGCGGTCCCTTGTTCTGTCGTCCTCCTAGCCCTTTTATTGACCTCCCGTCGCGACTGCCCATGACTCACGTCTCTCGTCCGCCCCCAATCGTACCCCCTCAATCCGCCCCGTCGCCGCTTCCTGCGCTCTCCTAGCTCCACCCCATAACGGCCATTAAGTGGTAACGGGTCCGGGGGAGCGGTTATCGCAGGAGTGGGCGAGTGGCCAGCGCGTTATCAGGGCCGGGTCGGATCGATATTCAGGGGTCCTCTATAGGGCCTTGTCGGGCGGGCCAGATCACGCAGATGGGCTTCTGATCGGCAGTCGGGTTTCTGGGTTCGTGTCTTTCGGTCTTCGGCCAAATAGGCGTAACACACATAATGTCAAATTATTGGATTATCTGAATATGTGTTCAAATCTGATATATTGAGTTAAAACTAATATAATTTAAATTGTGTTGACATGTTAAAAACTTATATGTCAAAACTGATATAATTCTCCAAATCTGATATAATTCTTCAAGAAATATGCAATGAAATATGAGTAGAAATAACTGAATTGCCATGAACTCCCATTCTCCAAGAACTCCACTAAGCATATCAACTCTACTAATGAAGAAAAAAATGCATTTCATTGAATTTTAACATGCAAACTATTTTAAGCAAACAAACTGATTTAAGAAAGATGTTTTAAGCATCAAACTGTTTTAACTAACATCAAACTGTTTTAAGCATAAATGTGTGATTTTGCAATTTTTTTTAATGTTTCAAATATCCCCTCAATGTTTTACCCACCCCCTCAATGTTTCAAATTATCCAAAGCATCAATTTAAGGTTTCAAAACATTAACAGGATCAAACATCATCCTATATTGCAAAGCATCAATTCAATGTATTGCACATATTAAACAGGATCCTAATTTCTTGAAAAATATGGACTCATGACATGTACCAATGAATGTATTGAATTGATATGTTTTCAGTTTGAGCATGTTCTACATATCAAAATGAGTCATTTTGAGCATGTTCTACAGTTGATAGTACCAATGAAAACAAAACTTGACTCATGACTGTCATATTTTTGAGTTTCAAAATTGACTCATGACTCATATTTTTGAGTTTCAAAACTGAATACATTGAGTTGATATGTACTATCAAAATTGACTCGTGAGCATGTTCTACAGTCAAACTATAATATTTTTGAAACTGTCATGAGTCATTTTGAGCATGTTCTACATATCAACTCAATACATTATTGAAACTAAAAAAATTGACCCACCATTCAATGTATTACACATATCAAACTGGATCCTATTTTCAACTTGACTCATTTTGAGCATCTACCTGTTATGTGCTCAAAATAGCCTGTCATGAATTCAGTTTGAGCATCGACCTGTCAAAATACATTATTGACAGGATCATGATGCTCCAAAATCAGTTGATGACTATTGGTCCTATTTTGAGTACCAAGAAATATTGATCCTATTTTGAGCATCTATCTGTCATGAGTCCATATTGGTGAGAATAGGATGTGCATTAGGATCCTGTAATATGCAATGCGTCTATGACAGGATATGCATTATTTCTCTAATATGCAATGAGTCCATGACCTGTTCATCAAGCACTCAACATTTTCATCAATTTCATCAAAATTGGTTATCACAAATATTGAGCACATTAGAAATGTTATCCCCAATAACATGTTCATCAAGCTCTCACCTGCCAAGAATATGGACTCATCAAGCTCACCAATTTCATCAAAATTTCATCAAGCTCTCAATTTCATCAAGCTCAAAAGCTCACCGTCAAACATTCTCAAAAATTGGTACTGTCAAATTTTTTGAGTTCAATTTCATCCGGTTCTCAAAAATTTTGAGTTCTCAAAAATTGGTACTGTTACAGGCTCAAAAGTTCACCTATCAAAAGTACATACATACAAAAAAATTCACATCCTATTTTGAGCACATTAGGATTTTTGAATTTCAGTTTCAGTTGCTCTCACCAATATTTTCAGTTTCAAAAATTGATAGTACCAGTGAAAAAAAATGATGGGTCAATTTTTGAGTTCACTTTCATCAAGCTCTCACATGTTAATCAAGCTCTCACCTGTCAAGAATATGGACTCATCAAGCTCACCAATTTCATCAAAAGTTCATCAAGCTCTCAATTTCATCAAGCTCACCAATTTCATCAAAAGTTCATCAAGCTCTCAATTTCATCAAGCTCACCAATTTCATCAAAAGTTCATCAAGCTCTCAATTTCATCAAGCTCAAAAGCTCACGTGTCAAAAGTTCTCAAAAATTGGTACCGTCAAATTTTTTGAGTTCAATTTCATCTCAAAAGTTCACCTGTCAAAAGTACATACAAACAAACAAATTCACCCTGTAATTTGATCAAAATGAAATTCATCACCCTACAATTGGTTTGTTTCTGGATTTTTTACAACCATTCAAAAATTCAATGAAACATAGAAAAAAGACTAAATTCAATGAAAGTTGATACTACAGAATTTAGGTATAAATTCAGTTAGAACTACAGATCTTTGTTTCAAAAAAAAACTAAACACACAAAATTTAGTCTGAACTTCTGCTAAAATTCATATGAAAATTTAGTCTAAAATTTATTCTGAACGTTGCAGCCAGCATTGATAGATCTTATTCAATCTTAACAGGATCAAATACAATTTCACTCCTCCAGCTGTCCACAAACACGTCACATTATAGACATTCTATAGGCGCTTCAAATTATGGATAAGAGAGAGCCAAACATGTTTAATAGACGTGCAATGAACTAAAATATGATCATGAAATCATCCTATCTCTTACATAAAAGCAACAGTTCCTTTTTGCTATCGAAACATCCAACGCATTCACTCTATTTTGTATAACTAACCAAGCAATAGTTCTATCTTTCAAATGACCATGAATTTTTCAAATGAAGGATCACATGCAACTTTGATACCACTAAAATTCAAAAAGAAATAATAAGCTTTGACCATAAAAACTCTAGCTATCCCAAATCCAAATTTTTTGATCAGAAGAACTATTAATGGTTACAATATTCAGTAGTTATATCAAACTAATAAAATTATCTACTAATGAATTTGCAAGATTTCTGCAAGTTAAGCTGACATGCTCAAGAATTTGCTCACCAACTATTGCTTGACTAACTGCTAAAGATTTGTCAAAAGAAATTGTCAATAGAGAAACCTAAAGAGAAGCAATACCCATGTTATATATATCATCAGTTGGTTCAAAATGCAGAGTCAACCCCCAACCCCCTCCCCCCCAAACAAAAAACACAGACACACACACCCCCAAAAAAAACCCCCTTGTCCCAGCTAGAAAAGAAGGAAATTGCTTAAGGACACATTTCAAAATTAAGAGACAAAGATTAATCTAGGAGTATGAAACCGCCAAATAGATCCAATCTATTAATATGTATGATCATTATGCAATTGAATATAATATGTACTTCTTGAGGTTTCCATGTGATATAGTTAATTCTAATTATTACCACCGCTTACCTCAGGCCAGAATTCTCCTCTTTCAGGTGATTTAGCGCTGCCTCAAGCTCCATAGTGTAAGCCTATCCACACAAACAATAGAGACAATAAAATCAAAATCTCAATAGCTCTCAGAAACAAACTGCATATGTAATCAAATACTTAAATTTCGATTATTTTGCATTTTACTCACCGATCCACTTCCAATCACAAAGATGCTTGCTAGTAGAATGGGCTTGCTCTTTTTAAATAAAACCATCACCTACCACATGGTGCTCTTGTCAAGCCCCAGTCCATTCTAATCACACATTAAATCCCACATAAAATACATAAGAGATGAAGCTAGGGTCATTTCCCCAAAAAAATTGAATCTCTAAGAATACAACCAAAGCCTAAAGAGGAGGAAGCTAGGGTCCTTTACCAAAAAAACCAAATGCCAGATCATTCAATTGAAGGAGGGAAGGAAACTTACAAAAAATCCCAACACTTCGTCAAGTTTCGCAGGCCATATCTGGTCATTGATCAGATTTAGCTATTATTGATAAAGAAATTATATCATCCCAAGAAAAATCAAGTCAAGTGCTCTTTAATTTGTTTTTCTTGTGCTTATTAATAGTTAAGCATGGTAATGCATCAAATGGCAAATTTTGTTATTGCAGATGGGAACTCAAACTTCCCCTAATTATTGATAACTCTATAGCCATACTATCAGATGGAGGTCTTGGTATAGCTATGTTTAGCTTATGTACTGATGTTGTGCAGAATGGAAACATTTAGCAGCATAATTTATTGAATGTATAGTTTAAGTAGCATTCTCTTATGGCTTTCATGGCATCGCAGTCAAAATTAATCACACATGGGGCTAGAATTTTGCTCCTGTCATTGGGGGTAAGGTTAATTATATGACCGGTAATAAAGGCTATCACTTCATATGCTATTGGAATGAGAGGAGTTCTCCTAAGCATGACAATTGTTCAGGTAGCTCTTTTCACAAATCATTTGACTGATACCATATACCTCATTTAGGACTTTTGAAAACAAAGAAATTGTGAAACCAAGTGCACAAACCTATTAAATATGGGGGAAATAAAGGAAAAGGAAAGACTCAACTTTATGTATTACTATGCTAATATTATGTGAATACTAAAAGCAATAATCATGTCCAGGCAGCTAATCCCCAAAGAATAGTACCATTTGTGTTTGTTAATGAGTATGTCTTGCATCCAGATATCCTGAGCAGTAGCTAGAGGATTGCTTCCAAAAATCCCACATAAAAACACATAAAATATACAAATTCAGGACACCAGAATAGATTTTAATTTTTTTTAAAAAACTACAAATTAGGAACGAATAATAGAGGATTGAGAGATAGAAAGAGAGTAGGGTAAATTTTGGTTACTGTTCTTAGGTCTTGGATGCGTTGGAGAATGGGATCGACGCCTTCGATCGTCTGAGATACGTTAGAGAATGGTGACCGATGACTTCGCTATATGAAATGCTCTGTCACTCATGAGAAATAAAGCATCGATGCTTGATGGCATTAGGAAATTCTGATGGCCTCTAGTGCTTTGCTTTTGAATTTTCAGAACTCTGTGTAACACAGGCTTTGAGTCAGATACCAACAATAAAGTTGTATTTAAAATAGAATGTACCTTCTTATTTATATAAGAAAACAGTTCTCGTAAATGACCATTAAAATTTGTAAAACTATGAAATCAATAACCAAACATATACATTCGAAAAAACATGGTCTGAAGTTCAAATAATATTCACAGAAGCAACTTGCATTCTAGTTATGATAATTTTTGCATAAAAGAGACCATTATTAAGAGGACTACAAAAATTGAATTGAATTTCCCAAATCCAGAAAATATGGGCATATGAATTGCCCAAAGCTAGAAAGTCAAAGATATTACCAGATTGGCTTTCTCATTTGCCACAACTAACTTTTTAAGCACTTCAAATGCATCTCAGCTCTATTTATTCTTGTTTCTGGGCCTCTTTAGCATATTTCTCAGCCTTCAAATTCTTTAGGATCATTCTATAATCTCATGGGAAAACTTTCACAAATTTCGAAAGAAACTTGTCAAAATTAGCAAGGATGTCTCTCGCTAACACTATGCTGGCTTGGCGTTGATGATGTTGTATCAAAATTTTCAACATAGTAACATCATCTTCCTCCTTAACTTTATAAGATCAACCAGCTCAGGGTTTCTTGGGTATGAAACTTCCCATCAACTTCTAAAACATACATAATTCCTTCCAAGTTTTCCAAGTACAACAACAGTACCACCAGTGAAATACTTGCATCCATGATCACCAACACCTTCAACAATAGCTTTAGCACCTGAGTTTCACACATAAAGCCTCTCTACTGCCATTCCATTAAAATAAGCCTATCCATTTGTTGCACCGTATAAAGCAATATCACCAATTGCAATGTTCTCTTTTGATACACGTCAACCTTGCCACCAAAGAACCTTTTATCAACATAGTCATTGTTGTCTCCTTCAAGTTCAACAGTATTTCCAGGGCAAATAAGCATATCCAATGCTTCACGCCAAGAATTCACTCCTAGTTCTCGCCATAGATACATATCTCCATCATTAACCTAGGACAACATTCAAATATAAAGATGTTGAGGACTGAAAGATATATGCATTCACATATATAAGAACTAAACAAATGTGCAGAGGCAACTGGCAAAAGATAAGTTGCAAGATAAGTGAGTTTAATTTTATTGCAACTGGTAATGAAGCAAATTAATGGAAGTAGTTTAACTTCTTACTCGATATCCATTGTCAATTTACAATCTTTAATTTTCCCAATGTAGAACACCCAGTTTGTTAGTTTTTCACATTTCCTCCTTTATTCCTTATATTCCTAAATTGCTTTTCCCCAAGTCACCACCAAATTTCCTTCTCTCTTCCATCTTGCATCAAGCAATTCATAGGTAAGTGTGTCTTCACATACTTGAGAATTCATAGGAGTTAAGGTTAAAATTGTAGGGTGTTCGGTTTTCCATTTCTTTTTCTTTCTTTCTTTTGGGTGGAGGGGGTGTGGATAATGTATCAATAGGGTAATGTACTTAACTTCATGTAACCACTCCTCATGCATTGCCCATACACAGACTAAGTCAGCTAGTTTTTGTTTTGTTTATTTGGTTTTCAAAATTTAGAATTCAATGCAAACAGAATCAATCTAGCTATTTTTTTATGTGCTGAATCTGTTGCTTACATGCATAAATTCATACCTTGATATGTAGGTATTTATTATTTGTTCTCTTATTTGTTTGTGTAGGTTTTATATAGGCCTGTGAAAGATGTGAATGGAATTCCAGGCAGCGAGTCACTATATATTTTCTTGACAGTATATCAAAGGCAAGAACGTGAGGATATCATGGTATGCTATTCATTCTTTATGTTGTTGTTCATACTTAATACTTGCATGTGAGTCGTTAACTTTACAATGTTCTAGTCATGTTAATTGTTTTAGAATTAATTTTGGTTCAATAAAGGCCTCCCTTGTTGATTGTTGTTTAAATTTTTCTTGAATTGCTTACCCATTCAAGTAGTAGTTTTTTGTTTGCATGGCATGTATTTGGGACACTACAATTTTATACGATGTAGAATTAATGTCATGTCTTACAGGGTGTTTGATATTGTAGCGCAAAACTGCATTGTGGATGGCTTCCAGGTCTTTTTTATTGTCAAACTTTGCAGAATGTACCCCCAATAACCATGAAATGCAAAAATCCAAAATACAGAAGTTAATTGAAAAGGAATCATCTTCAAAGGGTTTTGACCATTTGATAGCAAATTAATGCTTGTTATAGAATATATATCACAGATTTTCCATAATACTTAGACAACTGAACATCTCATTTGCACATCTCAAATTAGTTTATCAATGAACTGCAAAGTGCCACTATAGCACATCCGGACAAATATCTTCAAAATGGGCAGGAGGACTGGGTTCCAATTGTGGTTAAAGTTTCAGGTTTGACGGACCTCAAGGGATGAATATAAGAAAAAATCCTTTAAAACCCATGAATAATGATTTTCTGCAATTTTCCAGTGAAGACAAATTGGGGAAATGGTCCCGAAAAAGTTGACCATACTGTCAAAACATGAAAAGCTTTCACAATTTAATTCATGCCATAGATGAGTAGTGTCAATAACAACCCATGCCATGGATGAGCAGTGCTGCTTCAAGCAACAAACAGCCCTGATCTCTACAGTAGAATTTAGAGTTGGTCATTATCCCCTTACAATGATTTGTCTACAAAAGGAAAATGATAAAATAATTATATCATAGTCTCATCTAAAAATTGCCTCATGTTAATTCATTACAACTTTACAATCAATTTATCAGATGAAAAACTACATCTAAAAATGACAAATTGTCTTATATTTTTAACCTTTCATTTGTAACAGAAGCTTTTCTTGAGTGACTTAACATGATATGAAAAAAACTGTTTGAGTAGCAGAAGCTTTTCTTGGATAACAAAACTTAGCATGTCGATGAGAATTCAAAATTTCACCTATTTGAGTACCAGACCAATTCCACTAATCTAATATGAAGCAACACATGTTACTGGCAATCTAAATGGAAAATATCACTGTTTTTTATAACATTGAAGTCAACCTGAAAAGACTTTTAAAAAATTCAAAGTTCAATACTTTCTCAGTAACTGCAAAACTATCAAGGGAAAAATCATACCCTGGGTCCAAAGAGGTCTCGAATGTTGTCAACCCCGCACAAAATCATTGTCGGCCTAGTTGACCAAAACAAAAGTTTAGAATGAAAAACATCAATAAATCAGTACAAACAAAGATGAAGAAGGCATTGTGGTTCCTTTTGATGAAGAAGGGGGTTTCTTTTTTGATGAAGAAGGAAAGGGGCTCCAGCGCGGCTTTGATGGCACCACACCCGTCAGCGTTGATGGGGGTTCACTGACAGCAGGACCGTAGGTCAGGACGCGGTCGCGCTTGAGGGTAGCAGCAGCTCTGAGGGTGGCCGTAGGTCAGATCGTGGACGGCTCTGATGCGGGGTGATGGGTTGTGCAGGGGGGCGAGGGGGAGGGGGAGGGCGCAACGCAGAGGAGAGGGAGGGGGTTCGGGTGAGGGAGAAAGAGGGCGTTGGGGAGAGGGAGAAAGAGAATGGGAGAGGAAGAGATATCTGTGTTTTAATTCCCCAAATTTTCATTTTCCCCCTACCAAGATTTACCCCTAAAATACAAACTTTCCCCAATTTCAAATTCAAAACCATCCCAATTTCTCTTATCCAATTTCTCTTATCCATATCTCATTATAACATCTCTCATTTATATACCTTAAATACAATTCAAACCCTTATCAAATTTCTCTTATCAAAAACTCTTATCCAAAAACCCATGATAACATCCATGTTTTATAATATAGATGTATATATGTATGTATCTAGATACATACATATATACATACATATATGTATGTATGTATGTATACATACATACATCTATACATACATACATACATGTATGCATACATACATATATATACATATGTACGTACATACATTTTTTTTGGAAGAATAGTGTGAATCTTTATAAAATCAACAAAATGTACAAGGAATTACACATCAGCAGTGCACAGGAGGGGGGACTGAAGGAGAGGGGAGAGGGCACAAGCGCCGTCACCCTCTACCAGCACTCCCCCCGCCCTTTACTTGCTGCAAAATCCACCTCCCTAACCAGCATCTCTAAATTCCCAATTATTCATAGCTTGTATGGCCTCTTGAGTATCACCCTCCAGATGATGAAGAGTGTCTCTAACAGCTGAGCCAATGTACTCAAACAACAGTGTCCTAGGCTTCTTGAGGCCATTGAAGATCCTGTTGTTCCTTCCTTCCAAATGTACCACACCATAGCAGAAAGCACAGTTCTGACCAAGACTCCCATCGTACCCTTCTTTTCATATTTTGATAAAAAGTAGTCTCCAACCTTAACCAGTAGCGGCTCTATGAGGTCCGAAATTCCGAGTTTGAGTAGACTTCTAAGGAGGATGTAACAAGTATAGTCACATCTGAAGAACAGATGTTCACTTGATTCGGCCTCATCCCCTTCGCAAAGAACACAACCCCTATCCATCTGAGGAAACCAGTTAGCCAATATATTCCTTGTAGCAAGCTTCCCGTGGAAAGCTTTTAATAGATTGAGGCTCATTTTAGATACACAATGGTTGTAGCACACTAGAGAATAGTATTGGAATTTCGGCCTGTGCTCTCGGACCCCTTCCCAAGCTCTGTTGAAAGTGAAGCCGGCCTCATCTGCCCATCTCCAGGAGTCCATCCCGTGGGTAAGCGATATGTCCTGCAGCATTGGAAGGACTGGTGCAATATAGGGATCAACAGCCCATCGGCCTCCCACCAAATAATCACTTACACGCCTTAGAATTATAGCTTGGGGGATATCATATAAATCAGCTAAAGGCCCACACGGTAGCCAATTGTCTTTCCAGAACAGGGTAGAAGTGCCATCCCTGACACTCCTTTTGATAAGCTTTTTAGAGTAAATCCTAGAGTGAAGAATGAACTTCCAGGTACCTGATTGTGTAGCTGTGCTTTTAGCACCAAAAAAATGGGATACGTCATTGTAGTTTGCACGTCATTGTAGTTTGCACATATATGTATGAATACATACATACATATACATATGTACGTACATACATACATATATATATGTATGTATATATGTATGTATCTAGATACATACATATATACATCTATTCTATAAAAGAGAGCATTTTTTGAATTTTTATCCTACTAGGACAAAGATTTGTCCTACGTGGCACTTTTTATCCTACATGGCACTTTTTATCCTACGTGTCAATGTCAAATCAAATTTTGGGGAGGAAACTATGGTGGGAACTTTGAAATTTGAATTATTTTGAACTTTAAGGGGAAAACAAAAGGGTTGCTGTGTTGGGAGAGAGGGAAACCATGGTGGGAACTTTGGAATTTGAATTACTTTGGATTTTAAGGGAAACAAAAGGATTTTCTCTGTTGGAAAAAATAACGCATTCGTTTTTTTGCAAACCAAGGGGCCTTTATCCGGTGGCTTTCATCCCACAGTTCGGCAATCAAGCATTCATTTTTTGCAGTTCGGCTCATTCACCCAACATGTCCGTCATCCAACGTCTCCAGCTCCTTCATCCAGCTTTCGGCTCCTTTTCAGGGAAACCATGGCAGGTAGCTTTCATCTCAAAACCCAAGGGCTCTAATTATAATCAACGGATCGCTATCGCAAAAACTTACGCTCCAAAAAAATGGCATTGTCTCTTGCTCTCTCAAATAAATCTCCATCATCCTCTTGCGTCTCAACACCCCCTTTTGATGCCCAAAACCCTAACCACCCCCATTTTGCTTCAGATCTGTGGATGAAGCAGCCCCCCTTCAGATCTATGGCCGAAGTAAGATGAGCTTTGAAGGACGAGGTTCGGACCTACGTGTTTAAGGTGGTGCTGATAGGAGACTCGGCAGTTGGAAAATCCCAGCTGCCAGCCTGGACTCGAAAGCCACGATTAGGGTCAAGGCCCAGATTTGGGACACCGTCGGCCTAGAAAGGTGACATCTTTATCGCATTTTGTTGAAATTGCCGGTCTGTCTTTGATCAATGTTTTTAAATTCGATTTTCTTGGATAGTCTTCAAATGAGATCTGGTTGTAAAAAATTCCCACGGTGCGATTTCGCACGTTCTGAAAAGAAAAAAAATCATGTGGAGCCATTTATTAAACATTAACGTATCCATCTGCAAGTTACTGGATCCTGCAAGACCGATGAAATGAAATAATTATAATAGATTCATGCTGACTGAAGAATCATGACATAAGTTTCGGAATAAACTAATTAAACAAACAATTATTTGTATATAACAGAATATTTTTTGGATTTTGTCCCCTGCATCCTTTCGAGTAGTTAAAGTATGACCGTATGTTTTGGGCGTTCAATTAAGTTAATTTAGCAGAAAATGAACAGTGGATTTGATTAAATAATTTCATTTCAATCTGAAAAGTGTTCTGCTTATGATCAATCAGCACCTTGATTGCATAATTTCACAAGCATGGGGGGAGAGAGAATAATTTGAAACTGTATTCTGTCCAATGATGAAGCCATGTCAGGATAAAGTCATGACTTCAGCGGATACTTGGTAGATATTAACATATACTTCAGAAGCTGTGTTTCTGAAGAAATTCAGTGAGTTCGAATTCTAAAGAAATCTCTTCAGCTGGGTCATGGGTATATCAATCAGCCACTTATACCTAGAACAAACTAGAATTTAAGAGTTAATGGAGGACTCACTTGGAGCAATCAACGGAAGCAAAAGACTTACGCACCGTGAGATTTTCTTGGATCAACATTTTGCGGAGGTGGTTGTTTTGAGTGATAGGGCTAACAAGATTTAAATTGCTATTTCATAAAAATATTTCATAATTAAACTCTAATTGAGAGCACGATTGATGATTTGTGTTTAGATAGGATAATACTGAGGTCGAGATCAATTTCATTAAGTAGTATCTTCTCCATTTAACCCATGTTAAAGAAGGATCCGGATCGGGGTCGGTTATGTAGGATCCACACCCTTTTTAAAATGGATCTGGATCGAGATCGGTTTTCTGTTTAATTATTCTGTTTTGGGGTTTAAGGAGGATGAGTTTGTAGTAATTTTGACGGGCTTTTAATTAATATATAGAAATCTCAGACCATTTTCTCCCAAAATATGCATTTGTTTACAGTAAGATTTAATCCAACACTCGTGATGCTCTTTCTACAATTGGCTTTACTACAATAAAGCTATTTTAATTTAAATGTTTGGATTGATGTCACAAGTGTGTCTATAAATACCTTTCATATGATGGTTTTTTCTTCGTCAGAAATTACAAGCATGCATGTTTGTTTGTTGTATGTGACATCACGGTCTTTAAAATTCCTTATATTCTATTCTTTGTGATGTTAGAAACATGGCTATCAAGCTTACAAATATGCTTTTTGTGAGATCAACTAGAAACCTGATTTTCTTTCATGTAGTCCTATCAAATGGATGCATCTATTTTCACCGCAGTCCTCCTGTCTAACTCGATTCTTATGCAACCTGTATTGTCAGTCTGTATTTATGGAGTTGTCCACCTCCAACGCATCAGCCACACATCACACATTGAATTTTATATGAGAAGACACCCAACTTATGGCATTCTAGACATCTACTGTGAAAGTCCCAAGCTATGATTCTTTTCTCATTCCTTGTGTAGCTGGTGGGTTTGAAACCAATTACACAGACTCTGTTCATATTTTTGTGCACCCCGAAGCACATAAACAATCACTCGATCACCTTATGCTTCGATCAATGTCTGACCCTTTGTGCATTGCAGCTTTCAACATACGCTCTCGCATGTGCATTACAACTAGAATATTTTTAATACATTGATGAAAATCACTGATAAGAATTTTGTTTGCTTGAAAATCACAGATAAGAATCTTGGGGACAAACACTTGAAATTTGCTTGACTGGATTAGAAAAAGAAAGAGATTTTGTTTGCTCTAATCAGCGATTTAATTGATTTCGATCGATAGTAGTGCATTCCTTATGTAATTTCTTTCCTTTGCGATTGGCAGCAGAAGTGAAGTGGGGAGCTCAAAGAGAGAAGACGAATTCACAGACTACTACTCAAAAGCTGGTGTCGGTGTAACTGTACATCCCCAACAATTGAGGGATGAATGCTTTATATCTGCAAGTATTCTGTCTTCACTGATTAATATATGTTTCCATATCTGCTAGGATTTCTTTGTTTAGATCTGGTTGCAATTTCTTTTGTAATTGAGCTTTGATTGTAAAATTTTTTAGTGTTAGCTTAAATAATAATAATGATTTCTTAATTATTTAAGATTTTGGTGCACACATGATATCTGCTAATTGTTGCAAATTTATGAATATATTACCAGCTATGTCCCAAGTGCCAATTATTTGTATGCTCAACATATTTGTAAAAAAGTCCCATCATCCATGATGCGTAATACCTGATGCTTAACATATTTAGATCATAGCTTGGGAACTACTATTTTGCAGCTGAAATACATTTTTATCGCATCTGATGTCATTTAGTTTCTGTTATACTTCTCAGGACATTGTTATTGGGACACCTGGGCAGATGAAGGATCTCATTGAAATGTGCGTTTACCATTTAAAGGATGTGTCTTTTGTGGTGAGTGAAGGTTCAAATGGTTCTCTTGACTATTCTTTGATACTCAAGCATTCTCTTTATATGATTTGTGAGACTTGCAAAAATTTCCATGTTTTCATAGGCAACATTTTCCAGAATCAAGAATCTTTATTCTTGATTTTCCACAAAGACAGTCCTGAGATACACCTTAATATACATTTCCATGATAGAATCTTTAATATTGATATATTAAAGGCATGCATACATTCCCATCTTTTAAATTCTAAAATTTTCAGCAAAAGCCGTAGTGGTATCTACTTAAAAAAAGGCTACAATGGCATCATAATATTGAGAGCTTGAACCTTTTTTCCTAACTGCATCCATTGTATCATATAAATATGTTTCAATACTTCTAATTATACTTCTAATCAATGTCTCTTAAGACAAAATGGTAAGCTGCCTTTTGCCACAGTAGATGGGTTTTGATAGTTCCGACTAATGGCCTGATTGAAGTGAGGTTAGTTCCATTATTAATTTGAAAATCATGATATGTGCCATTCTATCTTTTGGCAACAATTGTAGAATAGGTTAGAACTTCCTCTTCTAACCAACTTATTCCTCAAACTTTAAGTCCAATTCTGACGATGAGATTAAAGAACCGAATTGACCCCATGTAGAAAAATCTACCCGTTTAATTAATTTGAATTTTTTTTAGTGAAACAGGGAAATAAGTTAAAAGATCGTAAATTTCTTGGAAATCCTCAACTTGAACTTGAGAGATGGGGATTTTGGTATTTCTCTTGCTATATTGGTAGTAGAGTTTAGGATTTAGGCCTAAGATTTGTCAGGAGTTCCTTGAGAAGAGATTCTCAGGTTTTTGGGTCAGATAGAATTAGATGTTCTTAATGACTTTCATTTCTTCTTCTGTTGAATTTGATCAACAACATCTCTATTTCTCCCTAAACGGCCCATCACGGCTGAATGGGTGGAATCTAACAGGCGGATTAATTGCTCCCGCCAATTAGTAATTTATATGTAATTTCTTATTGTCGATTATTTTAAATTGGATGTAGTTGTCTTTTGTTGCAAATCTTTCATCTAAAATTAGTAATATGGCAACTTACACCTGGGATTTTTGTGTCACAGAAATATTGTGGGGCTAGGAGTTGTTGGGTTGCATGGTTCAAAGCTCTCCAATCTTTAATTACTCTGAGGTAATTGTAAGCATTCATAAGTTGCCTTTGTTGTTGATCTTTTTCAAAAATTATTTATGATTTTTTACTTGATAGTAATAAAATCGTATTAACCATATTACTGGGTCACAATGATATTGATGGTGACATTCCTAATAGCTTGCCGCCAAATGCTACCTACATGTGTGGGTTTTTGTTATTATGTTCAATTCCTTCAATCAGTTTCTATTTCCTATGCGACTAAAATAGTATTGATGTTTATGTACTTGCAGAAATTTAGCTATAAATAATTACATCAACAGCATTACATACCCATTGTCTTCTATGAAAGCTATCAATCTTTTGTAATTCTCTCAATCTACCTATTATTACAAGACTTCAACCCAAATGTCAACCTTAAACATTTTCATTGTGTGCAAGAATGTTAGCCGCATCATGCTATCAGGTCTTATTGGAAATGTCTTTATCTCTATGCAAAAGGTTTGAACTGATGTAAGATTTTTTCACTATTATTACTTTGACGTTCTATTTTGTTACAGTGTTATTTGTTTGAGGTAGTATTGGGGTCTTTACTAATTTATTTAACAAATGTTCTTTTGCTCATTACTTGATCTAAAGTGATTTCAGATAGCAATATTTTGTGTTGTATGACAAGATGGGATGATGTTGCTGATCAAGTTGTTTCAAGCTTCTATAATAGAGTCATTTTATTCATTAAGTACTGTTGCATAATTTCAGGGTTTTATCATTCAACCCCTTTACGGGTGATCTAACTTGATCGTTTGATTCTTTAGTGAATCTTCATATAATGTAAATCTGTAATTGTGAATTTGACTAAGTATTGCATGCACATTAATAAGTGTACCATGAGCTTTGTCTCCTTGCATGAAGAGTTGCTTACAGTTTATCAGGCGAATCTCCCACTCAAATTACTGTAAGTTTCTCTTATATTTAAAGCATACATGATATATTTTCTGGATATTTAATGCTTTTAATCTTTATGCTTTTGATTACTAATTTATTTACAGATATCTGCAGAATAACCACTTCAGTGGTTATGTTCCAAAACAATTTCAAGTTATTTCAAACCTGAGGTATGTCTTCGTGATGTTAAACAATCAACATATCTAATATATACAAAGTTCTCTTAAGATTTACCATTAGCAATGATGCCAACTTATAAACATTATGCTAATCTTCACAACAGTTCAGGATCGATGATAACCTATTTCAGCCAGGCTTCAAAGGTCCATTAACCGTTAGTGGATGCACATAATCTCCTCTATCACCATCTGATGTGAGCATTGGTCATGGATTTCCTTCTATGCAAAGTCAAAATGATTACACGGGATTGCTGGGGAAGCTGTAGCATGTATTGTTTGTGGGGTTGTTTTAGCTGTTCTTTTTACTGCTGCTATTTTGAATCAGGTTAACAGAAAAAATAAAAACAACCTGAGAAAGTCTAAAACATTGAATCAGTTGTTGCAAGCTCTTTCGGTTACTACACCCAAAGGAAAACAAAATACTTAGATGCATGTTATTAAATTTAAGTATTTTGTATCATTGAAGGGACTTATTTAGAAATGTGAAAAGAAGCAAAGCTCTCTTCAGATGCATATGCCAATGCTCCACAGTGGATGGTGATGTAAAACAAAAATACAAGTTTTTGTTGTTGATGAATTTTTATTGTATTTGAAAAAATTTGTCCTTTAAGTAGAGTGTTGCGCTGTAAGAAGGAATGAATGATTGCAATTGAACTTTGTCAGCAATTCACTTGAAATTCCATAGAAATTTTTCTTCTGATATTGAGTTTCTTTCAACTCCAGTTGATAATGTAGTAGCTACTTAAAAATACCAACATTAATCATGTTTCTTTTTTCCTTTTAATTTTCCCAAATCGAAGAAATCAAATCTTTATGGGCATTGCATTTAGAATTAACCAAACAAATTAGAAAAATATTTTTTTACCGTTTGTTATAGATATGTGAAAACATACAATTATTTGAGTTATGAGGATTAGCTCTTTGAAAACATGCAAAAAGAGGGACACATACTTCATTTCACAAAAACTTGAAATTTCTTCGTCTCCTTACATTCACAAAATATATATCTTCCTAAAATGGTTCATGACCACCAAAAAGTTTAGATTCATTCCTTGAAGCTAAAAAATAGCTAGATACTGGTGCATAGCATGCACAACATATAAGCTACTAGACGTGTGTTAGATGCTTTTAACATAAAATATTTTGCTTAACATATTGAAACTGAATATAAGGTGACATGCACAAAATATAAGTTAACATGCATAAAATATAAGCGCTTGCATAACATTTCCGAACAAAATGTTTGTTAGATGCTTTTCCACGACTAAAGAATATTTTTAGAAGCTTAAAAAATAATGTGTGCACTTAACTACATACCATTGTAGTTACTCTTGCCAGGAAATTGATATTTGACAGATGCTTCTGCATCGGTTGAGCATCTTCAAAATTAATTTCTAATGGATTCTATATTTTATTTCCTTTAATTTATTATTTAAAACCTTAATTTATATGTTCTAAAATTTTAATTTGATTGATTGAACTAAGAAGGAAATAAATGCGTATGGAATCCAAGATTTTGAGGGGGTATATTATAATTGAATCGTGCCCTTAGGACACGTGGTAAATCTATAGGGAGCTAAATTTTAGAGGAACTAAAGTTTTTGGGGGAACTAAATTCTCTTGGGAAAACTAATTTTTGGGTGGAACTAAAATTTTTGGGGAACTAAATAACAATTATCGTGCTTTGATTATTGCTATTCGTTTAAAATTAGGGGATACATGATTTTGATGGGGGATACTTTAAATGAACCGTGCCTTTAGGGCACGGGTTATGACTAGTACATATATATATGTATGTATGTACGTACATATGTATATGTATGTATGTATGCATACATGTATATATGTATGTATGTATATATATACATACATACATTCATATATACATACATACATATATGCATACATGTATATATGAATGTATGTATATATATACATACATACATATATACATGTATGCATACATACATACATATACATATGTACGTACATACATATACATATGTACGTACATACATACATATATATATGTATGTATATATGTATGTATCTAGATACATACATATATACATACATATATATATGTATGTATGTACGTACATATGTATATGTATGTATGTATTCATACATATATGTGCAAACTACAATGACGTGCAAACTACAATGACGTATCCCATTTTTTTGGTGCTAAAAGCACAGCTACACAATCAGGTACCTGGAAGTTCATTCTTCACTCTAGGATTTACTCTAAAAAGCTTATCAAAAGGAGTGTCAGGGATGTATATATATACATACATACATATATACATACATACATATATACATACATACATACATACATATATATACATATGTACGTACATACATACATATATATGTATTTATTTATATATGTATGTATCTAGATACATACATATATAAATAAATACATATATATGTATGTATGTACGTACATATGTATATATATGTATGTATGTATCTATATTATAAAAGAGGGATGTTATCAAGAGAAATTGGATAAGAGATATTGGAAAAGAGAAATTGGATAAGAGATATCTATATTATAAAAGAGGGATGTTATCAAGAGAAATTGGATAAGAGATATTAGACAAGAGAAATTGGATAAGAGATATCTATATTATAAGAGAGGGATGTTATCAAGAGAAATTGGATAAGAGATATCTATATTATAAAAGAGGGATGTTATCAAGAGAAATTGGATAAGAGATATCTATATTATAAAAGAGGGATGTTATCAAGAGAAATTGGATAAGAGATATTGGAAAAGAGAAATTGGATAAGAGATATCTATATTATAAAAGAGGGATATTATCAAGAGAAATTGGATAAGAGATATTGGAAAAGAGAAATTGGATAAGAGATATCTATATTATAAAAGAGGGATGTAATCAAGAGAAATTGGATAAGAGATATTGGAAAAGAGAAATTGGATACGAGATATCTATATTATAAAAGAGGGATGTTATCAAGAGAAATTGGATATGAGATATTGGACAAGAGAAATTGGATAAGAGATATCTATATTATAAGAGAGGGATGTTTTCAAGAGAAATTGGATACGAGATATCTATATTAGAAAAGATGGATGTTATCAAGAGAAATTGGATAAGAGATATTGGACAAGAGAAATTGGATAAGAGATATCTATATTATAAAAGAGGATTGTTATCAAGAGAAATTGGATAAGAGATATTGGACAAGAGAAATTGGATAAGAGATATCTACATTATAAAAGAGGGATGTTATCAAGAGAAATTGGATAAGAGATATTAGACAAGAGAAATTGGATAAGAGATATCTATAGTATAAAAGAGGGATGTTATCAAGAGAAATTGGATAAGAGATATTGGAAAAGAGAAATTGGATAAGAGATATCTATATTATAAAAGAGGGTTGTTATCAAGAGAAATTGGATAAGAAATATTGGACAAGAGAAATTGGATAAGAGATATCTATATTATAAGAGATGGATGTTATCAAGAGAAATTGGATAAGAGATATCTATATTATAAAAGAGGGATGTTATCAAGAAAAATTGGATAAGAGATATCGGAAAAGAGAAATTGGATAAGAGATATCTATATTATAAAAGAGGGATGTTATCAAGAGAAATTGGATAAGAGATATTGGAAAAGAGAAATTGGATAAGAGATATCTATATTATAAAAGAGGGATGTTATCAAGAGAAATTGGATAAGAGATATTGGACAAGAGAAATTGGATAAGAGATATCTATATTATAAGAGAGAGATGTTATCAAGAGAAATTGGATAAGAGATATCTATATTATAAAAGAGGGATGTTATCAAGAGAAATTGGATAAGAGATATTGGAAAAGAGAAATTGGATAAGAGATATATAAATTATAAAAGAGGGATGTTATCAAGAGAAATTGGATAAGAGATATTGGACATGAGAAATTGGATAAGAGATATCTATATTATAAAAGAGGGATGTTATCAAGAGAAATTGGATTAGAGATATTGGACAAGATAAATTGGATAAGAGTTATCTATATTATAAAAGAGGGATGTTATCAAGAGAAATTGAATAAGAGATATTGGACAATAGAAATTGGATAAGAGTGATGTTATCAAGAGAAATTGGATAAGAGATATCTATATTACAAACGAGAGATGTTATCAAGAGATATTGGATAAGAGATATTGGACAAGAGAAATTGGATAAGGGATATCTATTATATAAAAGACGGATGTTATCAAGAGAAATTGATAAGAGAATTTGGACATGAGAAATTGGATAAGAGAATTTGGATATCTATTATATAAAACAGGGAAATTGAATAAGAGAAAATATAAGAGATGCGATTTTGAGGGATAAAAGAGGAGGTGGGGAATTTTGCACATACAACCTCGGTTTTTGTATTTTTGCCTATGGACCCTCCCCACACACACACCCACACTTTTTATTCTCACCCCTTCCGGCCATTTTTTTCCAGTTCTATGAAGATTTTGAATCTTATCCTACTAGGACAAAGCTTTGTCCTACGTGGCAAGTTTGTCCTAGGTGGTAATGACAATTTTGGGGGGGACTTAAATTTTGGGGGAAAACTTAAATTTGGGGGAAACTTGAAATTTTGTGGGAAAACTTGAAATTTGGGTGAACTTGAAATTTGTGGGGGAGAAAAACTCAGCCATTAAATAAACCGTGCCATATGGGCATGGGTAATGACTAGTACATATATATATACATACATATATATATGTATGTATATATACATATATATATGTATGTATGTATGTATGTATGTATGTATGTATGTATGTATGTATGTATGCACGCTGTACATTTGGGTAGTAATGATTGATGGTCATGCCGGTAGAGGGTGACGGCGCCTGTGCCCTATCCCCCCTCCGTAGCATACCCATTAATTGTGGCTTCCCTAACATTTTTTTTGTACAAATTTTTGATATGATTAATAAAGATAGATCACTAACTTTTCACAAAAAACATGTATGTATGACTTATACCTATCATAGACAGTCAAATTCACACACGCACTTCAATCATTCATATAATCACGTACACCCTCTATATAACTATCACTCAGTATTTACATAACCATGGTACACATACTTACATAAAAATAGTTCACACCAGCAAATACAATCGTAGTACTTTACGTTTAGATAATTACCTATGTACAAACAAACATGGATATACTACTCCCTTATATCTCCTAGTATACATCCAACACCAAACATATCAACACATGCAATCACACCATACAATATTAAATCATGTTTGCTATATCTAATACACATTCACCCCTACTATAAATACACCACCTATAGTTATTCAAATACACGCAGATACTTCATCATTTATACACATCACATACAATCATATAACTATATTCAGGACACAACACACATACTATAGTCGCTAACACCTATAGCTAAGCACATACTTACCCGTGCATAGTGCACTTCCACACACGCTAACATACCATTCATACATGCCACTCATACCACTATATACTTAGCAAATCTACACACCTAGTTTATCTTACATATATACATTCAAACATGTAAAATCTTAGTAAATAAATATACTACAAGACTAACACGTATAATCATATAATGGTATAGCCACCCACAACCATGTGTGTAACGTAACCATGCACAACCAAACCTATCACTATACACACATCATCCATTACTATGATCATAGCACTATACACCAGCCACAGACAAATATAACAATATACTTAGAGCATACCCACTCAAGCATGAGTGAGACTCAAAGTCCCATACAAGAACCAGAATGCTATATATATACAACACGATATTTATACCTATACCAACACCACTCATATATATACACGCACACACACCAACGTAATCATATCACTCGTCACACTATACAGGTAAAAATAAATGCTATCATGTACACACAATAATATCAATCACACTATATATTTAGCCAAGTAACACCCCAATAATGCAATCACTTTACATACTATAATAATATTACAAACATCAGCATACGTATACAACCATAATACACTATCCTATACATGCATACATCGTATAGTCACACACATATTACTACACACATACACATATATAAAAAGCGATGAGAGTTCTCCCTAGCGCTGGCGATTTGCGGCGGGGTGCAAACCCTAGCGGGGTAAATGGCCAGGGGATGGGCGGCTCCATCCAAGGTAGCGCAACAGACATCCCTGGAGGAGGAGACACCCATGGCGGAGGAGACTCAGCATGGCACCTAGTTTCTCACCGAAAAAGAGGTAATTACCCCATGGCTAAGGGTGATACGGGTGGCCGTGATCCAAAGCATGTAAGTACTGCGGATTTTAGATTCAGATCTAATTTTCGAGGAGGATCCAATAGGAATGGCGGCAGTGTTCGCTTCAGTGATCATTCTGTGGTTCAATCTCGGCAATCAAATTCACAATCACAGATTCAAGCGAAAGTGGCTATAAGGCCTCATACCCAATTCCATGTTTCCCCTTCTGACGGGAAGCGCTCCTGGGTGGATATCTGCGCTTCGAGGAGGAAGTATGCAGACCCTTTGGTGATGAGTTTTGTTCCCCCTATTATCAGTGTTGATGGTGTGGAGAAGGCCAAAGTTGCAGAAGCAGACATTTTGAAAGGAACTGCGCGTTGGCAAAATACTCTTGTCGGTTACGTCCTTGGTGATGTGCCTTATTACGGTCAAATTAAAGCCTCGATTGAACGGCTTTGGCGTATTAAAGGAGGAGTTCGTATTTTCTCAAGAGAAAATGGCTATTTCTATTTCAGATTTGAGAACAGGGATGACCGTGACTCAATTCTGCATGGGGGACCTTGGCTCTTTGATGGCCGTCTGGTGGTGTTGCAAAATTGGACTCCTTCTACTAAGCATGATAGGGACATCCTTACTGCCGTCCCAGTTTGGGTCCAATTCCATAACCTCCCTCTATCAATGTTGACACTGTGTATCCTTAACTCCATTGCAAGCGTAGTAGGTAAGCCTATTTGTCTTGACAGGGCTATGGCTAATTTAGATAGAATCTCCTATGCGCGTTGTTTGGATGAGGTCAATGCTAATAATATACTTAAGAGAGCAGTACCAGTTGAGTTGGATGACTTATCCACTATTTTGATTGATGTTCAATATGAGGGGGAACCGCCAAGATGTGGAGCCTGTGCCTGTTTTGGACATCTGGACTCTCAATGTACCTCGAAGGTTATTAATTCACATGCTGCACAAACTGGTGAGGGTGGCTTTGCATCTCACGCTGCTAAACCTAGTGGGATCTCCCCTGCTGATTTCATGGACTTGGGCATGGGTAGCAATACAAAGCATCCTGCTTGAAAGTTGGACTTTCTAGTTGATGAGTTGGGTATCCTCAAGCACCCTCAAGCTGTGCATGAGAAAGGGGAGTGTAGCAAAACAACTCAACCTGATGTATCTGATGGGCTTGGGCGTAATAAGGGTTTGCAATCCCTCTTGATGGGAGTTGTTCACACTCTGAAGCTGATTAATATCCTTCGAAAGGCCCATGTCACTCCGCCATCTCTCAATAATGTTGCTCAGCCTGACACGCCATCGAATCTAGAAGAGCCAGTCTCGAGTAACCTGGAGCCGGCCCCTCCTAATAACCTTACTGTTCCTAACCCTCAATGGGATGAAGAGCACGCCAATCTAATGAAGGATCGAGCTCTTGGAAAGGGTAAAAAAACTCAAGTTCCACCCTCACCGATCTGTTGGAGCCCCCGGATTGCCTCCTGATTGGGTAATCTTTCATCTCACCTCATCCATTATTATGTCTATCTTATTCTGGAATACTCGGGGACTTAACAATTCTTCGTGTCGTGCTGATCTGAAGCTCTCCTTAAGGAAGATAAATCCTACTATTATGTGCTTATTAGAAACTAAAGTAGAGGCTTGTAACTCTTACGTATTTCTAGATGCTTTGTAGTTAATTGGGGGAGTCTGGATAATAGGAGTTACCATAAAGGTGGCCGTATTGTAATTTATTACAAATTGTCGGTCTGGAATTGTATTGCTATCTCTTTCTCATCCCATCATATTTCTACCAAGTTCACTAACTCAGCAGGTCTTGTTATGGGGTTACCTGCCGTATACGTGTTTAATGTAGTGCGCTCCAGAACTCCGCTTTGAGACAATCTCATTTCTGACTCCAGTACTCTGCTGAACTTTCCTTGGATTGTTGGTGGCGACTTTAACTGTGTTCGGCTATCTAATGAGAAATTGGGTGGGCGGGTGGTTGATGTAGTATCTATGGAGGATTTCAACCCCTATATTCAAAGCTGCCAACTAAATGAATTTAAAAGCATTGGTTGTAACCAAAGCTGGAATAACAGACAGACGAATGGGCGGATCACGTATTTCAGCTCCTCTCGATCACGTTCTATGTAATACGCACTGGATTGATCTTTTGCCTCACTCATATTATGAGTACATACTTGCTAGTACAAGTGACCACTCCCCCATGATGGTCTATCTCCTTCCCAAGGTGACTTCTTTCCCCAAGCCATTCAAATTCTATAACTCATCGGTTTCATTGCCAGGCTATAAGGAATTGGTGCGGAACTTCTGGGCAAATTTTAGAATCTGTGATGTCTCTCCTTTGATGCGGCTTACTATTATGCTCAAGGCTCTTAAGTCCAGGTTGAAAAATTGGTCTTCTGAGCAAAGGAATGCTCTTGAGTCTTCTAAGTGCCGAAATCACCTGGAGTTACTCCCTGCTAATCCTAATATTGGTATAGACCCAGCTCTTCAGTATTTAGAATGTTCAGCTCTTCAGAGACTGGTGACGACACTGAATATGGAGGAAGAGGATCTACGGCAAAAAATTCGTCAAAATTGGTTGACGCTTGGAGATAGAAATTCTAAATTCTTCTATACGGCTATGAAATCTAGACAGTGTCATAATTCCCTCAATCACTTGCTTTCAGCTGAAAGGGACATGAGTACTAATACGGATATACTTCGAACTGAGGCGTCTCTTTTTTACAAGAATCTCTATCGTCAAGATGATTACTGGAATGTCTTTCCTAATTTAACTCCAAAACGGCTGCTCACTCAGGAAGCTACAAATTGGTTGGGCATGCCAGTCTGTTTCACTGAAATAAAGAATGTCGTGTCCCAAATAGGCAAAGACAAATCTCCAGGGCCAGACGGGTACAATGCCTATTTTTTCCAACAGGAATGGGAGGTAATATGTAATGATGTTGTAGCTGGTGTCTCTTCTTTCTTCACAACTGGAAGTCTGCCACCCTCTGTTAGCCACACATTCCTCACCCTTGTCCCAAAGAATGATAATGCTTCTGGATTAGGTGACTATATACCGATTGCTTGTTGTAATGTCATATACAAAATTATTAGTAAAGTTTTGTGCAACAGACTGAAGCCAGTTATCTCAGATTTAATCTCCCGTAATCAGGCTGCTTTTTTGAAAGAAAGGTTGCTGGCAGATTGCACCCTTATTGCTCACGAGCAGATTCGTGATTTTAGTAATCCAATGGGGGTCAGGACGTGTATCAAAATGGATCTCCGCAAGGCATTCGACAGCGTAAATAGAGAATTCATCTTTTTCATCCTGCATCAAATGAGATTTTCCCACAAATTTATAAATTGGCTAACTATTTGTATTTCATCCCCTTTGTTTTCGGTTCTTGTGGATGGATCTCCAGTTGTCTATTTCAACTCCAATAGGGGTCTACGGCAGGGGGACCCCCTCTAGCCCTATCTTGTTGTCCTTGTTATGGAAGCATTTTAGCTGCTAATGGCTCTAGCTGAATCTTCATGAACTATTCTACCCATGCGCCGAATTGGAGCTATATCCCATCTTCTGTTTGCTGACAATCTCTTGGTTTTCTGCCGGGCAAATCCTCATTCTCTCAAGGGCCTCAAAGAGTTGTTACATAGATTCAACCTTTTCTCTGGACTTCAGATTAATTGGGATAAAAGTAAGGTAATCTTTAGTAAGGGAGTCCGTAATGTAGGTAACCTCTCAGATATCCTTGGTATTAAAATGGTTTCCTCTTTCAATATTTATTTGGGACTCCCTCTCTCCTCAAAATACCCAAAAGCATCACTGTTCAGCAGACTTGTGGATAAATGTAAAAAAAGGCTTATGGGGTGGTCTTCCTCTCTTCTCTCTATCTCTGGGAAGATAGAGTTGGTGCGAACAGTTATATATGGTATGGTGTCTTTCTGGATGCAGGCGTATCGCTTACCGCCATCTGTTATTCGTACTATCAACTCTATTTGCAGGAAATTTATTTGTGGTAAGCTTAATATTTGGGCTTGGAAAGACATGTGTACCCCAAAAAAAGGAAGGAGGAGTTGGGCTAAGATCTCTTGAAGATTTAAATGTTGCTTCTGGCATCCGTTTTACATGGAGAGTACTATCTACTAAAGGTATTTGGGCAAATTATATGAGAAACCACTATGGCCCGATTAATTATGGGTTTTATTGTACGAAAGCTAGGCCAACTGACTCTGGGTCCTGGAAGTTCTTATTGAAAAGTCGTACTCATTCCCAAAAGCTAATAAAACGTGTTGTGAAGGATGGCAAGTCGACATCCTTTTGGTACGACAATTAGCATCCAAATGGTCCCCTTCATCTATTGCTTGAGCCAGCTCAAGGGAATGAAATGGCGCGGGTTAGTGACAACTGGGCGGGTTCGGGCTAGAGCAGCAACCCGATTATTGATGGAGTGCGGCGCTTGCAGCACAATATTTCCTTAAGTGAAGGGCCGGATGTGTGGATGTGGGTGCCTGGGCCGGTCTTCACTATAAGTGCGGCATGGAATGGCGACCGAACTGCTTGTGCACCATTCACATATTTTGATTCGGTTTGGTTCCCCTATCATGTGCCAAAATATGCTTTGAATTTTCTCAAGGCTATTCAAAATAAACTCCCAACTAGGGACCTGCTCTCCAATAGAGGGATTGATTGTGATATTACTTGCGTCCTCTGTGCTTCCAAATCTCTGGAGAGCATTTCCCATCTCTTCTTTGATTGTGATTATTCCAAATACATACTGACTAGGTGCCTTTTGAAGTTGTGCTATACAGGCCCTATTCCTAAAACAATCCAAGAAGTTTGTGATCTATTTCATGCTACATACAGAAAGAAGGATCCATTGAATGTGTTGGCCAAATCAGCCATATCCTCCATAGTATGGAACATATGGAAGGAGCGCAATAAGCGAATTTTCGAAAGCAAATTCAAAGGAAAGATTGTATTGTTTGATGAGATAGCGAATGATGTGAGAGCTTCTCTTCGCCAATTGAATAAGGACCAGGCTTCGGATCCATTTCCTTTCTCTAACTTGGGGATAATTGATGCAGGATAGCTGCTATATGTTCAGATTTTGTTTTGTTTTGTTTGATTTTGTGGTTTAGCTCTGTACATACCTCTTTAGACTTTCTAATTAATAGCGGTAGATATTATTTAGTAGAGGGTGAAGGCGCTTGTGCCCTATCCCCACTCTAATTATAGTCTACTTGTTGTTACTTGCATGGCGTCTTTGTAACCTTTTTGCCATTATTAATATAGACTAACTTTATTCGTCATATATATATATATATATATATATATATATATATATATATATATATGGGATTAATGGGTATCATACGCCATATGAGAGCTTCTCTCATACGCCCTCTCACATAAATCACCCAAGTACAAGCCCACATGGGCTTGTACTTGGTTGTACTTGGGTGCTTTATGTGAGAGGGCGTATGAGAGAAGCTCTCATATGGCGTATGATATCCATTATATATATATATATATGGACTAATGGGTATCATACGCCATATGAGATAGGCTCTCATACGCCCTCTCACATAAAGCAACCAAGTACAACCAAGTACAAGCCCATGTGGACTTGTACTTGGTTGCTTTATGTGAGAGGGCGTATGAGAGCCTATCTCATATGGCGTATGATACCCATTAATCCCATATATATATATATATTTGGAACGTTAGTAAATCTTTATTAAAGAAGAAACTTACAAAGTGTACAGCAAGCAGGAATGGGGAATCAATAAAAAGAGGAGAGGGCACAAGCGCCGTCACTCTTAATTAGAGATTCCTCAACCTACCCATACTATACAAAGAATGTAAACATACAAAAGGACTTAGCCCAAATCCCTTATCTCCCAATTATCAAAAACTGTTGCCTCCTCAGAGGAGGTAGACTCCTGGCCTACCATAGCCACTCTGACATCAGCCGCTATTGCTTCAAAAACCTCTGTTCTACCTCTGCTCTTCCCTTCGAACACCCTGCTATTCCTTTCATGCCAAATATGCCACACCAAGGAAGAAAGAACAGTTTTAGCCATTCTGCTCAGAGCTCCCTTAACCCCAAAATTTTCCAAGCAATAATCCCCAATATCAGACAAATTGATGCCAAACTGATCTTTGACATTCAATTTAAGCATGCACCTTTTGAGCAGGTAACCCGTGTAGGGGCAAGTGAAGAATAAGTGATTTAAATCTTCTATGAAATCACCGCCACATAGAACGCAGTTAACAGATGTGATAAGACCCCAATTACTAATAACATCTTTAGTAAGAAGCTTACCCTTAAAAGCACGCAATAGGGTGATGGCCCATTTCGGAACATGGCCAGGAAACCAGACCAACTTGTAGAAGCGGAATGGCCTCCCCCGCAGCCGAACCCCTTCCCAGGCCTCCTTAAAAGTGAAGGGGTCATCCTCAGCCCTTGAGCCTGGCCTCCAAATCGGGTGTATAGACCCGTCCTGATGTGGCCACTCCGAACCTGGCAAGCTGCAAGGAGCAGCCCCCATACGCCCAGAGGCGCCCGGAAAAACACCTGCGGCCTGTTGTGGCAGCTCCGAACCTGGCAAGTTGCAAGGAGCAGCCCCCATACGCCCAGAGGCGCCCGGAAAACACCTGCGGCCTGTTGTGGCAGCTCCGAACCTGGCAAGCTGCAAGGAGCAGCCCCCATACGCCCAGAGGCGCCCGGACAAGCACCTGCGGCCTGACCTCTTGCGGCCTGAGGCCCGGGGCAATGCGAGGAAGAGGATTGCGGATTATTGGCTGATTTAATCGGCGCCCATCTCCATGAATCAGATCCCTGGGAGAGTGTCACAGCAATAAGGTGATGCCGGATGGGGAGTATATCTGGATCATTGGCCCAGGTCCCTTGTACCCAATAATCACTTACACGCTTCATATTTGATTCCAAGGGAACCGTAACTAGATTTTTGAGTGGGCCACAATCAAGCCAGGAGTCATGCCAGAATAGAGTAGAATGTCCATCTTTCACCACACGCCTTATGAGTTTGCTGGAAACCAATCTACAGTTAAGCATATGTTTCCAAGTACCAGAGTGCGTCAATAATCCACTAGCCGCATAGAACCCAGCGTTCCCATCATATCTAGCTCTCATATGCTTTGCCCATAAACTCTTGGAAGTAAGAAATCTCCATGTTAGCCTAACCCCCGAGGCCACATTGAGATCTTCTAATAAACGAATGCCAACTCCTCCCTCATTTTTTGGGGTACAAATATCCTTCCAAGACCATGCACGCGAGGGCCCCATAATAAAACGCCTACATAATGAAGAAATTTCCCGCACAACTGTATATGGCATATGATAGGCTTGCATCCAAAACGCCACCATTCCATAAATGACTGACTTAACCAGCTCAATCCGCCCAGCAGTGGATAACATAGTAGATGTCCATCCCATAAGCCTCTTCCTGCATTTATCTATCAATCTCCCGTACATTGGCGCCTTTGGATATTTGGAAGACAAAGGGAGACCAAGATAAGTAGTAATAGTGGATGAAATTTTGATTCCCAAGTAATCTGCAAGTGAAGACCTGTCCTTGGTTCCCTTACTAAAAATAGCCGAACTCTTGTCCCAGTTTACCTGCAACCCAGTCAAGTCTTTGAACTCCAAAAGTATGGTCTTGATACACCTAAAATATTTAAGATTGGCTCTGCAAAACACTAGCAGGTCATCATCAAACAAAAGATGAGAGATGGAACCAGAACGTCTCATAGGCAGGAGAGCACCACCACCGAGAGATTTAGCCATCAAAATAGAGAAGGCTTCCATAGCAATAACGAATAGGAAAGGGGATAGAGGATCCCCCTGCCTAATACCCATGTTGCCCTCAAAGTATCCCACGGGGGAGCCCCTTACCATCACTGAGAAAGTGGGCGAATTAATGCATTCACTGATCCATCTAATAAAGACCTGAGGGAATCCCATCTGACCCATAAAGTGAAGAATGAAAGCACGATTCACAGAATCAAAAGCTTTCCGCAAATCCAGCTTAAGGCAAGCCCTTCCCCCCATAGGGTTACTGAAATCCCTAATTTGTTCATGTGCAAGAAGGGAGCTATCAGACAACAACCTCCCCTTAAGAAAGGCTGCCTGATTAGGAGAGATAAGCTCATGAATAACCACCCTCAGCCTATTGCAGATAATCTTGCTAATAATTTTATACAAGACATTACAGCATGCGATGGGCCTATAGTCGCTAAGAGTGGTAGCATTAGAATTCTTCGGAATAAGAGTAAGATTGGTATGATTTACTTGCCTTAGAAGGGAGCCCGCCGCAAAGAAGGACTTAACCGCCAAAGAAACATCATCACCAATCCTGTGCCAATAGTGCTGAAAGAAATACGCATTATATCCATCAGGGCCCGGGGCCTTATCGGGGCTCATCTGAAAAACCACTGTCTTGATTTCCTCAACTGAACCCCTCCTGATTAGCCAGGCAGCTGCTTCCTCAGTAAGGATGCGCTTAGGTGTAATGGAATGGAAAGCAGTAGCATAATTATTTTGGTTATATAACCCCAAATAAAAATCAATAGCATCCCTTTTTAGCCCATCAATAGTACTCGAGAGCCTTCCCCTAGCATCCACCAAATGAGACAAACTGTTGTGGCTTTCCCTTGACTTCATAGCATTATAAAAGAATTTAGTATTTCGATCCCCCAGGGAGATCCAATCCTGCCTACTCTTTTGGCGAAACATCTCCTCTTCTAAACTCATTGCCCTAGTCAACTCCTTTAACGCCGCCTGCTCAATAGTTTGCAAAGAAGCCTCAGAATGCAGTTGAGGATTTTTCCTTAAAGATTCCAACTTAGAACGGGCCAAATTGACAAGCTTAGAAGCATTGTGATTAATAGACCACTTGCGAATAAGGGGCCTCAACATCTTTAGTTTCTGGCAGACACGGTACATCGGTGTGCCCGCAACGTATAGGCCCCAGCCCTCTTCGACAATGTCAGAGAAACCAGGGCATTTGCTCCAATAGTTAAAGAACTTAAATGGCTTAGGATCGGAATGTACCTGAGAATGAAGTCTGACAACCATTGGAGCATGGTCACTAGTGATAGGGTCCAGATACTCCAAAAAAGAATCAGTTAACATGCTGAGCCATTCATTAGTTACAAAGACTCTGTCTAGACGAGCAGAAATACGGCCACCACCCACTCTATTATTGCACCAGCTGTATTTGCATCCCTTGCTCTTGAGCTCCAGTAGGTGGCAAGTACCAATACAGTCATTGAAATCAAATAGGACTTTTGGATCCAACCTCCTACCGCCAACTTTATCCGCAGAAGTTAGAACACTGTTAAAATCTCCACCAACCATCCACACCCCCTTATTCAACATTGCTGCATCACATTGAATAGCCTTCCATAAGACTTTGCGCTCACCCACCGTATTCCTGCCATACACTCCAGTAATAGCACATGAGAGACCTCCATTGTTAGTACAAGAAATAGTAACATGTTGATCCAAAGAGGAGAAAAGCACAGCCTTCCAGACTGACGGATCCAGGGATATCACAACCCTACCCCCCATAGCTTTATCCATATTATGGAAACAAGTCCAGTGTTTAGGAAACACAGAAACCCTCTCCAACGAACTTAGTTTAGTCTCAAGAAGAATGATTACCGATGGTTTAATTTTGTTGATTCTATCCCTCAGGTCACGACGCCGAACCGGGTTATTCAACCCCCTTGTATTCCAAATGAAGACCGTCATTGACAAGCAGCATTTTTGGGAACGCCACTTTGAATCCTGGAGCTCCTCCTAGAAACAGATTCAGGATGACATTCGGATCTCTTCCTCACCTTCTTGCCCTCATCAGCCTGCTTAAGGCAAATTTCCTCTGCCACCCACTCCGGGTTGTCGATAGCCAGCACATCAGGGATTCTATCAACATCGCCATCCCCAGTGCCTTCAAGAAGAGCAGGGAGTGAATCTCTGAACGGTTTTACAACCCGGCCTAGTTCTATTGCCTCCGGACTAAGAACGTTCGTCTCGAGCTCTACAGATGCTTCCCCCGCCACTCTCCCAGACACACCCCTCGAGCTATGAACAACAGGGCCTCGGCCAGTAATCACAGTCTCTACAGGTGCTACCCCCGTCCCTCTCCCAGGCTCACCCACCGAGCTAAGAACAACCGGTGCGTGGAAAGTATTTTCTGGTGGTTCCACATGAGGTGCATCCCCCGGGCAAAGCCCAGATGGACCATCGACTAGAACATCAAAAACGTTTCCAACAGGGTGAAGACCACCATCCTCCACGACAATTTCTGGAGTGGCCAAGGACCGGACCACAGGGGGATCAATCGGCGTTGAAGCAGTCATCTCTGGGGCCTTTGCCATTAGCAGAGAAGCGACCTTGTCTGTGTCAGCAGTCGCACTCACCCCAATATCTGACTTATACGGGCCAGCCACTACATCACTGACTCCATCAACCGGATCATGAAGAACCTCCCCACCTTCAACTTGGATTGAAGGGGGCTCTCTCACCACAGTGCACTGGGCATCAGTATGGCCAAAACATACACATTTGCTACACCTCGGAGGTTCTCCTTCGTATTTCGCCTCTAGACTTATAATTTCTCCCCCATCCAGTTCCACTTCAATCGCTTTCCGTAATGGTAAAGAAGCATCCACTTCCACCAAACACCGCGTATAAGAAATCCTCTCCAAATTAGCAGTCGCCCGATCCAAACACATAGGAGTACCAATCACTGAGGCAATAATATTAAGAGTCTCCAAATTCCACAAATATAACGGCAGCCCATGAAACTGAACCCAAACCGGTACATCAGTTAGAATGTCTCTGTCATGCCGAAGTTTCATATTCCATTTTTTCAACACCACCAACCTGCCATCAAATAACCATGGCCCCCCCGCAGGATCCTATCACAATCTTCAGATGATTCAAATCTAAAGTAGAAGAACCCATTGTCCTTGGAGTAGACCTGCACCTTCTTCTTTAGCCTCCAAAGCCTCTCCAACCACGCCACAATTTGACCATAATAAGGGGTATCGCCCAAGACATACCCCACAAGAGTGTTCTTCCACATCTCTGCACCTCTCGCAACCAAGGACCCTGAAACCCTCGCGCGGGGGGTTCCATTCTCACCAATAATCGGTGGCACCAACTTCATTGCCAGACCCGCCCCGTAAGAACGACGATCCGCGCAAACATCAAGCCAAGACCTCTTCTCCGCATTAGCATCAATAGTAATCGGGGCCTTAGGCCTCAGTGGAAGGTGAACAGGTCTTTGAGGGAATTCCGCAAACACCTTGCGTGCCCCCGACAGATTATTCCCTAACTCCCTAGGCTTGCCGACCGGCGCAGGCCGCCCGGAAGGTGGGCGCCTCCAAGCATGCGGCTTCTGCCGTCCAAGAATCCTGTGCCGAGAACGACGGACATCCACCCAATCCTCTGTCGCAGCGTTGCCAACAGGAGCCTCCCCCTCCCTGCGATGCCTAACCCCCTCGCCTGTAGATCGGGCCTCCGCCGGACCACCCTTTATAGCCCGAAGATCTGCCCCTCCGGAACCCCCAATCGATCCACCAGCGCTCGCAATAACCACCCCAGCCTTGGTAGCCCCGACCTCAGCCGGACCAACCTTGGAAGCCCCGACGTTCTCCACACCGGAACCCCCAATCCGATCCAGGTCCGATCCCTTGGTAGCCACCCCACCGGGTCCCTCCGGCACAGGGGCCGAAGAAGACCCCGCACCTGGATCACCGATCTCCCCACTAGATAGGATCCACCTAGATTCCCCCTTGAATGTTGCCGGCCGCCGGAACCCTAGGTCACGAACGCCACCTGAAAACTCGGATCCACCCCTCATTTTCTCCCATGCATTATATGATATATATATAATCCCATATATATATATATATATATATGAAAGACCACATGAGTACAAAATATATGAACAGCACCATGTGCATCAAAGTGAACACAATACATCATTCAGCCATACATCATCACTACAAAAACTAATCATCATACATACAACACTCAAAAACTCAAAACAAAATCTAAGAGTGAGTGTCTCGAGGTGCAACAGAGGAGGAAGCTGTCTCTGGGTCAACGGAGATATCCTCTGGAGGAGGAGGAGCAGCAGTAACACCCTGAGTAGTAGCTACACAAGGATGCAAAATAATCTCAGTGATGATAGGAGGCGGAGGCTGACGAGACTGAGGTGGAACAAATCGTCTGAGGTACTCAGGGAAAGGCATACCCTGATACTGGAACGACAAGAAAGCCAGCTCATAAAGACCAGAAACCATCTCAAACAGAATGTCATGAGAGGATGGTGCAGAGGTAGATGGCTGGTCAGTAGGAGGAACAGTGGAAGAGGACGGAGCAGATGTGGATTGCCTCTTCTTAGATGCAGACTGCAGAGCTGAAGAGGACTTCGACTTTGCAGAAGCATCGAGGAGAGGACCAAAAGGCAAAGACTCGTATGGAGTGAAATCAATCCCAAAATGACGAAAAACAAGTGTGACAAGACCACCATAAGGAATGTGGGAGGAAGCAGTAGTAAACTCGACCTTGTCCATCATATCAAGGAGGACGCCGGTCTAGTTTACTGACATGCCAGAAAAGATCGCATACATACAACTAAGGATCTCCTGGGAAGGCTGGTCTGAAGATCCATACTTCGGCAGGATGTTGGACTTTACCACAAGGTGAATAGCCCAACCCCTCGCCGAGAACATGGATGATCGAACACCAGAAGAAAGAGTAGAGGGTATCACACGAAACATGTCCCGGAGGACAGACTGATCAAGCTCATCAACATATGAAATGGAAATATCAGCTGGAAGGGATCCAGAGGAGGGAATCCTAAGAATGGTCGATAAAAGAGCAAGATCAATAAGAATGTGGGTCCCCTGGATGACAGTGTCAATAACGCCAGTGGTTGCATACTCACCGCGAATGCGGCTATCATAGAAAAGCTTAACCAAAAATGGGTAAGCACGAGGAGATTCACTCTGAGAGAAGCGAAAGAGGTCGGCCAAGCGAGTAGCAGAGAGGATCTCAAATAATCTCTCAGTGGTGAAAGCGGGATAGACAATGAATCGCTCTCTAAGAAGTTTGATCCCGAGGAGAGAATGAAATTTTGCCAAGCATAATTCGTCTCGGCAAATAGGAATGAGGGGATCAGAGGGTGGAACGGCAGGGGTTTCTTCATCGGAGCTCGACATAGAGTGTAACGGAGAAGCCTCAGCGTAAGGCTCATTAATGCAAACACCAACAGGCTTGCATGGATGCTTCAAGAGGCGCTCAACTTCAAATGAAGAAGAAGCAGATGAAGGAGAATAACCTTGCGAAGAAGAGCGAGAAGGAGAATCGGGTTTCTTGGTGCGGGCCTTGTAGGGTTGTTTGTTTTTGGCAATAGTTGGCTTAGAAACCCTAGCACGCATAGGAGCAGCTGCTTTCCCCTTGTTCTTGGTTTTGGGAGCCATTGCACAATCAAACGACGAATTTGAAAGGAAACACACGAAAGAAACACGATAAGAAGCAAACCTAAATCGAGAGACAAAGACAAGACAGTCGACAAAGCACGGAGCGATGCAAACGACAGAGCAAGGTGAAGGAAAACACCGGAGGAGCGATCGACTGAAGGTTCGAATGGGGAAGACGAAGGGGTTTTCAATCGGAGGAGAGAGAAAATTGTCGATCGAAATGAAGTTTCTCGCTGAAATATCAAAGGGGAAAATGAATCTGGGCCGTTGGATCGAAGAATTGACAGATCAGATCAAAATAACGAACCGCCACAATAGGAAACAGTCGACTGATGAACAATAGTCAGTCGACTAGTTGAAGTGATAAGAGATGAGCTTAGGTTGACAGACAGTTGACTGTTGGATAACAAACAGTCGGTTGTCCGTGAGACAGTCGATTGTATTATACTCATCAGTCAACTGACTGAGAATCAATAAAAACGATGATAAAAACAGAAGCTACTGACGAAATGGACAGGTGCCTGATGACTAAAATGCAGTCGCCTGTTGATCCAACATTAACTGTAAATTCATCATCAGTTGCCTGGGCGAAAGATACAGTCTACTGAAAGAGAAGATAGAGTAGGGCAGTCGACTGTCGAAGGAAAGACAGTCGTCTGTCCTGGTCCAAAAATGAACAGTGAGGTTAAAATCGACAGGATATGCATAACTCACCTTAGGACCTATACTCTAACACAAACTCATCATAAAATCAATATCAAAAGATAAATCATTTATTACACAAATCTCTTAAGACAATCTGAAAACTCATGTAATAAATGAAATCTCAATAGTCTTTCGTAAAACCAATATATGATATATCAAATGAAGAGAGGAAACATGATGATATGAGTTCAAAAGATGATATAACAAGTAAGTTGAACTCCAAATCTCAGATTCACCCATAATCCCTAATTCTCCACGCAACCTCACAAATGAATCTTCTTTAAGAGGTTTTGTGAAGATGTCAGCAATTTGTTTTTGGGTTTCAATGTACTCTAAGATGATGTCCTTCTTAGCTACATGATCATTGAAAAGTGGTGTCTCACATCTATGTGTTTGGTACGAGAGTGATGTACCGGATTCTTGGAAAGACATATAGCACTTTGGTTATCAACCATGATAGGGCAAGTATCACAATTGACACCATAGTCCTTAAGAGTGTGTCTCATCCAAAGAACTTATACATATGCAAGACCCGCGGCAATATATTCCGCTTCAGTAGTGGAAAATGATACCGAGTTTTGTTTCTTGGAGAACCAAGACACTAGGAAATTTCCTAGAAAATGGCAAGTGCCACTAGTACTCTTCCTATCGGATTTACATCCGGCAAAGTCGATATCACTATATGAGATTAATTCATATGTGCTTGATTTAAGGTAAAGTATCCCATAATCTAGTGAATTATTGAGATAACGACAAATTCGTTTAACCGCAATCAAGTGTGACTCCTTAGGTCTAGCTTGATATCTAGCACACAAGTATACAGAAAACATGATATCGGACCTACTAGTAGTTAAATAGAGTAAGCTACCGATCATACCTCGATATAGACAAACGTCTACATCTTTTCGTTCTCATCCTTGTGTAGATGGGTTGTCGTACTCATGGGAGTCCTTTTGCTTGAAGACGATTCCATCCCGAATCGCTTGATAAGCTCCCCTGTGTACTTAGTTTGATGTATGAAAGTCCCATCCTTCATTTGTCGAATTTGCAATCCAAGGAAATAGTTGAGCTCACCCATGTGGCTCATCTCGAATTCATCCTTCATGAACTTAGAAAATTCTTGACAAAGATTAAAGTTAGTAGAACCAAATATTATATCATCTACATAAACTTGAACCAAAAGGATGTCATTTTCATAATCCTTAATGAAAAGTTTTGAATCAACTTCACCCATTTTAAAACCTAAATCCAAAAGAAAGGTCTTGAGTCGATCATACCAAGCTCTAGGAGCTTGTCTCAACTTATACAATGCTTTCTTAAGTTAGAAAACATGGTTGGGAAATTTTTCATGAATGAAACCGGGAGGTTGAGAAACATACACTTCTTCATTGACAATACCATTTTAAAATGCACTTTTAACATCCATTTGAAATAATTTGAAATTCTTATGAGATGCAAAAGATAAAAGCAATATAATAGTTTCTAATCTAGCTACGGGGGCAAAGGATTCTTCGAAATCGATACCTTCCACTTGCCGGTAGCCTTGAGCTACTAACCTTGCTTTGTTTCTTGTGATGACCTTGTTCTCATCGATCTTATTCTTGAAGATCCACTTCGTCCCAATAACTTGATGACCACTTGGAAGAGGAACGAGCTCCCAAACTTCATTTCTCTCGAATTGCATTAGTTCTTCTTCCATTGTCACTATCCAAGAGCTATCCTCACATGCTTCTTGGATGTTCTTTGGCTCAATGGTAGAGACAAATGCGTAATGAGAGAATTCTTCAATTCTAGCTCTCGTTCGAACACCCACACCAATATCTCCAATAATTTTGTCATGTGCATGGTTGCGAACGGTTGGGTAAGCTTTGGGTATTCCTGCATCACTTGTAACATCTTCAACAATCTCATTAGTAGTGTTAGTCTCAATAATTGAATCATTAATCTTGACATTACTAAGGGAATCACATATAGCATCTACACTATCATCATCAACATGAGAAAAATCAAAATCTTGATACGTGTAGTGATTCCTCATTCGTTGAAGAGGTTTTGTTGTATATCCGGTAGGATTTGCTACGTGTGGAATATCCAACAAAAATTCATTCATCGGATCTTGGCTAAAATTTATCTAAGTTACCAAAGGTGTTCTTGATAAAAAATTTTGAACTAAAAACTCGAAAATATTTAACTTGAGCCTTTTTATCATAAAATAACTCAAAACATGTTTTGTTCGTTCGGGGTCTCACTAAAAACCTATTGAGCACATAACATGCCGTGTGCACCACTTCTGACCAAAATTGCAGTCCAAGATGACTATTATAGATCATAGTACGAGCACACTTAATAAGAGTCCTATTCTTTCTCTCTACAACACCATTTTATGGTGGTGTCCGAGGAAAAAAAGTTGTGAGTTATCACGGTGTTATCACAAAACTTTGTAAAAGATTCATTCTCAAATTCTCCTCCATAATCACTACGAATAGTGATAATGGTGGATCCTAAGAAATTTTGAATCTTCTTTGCAAATATGGTAAACTCTTCAAAGGCTTCATTTTTATTAGTTAAGAATGAAACCCAAGTAAATCTAGAGAAGTCGTCAACGACAACTAATCCATAATGAGTATTCCTAAAGAAGCAGTTCTAGTTGGCCCAAACAAATCTAGATGAAGTAGTTCTAGGGGCCTCTTAGAAGTAATGCCTTATTTAAGCTTAAAAGATGATTTACTAAGTTTAACTCTTTGACATGAATCACAAAAGTTTTTCTTACTAAAGCATTTTTTGGAAAACCTTTGATTAGATCATGCTTAGCTAACTTATATAAGTGCTTGAAATGAACATGACCAAAACGACGATGCCATAATAGTTGTTCATTTGTATTAGTAACTAAGCAATGTTCTACGGTTTTAGGCAAGTTCAAATAATAAATATTTTTTCGCCTAACGCCGGTAAATAAAACATGTGAATTCGAATCAACAATTTTACACATACCCTCTCCAAAATTAACCTTGTAACCATTGTCACAAAGTTGACTAATGGAAATGAGGTTGTGACACAAACCACTAACTAGAAATACATTAGTAATTAAAGGTTTGGACGAGTTTCCGACTATACATACTCCAATGATGGTTCCCTTTTGGTTACCTCCAAAAGTGATTGTTGCACCATTCTTAATGCTAATCACTTCGAAGAGCAATGAGGGATCTCCCATCATGTGTTTGGAGCAACCACTGTCGAGAATCCATCCTTTCCATTTTAGAGCTAATTTGACCTTTATTACTCTCTTTCTTTCTCTTGGGTACCTACATAGTATACCATAAGCTCATGGTACACAATTTTTGTTGGGTCCAATGGGATTAGCCCTTTGGAAGCCAAGTCCAAGTGGACTTCCGCTTTCCAACATAATTACCACTATTGATAACATCATGAAAATAGGAATCAACATAGGCATTCCTATCATTTAAGCTAGTGTTCTTAGGACCCCAAATGGTGTATATTTTGTTGAGTATTGACTCCCTGGATTTGGTTTTGGATGATGAACAAACATAAATATATCGTGAACTAACTCTTTGTGAGCGCAGTTATGGAGATCATCGCCAAACTTCTATGAACATCATAAGCGACTTCTCAAGACTTCTCAAAGCACGTGATCGTGAGCCTAAAGCTTCGTTGAAGCTTATGGACCATTATTGAAGTCATGAAGATTCGATTAAAGCTTTTGAAGACGGTTCGTCATAGTTTATTTAATGTCTTCTAGCTTTATTTTCGTAGAATGTTAAGCCTTGAGTAGGTCTTACGTTTTAATCTTCATAATGCTCATATCTTAGAGCTAGGATCTTAGTAGAAGTCCATACAAACTTTCCCGAAGCTTCGCGCTTCGATTCGCGACTTCTTGTGCATGTTAGTTGGTTCAAGAAGAAGAACCAACCGACTAGATGGTGATCTAGTCGGTCGGCAAAGCTTCTTGGACCGACTAGTTTTCCTTCTCAATTCATAGCTCTTTACTGTTTACAGTTAGTCGGTCAATGTTGAATCACCAACCGACTAGTTGGTGAACTAGTCGGTCAGTGATCCTTCTTAGACCGACTAGTTGAGCTTCTACTGTACATGCCAAGTTACTGTTTATCGTTAGTCGGTCAAAGAACGTTTGTCGACCGACTAGTTGCTGAACTAGTCAGTTAACATTTGTTCTTGCACCGACTAAATCAATTTGTACTCAGACTATTTGTTTTATCTCTTAGTCGGTCTGAGTTCACTCACCGACCGACTAGTTGTGAAACTAGTCAGTCGGCAAGTCTTCTTGGACCGACTAGTTCTGTAAGTCTGAACTTCGATCTATTCACTGGTCATGTCTTAGTTGGTTCATGCTGATTGACCGACCGACTAGTTGATGAACTAGTCGGTCAGTGGTTGTTCTTTGACCGACTAGTTTGCTTTAGAATAGAGCCGTTAGAGCTTTAATTGAAACGTTTTTCTCTCTCTCTTTCCTCTAACCTATAAATACTTGGAGTGCTGCATTCATTGCACTCAAGGCTGATATTAAGAGAAGTTTAGAGATCAAAAGAGAAGCATTCAATCTCATTCAAAGCTCATTCATTTCCAATCTTGAATCTGTCCTCACTCTTATTTCAAAAGAGAGATTCATTGATTGTGAGCCTTCCAAGCCAAGTGCTTGATTCTAGGTCACCAACATCCACCTAGGACTCCATTGCTAGTCATCTACTTGGAGCTAGGGTTTGGTGCCTCTTCATCTTCCCCAAAATCCGTTTTGCCCTAAATCGTAAGTTTACTCAAGGCATAGGATTTTGTCGGTAAGAATTTCTATTTCAATTTACTTTGATATTACAAGTGTTTTACTCTCGGTTGTCAGAGTTGGTTTGTGATCCCGGTTTGTGGGACTCACAATTTTCATTTGTGTATGATTTGACTTGTGAAGGTTTTTCACAAGTATTTCATAGTGGAAATCTTGAGTTAGCGTTTCTAACTCAAGTATCCGGAGGGGATCCGGGTGGATGGGACATAGGATCACCGGGAACAAGTCGGTGAGACTTGGGTGGATCCGAACCCGTTATATTGCTTGTTTGCGATTGCATTTGCTAGTTGTCATACATTTACATTTCCGCATTTCCGCATTGTTTGGTAGAGTTTGCAAGATAATTAGGAATTATCTTCTTAATTATTTTAAAGTACTATTCACCCCCCCTCTAGTACTTGTGCAGTATCTTAGCAGGGCATTACATTTGGTATCAGAGCCAAGTCTATAGCTATGTCTGCCAACGACAACAAGATCGTTCGTCCACCTCAAGATTATAGCACCTTCAAGAACCGTGAAAAAGCGTCTTCGGTGATGGAAGGACACTCCTCGACGAGGCCTCCTTTCTTCAACGGTACCAACTACGGGTACTGGAAATGCCGGATGGAAACTTTCCTCCGGAGTGCTTCACTATGGAGGGCCACGATGAAGGAGTATGTCGAGCCCGCCGAAGAAGATTTCGAGAAGTGGACTCCCACGGAGGTCGCCGCGGAGGTAACTAATGCCAAGGCAATGAACGCCTTGCAATGTGCCTTGGAGCCCGAGGACTTCAACAAGATATGCACATGTAAGAGTGCATATCAAATATGGAACTCCCTCCTCATCTTGCATGAAGGAACGAGTAGGGTAAGAGACTCTAAACTCGTTGTAGTTAATAAAGATTATGAGTTATTTCATATGCTACAGGGTGAGAAGATGAAGGAGTACTATGCTCGCTTTGTCGACATCACAAACGAGTTGGAAGCTCTCGGTAAGACCTACACCCAAAATGAGAAAGTCTCGAAGATCATCGATGGACTTCCTTCTTGTTGGGAGAAACGTACCTTCGCCATTGAGGAAGGTAATGATATGAAAACTTATACTGTTGTTCAACTAATGGGTACCTTAATGTCTTATGAGGTACGCAAGGATAGCAAGCTTAAGTTGCAGGACAAGATGAAGTCCTACTTGAAGCAAGATGAGCCAAAGAAAAAGGCTATTGCTTTCAAGGCCGCTCCATCCACATCCACATCTACCGATGATGAAGACTCGGAAGACGAGTTGGACTTGGAGTCCATGGCCCTCATGGCAAAGAAGTTCAACCGGTTCTTCTGGAAAGGTAATTACAAGAACAAATCCAAGTTTAGTTCTTCTAACGCCTCCCCTCCTTTGTGTTTCAAATGCAACAAGCCAGGACACATGAAAGCGGAGTGTCCTCAAAATAAGCAAAAGGAGAAGTGGAAGGCGCCGAAGTTCGACAAGTCGAAGAAGTACAAGAAAGGGTACAAAAAGGGACTTGTCGGGACAACCTTCACCGACTCCGAGGATTCATCAAGCGGACAGTCAGACGATGAGCAAGTGGAGCAAGCACACATGTGCTTCATGGCTAGAGAGGAGCATGATCAAGGATCTTCCTCTTCCGATGATAGCGACAATGAAGGCGATGAGGTAACAATGGATGACCTTAGACATGCTAATGAGCAAATATGGTCTAAATACACTAAATTAGTAAATAGATGTACTAAGGTAAAAGATGATTTAGCTAGCATCCAAACCTCGCCTAAAACTATCATCACCAACAACGACACCGTTGTTGAAGAGTTGAAAAATGAGATTGTAAATCTCAAGTCTCAACTTGAACATGTTAGCATTGAGGGTCCGGAGGAACACAAGATAGCGGATTTGACTTCTCAAAAATCGACTTTGAGTATTGAGAATGAAAATTTCAAATCTCGTGTTTATGTGCTCACATCGCAAGTAACCACTTTGGATACTTCTATGCGTTCTCTCAACGAGAAATATGAGTGCACATTAGGCCGAATTAACAAATTCAATAAGGGTAAGGACCATTTGGATAAAATCCTAAATTACTTACTCCCGGGCAATCACCACATTGGCTTGGGGTATACGATGGGAAATTCATCCAAAGCGGCCACTACCTTTGTTAGGCCAACTTCCGATGCCTCAACGAGTGGTAGCAAACACTCTATTGGTAGTTCATCTACCAATGGTACTTCCACCTCGTACACACCTTCTTTTGGAAAGAAACCCACTTTGGGTGGACCTCCAAAGAAGGGTCATGCTTACATGTACACAAATACCATGCCACGTAGGAACACACATCCTACTCCACATGCTCACACATATGATGATTTCTATGCACCATATCCACGGGCACGTGCACACCATGTGAGACACCCTCACACACGTGTTCCTCCACATGCATATGTTCACCCACATCATCATATGAACCATTCTCATAATGCACCATTTCATCATGTTCCTTATGCCTATCCACGTCATGCATTATGTAGAAATCAACAACGCATGCATGCCCCCAATAGGATTAGGGCTCCTAAAATCTTCACTATTTTGAGCCCAAAGGACACAAGCATTAATGAAAAACAAGTTTACATGAATGCTTATTTTATGAATGTCGTGCATAGTGATAATTCTGTGGGGAAGTCTAAGTCCAATTGGACTTGGCTTCCAAAGGTCTAATCTTTTGGAACCAATGACCTTGGGTACCATGATACGATATTGTCTATCTTTAGGTACTCAAGAAAAAGAAACGGAGCAACAAATTTAAATTTAGCTCCAAAAGGAATTGGATACTCGATAGCGGGTGTTCAAAACACATGAAGGGTGACGCTCAATTGCTCTCCGGAGTGGTGCCCATTGCAAATGGAAACCGGGTAGTCTTTGGAGGCAACGAGAGCGGAACCATCATAGGTGTTGGTAAAGTGGGTAATCTTTCTAAACCTCTAATAAGTGATGTTTACCTTGTTAAAGGATTAAACCATAATCTCATTTCAATAAGCCAACTTTGTGACAAAGGTTACAAAGTTAGCTTTGCGAAAGGAATGTGCCATATTTTAAGAAAGGATAATGATGAATTATTATTTTCTGGCACATGCCATAAGGATATTTATATTTTAGATCTTCCAAGATCACATGAACAATGTCTCATTGCCAACACAAGTGAACAACACTTATGGCATCGACGTTTTGGTCATGTGAACTTTGGAACACTATTTAAGCTTTCCAAGTTAAATTCTATTAGAGGCTTCCCTAAGCTTGTCTTTCAAAAGAAAAGCTTTTGTGACTCGTGTCAACGAGGCAAGCTTCCAAAATCGTCTTTTAAACCTAAGAAAAGCATTTCATCTAAGCGGCCACTAGAGCTATTACATCTAGATTTATTTGGGCCAACTAGAGTTGCTTCATTAGGAAATGCACGTTATGGACTTGTCATCATTGATGACTTTTCTAGGTTTACTTGGGTATTTTCCTTATGTAATAAAAATGATGCTTTCGAAACTTCACAATATTTGTCAAGAAAGTACAAAATCTCATTGGAACCACCATTGTCACTATTCGTAGTGATCATGGAGAGGAATTTGAGAATGAGTCTTTTGAGAACTTTTGTGATGAAGTTGGTATTACACACACCTTTTCATTCCCTAACGCACCTCCTCAAAATGGTGTTGTTGAGAGAAAGAATAGGACGCTAGTGGAGTGTGCTCGCACTATGCTTGATGATAGCCAACTTGGCCATCAATTTTGGGCGGAAGCGGTACATACCGCTTGCTATGTGTTTAATAGAATACTTTTGAGGCCCGACACCAAACAAACTTGTTATGAATTGTTGTTTGGTAGATTGCCTCAAGTTAAACATTTTCGAGTTTTTGGTTCAAAATGTTTTATTAAAAACACGTATGGTAGTTTGGACAAATTCGATCCAAGATCCGATGGGGGGATATTTGTTGGATATTCATCCTGTAGCAAAGCCTACCGGATATACAACAAACGAACCTCAACGATCAAGGAATCACTTCATGTCTCATTTAATGAAGGTTTTGTCCCGACTAGAATTATCAATGATGTTGACTCCATGGATGTTTTATGTGATTCTATTGGTAATTCAAATTCTATTGATTCTAATGATACTAACCCGACTAATGAATCTTTTGAGAATGTTCCTAGTGATCAGGGAATTCCCAAACGGCTTCATACGGTCCGTGACCATCCTCATGAGGAAGTCATTGGCAATATTCATGATAGTGTCAAGACGAGATCGCAAGTGAACCACTTTGCTCATTGTGCCTTTGCCTCCTCGATTGAGCCAAAGAATATTAATGAAGCTTGCGAAGATAGCGCTTGGATCCTTGCCATGGAAGAGGAACTCATTCAATTCGAGAGGAATGAGGTTTGGGAGCTTGTTCCATTGCCTTCGAAGAACCACACCATCATAGGGACAAAGTGGATCTTCAAGAACAAGACCGACGAAAACCAAAACGTCGTCCGGAACAAAGCTCGGTTAGTAGCTCAAGGCTACCGGCAAGAGGAAGGTATCGATTTCGAAGAATCCTTTGCTCCGGTAGCTAGATTAGAATCTATTAGATTATTCTTATCTTTTGCATGCCATAAAGATTTTAAATTATTTCAAATGGATGTTAAAAGTGCGTTTTTAAATGGCGATGTTGTTGAGGAAGTTTATGTTTCTCAACCTCTGGGTTTTATAAATGAAAATTTTCCAAATCACGTTTTCAAACTTAAGAAAGCACTTTACGGTTTGAGACAAGCTCCTCGAGCTTGGTATGACCGTTTAAAGAATTTTCTTTTGGATTTGGGTTTTAAAATGGTAGAAGTTGATTCTACATTATTTGTTAAGTATTCGAATAATGATATAATTTTAGTTCAAATTTATGTTGATGATATCATTTTCGGTGCTACTAACTTGACTCTTTGCGAAGAGTTTTCTAATGTGATGAAGGATCAATTTGAGATGAGCCACACGGGTGAGCTCAAATATTTCTTAGGTCTCCAAATTCGCCAAATAAACGATGCAATCTTCATCCACCAAACGAAGTACACGGTGGAGTTGCTAAAGCGATTTGGAATGGAGAATGCCTCCGGGAAGAAGACTCCAATGAGCACGACTACACATCTTGATAAAGATGCAGGCGGTAAAGATGTAGACATTCGTCTATATCGAGGTATGATAGGTAGTTTACAATATCTTACCGCAAGTAGGCCCGATATTATGTTTGCCGTATGTGTATGTGCTCGTTATCAGTCTCAACCTAAGGAATCTCACTTAGTTGCGGTAAAACGTATTTTCCGTTATTTAAGTTACACACTTGATTTTGGATTACTTTATCCAAAATCTAGCACGTATGAGTTAATCTCATATAGTGACAAGAATTATGCGGGATGCAAATCCGACAGGAAAAGTACTAGTGGCACTTGCCATTTTATAGGAAATTCTCTTGTCTCTTGGTTTTCCAAGAAGCAGAATTCTGTATCACTTTCAACCACCGAGGCGGAATATATTGCCGCCGGTGCCGCGTGTGCTCAAGTTCTTTGGATGAGACACACACTTAAGGACTTTGGTATAAACTGTGATACTTGCCCTATCATGGTGGACAACCAAAGTGCAATTTGTCTCTCTAAGAATCCGGTACACCATTCCCGTTCTAAACACATAGATGTTCGACACCATTTCTTAGATGATCATGTTGCTAAAAAGGACATCATATTAGTGTACGTTGAAACCCAGAAGCAAATCGCCGATATTTTCACGAAACCCCTAAAGGAAGACTCCTTTGTGCGGTTACATCGAGAATTGGGGATTATGGGTGAATCTGAGATTTAGGATTCATATGTTCAATAATTGTAACGGCCTGTTTCCATTGTACTTTCTTTGTGCACGTGCTCTTGATCGTGCACGTGTTTATTTTAGACTTTATTTGTTTCTGAACATTTTTGTGTGATATGTCGTTGTGATCGTCTCTGAGAGTATTAGATTGTGGAGATATTTTGGAACGACATTTCTCGAGTATTCCTTCCATGATTCTATCTTATTTGATGTGACGTCACGACTTTTTCGTTTTGACGTGAGACGTTTCTATTTTTAGTTTCGTCCCTCGACGTCGATATTTAGATCTGTCTTCTTCGTTCTCTTTCTTTCGTCGCCCCGATCACCCCATAATTATTTTAAAATTTTTAGGCTTAATTTGACCTATTTTCCATTTTTAAGTAAGTTTTAAATAATTTTAAAACCTATTTTTATAAGTGTTTAAATTATAATAAAATTCCTATATTATAATAACGCTCTAAATAATTTTTTGACCAGGTTTCAAAATTTTTGGCCGCACCCAACTTGCGTGAGAGAGAGGGGAGTGAATTTGTTTTATATTAATTATTTTAAAATATTTTTAATTAATTTTCTTAAAACCCTAGACCTAACCCTACCTCTTTTTTATTTAAATAAACCCTAGGCTAGGTTATTTTCGCAGCCACACAAACCCTAGCCGTCAAAAACACTTCCCAACTTTCGTCGCAACGTTGCGACAGCCGGCCCCGTGCACGACCGACGGCTGCCCCCGCATTTCCAGTGCACGACCGGAGCCCGCTCCCGCATCACCCGCTTGCAGTGCATCCGCTGCAAGCCCCCCCGCAATCGCCCGCACCGACCCAGGCCATCTCTCGGTCTGACCGAGAGATTTCCCCGCACTGCCGCTTCGTTCGCACCGCTGCACCGTCGCCTGCATCGCCAAGCGCCTGACCGACCCGCCCCGTCGGTCTGACCGAAGGCCCGCTCCGCTCGCCCGCACCATTGTAACATTGCGACGTTGCAACGCTCGCCCAAGCGCCCGACCGACCCGCCCCAAGCGTCCGACCGAAGGATCTCTCCGCAACCGCCGCTGTGACCGACCCCGCTGCGCTGCTCTCACCGTCCGCAGTGTCTGACCGAGCCAAGCCCCCGCAGTGGCTAGTGTCCGACCGACGGCAGTTCGTCGCAACTTTGATTCTCCCACACCAACTCCTGTGGTGGGCCCCCCAAGTCCTCCAGAGGTGTTGTGGGTCCCCCATTGACCCCTAGCACTGCTGTGGGCCCCACATGGGTGTGCTACTTCGCGGATTTGCCGTCTACGACGTTACGACACGTTGTAGGCCTTCGTCGCAAGTTCCATCTTTTGGGAAATCGTGCGTGGACCAGATTTGACGCTGAGGAGTTCTCCGTTCAGACACGACTTCCATTCTACGCCAAACTCCGGTTAAGTTTAGTTCCCCGAAACTCGTAGAAACCCCCCACAATAGCTGATTGAACCCTAAACTAAAAATCGACAATTTGAACTAAAATTTATTTTCCAGCACCAGTAAAACGTTGTACAAATCTAGAAAATCGACGAATGGACTTTGTTGACTGTGCACATAGGATTAGATCGTCGATTAGGCTGAAACATCGAAAAAGTGACTTTTGATGAATAGGATAGTCCCGATAACCTAGAAACGAACCCTAATAGGATTTGATGAAATTGAGACCTGACACCGTCACCACAGCACTGTTTCAGACGGACTTCCACAGACGAGACGCTTGGACAAGATGCTTGGACGAGACGCTTCGAGAGGACGACACACTCGCCATCACAGGCAAGTGTATCCCACTTGCACTATTGGCCGTGCTTAGGCCTTAGTTGGTTAGAACTGATAACTGTGAACAAATAGAATCGGACATGAAATGATAGCGTCCGGGACGACCCTTGACGGCTCAGACTTGACGACGAAGTCTGAGCCTGACAACAACTTTTGATATCGTAGGGCTATCATGTGTGTGCGTGCGTGTGGACACCCTAGAATAACCCTTCCAGTCTTGTCACGTCCCGTCCCGTCTTGCACAGCCTACGGGCAATAGGGCACTCTCCGAGTGATCCCTTGTACTGATTCACAGCCTGCGGGCAATAGGGCACTCTCCAAGCTAGAGAGAGTGATCCCTTGTACTGATACACAGCCTGCGGGCAATAGGGCACTCGCCAAGCTAGAGCGAGTGATCCCTTGTACTATTTGTCTTGTCTTGTCTTCCTTGGGGTTTGGGGTTGGGTTGAGCGTGCGCACGGCAAGAGGGTCTGATCCCCCTCGAATCGTAATGTGTGAACCCTTTCGTGTCTCACTTGTCTTGTCTCGTCTTGTCCCGTCACGTCCCGACTTGTCATGACACCTGTAGGCTAGTCCCGTAGTTGGTAGCACACACTACGACTACTACTTGTTACACTTTACTTTTCTGCTACGTTACTTCTTTTGTTACTCAGTTTTAACCACAGCATGCTAATCAACCAGTAAATCGTTGTTTAAATAGTTCGGTACACTTGCAGTAAAGTCTAACCTTTCTTGTAGACTTTACCTGACGTACAGTTCCTTTTTTCTCTTGGGTACTGTACGTCGGGTGTCCAGCCAGAGTTCGTGGACGAGGCAGACTTACCGGGGTACATGAAGCCGAGGACGTCGACCCAGAGTACGTGCCTGACGAGGACCAGACCTTGGGGACCTTCCAGTCGTCACTTTTCAGAGGTTACTACTTTTAGTTTGCTCTTTCAATAGTTGTTGCCATGCTTAGGCTTCCTCCTTTTAGACTTTGTACTCGCTGGATATTATTTCTTTATATTAATGAATGCCACTTCCTTTCAGTACTTCCTATTGTTTCGAACCTTATTAAATGCAAGAACCTGAAATTTTAAAATGGTACCCCCTACAGACGCTTATTGGGCCCGAGCCTCACAGCTCCGGCCCAAGCGGGCCTCGTCACGCTTCGCCTCCGTATTTTTGGGCAGCAGGGTGTGGCAGGTATTAGTGGTGGCCTATGCAGGTCATGCAAAAGTTCGGAACAATAAAAATACCGCATTCATTTAATATCCACGTACAAGTCTGAATTAGGTTCCCAGTCTTAAATGGTAGGAAGACTTAGATAGACACCCAGGTTGACAGTCTGACGCCTTGGTTAGGAATTAGTCATCCTCGTCCTAGAATACCTTAGTAGCTCACTTGACTCTGACCGTGTTAGATTTCCAGAGCCCTTCTTTTAAGTCGTTCGCTTGGGTCCATCGACTTCGGGCCCAGCAGAACTAACCTTGATTTCTCTTATGAACCTTTCCATTAGATCCTGGTTACAGTCTAGCTCATTAGGAAATCTTAGTGCCGAGTTCTCTTGACCTTTAGACGGCCTGATAATTAGAACCCCTGATTTTTAACATCTTCCTGATCACTACACTTTTTGTGTTATCGACCGTAGAGTTCCATCGTAGCTTCAGGAATCATATCTTAAGCGTATTCATAATACGATCATATTCTTGCCCTCGATTCACGTGATCGTTTCATGAAACTTACCGATAATTCTTCGAACCCCTCCTTTGCAAATCCTGATTCCTTTAAAAGTGTTTTCGAAATTCATTATTAATTTTTTCGCTCGGTTTAACTTCTTTCAAAACCCTTTATTTTATATTTAAAACTTATTACTTTTCGGTTGGATTAAAGTTCCTTCTTGGGATTTGAAACCTCATTGGTCGTAATTTTCAAGTTACTATCTTGTAATTATTTCTAACCGGTATATTCCATATTTCAGTTTTTTTTAAAAACCTTGTTATCAGTTTGATAATACAATATATATTACTCTTTTTCTAAACTACACATTTATTTCTAACCACTTACTGTATGTACTTTTAGAATATTTTCTAAACTAAAGAGAACTTTAATTATATATATATATCAGTTCTATGTTTATCGTGCTCATATTTCAAAAAAAATGATCTTAGATTTCCTACCTTTCGGTTAACTTGAATGCATTCTTTGAATTTCGAAATTTCTCATCAAAAATTTTAATTTACCATCTTATACTGTTTCTAATCTATATCTTTCGAATTTTAGTTTATACATACATATGTATATAAATATATAAAACTTGGTTTCCATTTTGCTAATTTAAAGTATTATCCCTTTTCTCTATACTATTAAATTTATTTTAACCACTTATCGTGCGCGCTTTCAGAATATTATTCTAAGCTGAATAGAATTTCAATTTATTTTTTTATCGGTTCTATGTTCATTGTGCTCATACTTTGAAAATCTTGGTATAAACCTATTTTCATTTGCAAAATAATCGCTTCTCACCCTACCTTTCTTTCCTTCGTCTCACTCTTTCCCAGAATTGTAATTTACTACATCTGCTCACTTTTCTACATATTTTTTTAATAAGTGTAAAAGTATATGATACCATATTTTACACGTAATTCTTCTTCCATCTATTTAATTATTTTGAGAAATATTTTTGTCCCATCCAACCAACTATCTCCTTATCCCGCCTTATTTGAACTCGTTCCTTCCGATTCATTTCGTTACACTCCTGGCTTCTGTTTTTTTTCTTAGGTTGTGTAGACATTAGTCCTTGTAGTTGTCTATGTTATCTCCGGTTTAGGAATAGGCCCTTTGGTAGGAGATGTCGTTGTGGTGCATGAGTATAGGTAGAGTGCATAGACCTGTATGAGTGTGTGTTCGTTAGGATCCTGATGATTGCCCTTTTTGTGTCTTGAATGTGTACTCAGTGTTAACCATGATATGCTTGAAGTTGTCTGAATGACGGTATTCATACTTATATGAATAGTGTCATAGCAGGCAGTTCCTTAGACTTAGTTTTAGTTTTTAATGAATGGTTTATCTGGGCTGTATGTGACTGTATCAAAACTTTGTTTTCTTTTAAACCAAATCTTTAAAGTTTTGAAACTAACTCACAAGATCACAAGTCACTTATCCTCCCTCATCCATTACCGCAACACCACACATTTTTCCAAATGTTTTAAAATATTTCTTTGGCCTTAAGTCTCTCTTTCTCTTCTCTTCTTTCTCCCTAAAAGAAATTTTCGTGTTTATGGTTGTTATATTAATTGGGACTAGCTATTATCATTATAGGATTTTGTTTACGGGTAGACTCAGGGAGAGATGAGTTATAGCAATGATTAATTGATCTTGGAACACCAGGGTGTTGGATTAGAATTTCTTCCGAATAAAAAGAGAATGAGCTGTCTAAGACTTATTTATAATACCGATGGGTGACTGACTCAATGGAGAATTCTGGTCGGATGAAATTTTATGCAGGGAGAAGAAAACTTGTCAGACTTGAGGCTTATACGAATGGTAGATAGGAGTAGCTACAGAGTATGGTATGAGTTAGGGTGATCATGAGAATGAGCAGAGCATTTAAAGCATCAAGACTTGATTGATGAGTTGACGTGAGAACGATTTGAGAATGATACGACGCGTTGAGATAAATGGATGGTTAGGAAGTCGGACTTAATATTGCTTGGGATTAGTTATAGTAGGTAGGTTGAGACGTGATCTTGATAGTCCAGATTATTTGGAGGATAAATTTATGGGAAGATATGACAAGAATGTATTGAAGATACGGCGATTGTTGATTTGTGAAGGTATTATAAGATAGACAAAGTTTTTGTCTTGGATTGGTGGTTGACTAGGATCTCATTTTTGGAGATTGATTAACATTGGGAAGAGATTGAGAAAATTTAAAAGATGTTTTTGAGCGATGATGTTTAGCGAAGTGGTATGGTATGAGAAGATAATTATTATTCTTTTGTGAGAACTTGGAGTTGGAAATTTGAACAGTAGTGAAGTGTTTATAGTTAAGTATTAGGAGGTGAGTTTAGTCGTGGCATTGTCCAGTGAAAAGATGGGTTATGATGGATTATTTGAGGAACGGTGTTGAAGTTACGTGATTTAGAGATTATTGTGTGAAAGATGGGAGTGATAGGCTTAAGTGCTTATGGATATTATTATTATTATTATTATAAGTGATTCTGAGGGCGGAATCATTTCTAAGGTGGGTAGAATGTAACGGCCTGTTTCCATCGTACTTTCTTTGTGCACGTGCTCTAGATCGTGCACGAGTTTATTTTAGACTTTATTTGTTTCTAAACATTTTTGTGTGATATGTCGTTGTGATCGTCTCTGAGAGTATTAGATTGTGGAGATATTTTGGAACGACATTTCTCGAGTCTTCCTTCCACGATTCTATCTTATTTGATGTGACGTCACGACTATTTCGTTTTGACGTGAGACGTTTCTATTTTTAGTTTCGTCCTTCGACGTCGATATTTAGATCCTTCTTCTTCGTTCTCTTTCTTTCGTCGCCCCGATCACCCCATAATTATTTTACAATTTTTAGGCTTAATTTGACCTATTTTCCATTTTTAAGTAACTTTTAAATAATTTTAAAACCTATTTTTATAAGTGTTGAAATTATAATAAAATTCCTATATTATAATAACGCTCTAAATCATTTTCTGACCAAGTTTCAAAATTTTTGGCCGCACCCAACTTGCGTGAGTGAGAGGGGAGTGAATTTGTTTTATATTAATTATTTTAAAATATTTTTAATTAATTTTCTTAAAACCCTAGACCTAACCCTACCTCTTTTATATTTAAATAAACCCTAGGCTAGGTTATTTTCGCAGCCACACAAACCCTAGCCGTCAAAAACACTTCCCAACGTTCGTCGCAACGTTGCGACAGCCGCCCCTGTGCACGACCGACGGCCGCCCCCCGCATTTCCAATGCACGACCGGAGCCCGCTCCCACATCGCCCGCTTGCAGCGCATCCACTACAAGCCCCCCCGCAGTCGCCCGTACCGACCGAGGCCATCTCTCGGTCTGACCGAGAGATTTCCCCGCACTGCCGCTTCGTCCACACCGTTGCACTGTCGCCCGCATCGCCAAGCGCCTGATCGACCCGCCCCGTCGGTCTGACCGAAGGCCCGCTCCGCTCGCCCGCACCGTTGCAACATTGCGACGTTACAACACTCGCCCAAGCGCCTGACCGACCCGCCCCAAGCGTCCGACCGAAGGATCTCTCCGCAACTGCCGCTGTGACCGACCCCGCTGCGCTGCTCTCGCCGTCCGCAGTGTCTGACCGAGCCAAGCCCCCGCAGCGGCTAGTGTCTGACCGACGGCAGTTCGTCGCAACTTTGATTCTCCCACACCAACTCCTGTGGTGGGCCCCCCAAGTCCTCCAGAGGTGTTGTGGGTCCCCCATTGACCCCTAGCACTACTGTGGGCCCCACTTGGGTGTGCTACTTCGCGGATTTGCCGTCTACAACGTTACGACACGTCGTAGGCCTTCGTCGCAAGTTCCAGCTTTTGGGAAATCGTGCGTGGACCAGATTTGACGGTGAGGAGTTCTCCGTTCAGACACGACTTCCATTCTACGCCAAACTCCGGTTAAGGTTGGTTCCCCGAAACTCGTAGAAACCCCCCACAATAGCTGATTGAACCCTAAACTAAAAATCGACAATTTGAACTAAAATTTATTTTCCAGCACCAGTAAAACGTTGTACAAATCTAGAAAATCGACGAAAGGACTTTGTTAACTGTGCACATAGGATTAGATCGTCGATTAGGCTGAAACATCGAATAAGTGACTTTTGACGAATAGGATAGTCCCGATAACCTAGAAACGAACCCTAATAGGATTTGATGAAATTGAGACCTGACACCGTCGCCACGGCACTGTTTCAGAAGGACTTCCGCGGACGAGACGCTTGGACGAGACGCTTGGACAAGACGCTTCGAGAGGACGACACACTTGCCATCGCAGGCCGGTGTATCCCACTTGCACTTTTGGCCGTGCTTAGGCCTTAGTTGGTTAGAACTGATAACTGTGAACAAATAGAACCGGACGTGAAATGATAGCGTCCGGGACGACCCTTGACGGCTCAGACTTGACGACGAAGTCTGAGCCTGACAAGAACTTTTGATATCGTAGGGCTATCATGTGTGTGCATGCGTGTGGACACACTAGAATAACCCTTCCCGTCTTGTCATGTCCCGTCCCGTCTTGCACAACCTGCGGGCAATAGGGCACTCTCCGAGTGATCCCTTGTACTGATTCACAGCCTGCGTGAAATAGGGCACTCTCCAAGCTATAGAGAGTGATCCCTTGTACTGATACACAGCCTGCGGGCAATAGGGCACTCGCCAAGCTAGAGCGAGTGATCCCTTGTACTGTTTATCTTGTCTTGTCTTCCTTGGGGTTTGGGGTTGGGTTGAGCGTGCGCACGGCAAGAGGGTCTGATCCCTCTCGAACCGTATGGCGTGAACCCTTTCTTGTCTCACTTGTCTTGTCTCGTCTTGTCCCGTCACGTCCCGACTTGTCATGACACCTGTAGGCTAGTCCCGTAGTTGGTAGCACACGCTACGACTACTACTTGTTACGCTTTACTTTCCTGCTACGTTACTTCTTTTGTTACTCAGTTTTAACCCCAGCATGCTAATCAACCAGTAAATCATTGTTTAAATAGTTCGGTACACTTGCAGTAAAGTCTAACCTTTCTTGTAGACTTTACCTGACGTACAGTTCCTTTTTTCTCTTGGGTACTGTACGTCAGGTGTCCAGCCAGAGTTCGTGGACGAGGCAGACTTACCGGGGTACATGAAGCCGAGGACGTCGACCCAGAGTACGTGCCTGACGAGGACCAGACCTTGGGGACCTTCCAGTCGTCACTTTTCAGAGGTTACTGCTTTTAGTTTGCTCTTTCAATAGTTGTTGCCAAGCTTAGGCTTCCTCCTTTTAGACTTTGTACTCGCTGGATATTATTTCTTTATATTAATGAATGCCACTTCCTTTCTGTACTTCCTATTGTTTCGAACCTTATTAAATGCATGAACCTGAAATTTTAAAATGGTACCACCTACAGACGCTTATTGGGCCCGAGCCTCACAACTCCGGCCTAAGCGGGCCTCGTCACGCTTCGCCTCCGTAATTTTGGGAAGCGGGGCATGACAATAATCTTGCATGATATTCAATTTCATTATATTTGCACATGCTAGATTTATTGGAATTTTTTGGATTTTTCGTTGAATTTAAGATTTTCGATGTTTAATGGGGTAGTATAATGATTAATGAGAGTTTTACGATGTTTCATCAAAGTGCGATTAGGAGAGAACTCAAAATTTCAATTTCTAAAATTTTTGAACTCTGTTAGTCGGTTCATGTTCATTGACCGACTGACTAGATCATCATCTAGTCGGTCAGTGCATGAACTCAGATTGACTAACTCAAGCCCTAAATTTGGCTTCAGTTACTGTTTGCACTTAGTTGGTTCAAGCTAGTCGGTCTAGTCGGTCAGTGCTTGAACTCTGACAGACTAAGTGCTCAGGGACAGTTGCGACTTTTACTCTTCCGATCGACTTAAAACTCCATCTAACCGACTTCTTTCATTTCTAGTCGGTTCTCTTCCCTCTCTCAGCCAAAAATCCCCCGAGCCCCTTGGTCTTCCTCCTCCCTCCTCCGTCATGTCCAATCGTTTTCCGACCAAAACTCCGGCCATCTCTGACCTAGGGTCCGTCGATCTTCCTCCCTAAGTATCTCCGCCCTCTCCTAGCTCTAGGGTTCATTTTCTAGCTCATAGGATTAGGGTTCATCTCCTCTAGGGTTTCGGCTAGGGCTTGCTTAGGGTTCTTTAGGGCTCTAGATTTAGATTTCTAAGCTTGATTACTCTTGTCTCGTCACGCTTATGGCAAAGACAAGAATCCCGATCGAACCCACTCGCCCGTCCCCCATGACCGTCGATTTGCCACCCTCGGACCCCCTGCAACCCAAACGAACTCCACCCAAACGCCGATCGAAGACCACCCAACCCTCTTCGTCGTCACCTCCTCTTAAGAGAAAGAGGACGGCGATAGCAAAACCCCGATCCCAACCTAAGCCTAGGAAGCAACCTGTCTCTCCTGCTTCATTCCGTGCCCCCACACCTCCTGATTTCGACACGGAATATATCCCTGAGACCGAGGCTACCCATAGGCATCCTACTCCTGCACCCCGTTCTTCCTCACGTCAGCCTAAGGGAAATGCTCCGATGCCAGCTGGCGGTGTCGATATCTCTTTATGTCGTGACGACCCGATGTATCTCGCGGCATATAACCGTATCGAACACTGTCCGCTGCTGTTGGAGCATTTCGTACAGTTTTCTGACTTCCCAGGCCTAGCTGATCTTCTTTCGTCTTCCGGTCTTATCGATTATCTTCGATATGACCCTAAGGCGTATCCACACCCTTACCCTCGCCTTGTCAAGCTATTCTACGCCAATAGGGTTCGTGGTCAGTACGATGAGACCCATTCGATTGAGTCTACTGTCTTGGGGACACCGATAGTCCTCACGGCAGAAGTCTTAGGAGATTTGATAGGTGTCTCCTCGTCTGGCCTTCTTCCTTCAGATATTTTAGTTGCTGATATTTCTGAGCTCGATCAGGTGATGCTCGCCGAGATCTTCCATGAGATTCCCCCTGCCATGATTGGCGTGCCTTCGAAGTCCTTCAAGCCGAATGCTTGGGTGCTTAACCTAATTCTGAAGTCGTGCCTTCTTCCAAAGTATGGCTCCTCTTCTTTGCCATCCCAGCTATTCCTCAAGCTCATTTATGCCATCTTCATGGGGAGCGAGATTAACTGGGCTAGGATCATTCTCGATAAGATGGATTCTTTCGAGTGTATCCGAAAGTCCACGAAATCTGCTCATATCGCATATCCCGGCCTTCTGACACTCGTATTCCGTCACATTCATGTCCCTCTGCCCCGTGATGACGAGCGTCCCCTCGGTCCCCCTCTGAATGCGACGGCCGTCAAGAAATCTATTGCGGCGCTACGTCATGTTCAGAGGATGACCCCTTCAGCGTCAGCCTCTGCCTCTGCTTCAGCTGCTCCCTCTACCACTCTTGATGAGCTCGCTCGTTCCGTGAGACGTATGGAGTCTCGTTATGCTCGTACTGAGGAGATACTTGCTCGTATTGCCTCTCGTTTGGGCATTGAGAACCCTCCGTCAGTTTCTGACGAGGAGGAGTTGGATGAGGATGAGATTGAGGAGCTTGTTCGTGTTGCTGCTCGTGCCCCTGCGGGCACTTCTGGTGCTGCTGCTTCGTCTGTCGGTGACCCCGAGAGCACACCTGTTGCCACCGTTCCTGCGGTGGATACTACAACTGGTGCTCCCGAGGCCACTCATGTCGCTCCCGTGGACACTTCTGCTGATCCGGTGACCACCTCCACTCCTGCAGAGCCTGTTGCTGCTGTAGATCCTTCCGCTGCCTCCTGAGCTTCTTTGAGGACTCTCTTAGTGCACTTTGGATGATAGATCTAGTTTGAGAGAGTTGGGTAGGATAGTGTGGTTGGTTATGATTTTTGATATTTTTGGATGTATTTTGATGTATCTCATATGATGTTTTGAGATTTTTTGTATGTTTTTGTGATACTCTGATATCAAATGTGTGATATGTTGTATTTTGTGCCTCGATCGTTGGATCGTTTATGTATGTTGTCGATGTATCATTTTGATGTACTCTTGCTTCATATATATATATACATCGATGTTGACATTTCATTCTCTTGTGCACATTATATCTTTATGTCTCTGATGCTTGATATCGTCGCTCGACGATAATAACTTGGTTAAATAGAAATTATTTCTATGGAAACATAGAATTGTTTTCCATGCACTTAATTAACCAAGAATGTTGATATTGGAGAGTATATTCCATAACTCAATCCGTAAAATTGATTTGAGTTTTGATGATTTTATTTATCGACTTTCGACTTTGGTCTCATTGACACGCTTTGATTTACTTCGTATTTTCCTTTGGTGTCATTTAGACCGTGGTCGTATTCTACGACTCCCGTGCTTTTATTTGAAGCCATTGTTGTTGTCTACGATCTCCTCCTGCTCTTTTTGCTAATGCCAAAGGGGGAGAGATATAATAATGACGATGAGCTAAATGATAATTTAAAGCATTTTTCCAAGAATCTAATTTGATATGTTAGATTCAGGGGGAGTTAAGATATAAAAATGGATTTCAAATCCGATATTTCAATAATCGATTCACATTTTATACTTTACTCGTCTACTTGATGCTTATGATTAATATTTAATTTGGAATTAACGTGTCATCAATGAAGGGGGAGTAAGTAAATTTCATTTGAATCATTATTTTTTATTATTATTTATGTTGGTTTGTCATCACCAAAAAGGGGGAGAATGTTGAGTATTGACTCCCCGGATTTGGTTTTGGATGATGAACAAACATAAATATATCGTGAACTAACTCTTTGTGAGCGCAATTATGGAGATCGTCGCCAAACTTCTATGAACATCATAAGCGACATCTCAAGACTTCTCAAAGCACGTGATTGTGAGCCTAAAGCTTCGTTGAAGCTTATGGACCATTATTGAAGTCATGAAGATTCGATTGAAGCTTTTGAAGACGGTTCGTCATAGTTTATTTAATGTCTTCTAGCTTCATTTTCGTAGAATGTTAAGCCTTGAGTAGGTCTTACGTTTTAATCTTCATAACGCTCAAATCTTAGAGCTAGGATCTTAGTAGAAGTCCATACAAACTTTCCCGAAGCTTCGCGCTTCGATTCGCGACTTCTTGTGCATGTTAGTTGGTTCAAGAAGAAGAACCAACCGACTAGATGGTGATCTAGTCGGTCGGCAAAGCTTCTTGGACCGACTAGTTTGCCTTCTCAATTCATAGCTCTTTACTGTTTACAGTTAGTCGGTCAACGTTGAATCACCGACCGACTGGTTGGTGAACTAGCCGGTCAGTGATCCTTCTTAGACCGACTAGTTGAGCTTCTACTGTACATGCCAAGTTACTGTTTATCGTTAGTCGGTCAAAGAACGTTTGTCGACCGACTAGTTGATGAACTAGTCGGTCAACATTTGTTCTTGGACCGACTAAATCAATTTGTACTCAGACTATTTGTTTTATCTCTTAGTCGGTCTGAGTTGACTCACTGACCGACTAGTTGTGAAACTAGTCGGTCGGCAAGTCTTCTTGGACCGACTAGTTCTGTAAGTCTGAACTTCGATCTATTCATTGTTCATCTCTTAGTCGGTTCATGATGTTTGACCGACCGACTAGTTGTTGAACTAGTCGGTCAGTGGTTGTTCTTTGACCGAGTAGTTTGCTTCAGAATAAAGCCGTTGGAGCTTTAATTGAAACATTTTTCTCTCTCTCTTTCCTTTAACCTATAAATACTTGGAGTGCTGCATTCATTGCACTCAAGGCTGATATTAAGAGAAGGTTAGAGATCTAAAGAGAAGCATTCAATCTCATTCAAAGCTCATTCATTTCCAATCTTGAATCTCTCCTCACTCTTATTTCAAAAGAGAGATTCATTGATTGTGAGCCTTCCAAGACAAGTGCTTGATTCTAGGTCACCAACATCCAACTAGGACTCCATTGCTGGTCATCTACTTGGAGCTAGGGTTTGGTGCCTCTTCATCTTCCCCAAAATCTGTTTTGCCCTAAATCGTAAGTTTACACAATGCATAGGATTTTGTCGGTAAGAATTTATATTTCAATTTACTTTGATATTACAAGTGTTTTACTCTCGGTTGTGAGAGTTGGTTTGTGATCCCGGTTTGTGGGAGTCACAATTTTCATTTGTGTATGATTTGACTTGTGAAGGTTTTTCACAAGTATTTCATAGTGGAAATCTTGAGTTAGGGTTTCTAACTCAAGTATCCGGAGGGGATCCGGGTGGTTGGGACGTAGGATCACCGGGAACAAGTCGGGGAGACTTGGGTGGATCCGAACCCGTTATATTGCTTGTTTGTGATTGCATTTACGTGTTGTCATACATTTACATTTCTGCATTTCCGCATTGTTTGGTAGGGTTTGCAAGATAATTAGGAATTATCTTCTTAATTATTTTAAAGTACTATTCACCCCCCCTCTTGTACTTGTGCAGTAGCTTAGCAGGACATTACATATTTTGGGAGTCCTTTTCCTAGTTGCATGCATAGTTGTTAGATTTCTATGTGGTGCATGCTTCTTAGGAACATGGGTTCTAGAATAAAAATGAGGTGGTGGATATGCATTGCACATATGAGGGTTGTATGCATGCTTGGGAACATGCATGTTGTATGAAACATACGGTTCATGCATGACATGTGGAGGATGTGCATACATGTAAGAATGATGTGTATGAGCATATGAGTGTATAGGAGCACGTACATGAGTATTTCTCATGTATGGATTTGTACGTGTCCGTGGGTGTGGAGCATAGAAAGTGTCATGAGTATCCACTTGTGAAGTAGGAGATTTCTGACATGGATGAAGGTTGGTGTACATGTAAGCATGGCTTCTCTTTTGGTTTCCACCCTTAGTGGGTTTCTTGCCAAAAAGAAGAGATGGTAAAGTGGTGACTTTTTTGGTAGGTTTTCTACCTATAGTGTCTTTGACACCACTTGTGGATGCACCGTAGGATGGCCTCACAAAGTCTATAGTGACACCACTATAGGAGGTGCGAGCATTGGATGCATTTGCTTCCACAAAACCAAGACCAACACAATGTGTGGCCAGAAATTGGTTTGCTAGCAAATCGTCCAATTGTCCTTTCCCCTTATTAAATCTCATAATACAGGAGGACATGAGCTCATATTTCTCCTTAAGAGAAGAAATATTGGTATCCAAGGTGGACACCCGTGCTTTGAGCTCGTGCACTTGGGTTTTAAGAGAGTCATTCTCTAAACCCAATTGTGTGTGTCATGAAACTAGATCACTATTATCTTTAGGTTATGTTTGATCTAGTTGAGATTTGAGGGTATTCACCTCATTTCTCAAAGTGACATTTTGAGAAGCTAAATTCGCTTTCTTAAGGGTTAAAGTATCAACAATGGTGTCGTTGTTGATAATGCACGGGATAGATGGATTGCTAACATTCAATTTCTTTAAACTAGTATATCTGATCATTAAAGATTGATACTTAGCAAATAATTCTTCATTAGCAATAACAATTCATCCATAGTTACCTCGGTTTCATCCATGTCGGAATCACTTTCATCGGAGAGTGAATCTTCTCGGGCCATGAAACACATATGGGCACTTTCACCCTTTTCATCATCGGATTCGCTTGATGAGTCTTCACTTGAGTCATCAAATGTACCTACTAGTCCATTCTTATTATCTTTCTTATTCTTGTCGGACTTGTGGTACTTCGGAGCCTTCCATTTCTCTTTGTTTCGTAGCATTGAGCAATCCTTCTTGATATACCCTGGCTTATTACACTTAAAGCAAAGAGAAGAAGTGTGATTAGTAGATACAAATCTATTCTCAGAGGAAAATTTACCTTTGCAAAAGAAGTGTTGGAACTTCTTTGCCATTTGAGCCATTTCATCTAAGTCCATCTCATTTTCTGATTCTTCACTATCGGAGGATAAGGAATTGGCTTTGAATGCCAAAGCTTTCTTCTTGGCCTCTGAAGGGTTCATCATAGCTCGAATCTTTAATCGGTTCTCCCGTCTTACTTCGTAAGACATGAGAGTGCCGATAAGGTTCACAACTGTGTAAGTCTTCAAGTCGTTGACCTCCACGATGGAGATAGCTCTTCTATTCCACTTGGAGGTCATTCCCATTATGATCTTCCTTACCTTATCTTGTTGGGAATAGACTTGTTCGAGAGCTTCCAGTTCATTAGTGATATCGGTAAAATGTCCGTACATCAATGCTATGCTTTCATTTTCCTGCATATGAAACATATCGAAATTTTGCACGACAACATAGAGTTTAGAAAGTTTTACCTTGTTCGTTCCCTCATGGGTAACGACGAGATGATTCCAAATTTGATATGCACTCTTACATGTGCATATCTTGTTGAACTCATCCGTGTCCAACGCATAATGAAGAGCGTTCATTGCCTTTGCGTTGTTGACTTCGACGGATTTCTCGAAAGCCGTCCATTTATCAAAATCCTCTTCAGTGGGCTCGACGTATTCCTTGTGGAGGGTTCTCCAAAGGGAAGCACTCCTTAGGAACGTCTCCATCCGGTATTTCCAATAGCCGAAGTTCGTGCCATTGAAACGCGGAGGACGCACCGTTGATTGTCCTTTGAAAACTGTGGACGCTCCATAACGATCATGATTGTTGTACGAAGACAGTGGACGAACGTTATTGTTGTTGGATGCCATAGATATAAACTAGTGCTCTGATACCAATTGTAAGGTCCTTAGCTATGAGGAAAACACTAGAAGGGGGGTTGAATAGTGTTTATGCAATTTAAAAAGATAGTTACACCAAATTAAATTCCTAACCAACAAATAGTGCGGAATAGAAGTAAACCCAAAATGAAACAAAAGAAAATGTAAGGATGTTTCAAGGGTCCGGATTACCCAAGTCACTTCCCGACTTGTTCTCGGTAATCCTACATCCCTTCCACCCGGTTAACAACCGGATACTCAAGTTAGAACTCTAACTTGAGGTTTCCGTAAAACCCACTTGTAGCAACCCTACAAGTGAAATCGAAATACAATCGATTGTCCTTTACTCCCACAACTTAGGAGCAAGCAAACCACTCTCACAAACCGAGAGTAAATCAAATAACGAAAGTTATGAAATATGAAATTAAGCAACACTTATAATCACCTATGCCTTGTAGTAAAACTTGAAGGAGGAGTGTGTTGTGTGTTGAGAGACTCTCTTAGAAGAGAGGAAAGCCCTTTCTCTTGATTGAACCAAATGCCTGGAAGATTTCTCTTTGGTTCTAGGTTGGAGAGCCAGAGATAGAAAATTGGAATTCTAGGGCTTTAGGATTTGAGAGCTTTCATCTTGAGTGAATGAAAGCTTGAATTAATGAATAAGTGACTAAGTAACCTCTCAATGGAACAGTAGAGGCTCCTTTTCTAGGTTTCTCAAACCCTTCAAACGAAATCAACAAAAACCCCTTTGAAATCCGTGAGTAAAAACTCAACGGATAGAATCTACACCCGCGACAATTGACTGTTGAAGAAATCACAGTCGACTGCTGCACAGTGACAGAGAGTAGGTGAGAATTCATAACTGTAATTTACCACGTGGACAGTCGACTCATGAGGCAAAGAAAGTCGACTGTTGAATCAACAGGTGACTGTAAATCCTACTACAGGCAACTGGCTGTAAGCTGGGTAAGTTGAGGAAATCTGAGAAAAGTCTGGGAGAACAGGACAGACGACTGATGAAGAGAAGACAGTCGATTGTTAAACTAAACAGGCGACTGCAATTCCTTCTACAGATGACTGTCAAAACCCTGAGATTTTCCAAAGAGTTGAGTCATCAAATATGCTCAAAGACAGACGACTATTGAAGCATTGACAATCGGCTGTTCCATTGGACAGTCGACTGTAAATCCAACAATAGTCGACTGGCCAGATTAAACAAACAAATAGAATTTGGGCTAAAGATAGACATGCGACTGATTAACAAAACAAAGTCGACTGTCACTGGGACAGTCGCCTATGAATCGTTCATAAGTCTCCTGTGAGAGTTAAAGCTAAGAAGCCCAAAAACTAGCTGAAAAGTTTGTGCATAACAGGCGACTGTAGAACAAAACACAATCGACTGTTTTGAGACAGGCGACTGTAAATTGTTCAGTAGTTGACTGTTATAACCATGACATGCACAATCTAGATTGAAATGAATTGGAGTCTAAGGAAGGTTAATCTAATGATATCATAAGACTGCAATGAAGATGTGTGTGTGCTCCAACAAAGTTCTACTTCTAAGCTACATACTAGAAGAGAAACAAGAAAGTTACATTAGATGAACTCTCTCTTCTTTCCAACGTATGAGCTTGAAGTCTTCTAGGCGCTTCAATCACCATCTACGATCATCCAATCCATTTCATTTTCTTTCAATGATCTTTGAGTGTCATCCATTGCAAATCAATCTTCATAATAAGCTTAGGCAATAGATTAACTGCAAACAGGGGATTAGTCACAAGTATTTATGTTTGCTCATCATTAACACCAAGTAGGGAGAAGTCCAATACGCAACAGAAAATTCACCCGATCGGGTGAAACGGCAGGAAGTTGGGTCTTCAGCTTCTAATAAGTTTCACCCGATCGCTGAGCCGATCGGGTGAGTCTTTGGGTTCTTGAGCTTAGGAATCAGTTGCTACAGGTGACCCCATCGGTTGACAAGTCAACCGATCGGATGAACTTTGGCTCTCAAAACAGCGTCATATGTCACATCCACCCTATCACTGAACCGATCGGGGGGATCTGCCTCTTCCTCGGGACTGATACGGTCGCATGAACCGATCGGGTGGATCTGTCAACCCGATCGGTTGAGTGCTGATACATGGTTTATCTTGACGATTAGCTCTCAGGGTCTCGTGCGACACCTCCCGCTGCTCCGGGGACTCATAATGTTGGCCTTCTATGTCCCCTGTGCCAGCAATATCCTGTAAAAGCACACAAACACAACGAAAGTAAAAGGAACTAAAAACACAATGGAACGGACTCGAAACAAAAAAAACAACGGGAAATTACGGAGAAGACGTGCGTGAATATATAAAATATAAACGCACGTCAGTTGTCATTGTCTAATATATGAGAGAAATATGTTAATATGTTGCATGTACATATCCAGCAGCAAGTTCTTTTTTATTGTTGTAAATCTAGCATCGATCAGAATCGTCAGATCATGTTTTATGCATGTAATTTTGAAAGTTTCAGTCTTTTGGGTAACAATGACTATTATATGAATTGGAATTCCAACCTGCTTATTGTAGAAAAAAAGTTTGATTCTTTGTTCACAGTATTGTTTTAGAATTTTCTCTTTTGTCTTTTTATTTAGTTCATAAAGTGTGTTATTACACCAGATTTTTTTTAATAATGATGGGAACAATAATTGAGTTAGTTGATATTGCTTATCTGGTTTGGTTCATAAAGATTTGGGTTTTTATGTGTATTCAAATCTTTTCATTCTTTTTTAATTGACATAGGTATCCAATTTTTCGCCTTTCCCCTATGGCAGATTCCAGTGCGTTTGAAGTATATGATTTTATTATAGATGATTTTGAACCAGAAATGGAGTATTAAGACAAATTTCGCACAAAATGGGTGTGTTCAGAATGTTGCATGTGTGCTCGGCATGAGCCACGATGAAATTGTTTCTCTTTTTTTCTTCATTGTAGTCATGTCAAATGTATATAGAGATCAATTCATCACAATCCTCAGATACAATAGGAGCCTAATGATCATTTTTGAGATCAATTAATTACAATCCTCAGATACAATAGGAGGCTAATGAACATTTTTGAGATCAATTCATCACAATCCTCAAATACAATAGGAGCCTAATGATCTTAGTATATACAGAAATCTAATCATTCATTTTTGAGATCAGTTCATCACAATCCTTAGATACAATAGGAGCTTAATGATATCAGTATATTTAGAAATATGATCATTCATTTTTGCTCATTTTTTCTTCGGTTTAATTCAATTTTTTTCCTTCGATTTAACATGTCAAATCTATATAGAAATCAAATTTTTTTTTTCTTCGGTTAATTCATCCTCTGTTTTTTTCACTTGCGGCTCATTGACCATTTGTTTTTTTTGCTTTGTTTAATTTTTTTCTCTTTTTTCCAAGAGGAAGAAGAGGAGGAAGAAGCTCAAAACTTTTTGAATCCATACAGCTCAGGGCTCTTTGAATCCATACGGCTCATTTTTTTAATCCACACGGCTGACCCTTCTTTGATTATATGCTCATGGCTCTGTAATTTTGTGCTCACCCTTTATGATTACGCTTTCACGGATCTTTGTAGTATATCCATTGATTATATCCATTGATTAAACAACAATTTAAACTAAAGCTCTTGCTGCACCCGAGCTTTCGCTATTTTTTACCCTTTCGCAGCTACGGTGGTGGCATCTCCTGCTGTGAGGGGATGAGGGACAAAGAGAGCTTCGATTTTGGGTTCACATGGGTACTTGTTGTTCATTGCTTTGAACATATATCTATTTTTGTTATTGTTACTTGAAAGTTAGTAACCGAATTTATGATTTGATGCCTATTCAAAGTGTAGCATCATTCAATTAGTTTACCGTGTAACTTGATATGCTCCTTACATTTTAGTGTTACTTATATAAATGCCTAACTCATTATTTATAGCTGATGTATATAATCAAAGAGATGTAAGCCGTGTGATTCAAAAAAAAGTTAGGGTGCCCCCCTAGAGATTTTTTTTGAATCCACACGACGCACGGCTCTTTGATTATATGTGACCAAAAAAATTTTTGAATCCGCGCCTTCGGTGCCTGGCGCCCGCGAAATTTTTTTACGCTCTACATCAAATTTGTTGTTCCGCGTAGAAGGCGCCCTTGTCGAATTTGTTGTTCTGTATCGAAGGCGCATGCACCGAATTTGTTGTTCCGTATCGAAGGTGCCCATGTCGAAGGCACATGTGTCGCTAAATATTTTTACGCTAATTTATTGTTCTTTTAAATTTTGCCTGTATAGGGACGTGTTATGACTAGTATATATATATTACAATTGATACATAAAACATTCTCTCTCTTCCATATTCTAGAGAGAGAAGCACTCGAGTATGATTGTGGGGATCTTCGCGGCCCGCTAATGCAGATGGCTCCAGCACTTCGTCGACGATATTCGATATCTTTGGGGTGTTACTGGTTCTCCTCTCTATTGATTGGAGTTGATTCGACGTTTGATCCTTGAGGTGGCTGCTGCGGCTGACTCCGACGGCATTTGGAGCTCTGCCGATGATGAAGTAGAGCCTTCATCTTCTTCGCTGATCCTCTGATACGGGGAAGGTGTGTCACTAGAATTTTGCTTTAGATTGGGCGGATCAAGATGTCGATCTGAGATCTTGATCCAGCGGTGAGTAACTCTAACTTCTTGATTTTCTTGGATCTTGAATTTAATCTTGATTTTGAGCTGGATCTTCCTTGCTGTGCATGAGGTTGAGCATGGATCTGGCAAACTAGAGCTCAGATTCTTGATCGGATCTTCTTTCTTGATCAAAGCTGACCTGTAACGACTGGTTTTCATGTATCTGGATTATTTATATTATATATATGTTTTGGTGGATTTTCTCCTTATGTGTGGTTTTCGTCTCCGTAGCCTTCATTTCGATCGTTTCGTCGTGATTTTCTAGCTTGTTCCTTAGAATAGTTGGTCTTGGAGTAAGTCATTCGTGACGGGCTTCATATCGGTCATATCTTATTGTTAGATCAAGCCTAGGAGTCTTAGGAATCGATCCCGGAGCTTCGCGCTCCATTTCGGAACTTTCTGTGCACGTTAGCCGGTACAAGAAGGGGAACCGACCGACTAGATGACGATTTAGTCGGTCTGCAAACCTTCATGGACCGACTAGTGGGCTTTGTTAATTATTTAGGAGTTACTGTTTATCGTTAGTCGGTCTAAGAACATTTGTCGACCGACTAGGTTGCAAACTTGTCGGTCAGCAATCGTTCTTTAACCGACTAGCTCTATGATCATTTTGATACCAAGTACTATTCATTCTTAGTCGGTCTAAGAACGTTCATCGACCGACTAGATTAGAAACTAGTCGGTCAGTAGTTGTTCTTTGACCGACTAAATCTAAATCCTATTTTTGTACAGGAGTTACTGTTTACACTTAGTCGGTCTGCGTTGGTCAACCGACCGACTAGTTCCCAAACTAGTCGGTCAGAGGTTGCTCTTTGACCGACTAATCAGTGTCGAAACCCTAATTTTTGGGCAGCCGCCAGCTCTTCCTATTTAAACCCCCCAAACGTTTTTCTTTTCTTCTTTCATTTCTCCTGAGCCTCCTTCTTCCCCAAATCATCATCCATCTAACCCTAGCCTTCCTCCTTCTTCAAGAGCCTCTCCCACTCTCCATTTTGGTCGACCACCACCTCTAGGTCGCCGGAAAACCCCCAAAAATCCCCAAACCCAATTTCTCCAGATTTTCTCCACATTTCCAGATCTGAACCCTAGTTTCCCGGATCGTTCTTCCGTCGTCGTGCTTGCTCGGCATCGTTCTTTTGCTAACGATTCGGTAATCACTCGATCTCTTAATATCCTCATAACCCATTTGTGTTTTTGTGAAACCTTAATAAAACTAGGTTGGATGTTGTTCTAATGTTGTTTTGCCATGGCATCGACCTCTTCCCCGTAGATTAGCGTCCGTGAGACGAACCTTCGTGATCGTCATCCTCGGTGCTAGGCAAGTGAAACTTGCCACTTAGGGTTTTGGGCCATGTCTTAGGCCATATGCTTGTTGTAGGCGTAAAAGAGACTAGGCGACGAAATGATACTCGCCTAGGCGCAATTTCAGGAACTAGCTTGACAACGAAGCTAGATCCGTCATTTATCATGTTGCATAACTACCATGTCATGTTTAATTTTAATTAACGGTACGCGAATTAATTGTCATCCATGCTATCCATGTTGAATGTCGCATTCTTAGCACACGCTACAATACTTGTGTTTCCTGGCTCGTGTTCCAGAAGTGGGCTACGTGAGTTGGTTGATAGCCAATGCCCGATCTACTTGTTTCCGGTTAGGCACCTGCATTGCAGGCATAACCCTCCGCCATACATGTTAAATACACTTTCTGGCTCGTGATCCAGAAGCGAGCATTCCGTGTTCGGGGTAATGCCCTGGCTCGATACACGTGGAGGGGTAGGGATAAGCGGTCACCTGAGCTTACAAGTTGGCCCGATCAGCCACTCTAGCCAGCATACGAAATCTCTGTGCACAACTTGTTTACTTGACATGATCACTTGACGTGAACCACTTGACTTGTACTTGTCCGTGTTTTACTTGTAAAACTTGTTATCCATGACATACTTGCTACTTGCTTCTTGTACTTCCCTTTACTTGTCACTTCCATACTATACTTGCCATGTCATGCATCATATTATAACTGCTAGGTTGTTAGTTTACCTTACTTTCAGTTTCCTTGCCCAAGTCTTTTAGACTTGCTGACATGTGCCCCTTTACTCTTTTGGGTGACACATGTCAGATCCTGAGCCTGAGTTCGTTGTTGAGGACGAGGTGTTTACGGACGCCGAGCCCGAGCCTGTGTTTGGTGAGGACTTCGTGGACACGGGCGATCAGTCGTAGAGACTGTTTGTGTTGTTGTTTAGACTATTTTGTTGTCGGTGCGTGGCACCAATACTTTGTTATGTTTGTCCTTGTTTGGCCTTGTTCTGGGCCTTTAGACTCTTTCTTTTAGCCTGGTGGCTTTTCTGGATGTTGAACTTAAATTTTAATGTTGGACAAATTCTGAGATTTGAGATTTTATTTCTGTCTCTCCTTGTGTTATTATTGTTGTTCCGTTTGTGGTTACAGGGACCTGCTTATGTTTTATTGACGCTTATCGGGTTTGGGGCTTCACAGCTTCACTCTCGTGCGGACCTTTTCACGTCTCGCCTCCATTTTAAGGAAGCGGGGCGTGACAGGTTTTGTCGGTGGCCCATGCAGGTCCTCTTCTATAACTGCGATTATCGGAATGACGATAATAATATTAGAATGTCCAATAAACTAAGTTCGACATCCGAGTCATAAGTTATGAGTCTAATCTGCTTCGTTTTCTGTGTCATTAGATGGCAGGAAGGCGATTTACCCGTGGTGGTGGTAGTGTGCCCCCTCATGATGAGGAGCATGAGCGGGAGCCCACCAATGGGGAGATGATGCGGGCGATGCTTCAGATGATGCAGGTGCAGCAGGGCGTGCTCCTGCAGGTCCAGAATGCTCTAGTTGCTCGAGCTGCTCGGGTCGTCCAGGATGCCCCTCGCTCCGAGCCGGGAGCGAAGCAATTTCGGGAGCTGGATCCTGCTTATTTTGATGGGTCTGAGGGTCCTCTGGCTGCCGATGAGTGGATTCGGAACATAGAGGATAACTTGAAGATGGAGAAGATCAGCCCGGCTGGATGGGTTGATTTGGCGAAGAGGCAGCTCAAGGATAATGCTCGGAACTGGTGGGATGCGGAAGAGAAGATGCTGGTGGAGCCGATAGCTTGGGCTACTTTTAAGTCCAGGTTTGATGAGGAGTTCTTTTCGAAGGCTGCTAGGAAGGAGATGCTGCAGCGTTTTATTGGTCTGAAGCAGGGGAGCTCATCGGTGGACCAGTACCACCAAGAGTTCACTAGGCTGAGTCGGTTCGCACCGAAGATGGTGCAGGATGCTGATGAGAGGGCTCAGAGGTTCCTGTAGGGACTTGCTTTGGAGCTTCAGAGTTTTGTGTCTTCCTATGATCTGGACTCTTATCAGAAGGTTCTGGTCGCTGCGAGGAGGTAGGAGCTGAACCTGAGTCAGAGGAGGGGACATGTTTCTGGTGCTGGGAAGAGGCCTATGGAGCAGGCCAGAGCGGTGGTTAGGCCTGGTTTCAAGCCTAATCAGCCAGCTCAGTTCAAGAGGCCAGGAGGGCCTATTCAGAAGACTTGCCATTTCTACGGCAAGATCGGGCATATCAAGGATCAGTGTAGGAGATTCCTGGGCCAGTGTGTTGTCTGTGGAGATCCTACCCATACCATGAAGGATTGTCCGAGGTCGAAGCAGCCTTGGAGGGCACCTGTTACAGCACAGCTGTTGCAGCAGAGAGCGCTGTTCCTGCTGGACGTGGAGCAGCTTTTGTTCCACAGAGGCATGCTTTTCAGCAGGCTTTTCTGTCGAGGAGGCAGGCTTTTCTGATGACCGCTGTGGAGAGCGAGGCTGTGGATGAGGTTATCGCAGGTAATCCTCAATCTAGCTGTTACTTTCCTAGCTAGTTTTGATTGTTAGATTATGTTTGGTTGTTTGCATATGATTGGTTGCTAGACTAGGGTTTGATTGTTAAATTGCTTGTTAGGTGTGATTTTGGTGTGCACTTTTCCTGCACGAGTCCTCTTTGACTCAGGTGCATCGATGTGCATTATTTCTCAGAGCTTCGTGGAGAAGCATTCCTTGTCAACGTCCCCTCTTTCCAAGAGTTGGAATATCGTTACAGGGAATGGCGTGGTCTCAGTGCATCTTGGTTGCAATTCTTGCTCGTTGGTGGTTTGTGGACATGAGCTTTACGCTGATTTCATTGTCCACGACATCATCAACTATGATGCGGTCCTTGGGATGGATTGGCTTGTGAGCTTCTATGCTACGATCGACTGTCGGAGGAAGAAGGTGGTGTTCGAGATTCCCGGACATCCAGTATTTGAGTTCAGCCGGGGTAGCAGTTCGCTTGGTCCTGTCAGATTTCGGGCCAGGTCGGTGGAGTTTGTGGCTATGCAGATGGAGCTGGAGAGGCCAGCGGTTGTGCGGGACTTTGATGATGTCTTCCCCGAGGAGATGCCTGGGTTGCCACCTGATCGAGCTCTGGAATTTTCTATTGATCTTGTTCCGGGAGCGCAACCGATTTCGAAGGCGCCATATCATATGGCACCCGCTGAGCTGGAGGAATTGCGGAAGCAGCTGGATGAGCTTTTGCAGAAGGGTTATATCAACCCTAGTGTGTCTCCGTGGGGAGCACCGGTGCTGCTGGTGAAGAAGAAAGATGGTTCGCGTCGCATGTGCGTGGACTATCGGGAGCTGAATGCAGTGACCATCAAGAATAAATACACGTTGCCTCGCATCGACGATATTTTTGATCAGCTTGGAGGTTCGAGGGTGTTTTCGAAGTTGGATCTGAGGAGTGGTTATCATCAGCTGAAGGTGAAGAAGGAAGATGTTCCGAAGACAGCGTTCAGGACGAAGTATGGACACTACGAGTTTGTGGTTATGCCTTTCGGTGTAACCAATGCACCCGCAGTTTTCATGAATCTGATGAATCTGATTTTCTACGACTTTTTGGATAAGTTTGTCGTTATCTTTATTGACGACATTCTGATCTATTCAAAGTCGGAGGAGGAGCATGCATCGCACTTGAGGACGGTGTTGGAGATTTTGAGGAAGCATCGGTTGTATGCTAAGTTTTCGAAGTGCGAGTTTTGGCTGGACAGAGTTGCTTTTCTCGGGCATGTGGTGACTGGAGATGGTATTTCAGTGGATCCCGAGAAGATCAGGGCCATCAGAGAGTGGCCTGTTCCGCAGTCAGCGTCTGAGATCCGGAGTTTCCTTGGGCTTGCTGGTTACTATCGGCGTTTCATTAAGGACTTTTCCCGTATTGCTGTGCCGATGACCAGATTGACGCGGAAGGATGTGCCTTTTGTTTGGTCGGGTGATTGTGAGAATGCTTTTGGTGTTCTTAGGGAGAGATTGACGACTGCCCCTATTCTTGTTGTGCCTGATCACAGCGGTGGATTTGAGATCTTTTGCGATGCTTCTGGCAAGGGTCTCGGTTGTGTGTTGCATCAGCACGGGCATGTTGTGGCTTATGCTTCGCGTCAGCTCAAGACTCATGAGAATAATTACCCGACGCATGACTTGGAGTTGGCTGCTGTTGTGTTTGCGCTCAAGATTTGGAGGCACTTCCTGCTGAGTGAGAAAGTGAAGATCTTCACCGATCACAAAAGCTTGAAGTATATTTTCACTCAGAAGGAGCTCAACATGCGACAGCGTCGATGGTTGGAGCTCATGGCGGATTATGAGATTGATTTGCAGTATCACCCTGGCAAGGTGAATGTGGTTCCTGATGCGCTGAGTAGGCTTCCAGCGGTGATGATTTTGACTTCGCAGTAGAGATTGCAGCAGGATTTTTGCGAGTCTGGTGTGGAGATTGTTCTTCCTGGGGAGGCTTCTTCGTTGATGAGTACGCAGATTCAGTCGACGATCGTGGATCGGATCAAGGCTGGCCAGGCTGAGGATCCGAAGCTGGTGAAGATTCGGGGGCAGGTGGAAGCCGGTCTGCGGACTGACTTTTTGATTCACGAGGATGGCTCGCTGAGGTTTGGAGCCAGGTTGTGTGTGCCAGCCGTTGATATTAGAGAGGAGTTGATGGTGGAGGCATACAGTTCGCCGTATTCTGTGCATCCTGGTGGGACCAAGATGTACAAGGATCTTCGTCTGAACTATTGGTGGCATGGTATGAAGAGGAGCATGGCTCGGAGTGTAGCCAAGTGCTTGGTTTTCCAGTAGGTAAAGGCGGAGCATCAGCATACAGCAGGGTTGCTACAACCGCTTCCGATTCCGGAGTGGAAGTGGCAACACATCACTATGGATTTCGTGTCTGGACTACCTCGGAGTCCGAAGAAGAATGACGTGATTTGGGTGATCGTAGATCGATTGACCAAATCCGCGCACTTTATTCCAATCCGAGTAGGACAGTCCACTGAGGCGCTAGCGAGGAGATACATGGAGGTAAATTCTTTTACTCTCCGTTTCTATTTCCTTTTTCCTAGTTTTGATAGTGATGTAACATAAATCGTGCAGGAGGTCGTACGACTTCACGGAGTCCCTGTGAGTATCGTGTCGGACAGAGACACGAGGTTCACATCTCAGTTCTGGCAGAGTTTGCAGAAGAGTTTGGGTACGCGTCTGAGTTTCAGCACGGCGTACCATCTGCAGACGGATGGCCAGTCCGAGAGGACGATTCAGATCTTGGAAGACATGCTGAGGGCATGCATGTTGGATTTCAAGGGTTCGTGGGAGGACCATCTACATCTGGTAGAGTTTTCCTACAACAACAGCTTCCAGGCGAGTATTGGCATGGCGCCTTTCGCCGCTCTTTATGGGAGGAAATGTCGATCGCCGTTGAGTTGGGATGACGTTGGAGATCAGGAGCTGTTGGGACCTGAGATGATTGTGGAGGCCGTGGATGTTGTCAGGAACATTCGGGAGAGGTTAATGATTGCTCAGGACCGTTTTAAGCATTGGGCGGATGCTAAACGCCGTCCTTTGGAGTTTCAGCCAGACGACCATGTGTTCTTGAAGATTTCCCCGAATCATGGTGTGATTCGCTTTGGGAAGCGAGGGAAGTTGAGCCCGCGATACATTGGACCGTTTGACATTCTGGAGAAAGTTGGCGAGGTAGCCTACCACTTGGCCTTGCCGCTGTCTTTGAAAAGAGTTCACAATGTTTTCCATGTGTCGCAGCTTCGTCGATACATTAGCGATCCATCTCATGCTGTGGATTTCTCGGAGATTACCGTTCGCCCTGATATGACATATGACCAGCAGCTAGTGCTGATTCTGGACAGGCGTCAGAAGTCACTCGGGAACAAGGTTGTTAATCTTGTGAGGGTGATGTGGCGACACGGCTCGCCAGGAGAGTCTACTTGGGAGAATGAGGATGAGATGAGAGAGCGTTTCCCACTTTTGTTCCCGGACACATGAGTGTTGGGAAATTCCGAGGACGGAATTTTTCTTAAGTTGGGGAGGATGTAACGACTGGTTTTCATGTATCTGGATTATTTATATTATATATATGTTTTGGTGGATTTTCTCCTTATGTGTGGTTTTCGTCTCCGTAGCCTTCATTTCGATCGTTTCGTCGTGATTTTCTAGCTTCTTCCTTAGAATAGTTGGTCTTGGAGTAAGTCATTCGTGACGGTCTTCATATCGGTCATATCTTATTGTTAGATCAAACCTAGGAGTCTTAGGAATCGATCCCAGAGCTTCGCGCTCCATTTCAGAACTTTCTGTGCACGTTAGCAGGTACAAGAAGCGGAACCGACCGACTAGATGACGATTTAGTCGGTCGGCAAACCTTCATGGACCGACTAGTGGGCTTTGTTAATTATTCAGAAGTTACTGTTTATCGTTAGTCGGTCTAAGAACATTTGTCGACCGACTAGGTTGCAAACTAGTCGGTCAGCAATCGTTCTTTAACCGACTAGCTCTATGATCATTTTGATACCAAGTACTATTCATTCTTAGTCGGTCTAAGAACGTTCGTCGACCGACTAGATTAGAAACTAGTCGGTCAGTAGTTGTTCTTTGACCGACTAAATCTAAATCCTATTTTTGTACAGGAGTTACTGTTTACACTTAGTCGGTCTGCGTTGGTCAACCGACCGACTAGTTCCCAAACTAGTCGGTCAGAGGTTGCTCTTTGACCGACTAATCAGTGTCGAAACCCTAATTTTTGGGCAGCCGCCAGCTCTTCCTATTTAAACCCCCCAAACGTTTTTCTTTTCTTCTTTCATTTCTCCTGAGCCTCCTTCTTCCCCAAATCATCATCCATCTAACCCTAGCCTTCCTCCTTCTTCAAGAGCCTCTCCCACTCTCCATTTTGGCCGGCCACCACCTCTAGGTCGCCGGAAAACCCCCTAAAATCCCCAAACCCCATTTCTCCAGATTTTCTCCCCATTTCCAGATCTGTACCCTAGTTTCCCGGATCGTTCTTCCGTCGCCGTGCTTGCTCAGCATCGTTCTTTTGCTAACGATTCGGTAATCACTCGATCTCTTAATATCCTCATAACCCATTTGTGTTTTTGTGAAACCTTAATAAAACTAGGTTGGATGTTGTTCTAATGTTGTTTTGCCATGGCAGCGACCTCTTCCCCGTAGATTAGCGTCCGTGAGACGAACCTTCGTGATCGTCATCCTCGGTGCTAGGCAAGTGAAACTTGCCACTTAGGGTTTTGGGCCATGTCTTAGGCCATATGCTTGTTGTAGGCGTAAAAGAGACTAGGCGACGAAATGATACTCGCCTAGGCGCAATTTCAGGAACTAGCTTGACAACGAAGCTAGATCCGTCATTTATCATGTTGCATAACTACCATGTCATGTTTAATTTTAATTAACGGTACGCGAATTAATTGTCATCCATGCTATCCATGTTGAATGTCGCATTCTTAGCACACGCTACAATACTTGTGTTTCCTGGCTCGTGTTCCAGAAGCGGGCTACGTGAGTTGGTTGATAGCCAATGCCCGATCTACTTGTTTCCGGTTAGGCACCTGCATTGCAGGCATAACCCTCCGCCATACATGTTAAATACACTTTCTGGCTCGTGATCCAGAAGCGAGCATTCCGTGTTCGGGGTAATGCCCTGGCTCGATACACGTGGAGGGGTAGGGATAAGCGGTCACCTGAGCTTACAAGTTGGCCCGATCAGCCACTCTAGCCAGCATACGAAATCTCTGTGCACAACTTGTTTACTTGACATGATCACTTGACGTGAACCACTTGACTTGTACTTGTCCGTGTTTTACTTGTAAAACTTGTTATCCATGACATACTTGCTACTTGCTTCTTGTACTTCCCTTTACTTGTCACTTCCATACTATACTTGCCATGTCATGCATCATATTATAACTGCTATGTTGTTAGTTTACCTTACTTTCAGTTTCCTTGCCCAAGTCTTTTAGACTTGCTGACATGTGCCCCTTTACTCTTTTGGGTGACACATGTCAGATCCTGAGCCTGAGTTCGTTGTTGAGGACGAGGTGTTTACGGACGCCGAGCCCGAGCCTGTGTTTGGTGAGGACTTCGTGGACACGGGCGATCAGTCGTAGAGACTGTTTGTGTTGTTGTTTAGACTATTTTGTTGTCGGTGCGTGGCACCAATACTTTGTTATGTTTGTCCTTGTTTGGCCTTGTTCTGGGCCTTTAGACTCTTTCTTTTAGCCTGGTGGCTTTTCTGGATGTTGAACTTAAATTTTAATGTTGGACAAATTCTGAGATTTGAGATTTTATTTCTGTCTCTCCTTGTGTTATTATTGTTGTTCCGTTTGTGGTTACAGGGACCTGCTTATGTTTTATTGACGCTTATCGGGTTTGGGGCTTCACAGCTTCACTCTCGTGCGGACCTTTTCACGTCTCGCCTCCATTTTAAGGAAGCGGGGCGTGACAGGTTTTGTCGGTGGCCCATGCAGGTCCTCTTCTATAACTGCGATTATCGGAATGACGATAATAATATTAGAATGTCCAATAAACTAAGTTCGACATCCGAGTCATAAGTTATGAGTCTAATCTGCTTCGTTTTCTGTGTCATTAGATGGCAGGAAGGCGATTTACCCGTGGTGGTGGTAGTGTGCCCCCTCATGATGAGGAGCATGAGCGGGAGCCCACCAATGGGGAGATGATGCGGGCGATGCTTCAGATGATGCAGGTGCAGCAGGGCGTGCTCCTGCAGGTCCAGAATGCTCTAGTTGCTCGAGCTGCTCGGGTCGTCCAGGATGCCCCTCGCTCCGAGCCGGGAGCGAAGCAATTTCGGGAGCTGGATCCTGCTTATTTTGATGGGTCTGAGGGTCCTCTGGCTGCCGATGAGTGGATTCGGAACATAGAGGATAACTTGAAGATGGAGAAGATCAGCCCGGCTGGATGGGTTGATTTGGCGAAGAGGCAGCTCAAGGATAATGCTCGGAACTGGTGGGATGCGGAAGAGAAGATGCTGGTGGAGCCGATAGCTTGGGCTACTTTTAAGTCCAGGTTTGATGAGGAGTTCTTTTCGAAGGCTGCTAGGAAGGAGATGCTGCAGCGTTTTATTGGTCTGAAGCAGGGGAGCTCATCGGTGGACCAGTACCACCAAGAGTTCACTAGGCTGAGTCGGTTCGCACCGAAGATGGTGCAGGATGCTGATGAGAGGGCTCAGAGGTTCCTGTAGGGACTTGCTTTGGAGCTTCAGAGTTTTGTGTCTTCCTATGATCTGGACTCTTATCAGAAGGTTCTGGTCGCTGCGAGGAGGTAGGAGCTGAACCTGAGTCAGAGGAGGGGACATGTTTCTGGTGCTGGGAAGAGGCCTATGGAGCAGGCCAGAGCGGTGGTTAGGCCTGGTTTCAAGCCTAATCAGCCAGCTCAGTTCAAGAGGCCAGGAGGGCCTATTCAGAAGACTTGCCATTTCTACGGCAAGATCGGGCATATCAAGGATCAGTGTAGGAGATTCCTGGGCCAGTGTGTTGTCTGTGGAGATCCTACCCATACCATGAAGGATTGTCCGAGGTCGAAGCAGCCTTGGAGGGCACCTGTTACAGCACAGCTGTTGCAGCAGAGAGCGCTGTTCCTGCTGGACGTGGAGCAGCTTTTGTTCCACAGAGGCATGCTTTTCAGCAGGCTTTTCTGTCGAGGAGGCAGGCTTTTCTGATGACCGCTGTGGAGAGCGAGGCTGTGGATGAGGTTATCGCAGGTAATCCTCAATCTAGCTGTTACTTTCCTAGCTAGTTTTGATTGTTAGATTATGTTTGGTTGTTTGCATATGATTGGTTGCTAGACTAGGGTTTGATTGTTAAATTGCTTGTTAGGTGTGATTTTGGTGTGCACTTTTCCTGCACGAGTCCTCTTTGACTCAGGTGCATCGATGTGCATTATTTCTCAGAGCTTCGTGGAGAAGCATTCCTTGTCAACGTCCCCTCTTTCCAAGAGTTGGAATATCGTTACAGGGAATGGCGTGGTCTCAGTGCATCTTGGTTGCAATTCTTGCTCGTTGGTGGTTTGTGGACATGAGCTTTACGCTGATTTCATTGTCCACGACATCATCAACTATGATGCGGTCCTTGGGATGGATTGGCTTGTGAGCTTCTATGCTACGATCGACTGTCGGAGGAAGAAGGTGGTGTTCGAGATTCCCGGACATCCAGTATTTGAGTTCAGCCGGGGTAGCAGTTCGCTTGGTCCTGTCAGATTTCGGGCCAGGTCGGTGGAGTTTGTGGCTATGCAGATGGAGCTGGAGAGGCCAGCGGTTGTGCGGGACTTTGATGATGTCTTCCCCGAGGAGATGCCTGGGTTGCCACCTGATCGAGCTCTGGAATTTTCTATTGATCTTGTTCCGGGAGCGCAACCGATTTCGAAGGCGCCATATCATATGGCACCCGCTGAGCTGGAGGAATTGCGGAAGCAGCTGGATGAGCTTTTGCAGAAGGGTTATATCAACCCTAGTGTGTCTCCGTGGGGAGCACCGGTGCTGCTGGTGAAGAAGAAAGATGGTTCGTGTCGCATGTGCGTGGACTATCGGGAGCTGAATGCAGTGACCATCAAGAATAAATACACGTTGCCTCGCATCGACGATATTTTTGATCAGCTTGGAGGTTCGAGGGTGTTTTCGAAGTTGGATCTGAGGAGTGGTTATCATCAGCTGAAGGTGAAGAAGGAAGATGTTCCGAAGACAGCGTTCAGGACGAAGTATGGACACTACGAGTTTGTGGTTATGCCTTTCGGTGTAACCAATGCACCCGCAGTTTTCATGAATCTGATGAATCTGATTTTCTACGACTTTTTGGATAAGTTTGTCGTTATCTTTATTGACGACATTCTGATCTATTCAAAGTCGGAGGAGGAGCATGCATCGCACTTGAGGACGGTGTTGGAGATTTTGAGGAAGCATCGGTTGTATGCTAAGTTTTCGAAGTGCGAGTTTTGGCTGGACAGAGTTGCTTTTCTCGGGCATGTGGTGACTGGAGATGGTATTTCAGTGGATCCCGAGAAGATCAGGGCCATCAGAGAGTGGCCTGTTCCGCAGTCAGCGTCTGAGATCCGGAGTTTCCTTGGGCTTGCTGGTTACTATCGGCGTTTCATTAAGGACTTTTCCCGTATTGCTGTGCCGATGACCAGATTGACGCGGAAGGATGTGCCTTTTGTTTGGTCGGGTGATTGTGAGAATGCTTTTGGTGTTCTTAGGGAGAGATTGACGACTGCCCCTATTCTTGTTGTGCCTGATCACAGCGGTGGATTTGAGATCTTTTGCGATGCTTCTGGCAAGGGTCTCGGTTGTGTGTTGCATCAGCACGGGCATGTTGTGGCTTATGCTTCGCGTCAGCTCAAGACTCATGAGAATAATTACCCGACGCATGACTTGGAGTTGGCTGCTGTTGTGTTTGCGCTCAAGATTTGGAGGCACTTCCTGCTGAGTGAGAAAGTGAAGATCTTCACCGATCACAAAAGCTTGAAGTATATTTTCACTCAGAAGGAGCTCAACATGCGACAGCGTCGATGGTTGGAGCTCATGGCGGATTATGAGATTGATTTGCAGTATCACCCTGGCAAGGTGAATGTGGTTCCTGATGCGCTGAGTAGGCTTCCAGCGGTGATGATTTTGACTTCGCAGTAGAGATTGCAGCAGGATTTTTGCGAGTCTGGTGTGGAGATTGTTCTTCCTGGGGAGGCTTCTTCGTTGATGAGTACGCAGATTCAGTCGACGATCGTGGATCGGATCAAGGCTGGCCAGGCTGAGGATCCGAAGCTGGTGAAGATTCGGGGGCAGGTGGAAGCCGGTCTGCGGACTGACTTTTTGATTCACGAGGATGGCTCGCTGAGGTTTGGAGCCAGGTTGTGTGTGCCAGCCGTTGATATTAGAGAGGAGTTGATGGTGGAGGCATACAGTTCGCCGTATTCTGTGCATCCTGGTGGGACCAAGATGTACAAGGATCTTCGTCTGAACTATTGGTGGCATGGTATGAAGAGGAGCATGGCTCGGAGTGTAGCCAAGTGCTTGGTTTTCCAGTAGGTAAAGGCGGAGCATCAGCATACAGCAGGGTTGCTACAACCGCTTCCGATTCCGGAGTGGAAGTGGCAACACATCACTATGGATTTCGTGTCTGGACTACCTCGGAGTCCGAAGAAGAATGACGTGATTTGGGTGATCGTAGATCGATTGACCAAATCCGCGCACTTTATTCCAATCCGAGTAGGACAGTCCACTGAGGCGCTAGCGAGGAGATACATGGAGGTAAATTCTTTTACTCTCCGTTTCTATTTCCTTTTTCCTAGTTTTGATAGTGATGTAACATAAATCGTGCAGGAGGTCGTACGACTTCACGGAGTCCCTGTGAGTATCGTGTCGGACAGAGACACGAGGTTCACATCTCAGTTCTGGCAGAGTTTGCAGAAGAGTTTGGGTACGCGTCTGAGTTTCAGCACGGCGTACCATCTGCAGACGGATGGCCAGTCCGAGAGGACGATTCAGATCTTGGAAGACATGCTGAGGGCATGCATGTTGGATTTCAAGGGTTCGTGGGAGGACCATCTACATCTGGTAGAGTTTTCCTACAACAACAGCTTCCAGGCGAGTATTGGCATGGCGCCTTTCGCCGCTCTTTATGGGAGGAAATGTCGATCGCCGTTGAGTTGGGATGACGTTGGAGATCAGGAGCTGTTGGGACCTGAGATGATTGTGGAGGCCGTGGATGTTGTCAGGAACATTCGGGAGAGGTTAATGATTGCTCAGGACCGTTTTAAGCATTGGGCGGATGCTAAACGCCGTCCTTTGGAGTTTCAGCCAGACGACCATGTGTTCTTGAAGATTTCCCCGAATCATGGTGTGATTCGCTTTGGGAAGCGAGGGAAGTTGTGCCCGCGATACATTGGACCGTTTGACATTCTGGAGAAAGTTGGCGAGGTAGCCTACCACTTGGCCTTGCCGCTGTCTTTGAAAAGAGTTCACAATGTTTTCCATGTGTCGCAGCTTCGTCGATACATTAGCGATCCATCTCATGCTGTGGATTTCTCGGAGATTACCGTTCGCCCTGATATGACATATGACCAGCAGCTAGTGCTGATTCTGGACAGGCGTCAGAAGTCACTCGGGAACAAGGTTGTTAATCTTGTGAGGGTGATGTGGCGACACGGCTCGCCAGGAGAGTCTACTTGGGAGAATGAGGATGAGATGAGAGAGCGTTTCCCACTTTTGTTCCCGGACACATGAGTGTTGGGAAATTCCGAGGACGGAATTTTTCTTAAGTTGGGGAGGATGTAACGACTGGTTTTCATGTATCTGGATTATTTATATTATATATATGTTTTGGTGGATTTTCTCCTTATGTGTGGTTTTCGTCTCCGTAGCCTTCATTTCGATCGTTTCGTCGTGATTTTCTAGCTTCTTCCTTAGAATAGTTGGTCTTGGAGTAAGTCATTCGTGACGGTCTTCATATCGGTCATATCTTATTGTTAGATCAAACCTAGGAGTCTTAGGAATCGATCCCAGAGCTTCGCGCTCCATTTCAGAACTTTCTGTGCACGTTAGCAGGTACAAGAAGCGGAACCGACCGACTAGATGACGATTTAGTCGGTCGGCAAATCTTCATGGACCGACTAGTGGGCTTTGTTAATTATTCAGAAGTTACTGTTTATCGTTAGTCGGTCTAAGAATATTTGTCGACCGACTAGGTTGCAAACTAGTCGGTCAGCAATCGTTCTTTAACCGACTAGCTCTATGATCATTTTAATACCAAGTACTATTCATTCTTAGTCGGTCTAAGAACGTTCGTCGACCGACTAGATTAGAAACTAGTCGGTCAGTAGTTGTTCTTTGACCGACTAAATCTAAATCCTATTTTTGTACAGGAGTTACTGTTTACACTTAGTCGGTCTGCGTTGGTCAACCGACCGACTAGTTCCCAAACTAGTCGGTCAGAGGTTGCTCTTTGACCGACTAATCAGTGTCGAAACCCTAATTTTTGGGCAGCCGCCAGCTCTTCCTATTTAAACCCCCCAAATGTTTTTCTTTTCTTTTTTCATTTCTCCTGAGCCTCCTTCTTCCCCAAATCATCATCCATCTAACCCTAGCCTTCCTCCTTCTTCAAGAGCCTCTCCCACTCTCCATTTTGGCCGGCCACCACCTCTAGGTCACCGGAAAACCCCCTAAAATCCCCAAACCCCATTTCTCCAGATTTTGTCCCCATTTCCAGATCTGTACCCTAGTTTCCCGGATCGTTCTTCCGTCGCCGTGCTTGCTCAGCATTGTTCTTCCGCTAACGATTCGGTAATCACTCGATCTCTTAATATCCTCATAACCCATTTGTGTTTTTGTGAAACCTTAATAAAACTAGGTTGGATGTTGTTCTAATGTTGTTTTGCCATGGCAGCGACCTCTTCCCCGTAGATTAGCGTCCGTGAGACGAACCTTCGTGATCGTCATCCTCTGTGCTAGGCAAGTGAAACTTGCCACTTAGGGTTTTGGGCCATGTCTTAGGCCATATTCTTGTTGTAGGCGTAAAAGAGACTAGGCGACGAAATGATACTCGCCTAGGCGCAATTTCAGGAACTAGCTTGACAACGAAGCTAGATCCGTCATTTATCATGGCGCATAACTACCATGTCATGTTTAATTTTAATTAACGGTACGCGAATTAATTGTCATCCATGCTATCCATGTTGAATGTCGCATTCGTAGCACACGCTACAATACTTGTGTTTCCTGGCTAGTGTTCCAGAAGCGGGCTACGTGAGTTGGTTGATAGCCAATGCCAGATCTACTTGTTTCCGGCTAGGCACCTGCGTTGCAGGCATAACCCTACGCCATACGTGTTAAATACACTTCCTGGCTCGTGATCCAGAAGCGAGCATTCCGTGTTCGGGGTAATGCCCTGGCTCGATACACGTGGAGGGGTAGGGATAAGCGGTCACCTGAGCTTACGAGTTGCCCCGATCAGCCACTCTAGCCAGCAGACGAAATCTCTGTGCACAACTTGTTTACTTGACGTGATCACTTGACGTGAACCACTTGACTTGTACTTGTCCGTGTTTTACTTGTAAAACTTGTTATCCATGACATACTTGCTACTTGCTACTTGTACTTCCCTTTACTTGTCACTTCCATACTATACTTACCATGTCATGCATCATATTATAACTGCTAGGTTGTTAGTTTACCTTATTTTCAGTTTCCTTGCCCAAGTCTTTTAGACTTGCTGACATGTGCCCCATTACTCTTTTGGGTGACACATGTTAGATCCTGAGCCTGAGTTCGTTGTTGAGGACGAGGTGTTTACGGACGCCGAGCCCGAGCCTGTGTTTGGCGAGGACTTCGTGGACATGGGCGATCAGTCGTAGAGACTGTTTGTGTTGTTGTTTAGACTGTTTTGTTGTCGTTGCGTGGCACCAATACTTTGTTATGTTTGTCCTTGTTTGGCCTTGTTCTGGGCCTTTAGACTCTTTCTTTTAGCCTGGTGGCTTTTCTGGTTGTTGAACTTAAATTTTAATGTTGGACAAATTCTGAGATTTGAGATTTTATTTCTGTCTCTCCTTGTGTTATTATTGTTGTTCCGTTTGTGGTTACAGAGACCTGCTTATGTTTTATTGACGCTTATCGGGTTTGGGGCTTCACAGCTTCACTCTCGTGCGGACCTTTTCACGTCTCGCCTCCATTTTAGGGAAGTGGGGCGTGACATGGCCTGATTTCTTGGCTCATATCGAATAAGGCTGATTCGGGATTGGTTCTTGATCCTGGCACCAATCGCTTCGACAAGGCTTTGCGGATCAGGAGAGGATGTGGCCATGGCGAGGGAATTGGTGGTGCATCTACGGAGACTTCGGATGGATGGTGTACTGTATCCCAAAGGAATACTAAGCCACCAATGGTAGTGACAGACAAAGCGATGGATCTTGGGAGACGTAGGCATAACAAAGCTGGGGCTGGATGATTCAATCGATGTATCAAGAGAGGCACTTCTAATGTAGATCCAGCCAATAGTGTTAATGGACGCAAGGTGCTTGACAGAAGGACACTTCGACCGTCGCTGCCGATGAAGATCAACATCAACGCGGACAAATGCTCTTGGATGGAAATCTACTCGAACAGGCGTAAATTCTCAGATGATATTGAAATGTCTTTTATTCCACCAATCTTGGACCAAGGAGTCTTCATTGCGATGGTTTCAGATGAGATGCTTGATGAAGGCATGGAACATTGGGAGAACACTCTCGTGGGATACGTTCTTGGCGACATACCCTACTATGGACAGATCAAGGCTTGGGCGACCAGAGTTTGGAGAACAAAGCAAGGGATCAGTATCTTCTCAAGGGACAACGGTTTCATTTACTTCAGATTTGAAAATAAGGAAGATTTTGATGTTGTTCTGCTTGGTGGAACTTGGTTGTTCGATGGAAGACTTGTTGTGCTATACCAGTGGTGCACCGACGTGGGGTTTGATCGTGATCGATTGACAACAGTCCCGGTTTGGATGCAACTTGATCACTCCATATTTTACACCTTTTTTCCGCATGTTTTCACGCCATTTCGATTGCTCATATTGCGGGTTTCAAGATTATTCGACAATATTGCGTTACTTTTCACTATTTCTTGCTTTTGTCAGATTTCAGGAAATATGGAGCGATCGGGAGCAAAAATGAGCTTAAAGGATTTGCACCCACTCTGGAGTGTCAACCATGGCCCTTTTGATGGTTATTCTGCAATGGAAGACGAGTGGAAGAAGAAAGAACGTCGTAGGAGCGACGAGGAAGCGAAAAGATGGAGATTGGGCATTTTCAGCATGCCACTCGGCCAAGTGAAGGAGTCACTCGGCCGAGCATCGAGCCCCGCTCGGCCGGCCAGATCGGACACGCAACAGAGATGTATCAGCGTGCACTCGGCCGAGCATCGCACGCCCACTCGGCCGAGTGCGGAGACTCCGTCCGCCCGAGTGGCACCCAGACGACGGCAAGCCAAAATGTCCAACTCTCTGTAATCCGTCAGTCGACTACGAGCTCCGACTCGGCCGAGTTCCAAAAGCCCCTCGGCCGAGTGACATTTGCCACTCGGCCGAGTGATGCCGAGGACACGCAGCACCCAGATTTTTAGACAACCTCCCACTCTTTTGAAATCTTCTATCATTCCAGAAATCAAAGTATTTTTCTCATATTTTTTATGGATAGTAGACTTCATGAAGGTTCCAACGCCGCCAAGAACGTGCAAATCGGAGGTCGGATGAAATCTGGAGAATTTCTGCAAGTTGATGCTGCAGTGCTGGAATTTCCACTCGGCCGAGTCACATATGCCACTCGGCCGAGTGCGGCCTGGGCCCAGATTTTAAGTTGCAGTTTGGGCTGTTTTTGGGCACGAATTTGGGGGGTTTTCTAGGGGTTTTGCTAGGGTTTTGGGGGAGTATTTAAGGGGTTTGTAGCCACCATTAGAGGGGGATCCCCCATGCTTTCTTAGGTTCCCAAAATGTTTTATTAGGGATTATTTTAGAGGTTAGGCCATGCCCTAGGCCCCCTCTTGGATCAAAAAGCTTGTATTTTGGATTGAAGATCTTCATCAAGCTAAGTATTTTCTTCTTTTTATTTGAATCTTTGTTTTTCTATCTTTTTGTATGCAAGCAATGATTTCTATTGATTCTCATATCCTTATTGCTATGCTAGAGTAGATTTGTTGTTCTAGGGTTTGGGGATGAACCCTATGGATCTAATTTCATATTTGTGATGAATGAATTTCTAAATTGCTAGAATTGCTAGGAGGTTAGGTTGTGATTGATTTACTACGGATAGCTAGGGATTTCCATCGATTTGGGATTTGCAAGAGATTGGATTCTAATCGATGGGAAGGCCTAGATATTCGATTTAGATTTACAATTGGATTTCTCTAGATTTGGTTTACAAGAGATTGGACCAAAGCTTGGATTTTTAATTGTAAATCTATACCAATATTCGTTTGCAAGAGATTGGACGAATACGAACTATCACAACCTATATCGTGACTCGAGTTTGCACGAGAGTGGGCTCGAGAAGCGATTGGACAATGATGTCGATCCTAATGCTAGTGGATTAGGTTAGGGTCTGCACGAGAGTGGGCTCTAATCTAGGTTTGCTATAGACCGGCAATAGCGCGAGAGCGTGAGCTTGGTTCTCTATTCAGTTATGACTAGTTCACCTCAACGCAAGTCTAGTAATATTGAGATTCACTATTCACAATGATGCATGACGGTCCGTAGTGGGGATTCCCTAGCCCTAGACACTTTTATTATATTGTATTTGAATTGATATTTGACCGATTTCTATATCTCCGACACCGACATCCATCACCATTGTCATTACATCATACCATAGCCATCTCCACCAATAAAACATTCGTAGTCAAACCAACCTAGGATAGATTGGAACCAACACCACCTCCTCGTGTTCGATACCCGCTCGCCACTTTGCCGTGCGCTTGCGGTAAAACTACAATCGCTCGTCCCGGGTGTGTATCTGGGGCGCGATCACAACTGCCCAATCTTCTTCTTCACCTATGGACCTTGTGCATACTCAACGTCATCGCCAGTGTTATAGGCACTCCCATCTCTTGGATCGTGCCACGGCAAGAATGGAGCATCTGGTGTATGCCCGATGCCTTGTGGAGATCAGCACGGATGTTTCGCTACCTCAGTTTATCACAGTTCAGCTTGGCGGCAAGTCCTTGATCAGACTGGATGTTAAATACAAAGTTGAGCCCCCTCAATACTCTAATTGTATTTTTTTGGGCACCTCTTCTCACAATGCCCATCTGTGGTCATCATCTCCGACGAGAATGTTGCGGACAAGGCAGAGGTTGTACAGGCTCAAGCTTCAGTTAGCTTGTCTAAAGAGGTTGATGTATTGTTGAAGGGAAAGGGGCTGATGAAGGAAAATGTAATGTTGAGAAGTCGGTATGTTGAACTGGATGCGTCCAGAGTGGGGGATTGTAACACTGCTGCGAATGTTGACTCAGCGGTGAATTACGGAGCTGAGGGGGTGGATGTGCCCATCGAGATGTCGAGCAGCTGTGTAGATCATCTGGTTGTGCCCAGATTTGCGAGGGGATGTAATCCGATGATGAAGGAGCAGCTTGAATTGACGAATATGATGTCGAAGGAGTTAATGATGGAGCAGCTAGAATTGACGAGAGATTGTGATGTTGGGCTAGCTGCGACTAGTATAGGGGAATGTAATGTTATTGTGATTGTTGACCCAATAGAGACTTGCAAAGCAGCGGAGATAGCTGCAAATGTACTACCTAACGTGAGATTGAGCGGCTGTATAGATGACCTTGCTGCGTCCAGTATCACGAAGGGATGTAATTCAATAACGATGCTGACCATAGAACGGGGCCTAGTGAAGGATCGAATGGTTACATCGTCGAAGGACGAGGCGGGGTTGAATGCGGGTGTTGGCTCAGCAAGACTATTGGTGGAGTTGTATCCAGAGAAGAAACAGGTAAAGGTATTAGCGAAGGAAGGGGTGGGTCCGAATACGGGTACTGGCTCAGTGGATGTGCTGTCTGCAAAGTTGGACCCAGCAAAGGAGCAATTGGAAGTGCCATTGAGGGATGGGTTGGAATTGAATGTAGGTACTGGCTCATTGTTCTTGTATAGTGTTGTGGAGCTGGCAGCGTCCAGTGACTTGGGGATGGAGGCATCCCCTGTAATGTGGAACTAGCTGTGACTAGTGTGGTGAAGGGTGTAAGCGGAGATAAATGTAACATGGGAGGGAATGGGTCGGGATACATCATGAGGGGGGATCGGGTCCCAAGCCTACTCAGGCTTCATTCTACTCTTACTCGGGCATGCTACCCATCACCACATGAAATCCCTCTAAACCAGGCATTCTTCCCGTCGATAGATTATTGTCATTTACGAATACGAATGATGATCAATTATCGCCAATTGAAAAAACGCACGAGTTAAATGTTAATACGCGCGAGTTAGTCCCCAATAACAAGGATAGTCCGAGCATTCCTTGTTGGAGTGATGTGAATCCGTTTGATGTGTTGAATATGTGATGTCCCCTAGATTTAGCAATATGTAGTCGAAACGGGGATACCAGATTTAAATATTTATAACCGCAAGTGCACGGTGTTGTAATGTGGCTTGAGGGTCGAACACGGAGAGGCGTGTGATGTACTTGTTATCAGACAGGATTCGGATCACCCGGTAGGTGAGCTAGCCCTATCGCTCGGTGGTTTGTCACGAAATGGAACTACACAAGATGTAAGATATATAAAAAAGGAACCTAGGACCTTGGTTTCCACCCTATCATGCGTCCTCTTTATTACAACCGATGGATAGGGATACGATTGGATTCTAGGGTTTAGTGGTGAGACGTTGCCTCTAAAAGTGATACCTAGCGTCCCATGGGCCCGATATTCCGGTCGATGCCCAGGATGATACGCTATGTCTACCCGGCTTTGGACGGTGGGCATTCCCATCACCATTAACACCGACCGACTCTGGGAGCACTAAGCTCGCAACGATTGCTCCTGACATTCATCCTGTCGTTCCCATGCGCTAGGATTCAATGTCTACACTAGGGGTGTGAGTTGTGGCTAGGGAATCAAACTCCCGTTTTATTTCCTCTTGGCCCGACAGTCAGAGGCGGTCTTTCTCCCGCCAATGACAATGTAATGCCCCGCGTAACTGACCGGCGCCCCGTTTACGGTTTGGGCGCGGTGTCATTTTACCGCAAGTGCATGGTTAGTGTAGGGTGCGGGTTTATCGAACTCAGGGAGGTGGATGGTTTGAGTGGCTACTAGCCTCGCCTAGGTTGTGTGCTAGCTACGCGGATAGTATGTGTGGAAGTGTGGAAATAAAGAGAAGAAATGAAAAAGACACGAAATGAATCCCCGCTAACACGGGCTAGAGCATTCATGACACTTGGTATTTGACTTGACCCAGGGTGAGACATTGCCCCAAAAGGTGGTACCTAGCGTCCATGGCCCGATATTCCGGTCGGTGTCAAGCACGCTAGGCCTACCCGGTTCCGGACGGTGGGCATTCCCATGTCCATTAACACCTTCCGCAACTGGGAGCATTAAGGCCACAATGATATCTCCCAACATTTCGTCCAAGCCGTTCCCACGTGCGAGGACTCCATGTCTACACTAGGGGCGTGAGCTATGGCTAGGGAGTCAACCACCAAGTTTATTCCCCTTGGCCCGACGGTCAGAGGCGGTCTTTCTCCCGCCAATGACAATGAAACACCCCCGCGTAACCCTAATGGCCAAAAAGGTCGAATGCGATTTCTAGCAATACATCGAAGCGGATCTTGACTGGACAAGCACCGGACCCCAACCCCAACACAACTAGTGTGTTGTCGTACGAATTGGACCCAGATTGCTAGAAATATCCATTGACACATTTCATCGAACACGTGCCATGCAACCAAGTCTAATGTAAATTTCCAAACATCAATCCTACCCTAACCCGTATTAGGGTTCACAAAACTACTCAATGGTGAATAACATATAAACAGACAACACAAAAGACATATAAACTTTCACCATCAAGCAAAATAAACACAATACAAAACAATGGAGAAAAGGAGAAGAAAATACTTATCTTGAGTGAATCGTCAATCCAATACAAGACTTATTGAACAAAAGACCTAATCTAAACTAACCTAAGACTAACAAGAGAAAGGGGCAAAAAGCCCTAGAAAAGCTGAAGAAGATCCAAGAAGAAGATGCCCTAAAAGTCGGCCAGCATTGGGTATTTATAGCCCCCATTCCGAGCCCTAACGGATCGGGTCTGAAACCACAGGAAAAACGCCACCCGATCGGTTGACAAGTCAACCGATCGGGGGATCTGTTACAAATAATAAACAGAAAACGGCGGAGTTTCACCCGGTCAGATGAACCGGTCGGTTGAGTTCTTGGGGTGACCGGTTGGATCATGGCGCCATCGGGTGAAGAGGTCGGTTGGATGCCCGTGTCTTGGCTCCTCAGAATCAGCTACAGATGAACCGATCGGGTGAGAGTCACCCGATCGGTTGGCATTTGGCTCGAAAAGACAGAGAAACGGCCGCAATGAACCGGCCTAAGAACCGGTCGGGTGACATCCGCTTGAGCTCTAGCTGTGACCGGGTGGTGCACGTGTGCATCACCCGATCGGTTGACTTTGTTCAACCGATCGGGTGAGGGGCTGAATGATGCAATCATCGTCGTTTGACCCCCTGGGTCACGCGTGACTCCTCCCGTTGTGCCGGGGACTCATTATATCATCGTTTTATGTCCCAAATGCTAGAAATTCCTGCAAAATACCAAAAACACAGAAAAGTGAAAGAAAACGAGAAACCACGAGAAAACGAATACAAGACGGCGGTAAATAATGGAAAAACACGGGAGAAAACGTGCGCAAATATATGAAAAATAAACGCACGTCAAAATCCCCCGAGCTGAACTCTTCCTCGTCCTCGAGGAAGACGAGTGAGAGTAGGAGCTCAGAGAGAGAAAATAGAGAGAAAGAGAGAAAAAGAAAACTCTATATCCTAGATCGCCCGTGAGGGCCAACAAAATCAAAACAACACACCAAGCAGGCAAACACCAAATCACATCACTAAACCAAGGAATACGAGTCCAGAGAAATGCCGTGGGCCCACGCGGTGAAGCGCGAGTGAGTGTGGTCGTGTGCTAGCAGACGGTGTCAATATCTACATTGTGCAATAAAGCTCGATATACACAAATCCAAGATACGACCCAAATACCGATTCGATTCGGATAAAGCGGTGAATATCTAGCTCAAGCATGCATGAGAATAGAGCGAGAATCGAAAAATATCATGCAGCCGGGACTCCACAACTAGGGTTAAGGAAATCACCACACTATAGCCTAGATAATAACTAAAAAGTTCCTAAGCCAAGTGTTTTCGAAAACGATGGAGGTTGAGAAGATGTGGAGTAGAACACTCGGTGCAAATTCTCGCCTTCCCCTTATTCACGGCAAGTAGGAAAATATTCACACTGGAATTTTTTTGGGTTTTGGGTATTTGTTTTTTTTTTCTTTTCTTTTTATTTCTCATCTTTTTGGGTTTTTCTTTTCTTTTCTCCTTTTTTTGGATTTTTGGGAATTGGGATATTTACATGTGTACTCTCCCAAGTGGGAGAACGGTACACGACGAGGGGATTTGCACCAAGTAAAATAAAAATGAAATCGGATTCTAAACACTTGGACAAAGGAGATATTTCTCGCTAATCAGAGCATAGGCTAAATGGGTTATCCTAGTCCTTGTTTGTGGAATCCCGACACATGCGAATTGAAATATACGATATAAATATAGCATGCATATAAAAGCAGATAGTAGAAGCAAATACCGCATATTCAAATCGAAGCATGATAATCTAGGGGTCAACCAAGGATAGGTATATAAAACATAATCACAAGGCAGAAGCACACCAAACAGCTAGGCACGACGCACGACTCACAAAAAGCTAAGCGGACCCGCGATGCATGAAATGCAAGAGGACTCGCTATCCTAGGGTTAGTGAATGTGATTATCGAAGCTGTGCAAGGTGCGCGTGTGATTTTCGTGGCAATTCATCATAGGGTTCATCTCTAGGAGAAAGAGATAAAAAGAAGAAAAGAAAAAGAAAAAAGAAAAACACGGAGAAAAACGACTTAAATAACGAAGAAAAAGAGACAAATGACGCACGAAGTGCGACTCCCCCAAGCTGAAACTTGCATTGTCCTCAATGCAATAGTAGTGAATACGGGAGGGCAATGAAAATGGGGGGAGTTACGCACCGACACAAAAAATGAAAAACATGAAAAACACATGAGCGAAACTAAAAAATAAAGAAAAAGAAACACTCAAATAAAAGGTATAAAACACGACAAAAGAACACCTAGACACAGACACATAACAACGACACGCGAAAACATGCACACAAATCGATTTCCCCCAAGCTGAACATGACAATGCCAGCGAAACGATATGATCAATGTGATGCAGAAATATGCAAGGGGAATATCGGAAAAGAAAAGAAAGAAATCAAAATGCAGGAGAGACGGTGTGCTCATTCTCCTCGGAAGAGGATGAGGGTGAAATGATAGAAGGGCACGACATGAAGGGTTATTAAGATGCAAAAGCAAACCCTAGATACGCTCCCCTCGCTAATGAGAGGAGACGAGATTATTCAAATCTAAACTAGAAAGCGGTAAATTTTTACACTACTGGATTAGGATACACCTGAGCATAGGCGGATCCAAGATCTGAAGTGGGGCAGGTAGCTGCTCTAACTGCTCCTTCTGTGGCTCCGCCAGAATCGCTGTGCCACGTGTGCCAATGGACCCAAGCAATGCACCTCCAAGCATCCCTCGTAGGTGTCCACATGTGACCTGCAAAGGACGAGGTGCATTACTCCATGGCAAGAAATTATTTCCCAAAATAAATGTATCCCAGAGATAGTCGCCGGTAAATGATGGTAAAATATATGAAATGTGGCGAACACTCCCTGGAAATGGTATGCTATCCTCTGTGCTAGCGACGATCAAATCCCCGCTCTCCATGTGAAGTTGCTCTCCATGTGGTGACACACCACAGCATACCTCAAGGGAAGTCGATCCTGTGTCCTGTGAGAGATATGGTGTGTCAAAAATATATAAGTCTAAAGGAATAGGACGTGAAAAGCGAGACTTAAAAGTGGAGTGGAAGTGAGTATGAAAATCTCCCTGAATAGGGGCAATATGCTCAAGTAGATGCTCAGTCGCAGAAGAAGTGGAGAGCGACGGTAAAGGTAGATGTGACTCGGGCTCCATGGAGTGGACCATCGTATCCAAGCCCTCATGCACATCCTCCTCGACGATATGCTCATGCTCCACCATCTGCCCGATGTCCTGAATGACATCCTCATGGTTGACCACCGACCAAGGAGGAAGCTGTGACAGAGATGGCTGTGGAGGTGGATGTGGAGCGGACCCCTCGTATGTGGTCGTGGTGTCCTCGTCCTCACGCACATCCTCCTCACCGGTATGCATAAGCTCTGTGGTCTCCTCGGTGCTCTCATAGGACTCATATGGGGTATCCAGATAAAGATGAAAAGTCTCTCCCACAGATCCTAGAGAAATCTCCCCATCCTCACTATCATCATCAAAAAATGCTTCGTCATCCAAGTGGTAGTGTGGGAAAATTGGGGCATCGGCATGAGATGTGTATATGGTGGCCGATGGCATGGTGGTCTCAACCATGAAGATGGGTATATCCTCTCCTTCATCCCCTCTCCTCGGTGTCGGCTCGGTGATTGGTACCATCAAGTTTTGTAATATTTGGCCTTGGTTAAACATGGCACTTTCAAGGAGAGACACGAGGCTTGATTCTTCTTGTGTTTGTGGAGGGGTATAAGGTTGAGGAAATGGATGGGAGGTGTTTGGGCTAAGGTTGTGGGAAAATGTTTGGCCTTGGAGCGGGGGGAGGCTCTCAAGCGTAAATGGGCAATCATAATACACGTGCCCCGCCATCCCACAAGTCTCACAAACCACAACTAGATAAGGATCGTATCCTCCCATCTGAGCATCGAAATTTGATCTCCACATGGTAATATCAAAGATACCTGGACAACAAAAATAAGAAAACTAGAGAGGAGCGTCAATAGTACAAGAGAATAACAAAAAGATAATATAATGGTGTGGGAAAATTTTCTTGGTTATTGAATATATTTTTAAAAAAAAAATAATAAAAAGAAAAAGAAATTTTTTTGTGTTTTTATGCGTAGTCTAACGAACCCAAGCTAAGCTAATATCAAACCAAACGCCTCCCCGGCAACGGCGCCAAAAAATTGACCGGCGCCTCGTTTACGGTATGGGCGCGGTGTCGTTTTACCGCAAGTGCACGGTTAGTGTAGGGTGCGGGTTTATCTAACTCAGGGAGGTGGATGGTTTGAGTGGCTACTAGCCTCGCCTAGGTTGTGTGCTAGCTACATGGATAGTATGGGTGGAAGTGTGGAAATAAAGAGAAGAAATGAAAAAGACACGAAATGAATCCCCGCTAACACGGGCTAGAGCATTCATGACACTTGGCATTTGACTTGACCCAGGGTGAGTCATTGCCCCAAAAGGTGGTACCTAGCGTCCATGGCCCGATATTCCGGTCGGTGTCAAGCACGCTAGGCCTACCCGGTTCCGGACGGTGGGCATTCCCATGTCCATTAACACCTTCCGCAACCGGGAGCATTAAGGCCACAATGATATCTCCCAACATTTCGTCCAAGCCGTTCCCACGCGCGAGGACTCCATGTCTACACTTGGGGCGTGAGCTATGGCTAGGGAGTCAACCGCCAAGTTTATTCCCCCTTGGCCCGACGGTCAGAGGCGGTCTGTCTCCCGCCAATGACAATGAAACACCCCCGCGTAACCCTAATGGCCAAAAAGGTCGAATGCGATTTCTAGCAATACATCGAAGCGGATCTTGACTGGACAAGCACCGGACCCCAACCCCCAACACAACTAGTGTGTTGTCGTACGAATTGGACCCAGATTGCTAGAAATCTCCATTGACACATTTCATCAAACACGTGCCATGCAACCAAGTCTAATGTAAATTTCCAAGCATCAATCCTACCCTAACCCGTATTAGGGTTCATCAAAACTACTCAATGGTGAATAACATATAAACAGACAACACAAAAGACATATAAACTTTCACCATCAAGCAAAATAAACACAATACAAAACAATGGAGAAAAAGAGAAGAAAATACTTATCTTGAGTGAATCGTCAATCCAATACAAGACTTATTGAACAAAAGACCTAATCTAAACTAACCTAAGACTAACAAGAGAAAGGGGCAAAAAGCCCTAGAAAAGCTGAAGAAGATCCAAGAAGAAGATGCCCTAAAAGTCGGCCAGCATTGGGTATTTATAGCCCCCATTCCGAGCCCTAACGGATCGGGTCCAAAACCACAGGAAAAACGCCACTCGATCGGTTGACAAGTCAACCGATCGGGGGATCTGTTACAAATAATAAACAGAAAACGGCGGAGCTTCACCCGGTCAGATGAACCGGTCGGTTGAGTTCTTGGGGTGACCGGTTGGATCATGGCGCCATCGGGTGAAGAGGTCGGTTGGATGCCCGTGTCTCTGCTCCTCAGAATCAGCTACAGATGAATCGATCGGGTGAGAGTCACCCGATCGGTTGGCATTTGGCTCGAAAAGACAGAGAACCGGCCACAATAAACCGGCCTGAGAACCGGTCGGGTGACATCCTCTTGAGCTCTAGCTGAGACCGGGTGGTGCACGCGTGCATCACCCGATCGGTTGACTTTGTTCAACCGATCGGGTGAGGGGCTGAATGATGCAATCATCATCGTTTGACACCCTGGGTCACGCGTGACTCCTCCCGTTGCGCCGGAGACTCATTATATCATCGTTTTATGTCCCAAATGCTAGAAATTCCTGCAAAATACCAAAAACACAGAAAAGTGAAAGAAAACGAGAAAACACGAGAAAACGAATACAAGACGGCGGTAAATAATGGAAAAACACGGGAGAAAACGTGCGCAAATTTATGAAAAATAAACGCACGTCAGTAACCATTTAAATTTCTATATCCTATCGAAATCCTAATCATATGGTCGTTCTAGGGAGAACCCACGAACGGGTTTCCACCAATGTCCCAGATTAGGAAACTACTCATGATTAATTGCAAAAAGAGCAACATAACAAATTATAGCCATTGAAATCAAGATCAAGCAATAGAAATACGGAGCAAATAGTATTAAGAACACAATATCCAAGTATCAAGACAATCAGAGAACTTACAAAATAGAATAAATTCGCAGCCGTCAAAATCCCAAAAAACAGTTTTAGAAACGGGGATCCCGTTCTGGAAAAAAACCTAGGGTTATATATAGAAAACATGACCACCCGATCTGTTGAAGCATCAACCGATCGGGTGAGTCGACGGTTGACTTGGCCTTCGGTTCTTCAGATACTTCACCCGATCGCTGAACCGATCGAGTGAGTCATCGGGTCATGAGCTGGGAAACTTTTGTTACAGATGAACCGATCAGGTGAATTTTCATCCGATCGGTTGGAATTCAGGTCCAAAAAATAGAGAGCACTATCGCCACCACCCGATTACTGAACCGATCGGGTGGGCTCTTCTTCACTGATGTTTCTGTCTAGGTCGGATACTCGTGCACGAACCGATCGGGTAGGTCTCTCCACCCGATCGGTTGACGGCTGAAATATGGTATTCTTCTATGTTTGGCCCTCAGAATCACGCGTGGCACCTCCTGTTGCTCCGGGGACTCATGATATCTGCTTTATATATCTCCAGCGCTGGTAATCTCCTGCAACGGCACAAAAATACAAAGAAAGTGAAAAGATACTAAAAACCACAAATGAATAGATACAAAACAACGGAAAACAACGGAAAATCACGAAGTAGACGTGCATGAATATATAAAACATAAACGCACGTCAAAATCTCCCAAGCTGAACCCTTCCTCGTCCTCGAGGAAGACGAGTGAGAGTAGGAGCTCGGATGGAAAAATAGAGAGAAAGAAACAGAGAAAGAAACAGAAAAAGAAAGCAAAGTCCTAGATCACCCGTCAGAGCCAACAAAAACTAACTCACCATACTAAGCAAGCATGCGGTAAACACATCACTAATCCTAGGAATATGAGTCCATACAAGTGTCATGGGTCCATGCGGTGAAGCGCGAGTGAGTGAGGTCGTGAGCTAGCAAATGGTGTAACTATCGAAATTGTGCAATAAAGCTCCATATACACATACCCAAGGAATGACCCAAATATCGATTTAATTCAAATAATCGGTGAATAATAGCTCAACCATGCATGAGAGTAGAATAAGAATTGATATGTATCATGTGTCGGGCACTCCACTGCTAGGAGCTAGAAGATCACTGCATTATTGCCTAGATAATCGCTAGAAAATTCCTATGCCAAGTGTGTTTGAAAACGATGGAGGCTGAGAAGGTGTGGAGTAGAACACTTGGTGCAAATTCTCGCCTTCCCTTTATTCACGGAGGATAGGAATGGTATTCACAACGGGAATTTTTTTGGGCTTTGGGTATTTGTATTTTTTTTTGGATTTTTGGCTATACATATTTTTTTTCTCTTTTTTTCTTTTTGAATTTTTCTTTCTTCTCTTCCCTTTTTCTTTTTGGATTTTTGGATTTTGGGCTATATATTAATGTACTCTCCCAAGTGGGGGAAGGTACACGACGAGGGGATTTGCACCAAGTAAAACAAAAAAGAAATCGAATTCTAAACACTTGGGCAAAAGAAAAAATTTTCGCGAATCAGAGCATAAGCAAAATGGGTTATCCTAGTCCTATTGGTAGAGTCCCGACACATGCGAATTGAAGCGTAGTCATTATATATATATATATATATATATATATATATATATATATATATATATATATATATATATATATATATATATATATATATAGAAGGAGCCCACGAGAGGGTGTCCCAGTGGTAAGTCATTCCGCTCCAAAGCCAAGGGGTGCGGGGTTCGAGGCCTATGGCCGCCGTGACTTGGTAATTATTGTGGAATTTGTTGTGGAATTATTTACCCTGGGGCTACATCTCCCCTCTCGGACTTACCCGGGGGCCGTTGGGGGCACGGCGGTTTCCCCCCAGTTTGCATAGTCTCGGCCGGACTCTCGCCTTACCCTCCTAAAAAAGCCAAAGGCAGGGGGGAGGGGGTTGGGGATTTTTCTGGGTTGTCAAAAAATATATATATACTAGTCATAACTCGTGCCCGCGGGCACGGTTCATTTAAGATTTTCACCCGAGAAATCTTCGTTCCCAAAAAAATTATTTCCGCAACCAAAATTTAAAAGAACAACAAATTAGCATAAAAATATTTAGCGACACGGGCGGCTTCGGCACAGAATAACAAATTCGACGTGGGTACATTCGACACGGAACAACAAATTCAGCGAGGGCGCCTTCTACGTGGAACAACAAATTCGGCACATGTACCTTCGACATGGAACAACAAATTCAATGCGGGCGTCTTCGGTATGGAACAACAAATTAGCACGGAACAACAAATTCGGCGTGGGCGCCTTCTGCGTGGAACAATAAAATCGGCGCAGGCGCCTTCGGCACAGAACAACAAAATCGGCACGGGCGCCTTCGGTGCGGAACAACAAATTAACATAAAACAACAAATTCGACGTAGACGCATTCGGCACAGAACAACAATTTATCGCAAAAAAATTAGAGCCAGTGCCGTCGGCACGGGCGCTCGAATGTAAGCCCAAACTTGTATGTAATTAATGAAATAATTGATAATCAAATGCAAAATAAATAATTAAAATTGTATGTATTAAATGAGCCTATAATCGAATGTAAAATAAATAATTAAAATTGTATGTATTAAATGAGCCTTTGATAATCGAATGTAAGCCCATCCAAACAAAACAGAGTCCTTTGTGTATGTACAAATGTCAAATTTCAGGTCCAATAATTAAGTGGGTTAATTATTGGCCCTTAGACCATTTGACCAATAACCTTTGAGAGCGGCAACTTCACCATTTGGTGACCACATCTCTATCGTGTTCCTCAAATAGCTTTCAGTTAAACTCTCACCCTGATCCTAAAGTCTCAACATGGATCTATCCACATGTGCTCCATTCATTATTCGAATCCGTAACCGTCATCCCAAAATTCAACGCAAAAATCCTAATCTCAAACGAAATCCAACTTGTTTGAATGAATTGGAATCATTCATCACTCAACGCTGACCGGTTGCATGCATGGATTACAAACTGACACCAAAACAAAAGTGCTAACGACTTCATTCTTTTAATTTAAAATTTTACCCCATTTTCTCGTATTCTTTAGGGAAAAAGATTCTGGTTGATTTATGTTTGAATTGCTTTTTCAGTCGAGCAATACGTTCGGCTTTCCCGTTGTTATGATGTGGGGCCCATCGTTTGTTGGAATGTTGAGCGATTTCAAAATTTAATTTTGAGTTTTCCAACGAAATTGACTTCCCCCAAAGCTTTCTCAAAACTAATCTTAACCTTCCATTCTTCAAGATCAGTGCAAGATGCATGAAGATAACAAATACACATGTTGCTGGTAAAACAAATTTTTTCTCCCGCTGTTTTTATTGAGCTTATTCTGTATCAACCCATGTTGCCATTATGTTAATCAAGTCATGAGAAGCAAAGCGGTGTGAATTATTCTGCCTAAGAGCTCTTTTTTAATGCACAATGCTTTGTTACTTTAGTTGTTATTTTAGTTGAAGACTGAACAAACTGCAAGCTAAAGGAACGATTTAATACAATAACTGTTATGTAGATATTTGTTTGGTTCTCTTTGCAACTAAACATAAGGAACTCAGCATGCACCTTACATTAGATCATTGTACTTGTGTTTTTTACTCCAAGAATCAAAAATCCATACCATAGCCAAAGCCAAAGGATGAACATTAGTAGAAACATTAAAAAATTATTAATTCATAGTGCCAAATACAGCTACATATAGTTATATACTACAAACCTAACCATCCATGGCAATTGTTAATACAAAAGCAAATCAACAATACCACAACAATGATCGTAACCCTTTAATAACTAAACAAATTGTACAACAAAAAATAAGTTTCCAAGTACTATAACCTGCAAATGTGTAAAATCCCATCTACAGTTACCCACAAATCAAAACTGAATTGAGAATTATATCCCAATCGATCTCCAACAAAGGGAACTTCTGCAATAGGAATCTCTCCACCTTGCCCCATGGCTTCTCCTTAAAATCCAGATGATAAATCCTTGATGACATCGAACAATTCACCAATGAAATCCATAGAGCATGAAATACTGCTGTAAATGTAAATGTAAATGTAAATATAAATCAAAATCAAAAAGTAAAATGTAAATTAAACAATAACATATAGATAACATACATACACAGTCATAACAAAAACTATACAAAAAATGCATGATATTGTCTTTTTCCAACAATGATGCCACATCATAGAATACTATTTTTCTGTTTATCTTGATAGCATCTGTTTGGTGAGTATCAAGCATATGTTAGCTGATTTTGCAAAGTAACATTTTTTTCCAGGATAAGTTTGTCAGCCGAACATTGTTTTTATGTTTATCATGATAGCATCTGTTTGGTGAGTATCAAGCATAGGTTAGCTGATTTTTGCAAATTAACATTTTTTCCAGGATAAATTTTGTTTCGTGTTTTTTATTATGTTTGTTTTCTAGTCATTGTTGCCTCACAGTCTGTACATTTTGCCCTTTCAAGCTTAAATGGACTTTATGTTGTATTATTTGGCAACTGCCTAATAATTTTCTAGTTCCCCTGGTCTTTTCAATATGTATTCTAGATTTAACTCATTATTTAACACTTTAAGTTACCACTATATCTTTGTGTTATCTCACCAAAATTCATTTGTTTGCTTTTATGATCCCACATTTCATATTTCACATGCCTCAATCTGCATGCCATCTTTTTTGTCTCTGAATCAACCATTATATTGTCCTAAAACATGAATGCTTATGGATTGATGGGGATTATTCATCATTGGATTTTTTCAGTTGCATCACATTAAAATGATCCCTGAATATATATGGTATGCTGGACACATAAACCTATCTATCCTATTAGAGTTCTGATCCTTCTGGACACTTGATGACTACATGTATCATGGCTGGACTCCTTGATACTCTAGACCGGAATTCCCTTTCCTTTTCAAGATGAAGTTCTGACACTGGACATAGAATTTTGAACTGTAATCTCACAGAGAAAAATCTGGTGTTACTACTGACTCCCAAAACCAAAACTTTCTACAGTTTGAGTTTTTCATATTCCAACAATGATGCCACATTATACTCAATGAACTAATATGCAAGCGGCTCAAACAATCCAAACAAATTTCATTGGCAATGTGGTAAACTTTCAGTAAACTCGTTTTTAAGAAAACATAAGGATAATCACATATGCCCATTCACACCCGGGTCATCCTACTTCCGATTCCTAATTCCAAGCAAAGAAAAGCAAAACAAATTATAAACTTGCAGGATCATTCAACAATTGGATATTTTATACACAATACATCATAATTAACCTCTAATATTGAGGTGAAGGTTGGTTTTGTTATATTCATACCTTGCCAATTGAAATTCTGGATAAAGAAGGATTAAGACCAATATAGGTTCTGTTTGATCCACAGCCATCCCAAAATAGTTTAGTGCTGGGATTGATCTGTTTATTCTATTTCTAACCCAAAACTTTTATACAGGCAACTTGCAAGAATATTAATCCATAATCTCCCAATAAATATTCCAACAGCTGCCCCTAAAGCAAATTTCTTGTTACAATTTGCAAAGGAAGAAAATGATACCTGCACGGCTGCACTTACAAAAAACAAAAAGAAATATATCAAGTTATTGTTCTTTATTGCTCATCAGTTCAGTAAAAAGCACATGAAAATTTGATATCTTTATGAGACAACATATAGAAAAATTATCACCTATGAAGTGTTTGGTCTCCGGTACATTACATCCAACAATTACTGCGAGAAGAATGTTCAGGCGAGAAGCTCAGGCGATGAAAGAAGTTAGCTCAGGCGAGAAGCTCTTCCCTGCGAGATGAATTGAAGCTCTTCAGAAATGGTGAAATAAGGCTCAGAGCATTGCCTGCGAGAAGAACTGGAGTGAAGCTCTTACCTGCGAGATGAACTGGAGTGAAGCTCTTACCTGCGAGAGCTTACATGCGAGAGCTCTTCAGAAATGGTGAATGAAAAGAGCTCAGAGCTGAGCTTGCCTGCGAGATGAAGCGGCCCCTGCGAGATGAGCTTGCTCTTCAGATTTTGCTCTATTTTGGGGATGAGCTGGCGTTGATTGAGAACGCCTCTGTACATTTGGGAACATGAAAAAAATGTAAATAAAATTTGATCATGATAAAAAATGAACAAAACCCGAGAAGTTGTCATGAACAATTTGTTTTGTTTTTTGAGAAAGAAATAAACTTCAGATCGTGAGGTTGTGATGTGGGTTGTAAAATTTGTGAGGTGTTTTACAAATGCTGACATTTGGTTCGTGAGGTGTAAAGTGCGTAGGAGAAACAGTCATAAAAAATCATCTATGTTTTCTAAAATGAGTCAACACATGAAAGCTAACAGAAAAGTTTAAAATTTTCACACATTAGCTGCATTTATTTCATAAAAGCTAACAGATTATGCTAAGGTAGCCAAAAGAGGACTCCACAAAATATAAGTATCATGTATTTAGCATGCATGTTCCACCTCAAACAAATGCACGGGTTTTACAAATGAACGTATTTACAAATGTCAAATGTCAGAAATGTGATCACAAATTCAAACTAATTTCAGATAGTTTTTGAAATTTGAAACTAATGCACAGGTTTTACAAATGCAGAAATTTGACTTTTGATGCACGAGTTTTTGATAGTCTTCAAATTTCAAACCAAAGAACATTTGATGCATCATTACAATAAGTCGTGAGGTGGAACGTGCGTAGGAGAAACAATTCACGGTTTTTGAAATTGTTCTTTGGTTTTTTAAAAAATGCAAAAGTAAATGTCGTTAAAAACGTCATCATATTTTGTCACTATGTTGCTAGATTTAGGTTTGGGAGCGAGACACTACCCAGAAATAAATATGAAGGCGATAAAAGTAACCATGGATGTATTGACATTAGCCACTCCTAATGGGAGTGAGGCACTACCCAGAAATAAATATGAAATTAAATGTTCATATGTCAAGCAAATTTGCAACCTATGGCTTTAGAAAATTATTCACACCGGACGCTTCATTATGCTCAGTGCATGTAAAGTAATCGCATGTGAGGGGATATGGTTTTTTTCAAATGTATATCAATTTTACTAACAACATGAATGCCCTCAAAGATGAATGCTGCTTATATAACAAATATATCAATTTAAAATCTAATTCCAAACGGGTTAGTTCTAGAAAATTATGGAGGGCTAGTAAATTGGCAGTAAACAATGTTTTGAGAAGGTGATAAATCCTATTCCAAACAGTTAGACAACAACAGACATGTGCTTGAGAAATTCTCTTAAAAATGGGTTTAACATACATAATCCAGCAATAATAATGACATCCTTCTGGCAAATTAATTTCAGGATTCCAACATATTAAACCATCTTAGAAAAATATAACATCATCCAGGTCTTTTGAGGGAGCAGATCATAAAAACTGTTTTAATATTCTTAATTCACCACCGGTATTACTCATTACATCAGTCAAGGAAGGCAAAATCTAAAACATCAGCCCTATGTATTTGAGAAGGGAGCAGACACATAAAATGCATAAAGGAGGAAAAATTATAGAACTAAACCAAAATTATACAATAATCTAATGATGTCCCTCAAGAGCGAAGAGAGAATAATATCTAACCTTGAAGACACCTTTGCTAAGATAATCTGAGCCTCCATCTACCAATTCCATAGCCTTGTACACACTTACACCATCAAAAATCAATCAAACTACATTCTTCATCGCAAATATCACTAAACTGTTGACAATCAGTTTGAATCAATGAGATCTGATCAGATTATTTCCAGTAGAGGTGTCGCTAGGCACTGCAGCCTTGGCGTATCATGTGGTAATCAGCCTGCACAAAAACCAGGATCAAAATCGAGATCAAAATGGAATTCTATTCAATGGCCTGTCATCAATCACATTTTAGTCGAACAATGACAATAATAATCAGACCAAGACACACATTTAAATTTGAAAAATTCTTATTACCACGGGCACTGTCGTCAAAAGTGATATTTATTACCAAGACACACACAATAATAATCAAGTTAAAAGTGATATTTTTCTGAATAGACAATTTAAAAAAAATTACCACGGGCACTGTCGTCAAAGTAATTCCAAATCTACCATGGAAAGCTGTGGCATTGGGCCTTTAAGCATCCACCTGCAAGAATTCAAATATCATCACTTTTTGCACACAAAAATAACACAAACTATCTGTGAGAGTGAGAGAGGGGATACATGCATTCATACTTCATACATGTCGTGAATCCAAAACCACAGACCCCTATTTCTAGTCATGTAGTAACATAAATCAATTACAACCTATCACATAGTATTATGAATTCGCAAAAGTGAAGTTCTTAGATTGTCAAGTCACAGAACAGCTTAAGATATCGCATGTTTTAGATCAAAATAAATCTCAACTTTTCATTTTTATGCAAATCACTATATTTTCACAACCTTTCCCATAAATCTTCGCCATTGATAAATAAACATTTTACATATATATGGAATTCATATAATGTGAAAAAGTGTTGATATGAGACAAATGTACAAAAAAGTTTGTGAAAAAGGGACTTGAACCTCTGCTGGATGACATACTTCCCAAGAAATCACCTCTCATTGTTACAAAATGGTAGGTCAGATTCTTATTGTGTACTATTTACCTGCCAAGACCCATGTTGAAGCACTTACATGTTGTTTCATTGAATAATCAAGCTTGAATGCCGAACTTAGCAAGTGCAATATATTTATATTTCAATAAAGGTTAGTATTGGTTTTCTCGCTGTCCTATAAATTTGTCAACAATCAGTATAAATTTTATTAATTAGATCAAGCCATGAAGACTATTATTGACGTATGGATACTTGAAGATTATTATTGATGTATGGACTATTATTGTTGGACAATGAGCTATTATCATGCAGTATATCTGCATCTTTATGTGTAACTGTAGGTAGTTCCACATCACGATCATTCGCAACAAAATAATACATGTATAGTCAAATAGATAAAACTTGAGAAATATCAATTAGAGATCCAAAAACATTTACCTAGATACCAGCATGTCTGTAAAGGTAAAAGTCAAATTCAGTTGGATGGCAGATCTTAGAGTCAATAACCTTACCTGAAATTCACAAAATACCATGATAAATCCAAAAAAATAAACTATGCAATTTCACCCAATTGAGCAAACCAAAATGCTCAAAGTACTAAAACAGAAAATAGACAATAATGCAATAATCAAACATAGGATATGAAACTAACCTGGCCATATATTTCACTCCTATCAATTAAAGGCGTATCTACATTATCTGCATGACTGCAACTTACATTAAAAATGAATCCATCAATGAAACTCACGCCTTCCATGGAGTCCTTCTAAAACTGAATATTGTGGCGAATATTGGGAAACAATGTATTGGGTACATATTATATACACATCGAACATAAATCACAAAAAATTGGGAAACAATGTATTGTGTACATAAATCTCCATATTTATAAAGGCCTTTAACCGATGTCCAAAGATAACACAAAAATCACAAAAAATGTATAAACGCTAATGTCCAAAATGATTCAGATTTTCAATGAATAAGAATAATTAAAAGAAGAAGAAATTAAAACGATTGCAGATAAAAGTCTCAAAAAATACCTGATGTGTGAAGAGATTACAGATGTTAGCAAGACTGAGGAGGAAGAAATTTACAGGACCTGGAAACGAAAATTAAAAGTTATTAGATACTTGCTAATGAACCACAAAACATCTATTAGCTTCATAAATGAAGCTTTCTATTTTCACCAAAACATCAAATACCAGCTAATAAACAACAGAACAGCTATTAGTCAACTATTACAAATATCAAATTCACCAAAAGTATAAATGGAAGTCATTAAAAACTAATACATCAAGAACACCAGAATTACAATAAATCATACCTATAGAAGAAGGCAGTTCCTTGCCATCAATCTTATGGTGCTCCATAATCGATACCAACGTCTTCCCTATGAAGTCCAGAATCGTCGCCCTCATTTTATTCAACAACTGTCTCCAGGAAAAGTATCATCAAAATTAAAATCCTTAAAACAAAATCAACGCAATGCATCTCTCTGTTCAGAGCATTCCTAGCTGGTTGGTTGTAGACAATTGAAATGGGCAGCTATTTCATCATAATTAATTAGCATAGGTATTCTGCAACATCTATGAATATCAAATTCCATGATTTTGATAGGGTTAGGTTTCTCTGTCAAAGACAATAGCTTCAAAGACAAAGGATCTCATTTACATTTTTGTGCTTTAACATTTTTAACCTTTTTAGTTGACAACATGTCATTCTAGGATATATATGGAAATGGATGATGTGCCCATTCTATGACTATTTTGTCATTAAGACCATCGTGAAGTATTGACAAAACAGAGTAAGCAAAGATTTGGTTTTAAAAAAAGCCCGTTATGTTTACAGATGGAGCAATGCCAGAATGATTTCACTAACCCAAACTAACAAATAAACAGTTGGCAACAAATGGTTGATTGGCAAGCATGATAAAAGATGTATCTTTGCATTTTCCTTTCTTTTCTTGTTTAATTGCCAAAAATCTGTCATCAAATCCAAGATCGAAGATGAAGATCAAATCAGTTTAATTTGATCAATTACCTGGAGATGAAGACCCACGATGCTAGCAAAATTTTGCTGCAAGGAATTGGAGTTTGAAATCGTGCGACTTTGAAATCGGAGTTTGAAAACGTTGCCTGGAGATACCTGCAAAATTCAAATTCAAATTAGGTAAACAACCATCAAAATTCACAGGTTCTTTGGGCATATGGGCATTCACAGTATGTAAACAACCTTTAATCAAGAAAAATTCAAAATGATGGGAATCTTTGAACCACAGAACATCATTCAAACAAAATCCACAACTAAGTAATAGAACTCAAACTGTCAACCCTCAACCAAAATCCAAATCATTCAAACAAAAGGGAAGATGTGCAAGGTTTTTTTTTTCAAAATGGTTTGCTTCATTAGAAGTGTTAAAAATATTTATTTTGGTTCATTAGAAATGAAGTTTCTTAAAATAATCCACCTGTTAAAAATATTCTGGGTATTGTATTGTGCTGATTCTGGGGATATTAATGTCGGCATAAGGCTGCATATTTGCTAAATGATAGTTGAGTGAGTGTGTAGCGTGGGAATGCTATGGTAGAGATGTATGCAAAATGTGGGAGCAGTTGGAGAGCGGTTGAAGTATTTCGATGGATGAGGGAGAGGGATGTGTCGATCTGGAATTCTGTAATTGATGGGTTGGCCGTCCATGTGCATGGTGAGGAGTGTGCTCATCTGTTCGAAGAGATAAGGAGGTCAAGAGTTAACATCACTCCAAATGCAGGATCAGATATTCCAAATCCTGGAATATGGGTTACAATATTCGGCATTCCAAATGCATGATGTTGATATGCAGTATTTGGCATATCTGATCGTGCATTTGATATGGGATTGAAAGAATATGTTGATAGTAGAGTAATTTCTTCCCCATCCTAAAGTTTAATAAAAGCAACAAATAAAAGATTATATGAATTGTGTATGTGTATGTGTACATCAGATTATTGTTCTACTTCTACATCCGATGCAAGTTAGCAGTTTCTTCAGACTACTACCACCAATATCCACCCAAAAATAGGACATGGATCAATGCCTTAAACCTTAACAAAAAATATACATGAACAAATTAGAAAAGAAAAAAACATGATGTAATTCCAAGCTTCATGGTGGAAGAGGAAATTTAACAAACAGTTTACGTACCGAAGATCTGGTAGTCTAGGGTTTTGACTGGTAGATCAAGCTAGATACTGCAAAAAATGATGTGAAATGGAAGGGATTAGAAGCCAATATTGAGAATAAAAGATTTCAATTTGCTAATTTTTTGGTTAAAAAAGGCAAAAAGGTTCTACAATGAAAAAGTTATTTTAAAGTGATTTATCAAAAGTTACTGGAAAAGATCTAATATTGGATACATGACCACGAACTCTAGTTTATTTTACTTCTGACCTGCACTCACCAACCAAGTTCATGGTGGCACACAAAAGCTTGTCCATTAAAAAGGACAATCATTTAATGGTTCGTATATGAGGGCTAGTACATTCAATGTCCTTTCAAGTGAACAGAACAAATAGAGGCCAATGGACAAAGTATTTAGTACTCCAAAATGTTTCATATATGATTTTGGTCGTGTGCATGATTTTGGTCTTGTGCAGGTTCCAGTGGACAACCCCTGTGTTGCATAAAAGATGTTGATGGATATTGCTGAATCTCCTGCCGCAACATCAACAGATTAGCCCAATAAAAAACTCAAATTATCACATCCAACCTATTTATAGATTGATACATGAAAAAATAAAGGCATTGTCAATAAAAGCATTTGTTTCTATAAACAAAGGTATTGCCAGAAGTTTTTTAAAATCATTTTTACTGTAAGTAGTTTTTATCTACTTTTTGGAAGTTAGTAAAATTGTTTTCTATCTTCTTTGATTAATTAGTGTTCTAGAAAATAAAAATTAGAATGAGCAGTAAATCATTTAAAAACCTATGAGCAGTAAATCATTTAAAAACCTGTGCTAGAGAAAACCTTCCCTTGTTTTCTTCTCTAAAAACATAGAACAAAAACCAAGCAACTGGAAATTTACCATAACATTCTCCTCTATTCATGCCCTCATCTAAACACAAAATCATACAATCAGGTGACCATGAGAGGAGAGAGAAAGCAAAGATTCTAGCACATTGAACAAAAAATTAACAAATGCAGCAACACCATGAAAAAAAATACAAAAACCCGAAATATGAGAAACTAATATTTGTATTCGCACTTTTTTTCCGTCGATCCATGCTGTCTTTGTTTTCTTTTGCCGCAAACAAATCTCTAAAAAGATTGATAATGCATAATTTAGCTTGCAAAAGAGTAGTAAAATAAAAGGTCATCACCAAGCAAATATTAGAGTGTAAAGGCCTAACTGATTGACTTGGACTCAGCAAAGGCTTAACTAATTACAGCGACGCATGGAAAACAAACTCATCTAATACCAACAATTCTCATCATAACCCAAGTTGGCAATTTAAAGAATGAAAACAATATAATGGTAACATGGAGATGACAATTGTTCAGGTGGACAATCGTACCACCAACTGAAAGTGATTCTAATTTTCATACAGAGAGCTTATTATTGAATTTGCCAATCAATATGTACCAATTAGATCTTTTAAGCATGCGCAAGTAAAATGCTTAATGGAAAAAAGTCCCAGAAATTGTTTGACCTGGGCATCTTCTCATCTTCACCAAATTTCTTCACCAAATTTCTTCGACTTTGTCATAAAACAAAATAAAGATCAAAACTTCAATACGAAGAGGCAATTTCAAGCCTATTGTAATAGCATGCACCTTGAGGGAACAAACGCCAGCTTGAGGGTGGCTGTCAAAAAATGAGAATAACATCCAAAACCAAAATAAACATAGCCTCTTCATTCACCTTGACATTTAGTGATTCTTCTCGATTCTTTTGGTCTCTGCATTCACACATCCAAAACAAATAAAGTTCAACAAAAAATGAAGCAAGGAGAAGGGGTCACGTCGAGATCCATCGTGATCCATCAGCAAGGAGAAGGGTTTGGATTGCCGTACCTTGAAGAGAGACAACATCGAGATCCATCGGCGAGAGTAGGCGGCGACCAAAGGCTTCTTAATCTCAGCGAGCAGAGAAGGGGTGAAGGCTTCTTAGTGTTTGGGCCGGGCGTTCCATGTTTTCTGCTCTCCGCCGTGATCTTTGAGGGGGAGAGATGATTTTTCCCCCCAAATTTTCGAGCTCCCCCCATTTTCGAGATGGTTGAGTTCAAATTTTCGAGATGTTTTCTGCTCCCAACGCGCCTGGGAAAGTGTGCACGCAGTTCAAATTTTTGATGACTGGGACATTCTTGATGACTGGGACAAAAAAACTTGTGACTGGGACAAAATTCAAAAAAGGTCCTCTTTTATAGAATAGATATATATAGAAGGAGACAGTGAGGTAAAATACTACATATTCAAAATTGAAGCATGATAGTCTAGGGGTCAACCAAGGACAGGTATATAAAGACAAAATCACAAAGTAGAAGCACACCAACTAGCTAGCCACGACAAACAACTCACACAAAAGCAAAGTGAACCCACGAAGCATGAAATGACATAGGACACGGCTTCCTAGGGTTAGTGAAAGTGATTATCGTAGCTAAGCTAAGTGTGTGTGTTGTTCCGTGGCAGTTCATCATGTGGGGTCATCTCTGGGAGAGGGAGAGCAAAAGGATAAGAAGAAAAAGAAAAACACGATGAAAACGACTCAAAAACGGTGAAAAAGATAAAACTGACACACAAAGTGCAACTCCCCCAAGCTGAATCTTGCATTGCCCTCAATGTAATAATAGTGAATATGGGAGGGCAAGGAAAATGGAAGGGAAGTACGCACCGACACAAAAAATTGAAAAATAGGAAAGACGCACAAGACGAAAATAGAAAAGTAAAGAAAATAAGCACTCAAAACAACTATATAACACACATGCACACGAACACATATAAACAAGCACACACCAAACAAGACACGACAACACATGACAAAAAATTGATTTCCCCCAAGCTGATCATGACGATGCTAGAGAAAAGATTTGATCGTGGTGAATCAGAAAAAATAGCAAGGGGAACAGTTAGAAAAAAAACAAAAACGAAAATCAAGATACAGGAGGGGTGATCTCCTCATCCTCCTTGGAAGAGGATGGATGGGTGTGGCATGGAGGCAAATTTTATTCAAAGAAAAGCTACTAATCCTAATACGCTCCTCTTGCTGCCGAGAGGAGACGAGTTTATTCAAGTCTAGACTAGAGAGCGGTAAAATTTTTTTACACTACTAGATTTAGATACACCTGAGCAAACGGTGGATCCACGATCTGAAACAGAGCAGGAAGCTACTTTTCCTGTTCTCTCTGTGGCTCCGCCAATGTTCTGGTGCCTCGAACTCCAACGAACTTCAGCAATGCTCCCCCAAGCTTCTCTCGATGATGTCCACCTAAATCATTCGAAAGAAAAGGAGCATCAGTCCATGATGAAAAATCCTTCCCCGCAATAAATGTATCCCAAAGAGTATCGTCAAAGTGAAATGTAAATCGTGGAAAAATTTGACGATAACTCCCTGAGAATGTGGTGCTATGCCCTGGTGGTGATGCAAAGATTTCCTGTCCACATTCAGTGACGAGCTCATCAGGTGCTGACATGCCCTGACATATCTCTGTATAATGTGAATCTGAATCCTTTGGAGGGTATGCCATGTCAATAGTATGTGAATCTAAAACTATGGGAAATGTAATATGAGATTCAAAAATAGGGTCTAAAAGATCTCCCTGAGTGGGAGCAGTAAGCTCTGGTGGATGCGATGCCTCTGGTGGAGTGAGGGTGAGCTGTGGAGGTAGTGGTAGAGGCAAGGGAGCATGAGGCTCAATAGAATGAGTCATGATGTTTACGGCTCTACGCACTCCCTCCTCGTCGATATGGACATCCCCCATGGCCTCCTCGGTACCGTGTGTCTCAAAAATTGTACTTGCATGAGGAAGGGGACTCATATCAAAATTTTGAAATTGTAAACCATAAGAGTTACCTTTCGTGGTGCAATTTGTCGATGATGTATGAGACACGACTGCTTCACCCCCAAAAATAGAAGTGGTAGGCGGAAATGGAATTGGTTAATCCACCTGGCCCTGGTTGACCATGGAATCCTCCATCAATAACTTAGGGATATACTTCTGAGATGGAGATGAGGGTGATGGTATTGTCGGTCCTCGATTTACAAATGAATTCGCCACTAACAACTGAAGATCGGTCCTAGGTGGTGGAAGTGAAAGTGGTGATGGAAGTGAAAGTGATGGAGTCATCTGGCCTTGGTTTAAAATATTGTCTTCTAATAATAATTCATGGTCAGACTTCGGTGGAGGGAGTGGTAATGGAAGTTGAGGTGATGTCCATTGCATTTGAGTTGCAATGGAGTTTTCCAAGAATAATTCAAGGATCGATTTTGGCAGTGGATGTGGTGTGTAAATTTGGGGGTAAGGATGGGAGGGTTCTTGATGTAGGTTGTAGGTATATGAGTGTGGGGTGTAGGGTTGGGCAATGAATTGGCAATGGATCGCCGTATGTCCCTGCATCCCACAAGCTTTGCAAACTGCGACGACCTGCAGATAATTCTCATATCCCCCCATCTGAGCACCGTATGGCGTGTAAGTATCAAAATTCCCGATGTATGATCCATTGGGCATCCACATATTTCACCTGACAAACAAAAATTTTGGCTACGACAATCGCGTTAGCGGTACAAGGAATAGCACAAATTGATAATGGTGGTAGGGAAAAAAATTTGTTTATTGAAATTTTTATAATTTTTTGGATAAAACACAGTCTAGCGGCCGCGTTCATGGGCTAGTCTCAGGGATTACTGGGTCCTAGATGAAAACAAGCACTTTGCCTCCCCAGCAACGACGCCATAAAGCTTGACGTCCCCTAGATTTAGCAACAAGTAGTCGGAATAGGGATACCAGATTTAAATATTTATAACCGCAAGCGCACGATGTTGAAGTGTGGCTTGGGGGTCGAATACGGGGAGGCGTGTGGTGTACTTGTTATCAGACAGGATCCGGATCACCCGGTGGGTGAGCTAGCCCTATCGCTCGGTGGTTTGTCACGAAATGGAACTACATAAGATGTAAGATATATAAAAAAGGAACCTAGGACCTTGGTTTCCACCCTATCATGTGTCCTCTCTATTAAGGCCGTCGGATAGGGATATGATTGGATTCTAGGGTTTATTGGTGAGACGTTGCTTCTAAAAGTGATATCTAGCGTCCCATGGGCCCGATATTCCGGTCGATGCCCAGGATGAAACGCTAGGTCTACCCAGCTACGGACGGGGAGCATTCCCATAACCATTAACAACGACCGACTCCGAGAGCACTAAGCTCGCAACGATTTCTCCTGATATTTCATCCTGTCGTTTCCACGCGCTAGGATTCAATGTCTACGCTATGGGTGTGAGCTGTGGCTAGGAGATCAAACTCCCGTTTTATTTCCCCTTGGCCTGACGGTCAGAGGCGGTCTTTCTCCTGCCAATTACAATGAAATGCCCCGTGTAACCATCTAAATTCCTATATCCTATCGAAACCCTAATCCTATGGTCGTTCTAGGGAGAACCCACGAAGGGATTTCCACCAATGTCCCAGATTAGGAAACTACTCACGATTCATTGCAAAAAGAGCAGTACAACAAATTATAGCCATTGAAATCAAGATCAAGCAATAGAAATACAGAGCAAATAGTATTAAGAACATAATATCCAAGTATCAAGACAATCAGAGAACTTACAAAACAGAATAAATTCGCAGCCGTCAAAATCCCAAAAAAAAAACAGTTTTAGAAACGGGGATCTCGTTCTGGGAAAACCTAGGGTTATATATAGAAAACACGACCACCCGATCGGTTGAAGCATCAATCGATTGGTTGAGTCGACGGTTGACTTGGCATTCGGTTCTTCAGATACTTCACCCGATCGCTGAACCGATCGGGTGAGTCATCAGGTCATGTGCTGGAAAACTTTGGCTACAGATGAACCAATCGGGTGAGTTTTCACCCGATCGGTTGGAATTCAGCTCCAAAAGACAGAGAGCACTGTCGCCACCCGCCCAATCGCTGAACCGATCGGGTGGGCTCTTCTTCACTGCTGTTTCTGTCCGGGTCGGATACTCGTGCACGAACCGATCGGGTGGGTCTGTCCACCCGATCGGTTGAGGGCTGAAATATGATATTCTTCGATGTTTGGCCCTCAGGATCGCGCGTGGCACCTCCCGTTGCTCCGGGGACTCATGATATCTGCTTTATATGTCTCCAGCGCTAGCAATCTCCTGCAACGACACAAAAACACAAAGAAAGTGAAAATATACTAAAAACCACAAAAGAATAGATACAAAACAACGAAAAACAACGAAAAATCATGTAGAAGACGTGCGTGAATATATAAAATATAAACGCACATCAATATGGATGGTCGTTCTCGGATGGGTCCCTCTCTCCTAGATGATTCTGGGGATACCAATGATTCTGAGATTGAACCGACTGAACTTATGGTTATCAATGATGCTTGGTATATAGAACAAGAGATACTAAATTAGAATAGCAAAGGGCGTAAGAAAACAACCAATTTGCAAAGGGGTATGGGTTCGTTGAAGGGAACTCGAAACAGTGCTAGGATAAATGGGGTTGTGGATCCGACCCTCTACTAAACCTAATTAATGACTTTGTTCATTTGGAAAACTCGCAGTCTTAGTAATACCACGAGAAGGAGTGAACTCAAAGTTCGTATCCGTAAGCATACACCTTCTCTTGTTGGGTTGCTTGAGACGAAAGTCGTATTGGAGAATGCGCATAGGATCCTCAGTTGCTTTCAGAAGAAGTGGCTTTCTGTTGATAATCGTAGGTACCATCGGAATTGATGCATTGTTCTGATGTATGATCATGATGCTTCGAATTGTGTGGTTGATGATGTATCAGTGCAACACCTCACTATGCTTTATACTACTGTTGTAGGCTTTAGTATGGTGGTGACTATTGTCTATGCTTTCAATTCTACCCAAGATCATAAGGCGCGTTGGGATTCTATTGTGGCTAATTCTATCAAACACAAACCCACCCCATGGTTGATTGGGGGTGATTTTAATGGTGTTAGATAAGCCATGGACATAGTTGGCGGGAGGCCGATTGATGGTCATATGGTTGAGGAGTTTAATGATTGCATTGATTCTAGTGCTCTTATGGGGCTAAGGACGGTTGGAAATCCTCTTAGTTGGACCAATCAAAGTATTGGTCATCGTCGAATTACCGACACTCTTGATCGCTCTTTTTGCAATGGAACTTGGATTGACAAGCTTCCCTCTTCATATTGTAAATATGTTGCAGGGGGTACTAGCGATCACTCCTCCCTCATTATCCATTTTCATTCCATGGTTGGTACTGACCCGAAGCCCTTTAAGTTCTTCAAAGTGGGGCGTCGTATTATGTTCTTTTTGATGATATGTGGGTTTCAAGTTTTAATTTCCATTGGGTAGTTATGTGTTTGCACTACCAAGTTATTTGTTTGTAATTGTGATCTGATCTTAGGAGTGTGTTTATGCAAAATTAACCTGTTGTCTACTTCCTTTTGTTTCATTTACAGAGGCGAGTCCAGCCCTCCACGCCACAGTCTATCTGCATCATCTGCAGGCCACGGCCCAGTTTTCTTCACCCCTCTCTCTGTTTCCATGGTTAAGTTGAGTTTCTGTTGTAAACATTTAATAGGGCTGCGTTTTTCGCCCAATAATTCCATTTTACCTGACCACAAAAATCATTTCAGGTCTCAGGCCAACACAAATTTCATTTAAGGTCAGTTTGTGTTTTATAAAAGTTATAACAAAGCATGTTGGTACAAAAAAGTATTTTGCTCACACACAAAAACATTTTCTGACACAATGTAATTTGTCTACCAATTGTATTTGTCTACATTGTGTTGTTAATGTTTTGTGTAAGCATATGTAACAATAATCAAGTATGTTTTGCAAAGATATATGTAATAATAATCATATTTCTTCTCAATTCATTTTGCTAAAGGATATATGTTTGTGTAATTTTTGTTGCCATGTTCTGTGTAATCAATTTTTGTATCCATTTTTTTGTGTGTTTCATGCCATGGCAAAAACCCATTTTGTGATCTGGTTATTTTTGTAAATGAGAATTTCGTAAATAAACCCCTGATTTATATAACACTACATTTGTGTATTTCATACCATGTTTTGTGTAAACACAAACCAACGTAATGTATTTTTTCTACCAATTGTATTTGTCTACATTGTGTTTGTTTCGGGGTGTTTTCTCACCACAGTTCGGTAGTCTCGAGGATCGGAGGCCGACGCAGTCACGCGAGACACGTGCGTCCTCCAAGATCGAGTAGCTGTACGTTCGCTTGGTCCAGAATGCGCAGATCCGTGCATCTGTATCCCAAAGGTAGCTTCGAAAGAACGATGTCATCCTCGAGTGGATAGACGGAACAAGCTCAGAATCGAGGCCGTTCATCTCCGGTGGATGAAGCACCGAAGGGTAGCTTCGACGGGGTGAAGTATCCTTGACCTGTGCGAACTAGAAAGCTCTTCAGGGGGTCGAACCTTGGTTCCAACCAAGTCCCCTCCGATGCCTAAGTTAGATACGATCTGAAGGATGCCCGATGGGATCGAGTATGGTTCATAGAGAGACCGACACACCAATCCTCAGGTCAGGCTGTCGAGGAGAATTATAAGGTGGAAGACAAGGTCGTTGGAGGAAGAATACCTGAGTGTAGAGTATTCCAAATTCGGTCCCTTTGTCTTTCGATCTTCGGGTCTTTTGTTGGGGCTGAACCACCCACGTCCCCCTCATCCTCCCCACGTCTCGCCCCCAGTGCCCGCCGCTTTGATCGTCCCTTGATGGGTCATGAAGGTGGGCGTAATATGGCTATTGAATGGTAATAAAGGTGGGTGCAATTCGGGAGAGCGGTTACTTCAACCTACAAGGGTCAGTGGTTCCCTCCACGCCAGTCTGGGGCCGCCACGACTCGAGGTGTTTGTTGGTCTTTTAGCCCGGGGCCTAACCCTGTCCTAGTCCATGGGCTCAGATCATGGGCTCAGCCCATTTCGTCTTAGCCCATTTTGGGAGGGTCGTATCAATGACCCCCATCGCTCGGCCGTTCGGATTCTGACGGTTCGGTCCGAAGGATGTGATTCGTGTGGATCTGATGGGCGTGTCAGTCGAGGCGACACATTAAATGAAAGCCATCATGGTGATGCCAGGTTGGAATTCTCCTGGGCTTAAGGAGCAGGATTCGAAGTGCCGCCTTCTGTGAGAAGTCACCACACGTCCCCCTATAAATGGCTTGGATTCAAATTTCCATTCATATAAAACCATTGGGGTTAGGATTTCTTTTTTGTGCTTCCTGATTCAGTTTATGCTCTCTCTTCTTTGGCGAGTTCCTCTTTGTTCCCTTTTTCAACGTTCTTTTCTCCAAACTTCGCAAGGTAATCCCCTTCTCTTGCTTCTGCTTTATTTGATCGGTGATGGCGTTGAGGATAGGAACTCAGCCGTCTGAGTCTGACGTCATTTTCAAGCCAAGGTTTCTCCCTGATAAGGGCCAGGGTCTGCTATTTTCAGATTCGGCCCAACGAGGGGATCCTTCTGGAACGGGGGAGTCAAGTGTCCCTTCGACGATTCTCAAGTCGACTTCCACTGTCCCCTATTCTATCATCGAGAGAATTAGGGTGGAGTACCTCGGTCACTCATATGGTGTTCGGGTGCCTTTTGCGGATGAGATGATCTGTTTCCCCAGGAACCATGAGGTGGGGGTGTATGTTGTGATGTTCCAGACGGGGCTTCGCTTTTCCCTCCACCCCTTCATCATTCGGGTCCTGGAATTCTTGGTGGTGGCTTTATGCCAAGTGACTCCATATTCAGTACCGGCTCAGGTTGGCTTCATCATGATCTGCCACATGCACATGTTGGAGCCGACCTTGCTGCTCTTCTTCTACCATTTGAGAGTCCGAGCCGTTGCTCGGGGGACGTAGATTCATATCTGCCTCCAGGTGGGCAGAGAATGTCTACTGGGGTTGCCATACAGGGTTGGTGATTGGAAGAATGACTATGCCTTCGTCACTTTCCCCGAGGACGCTGTAATCTTGACCGGTTGGGAAGCTTGAGGGCCTACGAGCTGACATTGTCCCTTTCTGAGTCCGATCAGGTCCCGGACAAGATTTTGGTGGGCTTGTCTAGAGGAGAGAGATTGGTCTGGCCTCTGTTGGACAGCCTCCTCCTCAAGAGCGTCTTATGGTCCCATGGTAAAGGCCCCTTTTAGATTTTATTTTCCCCCTTGCTTACCCTGATTTCCCTCTATTTTGCAGAGATGACAGGTCGGGAGTTCAGCCGTGACGTGCGCCAACTCATTGGTCGAGGGGCTCCGAGCGCTCGGGGGAGTTCCTCTGGCCATGCGCCTCGTCGCACTGTAGTGGAGGAGAACTGTGCAGCCGACCGACCAATCGAGATGCTGAGGCCAGCGAGCGTTCCCCCTCCCCTTCCTCTGGTTATGGCTGGACCTACTCCCGTGGTGGAGGATCCGCTTGATTCCCCCGTCGGTCTCGTCCTTGGAGAGAGGGTCGCTGTAGCTGCCAAGCAGTGCCCCCATGTGTCGACCCCGACTCAGGGGGAGAGAAAGAGATGTCCTCACTCGGGGTCTGAAGGGCCCAAGGGGAAGAAGAAGAAGGGGGAGAGGGCTCCCACGACGGTGTGTGAATCACCGGTCATCTCTGGGGCGGGCCCCCAGGCCTTTGCGGAGGTCCTCCCAGCCCATCAAGCCGAGCATACCCCGGTTGAGGCAGGACATGCCTTGTCTATGTTTGGCATCAGCCATGAGGCCCCGCCCGGGGGTCGGTCTTCTCGTACTGCGATGTGGCCCTCCAGCTAGCGCTGGATTCTGCCTTTTCGGGGGACCGCGCCCTCCTCGAGAGGGTCCGCTCCTCGACCCTGGCAGACTACATGGTATGGCAGATCCAGTAGGTCTGTTTTCTTCCTCCCTAATTCTCGTTTTGTTTTGAATGATCTTTGTTCTCTTCGTCTCGCAGGCGTCTTCTCTAGCTTTGGAGGCGCGACGACACTTAGAGATGGTTGATGGGCTCGAGGTGGATCTTGAGCGGGAGCGCCTTAGGGCCAAGGTGCTGATCAAGCAACTAAGGAGGCCCGTAGGGAGGCACTCTGATCCCAACACAGGGTTTCTGAGCTCACCTCGGAGGTGGGAAGCCTGAGTGAGGCTTGGGCGATCGCTGAGTCTTCTCAGGCGGTCACCGAGAGGTCAGCCAAGGACGCTGAGGAGGCATTGTCCCTCGTCCAAGAGGCGCACAGGAAGGAGAGAGCTGACCTTTGGTCTGAGCTAGGTGCCCTGCGGCAAGTGGACCCCGCCCGGCTCGTCGATGACGTCCAGAGGGGTTATGAGGACGTCCTGGCCCCGAGGATCGCGGAGTTCCTCCGGGAGGGATTTCGGGTGTACGAGGGCATTTTGGCTCCGAATATTGCGAGGTCCTTTCGGGAAGGATTCTTAGCATTCGAGGAGCAGGTACGAAGAATGCTTCCACATCCTCTGGTTACCCCTGGGCATCCTACGGGCTCAAGAGGAGATGAAGCGCCTGGGGATGCTTCCTCGTGAGCTCATGCGTCGTAGGCAGAGCGGCCCATTTTTGTTCTTCTTCTTTTTTTATCAAACTGTAAGAAGAAACATTTTTGTTGAAATGGATTTTTCTTTTCTTCTGCATCACCATCGTATTTGCGCTTTCAGAATTGTCGTTGATCTGGTTTGGTTCTGCCCCCCTCTCGCTGCTCAAGTCTGGGTTGTTCACTGACCGGACCTACGAGAGGTATCCATTAAGGGGATCGTTCCCAACCCATCGTGGCGGTCCATGGTCACTCTGCTAGGGGAGTTTCCCCCTCCTTGGTTCGAGACCGACTTGCTAGGGGGAGTTTCCCCGGCCTTATGGTTGTATCAGATCCGACTTGTTGGTGGAGTTTCCCCAGCCTCATGAACGGTTTGCAACCAACCTGCTAGGGGAGTTGCCCCAGCCCTACGGTCAGTTTACAACCGACCTGCTGGGGGAGTTGCACCCAGCCTTATGGTCGATTTACGATCGACCTGCTGGGGGAGTTGCTCACAGCCTTGTGGTCGGTTCGACATCGATCTGCTGGGGGAGTTGGCCCCAGCCTGACGGTCAATGGGTCGGTCGGCTTGATGGGGGAGCTACCCCCAGGCTTACGGCTAACCAAGTGATCGGCCTACTGGGGGAGTTGCCCCCAACCTTATGGTCAATGTGATGTCGATCCACTGGGGGAGTTACCCCCAGCCTTACGGTCGATCGAGTGCTCGGCCTACTGGGGGAGTTGCCCCTAGCCTTACGGTCGATCGAGTGATCGCCCTGCTGGGGGAGTTGCACCTAGCCTTACGGTTAATCGAGTGATCGGCCTACTGGAGAGTTGCCCCCAGACTTATGATTGATCGAGTGATCGGCCTACTGGGGGAGTTGTCCCCAGCCTTACGGTCGATGGGTCGGTCGGCCTGCTGGGGATGTCGCCCCAGTGTCACGCCCCGCTTTCCAAAACGATGGAAGAGAAATGTGACTAAGGCCCGCTTGGGCCGGAGCTGTGAAGCTCGGACCCAATAAGCGCATGTATGGGTACCATTTCAAAAATTTTCAGGTTCTTGCATTTATAAAATTCGGAACAACAGAAAGTACAGAAAGGAGGTTGCATTCATTAATAATAAGAGATAACATCCAGAGAGTACAAAAGTTTAAAAAGGAGCCCTGCATGGCTACAATGCAGAAAAGGAAACTAATGGTGCTACGCACCCAACCTAAAACAGAAAGCAAAATGGTGCTACGCACCCAAACTAGAAAGTGACTGATCCTCCAAAGTCAGCAACAGAGGAACCTCTAAGACTGGTCCTCACTCGGGTCATACTCCTGATAAGCAATGTACTACTGCTCCAAGTCCTCTGGTACCGGCTCCGGATCTACTAACCCTGTCTCGGTACCTGACGTACAAACACTAAGAGAAAGTGGTTGTGCGTCAGGCGAAGTGTGCAAATAAACGTGAGAAGACTCCACTGCAAGGTGTATAACATTTTAAGGTTGACATTTTAAAAGTTGTTTACATGATGATGATGCAACAACATAGCAGATATGTATATGTGCAAGAAGTAAAGACAACGCTGGAAAGTAAACGTGATAGGCAATAGCCATAGCGTGTGCTACTGACTACAAGACTAGAGTAGACAAGACAAGACAAGACAAGTGTGTGTCACGAAGGGTTCACGCCTTACGGTTCGAGGGGGATCAGACCCTCTCCCCGTCCGCACGCTCAACCCTACCCCAGCCCAAGTGCACAAGACAAGACATGATAAAGGATCACTCACTTACTCGGTAAGTGCCCTAATCGCCCGCAGGCTTATCCATTACCAATCGTGACAAGGGATCACTCTCTCTGTCTTGGAGAGTGCCTTATTCGCCCACAGGCTTATCCATTTCCAATCGTGACAAGGGATCACTCTCTCTAGCTTGGAGAGTGCCATATTCCCCCGCAGGCTTATGCAATACATGACCTGACCCGACGAGACGAGAATGGATGAGATTTACATGACATGACAAAACTGGATGAGAATTGTTCATTCTAGGGGGGTCCACACGCACGCACACATAGATAAAACCCCATGGTAGCTGTTGTTGTTGTTGTTTCTAGGGGTTCACACACACACGCACACACAGATAAGCCCTATGGTGCAGTCGTTGTTGTGTCTGAACTTCATTGTCAAGTCCAGGCTATCGTGGGGTGTCCCAGATGCTATCATTTCACATCTGGTTCTCTTGTGTATACTTTTTACAGTTTAAAGGAGACAATGGCCTAAACTTGGCCGAAACTACGCAAGTGAACACACTTGCCTGCAATGGCGAGCGGTATGTCCGTTGGGAGCACCTCTTCGAGTCAGAGCGTCGGTAATGGGTCGGCTGAAACGAGTCAAGCGACGGTGTCAGGTCACGCTCATCATTGATCCTATTAAGGTTCATTTGTAGGTTCAACGGGGCTATCCTAGTAGTCAAAGTCACGTTTTTGTTTTGGTTCAGCCTAGTCGACGATCTATCCTATGTGCACAGAAATTTCAGTCCTTCGTTGATGTTTAATATTATGCAATGTTTTAAAGGTGCGGAAATGAAATTTAGTTATTGTTGACGATTTTTAGATTAGGTTTTTGTTTTGCTACAGTGGGGGCTCTTTCTACACATTAGAGGACTAACTTTTTGACGTCGACCAAAAAGCGGATGTCGGGTCTGAACGGAGATGTGTTGACGTCGTCTACAGCGTCTTGGCCGTAGGTATCATAGCAAGACACCTCTGAACAGCGAGGTGGTGGCACAGACAGCGAGCAAAAGGCGATCTCCCACCCGTTGCGGGTAGCGCAGCGGATCTTCATGACGGCGGCAACATCGGGTAGAAACACGTGAGTACGGTAATGCACGTGAACTCCGAGGGTCCAAAGGAGCTGTCAATGATTGAGGTAGGCTAGTGGGAGTTGTTTGGCCCAGTGGGTGGCCGACAACGCGAGCATACGGCGGTGGGTGGCCGTGAGAAGTTGAAGAGGACAGATTCGCGCAACGGTCGTTGTCGCACGTCTCAGTAAAAAACCAGCCATAAAAACGTCAAAGGAAAATTGCAGTAGATAAATGACTTCAAGAGAAATCCAACGGTGGTAGAGTGGTTGCCGGAAGTGGTCAGAGGTGGCCGAGCGTCGACGTTGAAGATCAGTGCATAGATATGTCAAAAACAGCCAATATGGCTTGTTTCAACGGATTTTCAAGGAGCTAGAGATGAGGGAAGAGAAAAAGGGAAGTTACAGATGATAGAGGGGTTCGATAGAAGTCCAACAGTGGTAGGGTGGTTGCCAACGATGGTCAGAGGTGGCCTGGAGTGGCGTTTTTCCGGCGATGGACAGATCTGTCCAAACTACCGTTGGTGTTTTGTTTGAGAGTGTTTTGAGGGAGATAGAGAGTAAAGGAAAGGGGGAGAAGAGTTGCAGGTGATAAAGGGGTTCAAGGGGAGTTAAGTGGAGGCAACGGCGGCCAGAGGGGGTGGCCGGGGTGGCGGCGACGGCGCCCGTTTTCCAGCGGGCGCACAGATCTGCCTGGGCTGTCAAAAAACTGTGCTTGGGGGCTTTTTACTTGCGGTTTTGGGGCTCCTGGAGAGGGGGAGAGGGAGGAGAAGGAGGTGGAGGACATGTCTGAAGTTGGGGGGTACTGGTGGTGGCCGCCGACGGCGGGAGGGAGGCGCAATGAAGAAGGAAAAGTCGGCCAGGTATGGGTTCCTTGCGTTCATGCTAGGGCTTGGGATGTTGGTTCTATTTAAAGAGATATAGTTTGCTAAACAACTTGTGAAAAGGGGTATAAGTTGTGTGATGACTAGGAGAGAGGGTGAGTGAGGGGGTGTGCAAATAGGGAAAAAGCTAGGTGAGAATAGACCCAGAATCCATATCTCAAGATACGTGAGGATCTCATTAAGATTTGATTAGCAACTGAATTTGGATTTGATTTGGGCTTAATGTGCTTGGATTTTGATTAGTGATTTGGGTGGGCTAGGAGTGTAAGGAAATTACGAAAAAAATATTAGGACAACCGTGACGAAAAGAGGCTCGGGGGTACGGTGGTCAATCGCGCATTTGGTCCACAGAAAACGAACAAGAAAAAGTAAAAGATCCGGCAACCAAGTCTAAAGCTACGAAGACTATGCAATCAAACCTGATTTGTGGGAGAACGACCCGTGAAATGACGTTCACTAAAAATCCCACAAATAACTGGTCTTCCTTATGGTCACAACAACATGTCACATCGCATAGTTCGAAACCAAGAAGAGGCAAAAAAATAAATACGCACACGAAAAGGGTCCTACGCGTAGAAAATACAAACGGTCGAAAAGCGGCCGTTACATTTTACCCACCTTAGAAAATGATTCTGTCCTCGGAATCACTTATAATAATAATAATGATATCTATAAACACTTAAGCCTACAACTCCCATATCTACACATAATGATCGCTAATCCCATAACTTCAAACATCATTCCTCAAATAATCCATCATAACTCGTCTATCACTGAATAAAGCTACTACTAGAACCACATCCTAGCACCTAACTATAAAGCCACATTACCTTCCACAATTCAACAATCATCACGTCCCCAATATATTCTCCGTCATATTAACTCATAAATTTATCCTCCAAAATAAATGAATCGTCAAACTACATCTATCCTTACCCGTATCATCTAATCTCCTAATCATATAAAATTCGGCTTCCTAACATCTCATTCATCTCAACATGTCGTGTTATCTCCAATGATTTATCATCTCAACTTAATAATCAAATCTTGACGCTTTAAATGTTCTACTCATTCTCATGATCACCCTAACTCATACCAGCATGCCCTAGCTACTCCCATCTACCACTCGTCTAAGTTTCAGACCCGATAAGCACTCATCTCCCTGTGTATAATTTCATCCAACTAGCATTTCCATTTAGTCCGTCACGCATTGGTATTATAAATAAGTCTTGGACACCTCGTTCTGTTCATCCAAAAGAAATCTAATCTAATATCTTTGTGTTCAAACTCAATTAATCACCGTTACATCATATCTCCTCACGCACTATGCCTACCCGCACACATAATCCCATAACAATAATAGCTGGTCCTGATAATATAACAACAATAAGAAATAACACTTCGAAGAGAGAAAGAAGAGAAAAGAAAGTTTAAGGCCAATGACATATTTTAGAAACGTTGGGAAAAAAACGTGTGGGGTTATGGTATTGGATGCAGAAAGATAGGTGGGTTGTGATCTTTGTGAGCTAGTCTCGAAACATTAAAGATTTGGTTTAAAAGAAAACAAAAAGTTTTGAAACATACACATGCAGCCGAAAAAAATAAGCTAAACTATAATATGGAAGACCAAGTCAACAGAATCACCTGCAAAGACGCCATCCACGGCCGTCATGGTTTAAGCTCCACGAACAACAGTTCCTCTCTGAATAGGGGCAGGCACTCCACCCTCAGTATGGCGATACCTCGGGCAATCTATGACGGTGTATGTGGCAGCTCCACATGCCAGACACAAACCCAGCTTCTTCCAGCAATAACTCGAATGATGCCCCGGCTTTCCACATAAATGACATTGATCCCTGGCCTGGCTCTGTGCAGGTGCTCCTGGCCTCTTGAAGTGCACCGACTGCACGGGTCCCACTGCAGGCCTAGCTGTTGGCCTGAACTATTCCATCGGTCGCTTTCCTCAACCAGTAAGAGGATCAGGGAAATGCGATATGATCTCATGATTCCTGGCGACATTCAGCACAGCTCCCATGGTCGAAAAGTATGCCGAGGACATGGAAGCCTGAATCTTCGGACGTAGCCCCTGAAAAAACCTATCAGCTCGGTTCTCTTCCTTCTTCACCATATGAGAGGCAAAACGACTGAGCATCTCGAACTCTGCCTCGTACTCATCAACTGTCATGTCCCCTGCTTTAGATTCACAAATAGGCTCAAAAGCTCCCTCTTAGCAGCCTTGGGGAAATACTTCTCTCTGAACATGGACTTGAAAGTCTTCCACTCTACTGGCTTCTGCAGACGCCTCTCCTCAATGCACCACCAGTTCCTAGCATTCTCAATTAGCTGCATATTCACGATCTCCACTCTGGTCTCCTCAGGTATCTTCGCAGCTACCAGCTTCTCTTCTGTGCTCTGGATCCACTCATCAGTACCTAACGGTCCTGTTGGATATGGACGACATGAATACACCCATGAGGGGATGTATGAAGGTATACGGACCTCAGATGTCGCGTGCACGAAAGCGTGCATGAAGGGAACCTTTTCTCGTGTGAAAAGGACCACTCGATAAGTGGAAAAAGTCACTTTATAAGTGCATAAAGGCACTTGATAAGTGAATGAAGAAGAGGATAAGTAAATGTGCTAATATAGGCTAATAAGCTTATATTTAGTTATTTCCTACGATAACTACCCCTAAAGCCTATAAATAGGACCCAAGGGTAAGGCATTTACACTAATCTTACCATGCCATAAGTTTGCATAAAGCAACTTGTGTTCTTCTTCTCCCTTCCATTAAAATCCTCTTCTAAATAGAGATTTAGGCGGTGAAACGCTGCTTCGATCCTCTGTGACGAAGTACTGACCGTTGTGACGAATCCGAGGGCTAAGTTCAGAGATTATGGTGCAGTGTACGCAAGCATAAGTCTCTACCCTTCATTCGATCCAAACGTCCTTGTTTTGACAGGATCCTACATTGGTATCAGAGCCATACGGGTTCGCCCCAGTCTAACCGTCGCCCCGGTCTCACCGATGAACGAGGCGTTGTCTTTTTCACGAATGAGTTTCCTATCATTATGGATATAGTAGGAGCACATCGTGACGGAGAGAATCGCAGCAGTTGTTCTTTTCACGTTAGGGTCTTCTATCATTACGGATATGGTAGGAACTCTCCGTGACGGGAAGAACTGACCGTTCATATCGCTAAACTCGCACTCTTCATGGATGTTGAGTCTCCATTCAATAGGGAATGTGAGCTCTCTTCATGTGAAGCGTGTAGTTTACGAACTTGAAAGTATGTTAATTTTTCGGCATACGGCCATTGAAGTATAACTACTTTCTCGACGAACGGGTGTTTCATCGGAGAAGACGATGGTGGTTATTCTCAACGGAGAAGATGACATTTTTAGTTCATGATCGCTATGGCCATATGGGCCATGGAGGCTATGCATTCCCCCTCCCCATGCAGAGGGGGTTGGCTACAGCCAATAACAACCACGGTCACCCCTCCGGTGGGGGTGTGCGGCCAACCCCATGCAAGGGGGAGGCCGGCCATGGCCATATGGGCCATGGCCGGCCATGGCCCTGGCCGGCCCCGGCCATGGCCTGGCCGGCGCTGGCCGGCCAGGGCCAGGGCCGGCCCTGGCCGTGGGCAGGCCAGGGCCAGGGGGCCAGGGCCAGGCCAGCGCCCTGCCGGCCCTGGCAGAGGCCAGGGCCGGCGCCCTGGCCTCAGGCCAGGGCCTGGCCGGCCCTCGACGGGGGCCAGGGCCGGCGCCAGGGGCCCTGCCGGCCCTGACCGAGGCCAGGGCCAGGCCGAGGCCAGCCCTGGCCTCTGCCAGGGCCAGGCCGAGGCCAGCCCTGGCCTCTGCCAGGGCCACGGCCGGCCCTGGCCGCTGCCAGAGCCACGGCCGGCCCTGGTAGAGGCCAGGGCCCCGGTCATTGCCAGCCCTTGGCCTCGGCCAGGGCTAAGCCCTGGTTGGCCCTATTTTTCTTGGGGAAAGGGGGGGCTTGCATGACCGGGAGGGGGTGGCTTGAATGGCCGGTTTCTACGGAGCCGACGGCAGTTGTCTGTGGCAAAATTCTCCTGTAGGGGGGAAGCGCCTGGATCCATACGGGAGCCGGCGGTGGTGGCTTGCAGAAAAATCCCCTCAATGGGTGTTCGACACTCTCTTCGGAAGGAAGAAGAATTCGGCCTTGGCCCGGCCATGACACGACCCCTGGCCGGGGAATTGTCGAAATATTTCGGTTATGTCACTCTGTAATGTGGTGTAGGCCCTGCAAAATACGTTTGCAAAATGCATTTGAAAAATACGTTTTCAAAATACTGCAAAATACGTTTGCAAAATACGTTTGAAAAATACGTTTTTTTTCAAAATACGTTTTTTATTTTCAAAAATGCTTTTTCGCTGCAAAGTACTATAAGAGTACTGTTATTTGATAAAGTGAGGGGGAAATATTGAAAGTTGTTTTAGATGGTGATTGGAATCGTAGAGACATTTCCGATTCTAGAGAAACATCTTCAATATTTTTCGAAAGTAACTTATCAAATGTAAAATATCATTCCAAGTGGGATATTACAAGTGGGAGTGATATCTATGTATAAGAATTTTATGCAATGATTTTGATCGAACCTTCGGTTTTGTGTCTTTTGCAGCATTTTAAAGTTAAAATGTCTTCCGCTTCAAAGAACATCGTCGCTGAGTTAAACAAAGGTGAAAAACTCAACTGCGATAATTACAAACTATGGTCCATCAAGATACAATACGTTCTAGAGGAGCAAGAAGTGCTCGAAACTCTGAAGAACAAAATGATTGAACCTGAGTTGGGCACTACGGCCCAACACAGAAGAGACAAGGAAGCTTTTGATGATTGGTCTCGGAAGAATAAGATTGCTCGCATTACGTTGCTGTCAAGTATTGCAGACGACATAATGCGAATCTTCCGAGAGCATGACCTAGCCATGGACATATGGTCCAAGCTTGAGGAGAAGTTTGGTGGCACCTCGGTGTCCAAACTTCATTCTTTAACTATAAGATTTGATTCATACAAGAAACGTCCAGATCATTCCATGGGGAAACATCTGCGACATATGGCGAATCTAATCTCAGAGTTAAAGGATGCAGGTCATGTGCTCACTGATGAGCAACAAATCCAAGCAGTCATACATTCCTTACCAAATGGGTGGGACCAAATGAAGATGCATCTCACTCATAATGAGAACATCAAGAACTTCAGCGATGTTTCTAAGCACCTCGAGTTAGAGGAAGAGCGGATTGCGGCTGCCAAGCCAAGTGCAGAAGTGCACATGGTTGCTAGTTCCTCACATGGGGGAAAGAAACAGAAACATCGTTCGAAGTTTACTAATGAACGTAATAAGCAACCTGAGTCTACCAAGAAACCCAAACATAAGGGTGGGAACAAGAAATGGCACAAGAAGAAAGACTTGAAGAGGATCAAGTGCTTCAAGTGCAACAAGTTAGGTCACTATGCCCGTTCTTGTACGGATGGAGGTGACAAGGTAACTTGTAATACTAGTTACATATGTGTTTCTAGTTCAATATTTCTTGTAGAATCTAATCCATTTTGGATAATTGATTCAGGTGCCACCGACCATATAGCAAGGGACAGACGGTCCTTCGTGGAGTATCACCGGATACCCCAAGGAACAAAGTGGATATATGTAGGAAACAACACACGTGTTGAAGTGAAATGCGTTGGGACTTGCAAGCTCGTCTTTGACAACAGCCGCACTATCTTACTACATGATGTCCTCATCGCTCCGGATATTCGAAGGAATATTATATCTGTGGTCGTGTTAATGGGTCTTGGTTATAGTTGGTTTTTTCATGATTGTAAAGTGGACTTGTTTTGTAATAATTCTTTAATTGGTACTGGGTATGTTTTCAAAGGATTTATTGTATTAAATACAATGTATGACTCCTCATTTTGTAATGAAAATTTCCTTGTTGCAAATTCTTCGACTTATGAGTCAGATATAATTTGTTGGCACTCAAGGCTTGGTCACATTGGACCAACACGTATGGATAGACTTGCCAAATGTGGCCTTCTATCCAATGTTTCAAAGGTCGAAATGTCGACCTGCGAACATTGCCTTGTAGGGAAATCTTGTCGCAAGCCGTTGGAACCGGCACAAGGGCCGAGGTTCCATTACAGCTCATCCATTCGGACATATGTGGTCCGATGAATGTCAAGACAAGACGCGTGAAGTCCTATTTCATCACTTTTATTGATGACTTCACCCGATTCGGACATATCTATTTGATATCCAACAAAAGTGAAGCATTAACCTGCTTTAAAAACTATATGAGTTTAGTGGAAAGTCAATTAGATCGCAAGATTAAGGTCTTGCGAACCGATATGGGCGGTGAATATCAATCAACAAGTTTTAAAGAACTTTGTGATGAAAAGGGCATAGTTCATCAAGAAACTATGCCTTATACTCCACAACAAAATGGTGTTGCAGAAAGGAGGAATATGACTTTAATGGAAATGGTCCGTTCAATGATGGCGCAAGCTAACTTGCCAATCATCTTTTGGGGTGATGCATTATTGACGGCTGCTTTCATCTTGAAACGCGTACCCTCGAAATCAGTTAGCTCCACTCCTTATGAGTTGTGGAACCAAAGGTCTCCTGACTTAAGCATTTTAAAACCTTGGGGGTGTGCATCCTACGCACATATTTCCTCCCATAAGTATGGCAAACTTGGGCCAAGGGGGAGGAAATGTATCTTTATACGATACGCAGAAAACTCCAAAGGTTATGTTTTCATTGGTCAGGAAGACAATGGAGGACTAATTGAATTTGAGTCGAGGGATGTCACTTTCTTGGAAAACGAGTTTCCAAGACAGGGCGAGATAAGCCAAGACTTATCTCTATTTGAGATTTATGATCAAGAAGGATTACCTCATTCGAGTGGGAGAATTCTTGGTGAAGACAAAAATACGTTTCAAACTTCACCAATGGATGATACAAATGACGCGAATCCTATTCCATACGGGAATAATGATCCAAGTGGGAGCATTTCTAACGACATTCCAAGTGGGAGTGATATTAGAATTGATCTAAATTCGAGTCAACAAGGACTTGAAGAATCTCAAATACGACGTAGTAGTCGTACAAGGTTGGCTCCTCTAAGATTTGAGGATGAATTTCCGCAAACCTTTATGACTTTACTACAAGATGATGACGAGCCTGCTACTTTCAAACAGGCCGTATCATGCCCTGCAAAAGACAAATGGATGGAAGCGATGAAGGAGGAGTTGGAATTCATGAAAGTTAACCAAGTCTGGGACTTAGTTAACTTACCCAGAGGACGTAGAGCTATTGGGAACAAATGGGTTCTCAAGATCAAGCATAAGGCTGATGGCTCTATAGACAGATATAAAGATCGCCTTGTCGCGAAAGGTTTTACGCAACAGGAAGGGATAGACTACGAAGAGACCTTCTCACCTGTTGTTCGTTTTACCTCGATTCGCCTGATTCTGGCTATGGTAGCTTGCTTAGACCTTGAATTACATCAGATGGATGTAAAGACTGCCTTTCTCAATGGAGAATTGGACGAGGAGATCTATATGGAACAACCAACAGGGTTCGTAAAAGAAGGAAACGAACATAAGGTTTGTAAACTTCGTAAGTCCGTAAATGGTCTTAAACAATCCTCGAGGCAATGGTATATACGATTTCAAGAAGTTGTCTTATCAAATGGTTTTACCATGCTTGATGAAGATAACTGTGTATATATCAAGAGGATTAAAAGCAAGTATGTTATTATGTCTCTATACGTAGATGACATTTTAATAGCCGGAAATGACAAGGGCTTTGTGATGGATATCAAGGCTTGGCTTTCATCAGTTTTTGAGATGAAAGACATGAGAGAAGCCGCATATATCCTTGGAGTTAAGATTTCAAGGAATCGTTCGAAGAAACTTCTTTCTCTTTCACAAGAGACTTATATAAAGAAGGTTCTAGAACATTTTAATATGCAGGACTGCAAGTCCATTGATACTCCTATAAGCAAATGCGATAATTTATGTCTGAAATCGTGTCCAAAGAACCAAAAGGAAAAGGAAATTATGGAAAAAGTTCCATATTCCAGTGCAGTTGGTAGTCTTATGTACGCTATGATGTGTACAAGACCGGACATCTGTTTTGCCGTTGGAATGGTAAGTCGTTACCAATCCAATCCAGGGCAAGTACACTGGAAAGCAGTTAAGAGGATAATGCGGTATCTTAAAGGAACTGCAGATTATACTTTATGCTATCAAGGAGATGCCTTGAAGCTCGAAGGCTACACTGATGCTGATTGGGCGGGTGATCTCGATGAGCGACGATCGACCTCAGGATATGTTTTTCTACTCGGATCTAGTGCAATATCCTGGAGTAGCAAGAAACAATCCTGCATCACACTTTCAACTATGGAAGCCGAGTTTGTAGCATTTAGCATGGCAGTCCAAGAAGCTGTTTGGCTTAGGAAGTTCTTAGACAGGCTAATTGATGCAAGTGACTCAGGTGTTGTTCCAATACACTGTGACAGTCAAGCATCTATAGCCTATGTCAAAGATCCAAAATTCCATTGTAAGACCAAACACATTGATATCCGCTACAAATTTGCAAAAGACTATGATAAGACCAAGAAGGTAGACATAAGGTACATATCTACGCATGAGATGATAGCGGATCCGCTTACGAAGGCGATCCCCAGAGATGTGTTTTACAAACATTTATCATCTCAAGGATTGCGTAAGAGCTGAGTTGTACCAATGTAAATTCCCATGTCTGTAAAAGATCAAATTTAATAAAAGAATAAGTTCTTTTTCAACATTCCATATGAGTTTCTAGAAAGTGTTTGTGTACATTTTAAAATCTCAGCTATATTTTCTAGTATGTCGGACAGATTGAGGTTGGCTCTCTCACATGAGCAACCGCCTTTATTATATCAGACAGATAAAATAAAGATGAGACCTGTTTAAAGTCAAAATCGTCAGACGGATGATTTAGAGTCATGACTTAAACAAAATGGTCGTATGAAAGATCTGCATCATATGGATGCTTACAAAAGATCTAAGAGGATTCTTAAATCCTATATGTCTTATGCGGGATGTGGGTCCAGAAGATTATTTGAGTAGTAAAAGGGACTCAAAATCAGACATTGCGGTGTCTAATCATCATCCTTACAACATCATTAAGACATACGCTCCCTGGGAAAGGAGTGATGTTGTAAAATGTATTCATACTACGTATGGATTTGACCATTCGGTTAGAATAGTAATTGTGTTAACTATTATGTGAGACCCAAAGACCACATGGGTCTTAACTCGTTACCCTTATGGACTCTAATTGGTTTCTTTAGATTTGACTGGGTCTATCTTAGCATGTTGCTTATGGACTATGGTCAATTCGGTCCGGCGGGGCATGTTAGAAAAGCAAGTCAAGTCAAGATCGGAAGGATCTCAAGAAGAGGAAGATTAATTTCATATTCACATTTGGACTTTAGAGATTCAAAGCTGGCCAGCCAATTGTAATCCAGATGGGATTCAATTGTTGAATATAAAGTATAAGAAATGTGAAGAAATAATCTTGGGTAAAGCATGCGTTGATCTACTCAACTTTGCACCTCGAGGAGTGTTGTGTATCTCTAACAAGTGCACAACAATGGACTCTATGCGCATGACGGTCACACGGTCTATTTCTCGGTATGATAAACAGAAGAGCTAAAGGAAAATATGTTTCCTTACAATCCCCTCAAGTGTGAGTGGGAGATGTTGGATATGGACGACATGAATACACCCATGAGGGGATGTATGAAGGTATATGGACCTCAGATGTCGTGTGCACGAAAGCGTGCACGAAGGGAACCTTTTCTCGTGTGAAAAGGACCACTCGATAAGTGGAAAAAGTCACTTTATAAGTGCATAAAGGCACTTGATAAGTGAATGAATAAGAGGATAAGTAAATGTGCTAATATAGGCTAATAAGCTTATATTTAGTTATTTCCTACGATAACTACCCCTAAAGCCTATAAATAGGACCCAAGGGTAAGGCATTTACACTAATCTTACCATGCCATAAGTTTGCATATGGCAACTTGTGTTCTTCTTCTCCCGTCCATTAAAATCCTCTTCTAAATATAGATTTAGGCAGTGAAACGCTGCTTCTATCCGCCGTGACGAAGTACTGACCGTTGTGGCGAATCCGAGGACTAAGTTCAGAGATTACGATGCCGTGTACGCAAGCGTAAGTCTCTACTCTTCATTCGATCCTAACGTCCTTGTTTTGACAGGATCCCACAGGTCCTTCCTTCCCAGAAAATGTCTTCGGCTGAAGCTCATTGAACTGCTTCACTCCAGGAGTAACTCGAGGGGCTGGCAGAGGCAGCGGCGGTGGTGCAACCGGAGCAGCCCGATGTGTCTGTTCAACCAACTGATGCTGAACATCCAACATCTCTTTCATAACGCCCAGAAATTGCCGAAAATCGCCACCTCGACCATCCATATCTTCGTCAGAAGAGGGACCGGCACGGGTATTACGTCCTCCTGCCATCCTATTGACAGGGAAAACCCAATTTTGACTCGTACATGTTAAACCCTATATATTAAATTAATGTGGTACTCTTATTGTTCCGAACTTTTTGCGCGACCTACATGGGCCACCACTAAAACCTGTCACGCCCCGCTTTCTAAAACGACGGAAGCGAAACGTGGCTAAGGCCCGCTTGGGCCAGAGCTGTTAAGCTCGGACCCAATAAGCGTCTATAGGGGTACCATTTCAAAAATTTTAGGTTCTTGCATTTATAAAATTTGGAACAACAGAAAGTATAGAAAGGAGGTTGCATTCATTAATAATAAGAGATAATATCCAAAGAGTCCAAAAGTCTAAAAAGGAGCCCTGCATGGCTACAATGCAGAAAAGGAAACTAATGGTGCTACGCACCCAACCTAAAACAGAAAGCAAAATGGTGCTACGCACCAAAACTAGAAAGTGGCTGAACCTCCAAAGTCAGCAACAGAGGAACCTCTAAGACTGGTCCTGGATCATACTCTTGATCAGTAACGTACTCCTGCTCCAAGTCCTCTGGTACCGGCTCCGGATCTACTAACCCTGTCTCGGTACCTGACATACAAACACCAAGAGAAAGTGGTTGTACGTCAGGCAAAGTCTGTAAGTAAACATGAGAAGACTCCACTGCAAGGTGTATAACATTTTAAGGTTGACATTTTAAAAGTTGTTTACATGATGATGATTCAACAGCATGGCAGATATGTATATGTGCAAGAAGTAAAGACAACGCTGGAAAGTAAATGTGACATGCAATAGCCATAGCGTGTGCTACTGGCTACAAGACTAGACTAGACTAGACTAGACAAGTGTGTGTCACGAAGGGTTCACGCCTGAGGTTCGAGGGGGATCAGACACTCTCCCCGTGCGCACGCTCAACCCTACCCCAGCCCAAGTGAACAAGACAAGACATGACAAGGGATCACTCACTTACTCGGTGAGTGCCCTATTCGCCCGTAGGCTTATCCATTACCAATTGTGACAAGGGATCACTCTCTCTGTCTAGGAGAGTACCCTATTCGTCCGCAGGCTTATCCATTTCCAATCATGACAAGGGATCATGCCGTGCGTTTATATTTTATATATTCACGCACGTCTTCTTAGTGATTTACTGTTGTTTTCCGTTGTTTCATATCCGTTCTTTCGTGTTTTTTATATCTTTTCACTTTCTCTGTGTTTTGTGCAAATGTAGGAGTTTCCAGCATTAGGGACATACAAAGCAGATATCATGAGTCCCCGGAGCAACGGGAGGTGTCACGCGCGATCCCGAGGGCCAAACGTTGAAGATTACTATATGTCAGCCCTCAACCGATCGGTTGGACAGAACCAACCGATCGGTTGGTGCACACGTATCCGACCCAGACCAGAGCTGAAGAGAAGAGCAGCTCACCCGGTCGGTTCAGCGATCGGATGAGATCGACAGAGCTGTCAGTTTTTGGAGCTGAATTCCAACCGATCGGGTGACATCTCACCCGATCGGTTCATCTGTAGCCGAATTTCCCCAATTCACGACCCGATGATGCCAACCGCTCAGCTCAGCGACCGGTTGATGCATCTAAAGCCCGATGGCCAAAGCGACTGTCAACTCACCCGATCGGTTGATGCTTCAACCGATCGGGTGGCCGCATTTTCTATATATAGTGACCTAGGGGTTTCCCTGAACGGATCCCCATTGTATTTTCTGACTTTTTGGGATTTTTGATGGCTGGAATTTTATTTTGTCTGGTAAGTGTTCTGATCATTCTGTAACTTTGATATAATGTTCTTAATACTATTTGCTTCTCTTTTCTATTGCTTGATCATGGTTTCAATGGTTGAATTTGATTGTGATGCTATTTTCGCCATGAATTGTGAGTAGTTTCCCAATCTGGGATTTTGGTGGAAACCCCTTCATGGGTTCTTCCTAGAACGACCATAGGATTAGGATTTCGATAGGATTTAGGAATTTAGATGGTTCCATGGGGCGTATTATTGTCACTAGTGGGAGAAAGACCGCCTTTGACCATCGGGCCAAGGGGAAATAAAACTGGCGTTTGATCCCCTAGCCACAGCTCACATTGAATCCTAGCGCGTGGGAACGGCAGGATGAATTGTTGGGAGTAATCGTTGCGAGCTTAGTGCTACCGGAGTCGGTCGGTGTTAATGGACATGGGAATGCCCACCGTCCGAACCTGGGTAGTCCTAGTGTATCATCCTGGGCATCGACCAGAATATCGGGCCCATGGGACGCTAGGTATCACTCTTAAAGGCAGCGTCTCACCACTAAACCCTAAAATCCAATCGTATTCCTATACATCGGTCGTGATAGAGAGGGTGCATGATAGGGTGAAAACCAAAGTCCAAGGTTTCCTTTTATATATTACATCCTTCATATTCCCATTCCGTGACTACCTACCGATTGATCGGGCTAGCTCAACCGGTTCCTTCTTGACAACTAGCACAACACACGCCTCCCTGAGTTCGACCCCCAAGACACACTACAACACCCTGATCTTACGGTTATAAATATTTAAATCTGGTATCCCCGATCCCACTGCATATAGTGCAAAATCTAGGGGACTTCAAGCTTTATGGCGCCGTTACCAGGAGGCAACGTGCTTGTTTATTTTAGGACCCTGTGAACCCTAGAGACTAGTTCACATCCTCACCATGCGATAATTTTCGCTTCCTACATTTTCATTTTTATTTTTATTCTTTATTTTCTGTTTATTTTTATTCTTCACGGGTGTTTCTTGATTTTTCATGCGCAGGAATACAAGGAGTCTCGACGACTTGATTCCTCTAGACCCTGAGATTAACGCCACCGTGAGGCATCTGAACGCAGAGAGGAGAAGAAGGGAAGAAGCTGAAACCATAGGTGAAAATACCCCTCCCAAGAAGTCTCTGCTTGAATACTCGATGTCGTCCATCGGGTCCACGTCTAGCATCCAACCTTCGGCCATTACGGCCGGAAGTTTTGAGCTGAAGCCGTCATTAGTGACGTGGATCCAACAGGACCAATTTTCAGGAGCACCAATGGAGAGCCCGATTGATCATCTGGACTCATTCTTGGAGAAGTGTGACACCTTCCGAATCAACGGTGTGTCGACTGAAGCAATCCGGCTCAGATTATTCCCGTTCTCTCTGAGGGACAAGGCCAAGCAATGGCTAAAGGGTAAGGACCCTAATACCTTCACAACTTGGGAGAAGTTTTCCAACGCTATCCTGAACAAGTTCTTTCCCCCAGGGAAGACGATGAAGCTGAGGAGCGAGATCTCCCCCTTCTCCCAAGCCAGTCACAAATCCTTGCACGAGGCATGGATGAGATATAAGAAAATGCAACGGAGATGCCCTCACCATGAGCTCTCCAAATGGCAGATCATTAATTTTTTCTACAATGGTTTGAGGGATGATCTGAAATCTTCGATGGATGTCGCGGCTGGAGGGTCCTTTATGTCAAGAAACGAGGAAGATGCCAGAAGCATTCTAGAGAACATGCCATCTACTAATGAGAGGTGGTGCGATGAGCGCGCCACTCCAAGATTTGGTGGAATGCACAGAGTTGAAGAGGTCGACAAATTATCTAGCAAATTTGATTTACTATCTACCCAGATCTCTACATTTATGGTGGGAGCTGGAGGTGCCAACATACAGCAAGTAGCAGCAGTGAAAGCTGAAGTCCTGGGAGACTTTGATGGTGGTGATATTTCACCACCGGTGGATCAGGCGAGCACTCTATTCTATGACCCAATGGGTAATGTGCCCTATCCACCGAGGACTAGCTCAACTCAGGCGTATTCTCCCAATAACCGGAACCATCCGAACCTGAGCTATAGGGCACCATACCAGCAGCCCCCGCAACCTCAGCAACAGTTGTATCAACTACCTCGGTAGCAGCAGTAGTTGTACCAGCGTAACAATAGCCCCAGCAGATATACCAGCAATACCCCACCAGGAATTAGCAACCACCGCCACAGCAACAACTATATGGCCAACAACAGGTAATCTCTCCGGTCGAGAATTTCTTGACCCAATACATGACAAACCAGGAGACGATTAACCTGCTGCTGTAGATGGGACAGAAGACCCTGACCGATCAAGTAACCCAGCTGGAGCTACAAGTGGCAAATCTTCAGAAGGCGCAGAGCCAATTGCCGGGTCAGCCGGAGGTCAATCCTTGGGGGCCAAATCAAACATTGGCGTTGACGCATGACCATGCAAATGTGTCTGTGATAGTATTGAGAAGCGGCACACAGATTCCGACTAGGGAAGCCACCAAAGAACCCGAAGCTCCGTTGGTCGATGGGCGACCAAATGGAAAAGCAAATGACAATGGAGCTTCGTCATCAAAGACCATTACTCCGGAGGGAGTTTCAGAGGAAGAAAAGAAGAAGAATGAAGAGGGCGACTCGAGAGTCTTCAAGCCCGTTGTGCCATTTCCTCAAAGACTTGCCAAGGCAAAGATAGATGAGAAATACAGCAAGTTCTTTGATATGGTTAAAGACTTGAGTTTGCAAATCCCCTTCTTAGAGGCTATTGAGACTATCCCTTCTTATGCTAAATTTCTGAAGGATTTGGTGACGAAGGGTACAAGGAAAGAAAAATTCGTTCTGACAGCGGAGTGCAGCACTCTGATTCAACAAGTGAACCTACCAAAACTCAAGGACCCAGGGTGCTTCTCCATCCCATGCACGATAGGAGAGGTGAAGATCAATCGGGCGCTCGTCGATTTGGGTGCGAGCGTGAGTCTGATGCCTCTATCATTATACAATAGGATAAGAATGTGGGACCTTGAACCCACCGGAATGACGCTGCAACTTGCAGACAGATCGGTGAAATACCCGGTGGGGATTATGGACGAATTGCTGGTGAACGTCAGTGATGTACACGTGCCTGTGGATTTTGTGGTAATGGACATGTCGGAGGACAACCATACCCCAATTATCCTCGGGAGGCCCTTCATGGTGACAGTTGGCGTGCTCATTGATGTGAAGAAGGGGAAGCTGTCCCTAAATGTGGGCGACCAGAAAGTCGAGTTTGATTTGGGACTGTCAATGAAGCATCCACAGGAGGAGCAAAATTGCAATGTGCTGGAGGCAGAAGAAGAAAGAATAGTTGAAGCTGGAGCCTGGGAGATTCTCTCGAGGAACCCCCCGATAGCTTGGGGGGCCTTGAAGAGCACATTGGGGTGAAGGAAGAAGAAGCAACTGGAGAAGTGTGTGTCTCACAGACGACTCCTCCCGGATTCAAGAAGGTTGCTCCGATGAGGAGCAAGGGAAAAGAGCCTATGGAGCTCACTGCTGAGGAAGTCCATAAACTTCAAAGAGTGGCGGTTGACGCCAACGTGAGGGAGAAGCCCCCAGATACCACCAGCGGGAGGATCGTTGAGAGCATCTACCTGTCACCTCCATCACCGACAAAGGCAGCTGCTCCAAAAGCTGAAAAGATGCCGATCATTAGGCATCTCCTGCACCAACCCCCCCAGAAGATCACATACCGGGAGTCGAGCAAATGACTTTAAACAACAACGCTTCATGGGAGGCAACCCATGTTCTAAACCTTTGTCGTTATTTTTAGGATTTGTTTTCTTATTTTTGGTGAATAAATTCAGCAGTGGGGGATTTTTTCAGGAGACTTAGATGAATTTTTGTGTTTATGCTGGAAATTGCCCTCAACCGATCGGGTGATACATCAACCAATCGGTTGAGCCGTATCTGAAGATGGGCGTATCAGGACATCAGCCAACCGATCGGGTGGCACATGCGGCTGATCGAGTGGCAGATAGGGTGAACAGGGCAGAACTCTCACGAAATTTTGGGAATAAATCAACCGATCGGTTGAGCTGAAGAGGTGATCAGGTGGAAGACCGGGTGAAGTCGACAGTACTCTCGGGAAATTTGTGAAGCAGCCAACTGATTAGGTGAGAACTCACCCGATTGGTTTGCCTATAGCTGCCTTCTAACAAGATTTTTCGAAAACTAACCCAACCGATCGGGTGACATCTCACCCGATCGATTCACCTAACCTTATAAATAACCCCCCTCACCCGATTCATTTTCACCCGAACTCACTCTCACCTCTCTCGTCATTCGTCTTCATCTCCCTCAAACGGAGATCTCTCTCACTCCCATCACTCTTCAATCAACTCCCTACTTCATCCATCTCTCTCTCCCATCATCAATCCTCTCTCTACCGCACTTCGCCCCCAATTTTCGCCCAAACCCTAGCCCTAACCCCCCCCCATTTCGAAAAAAATCACTTCTTGTTGGAGCGACGAGCAGCGACTTCACAACTCTCTCCATTGCAGCGTGTGGGGTCCTTTGCGAGCAAATAATCACTTCGATATTGGGTAAAATCGTTCCTAAGCTTACCTTTTTTACTTAACCCAAGTATTTGGATTTTGCTAAATTTGTCGTTTGATAGTGTGCATTCATATCATCTTGCATTCTCATCACATCGCCACATTATCATGGCCAAAGACAAAGACAAGGGTAAGGGAATAATGAGGGAAGAGGGGCCGTCTCGCAAGAGACACAAATCTACATGTTCTCCACATGTACGTGCTCCTCAACCTCCCCCTACCCAACCCCCACCACAACCCATCATCCCCGTTGAGGACCCACTGATGGGACCGTAGGGATACCGTTTCTTGAGTCGTGAACATAAAGATTTTTATAATAGACTCAACCAATGGTCCAACCAAGCCACTAAGTTTGCTCATAGTCAAACCTTGATCGATCTCGGAGTTATCTCCGGTGTCGAGTCTTTATTTGCAAACCTAGGTTGGCTGAGCTTTTTAAATGCCCATGCCCAATCATACCCCCCCTCACACTCGAATTCCTCTCGTCCCTCAAAACTGCGGCGGTATCGATTTTCGCGTCCGAAATCGAAACATCCGCACCCACGTGAACACAATCAACAACATCTTCGGTTTCCCCATTCTAGGCGATGAGGTCTATCCCTATAAATATCAACGTGACTTCAATGTCGATTAGTTTTGGGGTTACCTCGCCCTCCACGACCGATATCCTCAAGGCAAGGCCAAGGCCTCCTCCATCATCCACCCCGTATTTCGTCTAGCCCACAGCATCTTATCGAGCACATTCTTTCCCCGAGATGAGTCAGGGACCGTTACCATCCCTGACCTTTTTATCCTTTGGGCTATGACCTTCGATTTCATTCGGGCTGATGACGGGTTAGCTTTTGAGGCCCCTCGCATACCCGTTAATGGCGGTGCGTGGCTAATTCAAAAACTCCCTAATTTTAGCTGCGCCGGCAAGGGCAAGTATTGCTTTGTAGGCCTCATTACCATCATTGCTTCACATCCTATGTTCAATATCGTTATCCCCCCAGATTTGCCACGTGCCGTAGATCTTGATGTCCTGCGGCACACCCACATGATCAAGCCTCGAGGAGACGGTCGGTTCGCCTTTTACTATTGTCACCCCCTGCTCCTTACACCATTCTGCTCAACCCTGGCCGTATGTCTATACATCTTGAGGCAGATTGGACTTCCCTCCTGACCCAGAGTTTTTAGGGGGGTTACATCTTCAGTTTCATATCCCTGACGCACCACGACCATCGTCCCATGCCGCCTACTTAGGCGTGTAGGACATCCCTGCGTCTAGAGGAGACCCCGGGGCTAGCCCTAGTGGTGCCACCTCGGCTTCTATCCCTGTTTCTTCCAAAGCACTCACTACGGCCCTTTTAGGCCTTGCCTCCGATGCCGGCACGACCACTTCCGACGGCACCTCCTCTACTTTTTGTCGGGCCACCTCCGCTCGTCTCGCTCTTGAGACTGAGTTAGCTTCTCTGTGCGCTGGCGCATCTACCTCTACCTCATCGGACCCATCCACTCCTTTCTTCTCTTACCCACGTTTCCTTGCACTCGAGCGAAACGTGGCCACCATTCTCCGTATTCTCACACACGTTCACTGCCCTCCTCCACCTACTGCACCACCCTCACCACCTCCTTCACCTCCTCGTCGATCATCACCTCCTTCATCACGATCTTCACCTCCTCCATTCCCCCTAGGCGATCATCCCCCCTCCTTCCACTTCTTCTCCACCCACGACCACTACCGTCGACCCCACAGATCCACCACCCTCCACTTCCACACCGCATACACGCGCCGTAAGAAATTACCGGTACACTCGAGATCACTTCCCTCACCATCCTCTTCTATCGCTGTATCTCACCCATCCTCCATCGCATTGGTCGCCATATCCCTATCACTTATCATTACCACCGACACTCCGCCCATCGTTCACACCACCATCGCACCCATCCATCCTCCATCTCCTCCCCTCTCTCCACTTCTCCGTACACCCATCACCTCTCCCACCCACACCCCCCCATCCTCTACTGAGGAGGATGAGGACTCATCCTCTCCTGCATTTTGATTTCTTCCTTTTTCTTTTCCGATTTTCCCCTAGCATTATTTCTGCATCACCTTGATCATATCATTTTGCTAGCATTGTCATGAACAGCTTGGGGGAAATCGATTTTTGTATGTGTTGTCGTGTGATGTCATTGTTGTGTGCCTGTTTATATGTGTCGTGTGGATGTGCTTTTCTATCTTTTATTTTGTGTGTTTCTTTTTCCCTCTTTTTATTTTTCTATTTCGTTTGTGTGTTTTTCTTGTTTTTCATTATTTTTGTGTCGGTGCGTACTCCCCCCATTTTCATTGCCCTCCCGTATTTACTACTATTGCATTGAGGGCAATGCAAGTTTCAGCTTGGGGGAGTCGCACTTTGTGCGTCAGTTGTGTCTTTTTCATATTTTTTGAGTCGTTTTCATCGTGTTTTTCTTTTTCTTCTCCTCTTTTTATTCTCCCTTTCCTAGAGATGACCCCACATTATGAATTGCCATAAAACCACACACACACTTCGCCTAGCTACGATAATCACTTTCACTAACCATAGGAAGCCGAGTCCTATTGCATTTCATACTTCGTGGGTTCACTTTGCTTTTGTGAGAGTCGTGTGTCGTAACTAGCTAGCGGTGTGCTTCTATTTTGTAATTTTGATTTATATATCTGTCCTTGGTTGACCCCTAGACTATCATGCTTCACTTTCGAATATGCAGTATTTGCCTCTACTGTCTGCTTCTATATGCATTATATATATATATATATATATATACTAGTCATAACCCCATGCCCGTAGGGCACGGTTCATTCACGATATTCCCCCCCTCAAAATCTTACTTCCCCACAAAATTAAAGTACTTAATTGTTATTTAGTTCCCTTAAAAAATTTAGCTTCCCAAAACTTTACTTCACCCAAAGAAATTATTTCATTCAAAAAAATTTAGTTCTCCCAAAATTTAGACAACACCAATAATTAAATGCAAGAATTGTTATTTAGTTCCCCCAAAAAAATTTCAAAAATTTTAGCTTCCCCCAAAATTTAGTTCCCCAAAGAAGTTAGTTCCCCCAAAAATTTTAATACCCCCCAAAATTCAGTTCTCTTCATATTTAATTCCCCCGAAATTTTACTCGTCCCCCCCCAATTTTCATAAACCCTCATCCTAAATTTCAGTTTTGCCTACAAAATTTCAGTTGCCCGCCCCCCCCCCCCCCCAATTCTAGGGATGCAAATTTTAGGAAGAAATTTCCACAAATTTTTTTTCCGTAGGAACAATACTACATATATAAGTTTAAAATGTTAGACAAATTTATTTCAAAAATATTTTTTTGGCTAATTCCGATATAAATTATATGAATATAGACTGACATCGAATGAGTTTATAAAGATTTGAGCAAGGTTGTAATTTGCATTTGGAATGGGTAAGCCTATTCTACAAAAGTCCATTTGATGTTCTCGATGTTAACATTATCACATCATCACTATGTAGGTAGGATAAGCATGTTTTTATTGTCAAGGCAGTAGAATGGCATAGTTTATCTATACCCTTGCACTGTCATTGCCATCCTACGAAAGGAATACATAAACCAATTCTTATCAATACCAGCCGAGATTTCGAAACCTAATTTAAACCCTACACTAATTATAATGGCACTGACCAATTGCTCTTTTATTTTTATGATACGAAACTATATCTTAGAAAAGGTACACGATGGATCCAATTTTAAACTGATTTCAAAAACAACAATCATGAAATTCCATTAGCAATTGCTTGATACTTGAATTACTGAAGAATAACCTCCATTTTGTGCAAGGAACTTCCCCGAACACTGAACATATGAGTGCATCATAACACACAATGGAATATCATAGTTGCATCGTTTGAAGATCATGAAAACCACAGTTCACATAAGGTGTGTCTAATTGTATTTTTCTTCGGGTTCACATGACATTCACATGTATTTTTCTTCTATTGTTCTCTTTTCTGTCAAAAAAATGTTCAATATAAATCGTAATCATTCTGAAAGTCCAACAAACTGAACAAAGCTTGCATATTTTGGCTCCCAACCGAATTCAATCCATGTCTTTTGAGTTGTTCATCCTCTTGTCTAACGGTTCATCAGTTCTTGCAGAAAGATGATGCTTGAAAGAAACTCTATCAAACAATCGAGGAAGATGGTAGGGAATCACATCTGTGAAGCCTTGTAATTCCTTGTTAAATTTTATGGCTCGTTTCATGCAGTCCATTATAGGTCTTTCCTGCATATTAAAAAGAAAGGGTTGATAATAGAATTAGCGACTAAATAAATTTGTTCCCAATAATCTTGGCTCACCACACAGTTCTGTCATAATGGTACCGATAAATTTTAGCTAGCATGAATATGGGACATACACATAATTTGCAAAACCATATGAGAAAGCAAACCTCGAGAGAGAATGGTTGTCACAACCAAGAAATGTCCGACCATAGTACCTCGTCTTCATCATTGCAATTGCAATGAATGTAGAGTATTCCTCACACCGAGTTGAGATGCAGTGGTTCTCAAACCTGAGCAAACAAAACATGATTGCAGTTGTAAGGGATGTAGACTTGTCACTACCAGATCTTTAACATGCCTCCCCCAACATCATCCTCTTGTAATGTATCATTCATAGTACAAAATTTATATTGTCTGCGTTGCAATTACCTCTTCATCATTTAACATTTTGTTTGCCTCCATACTATCAAATTCCAACAACAATTTCAAGAAAGTATTCTTCGTATCTTTACTGCTATGGAAAACTATTTATACGCCATCGTTTAATAAGTCTCCTTAACATTCTCAACTTATGAACAAATTAAGTAGCAACAGAACCATAAGTTGGAATAATTGACCAATTCTACTTTATGAACTTATGAAAATATTCCATCTGAAGCCAAAGATTCTACAAATATTATTAAGAGAAGAATATTAAAGAATTGGACATTGATAAAAACTAACTGGCAAGTCCATTGAATAGTAAATGGCATTAGGTTATCGCCTTCCTTAAAGATAATAAAACAATCAAGTATGTCTAGAATATATTTTCTTCTCCTATTAGACCAAGTAAAATCACTTCCCAATCGAGAAAAACAATAAAGTTCTAAATCTCTTACGCTATCACTAAACTCCTCAAAATCTAAACCATGAGACTTGCCCCTTTCTTTCCCATGTAAATTTAGTGATATTAAAATCATCTAACATCACCAATTGACCTAAATAATTCTACCCGCAACTTTTAAACTCTTCCTAAAATACATCTTTATCACCAGGAGAATGTGTTCCATATACATTAGAAAAAAGGCAGATAAATTTGATTAGTACTATCCATAAGGAAAACTGTAATAGAATGAACTCCCAAACTTTCTAGTTGCTTTACAAACTTTGAGAATTCCAACCAATAATCATTTCACCAACTGTACCCATGGCATCCTTAATACGCCATCATCTAAAAAATTACAACCAATAGATTTTAAAGCCATGTCTGATACAAACAAAAACTTAGTTTCCTGAAGATGGATCACCTTCACTTTATGAAGCATGCAAAAATCCTTAATTCTTGCCCTCTTCAGTCTGTTACCAATCGTGAGCTGTGAGATGATTTAGAATGGCAAACCCACAAAAATTCAAAATTTATGCAGGCAAATATGAAAGCACTAAACATCTTTCAAAGAATGGAAGCTGACAAAGATCAGTAACCTCAAAATATTTCTCTGCCTAGATTTTTTACCTACATCAGATAATTACGCAAAAAAATAAGATTGTTTCTTTATTAAAAATAGCAAGAAAATCACCTCTTTTTAAAAAATTGGGGGAGATTACGAATTCAATCAGAACGTCGATTGATGACAGTTTCATTTGGGCTGGATTTCTTCTCTCCTTCTTCACCTATAAAAAAATGCACAAAATTAATTGGTTATCCCCCAAAAAATAATTCTTTTGATTTTGAATAAGTATAACCAAGAACTGGACTGTTGATTTATTGGTTATGCACTAAATGTGAACTGTTGATTATAACCAATTCCAACAAATCAAAAGAATTGCATAGCCAAGAATGGGACACTAAATATACCCTTGAACATGAACTGATGATTTTGAATGTGACACAGAATATAATTTTTTGTATTAATTGATTTTAAATGGTAGATGCACAAAATTAATTGTTGATTATAAACTCAAACTCTTGTGTCCCATTCACAAAATTGCTGTGTCCCGTCCACAAAAATGCCATCATGACTCTTGGTTATAACCAATTCCAGAAAATCAAAAGAATTACGTAACCAAGAATGAGGCATATAGTATACCACTGAATGTGAACTGATGATTTTGAATGGGACACGTAATATAATGTTTTAGTATTAATTGAGTTTGAATGGCATATGCACAAAATTAACTGTTGATTTTGCAAACAATTCCAGTTCAAAAACATTCAACTATCAGGGCATATACAGAAAACAATTCAACTTTCAGTTTAAAATGGGGTTTAGTTTTAAATGGACTATCTTAAAGCACAGCTGAAATTTTTTCAGTACATGAGATCAATTTGCAGTTGGACCAAGTTTGTATGATACACATTTCAGTTTAAACTTGGTGGTCCAATATATCTGCCATAAGTATCATTCAAACTTGCAACTGAAAAGTTTAATTCTAAATATTCACGTTCAGTTTAAAATGGGTTTTAGTTTAAAATGGAGTATCTTAAGGAACAACTGAAATTTTTGTAGTAGATGAGATCAATTTGCAGTTTGACTAAGTCTCCACAATCATCATTCAGATTTGTAGTTAGACCAAGTTTGTATCATTCACTCACAATTTGCTACTTGTCCAGTAAAGTATCATTCAATCACATATTAGCTAAAGCTACACCTTCATGTTTAGAAAGCTATATATTTTCCATAGAAACGTATTAAATGAGAACATATCTGCCATATAATGTTAATTTAGTTAATTTAATTTGTTTCTATTCTTTAGTTAAGCTAATATATCTGCCATATAATGATATGTTTCTAATATATTAGCTCAACATATCTACCATATAATGATACTTTAGCTAAGCTAATATTTAAGTGTACAATATGTTTCATTTAGTGTACAATATGAGAACATAAAGAATAGAAACATATCTGCCATGTGTTTCATTCAAACTTGGTCAAGCTGAAAGGTTAGTTCTAAATTTTCATTTTAAAATGGGTTTTTGGTGATATCTTAAAGCTAATACTCCATTTTCAAGTAAACAATGGTCCATCTATGCTATTGAAAATGTTAATTCTAATATCTTTAAAATGGTCCAGCTGTGCTTTTAAACTAAAGACAAATACTCCATTTTCAAAGTCCAACTGGAAGTGCCTTCTAAATTTTCACTTTCAGTTTAAAAACCCATAGTACTCCATTTGATATTCCATTTGTTCTTCGAGTAAGATGATGAGGTTTTCATTTGGCAACACCTAGAAACATGAGGAAAATTTTAAATTTCTCAATATTTCAGTGACACATTGGCTTTATGCCTAATTTGCTTAATTATTACAAAGCACTTATCGTGTGGTTATTATATGATTACTATAGAAACTATAAGCGATATTATCATGATATAACAACTTTGGCAAAAATTTATTTACAACTACATGCACCGAGAAGGTAGAAACAATATTCAACTAATGATCATGGTGGTCCAAATACAGGGAAGTTTACTTGAATGCCAATCGCTTATAGATGAGCACAATGTGAAACATGGCGTTTGATAACAACATAACTAAAAAAAGAGATGTTTTCAAGTTACCTGATAGAAACCCGAGAGATGTTTGTGGTTATTATTGGTGTTATTATTCCAATGTGAATACCAAACACTTATAGATGAGCACAATGTGAAGCATGGTTTGTGGTTACTATTGGTTATTATTGGTTGTTTGAATTCTGAAACTAATTAATATGCCAAAGTGAAGCTAACAAATGAGCACAATTAATAAGTCAATAGTCTGAATATCAAAACCATATACCAATTTAACAAAATTTGGACGCAACAACGATGCCAACAAAAAATGAGAAAACACACAAATTATTAGTTCCCATATCAAACTCTATACGAAGCAACCCCCAACTTTATGGTCTAGTCTTCATCTATTAACCAAATGTTCTAAATATCAGAACTTTGTCACCATTTAATAAATTAATATTCTCTTAACATTTTAATACAATTGGAATTAGTAGCAATGTGTCCATGTTGGAATTTCCCGTCAAGATAGCTTTTTGTACAAACTTAGTAATCATGCAATGATTTCAGAGTATAAAAACACAAATAATTACCCACAAAAAATCAGATTGCAAAAGCTGATAGATTTGATATAAAAGAAAATGTTATGGTATATTGAGAAGAGCAGCGAAGACTTTCTTACTTAGTAGGACATACAAATGAAATTCTAATTAGAGGCGGCAAAGATCGAGGTGGTTGTATAATAAGGTAGGCATAGCAGATATCTTGCTCTTTTCGATTCCAAGCTTTTCAAGCATATAATCTATAAAATTTCATAAGAAGAAATTAGATATTATCCGATATGCGATGAAGATAACTCACAAATAACAATTATATGAAATGACAAAAAATTATAATTAAAATAGTTACCTTCAATGTTCATGGTGCAGTGGGCTGATATGCCAAAGCTGAAAAGATATAAGGTATCATCAAGATCTATACAGTAGGAAAAAAATCAATAAGAATTTAACTTGCTCACTTGAACAATTAAAATAAAATAAAAATATAATAAAATTTGATGAAATAAAAAAATTTCCAAATAGAAGATAACCATATTTAGGACCCTGTGCATGACGATATTGGCCTTCGAATTCCATTCTAATTTATGAATATCTGTTTATTTGCACATAATCAAATTTGATGAAATGAAAAACATTTCAAATAGAAGGTAGCCATATTTAGGACCATGTGCATAACAATATTGGCCTTTGAATTCCATTTTGATTGGTGAATATATGTTTATTTGCCAGCAAATTAAATGCTTAGAATTCATGACACAAAGATATGATCAAATCATAGCTACAATGGCCATGGAAAATGTGTTAGTATATATCATCCTTTTCAATATGAAAGTAAAGCCAAAAAAGTTTATTGAATAAACATAAAGAGGACATGAAAATAATAATTATGTAGTTCTCCTTAGTGTATTAAGGTTGCATTAAGATTTCCATGATCCTAGTGGAGGATGCCTATTGATCGAGTGGAGGACATGATCCCATAGTTTTTACATAAGCCCTTCAAAATTGAGTAATTTGCATGCACGGTAAAAAGCCTAACAAAATATCAAAACTGATTCACAATATCATTCCAATCATGTTTTTTAATTAGCAAGCATGCAATTTAAATGTCATGTCCATTGGTACGTATTTCCTTCGATGTCAGAGGGGAAAAAAACTTTGGCCATGCATGATGCATGTCTGACTGCATACATTACATCATTGTTATACCAGCTGCAAATTGTTAATATGTTTAAATAGCTTGACGTGGAATATTGATGTATAATTAGTCCAGACAACTTGAATCACCTAATAGCATAAACATGAATATTAGGATTCAGCAAATAATATAAATCACTCTAATGTCATTCTATACGTATGTATCTTAATATTCTTGTTATACGTGTAAAACTACTTCTATAAAATTAAAATAAGTAAATTCATCACTAAAGTTAATAATGCATATGCATCGATGATCGATTATGGTGAATAATCTATATTCATAGTTAGCGATTCTCCATTGCTACGTATTACTTAGATGTCAGCGGGGGGAAAACTTTGGCCATGAATATGCCCAATTGCCTATGTTGCACCGTAGTTATACCAGTTGCTAGTTGTTGATATGTTTAAATAGCTTGACTGAGCCAACTTGAATCACCTAATAGAATATACATGAATATCAATTTTCTGCAAATAATATAGATCACTATGAAGATTTAATTAATATCACATCTAATGTCACTCTATACACTTGTATATCACTCCCGTTATTTTCTGCTAGTAAATTTGTTGATGATCTTGGACCATGCTAATCTGTCACAATGCCACATAGAAGAGCAAAGATATCCAATAATCAGAAGAAACCAGCATCATTTCTTAACTGAATCCTCAACTGCTTCTCTACTTTCCTAAAAAAACAAAGAATTCCAATTATCCAACAGAACCAAGTTAGTCTAGGAGTGGCATGCCGACAAATGCATTGTTGTCAAAGTTACGATTGTATAAACTAAAAATCATCGTTGTACACACATAATGTCATTCTATACACTTGTATATCACTCCCGTTATTTTCTCTGCTAATAGGGCCATGCTAATCTATCATAATGCCACATAAAAGAGCTAAGATATCCAATAATCAGAAGCAACCAGCATCATTTCTTAAGTAAATCATCGAATGCTTCTCTACTTTCCTAAAAACAAAGAATTCCAATTATCCAACAGAACCAAGTTAGTCTAGGAAGTGGCACGCCGACAAATGCGATGTCAAAGTTACGATTGTATAAACTAAAAGCATTATTGTTCCAGAACTGAATCTGTCATAAAAAACTGAGGACCTAGTACAATTTAGGCATGTAAGGATTAATAAACAGGGACCAAGAATTCAATGGTTTCATGTTAGGCTGATATGGAAAAAATATCCCTTATAAGACGATTTCAACAAACTGAGATTCCTTACAATAAGAGTGAACTACAATTTGACATTTTCAATGAAAGTAAATTGAGAACCACCAATATAAAAGCATGAGCAAATTAGCATATCATCCAAATTGAAGCATCTAAAAAAGAAAGCACACTAATATCCACATGAGGGTAGAAGATGAACTGGAGAGTTATCATACCATGGTGATTCAAGCCTCCTGGTACCAAAGGCTATGGCCGGAAGATGAACTGGAGAGTTTGCATACCATGGTGATTCCAAGAGTGAGTATTCATAATCTTTATCCTCTGAAGGCTATGGTGGTGGTAGGAACTTCAACTTGAGTATTATGCACCATTTGTTCATATAACCCAGAAACTGGAAGGTTGTGGCACTTTACAACAAAATTAGTGTGTGTTTACATAAGCTTTGGTGGTGGTAGGAACGAAATGAATCATACACTAACCCAGATAACCCAGAAAATTTCGCAATGCCTACATGAGCTTCTGGCAAGAAGTACAAACCACTCCAGTTTCATAACTAATGCTACCAGTTACTCACTTCTGAAACTCCAACATAGCATAGAAATGGTCCACCGAGTAAATTGCTCTGAAGTTGGGAAACCCAGCTGTGATGCCAATCTTTCTAAATTCATCTTTAGTCTTCTCCATTCCCAGGTCCCTGCTGAATAGGTTGCAGCTCAAGGAACACATCATTGCTGGCTGCTCCAAAAAGACTACATCCCCAACATTTTCGAGACTGGAAGGCTATAAGTCCAAACAGGTTGCCAAAAGGACGGCGAAATGGTGAGGGTTAAAGAGGTGAGGGTTGTTGAGAACTTTGCAAGCTGTTACAAACCCATTTATTTTGAGAAGGGTGCTGCCAAAACTTGAATTTCCCACCCAACATTTGAGTTTCCCCCCAAAACTTGAATTTTCCCCCAAAATGTGACTGCCCCAATAGTTTGAGTACCTGGCAAAAAATATCGAAAGTTAGTTTAAATTTCCCCCCAAAGTAGACTTCTCCCCAGCGTGAGTACACAAATTCAAAAACAGAAGTTGACTTTTTGATTAAAACTCAAACAAACAACATCCCACTATGTCCTAGTCATCAGCCATTTGTTCAAACCTTTGTCCCAGTCATCTGTGTAGGTTGCAGATGGAGGGGGGAGAGGGCACATGCGCCGTCACCCACTACCACACGCACTCTACAAAAACTACTTGAACGACAAAACTAAAATACAAAAAAAATTTACAGAAAAAACAAAAGGTCAGCTCGCAATAAGTCCCCAGTTTGCAAACGGGGTGCCATCAGAAACATCAGCAAGATCCATATTCTGAAGATTTATCTTGACCACAGATGCAATCTCATCAAATATTATAATTTTTTGTGTTGCTTTTTCTTCAAAAATACGTTTATTACGCTCTTTCTAAATGTGCCAAACCATAGCCGATAACACTAATTTTGCCAACACTCCCAACTGGTCCTTCTTATTATATCGGCTAATAATGAGATCATAAACACCATTGATAGAGGTTGGGACTACACCTGTGTAACCCAATTTTAGTAATCTTCTACTCAAAATGTACCGAGTGAAATCACATTCAAAGAATAAGTGGCCGACGCTTTCAATCTCATTGTCCTTACAAAGGCCGCATATCTGGTTGCTAATGATCCCAAGCTTAAAGAGATAATCTTTTGTTGGCAATTTACCTCGGATTGCTTGCAGCAAAGTCATAGACATTTTAGGGACGTGATGATCGAACCATACGAGAGTGAAGAAGGGAAACTTCGGACCTGGCCTTCTTGCAGCTTCCCAGCAGTTCCGAAATGTGGAGGCCGCACCCTTAGACCAAGACCACTCATCACAGCCCGCAACTAGGCTGATCGGAAATAACTGCGGTAAAACCCAGTTAGTTACCGGAACATCCCTCCATCCCGCATCAGTCCAGAAGTCGCATACATGGGCGGTTTTTGTTCCTGGAAATGGCACTTGAAGTAGATGGAGAGGTCCTAGAGGGTGCCAATTATCAAACCAATAAGAAGTTGATGTACCATCTTTGACACATCGTTTGATAACCCTTTGTGAAATATGGCAGCATCTGAGAATGTATTTCCAAGTTCCGGAATCAGTTGGATTGGTCTTTGTTGTATAAAAATTGCTGTCCATAGCATCATAGTGTTTTCTCATATATTGCACCCATAGGCCTTTATATGAGAGGGCTCTCCAGGTTAGGTGAATTCCAGAGGCAGTATTCAAATCGGCCAAATGTCTCAGACCAACACCTCCTTCGTTTTTGGGCACGCAAATATCCCTCCAGGACCAATTATTAAGCTTACCCCATATGAATTTCCTGCAAGCTGCATTAATAGATCTTATAACCGTAGGCGGGAAATAGTAAGCTTGCATCCAAAAAGCCACCATACCGTAGATTATTGAGCGGACCAATTCAATTTTTCCCGATATGGAGAGTAAAGTGGAGGACCATCCCAATAATCTTTTTTTGCATTTATCCACTAGACGGGCAAATAAAGAAGCTCTGGGGTATTTTGAGGAAAGTGGGAGACCCAAATAAGTGGTGAAAGCGGTTACCACCTTAATACCAAGGATCTCAGCTAAGCTCTGTGGATCACGGACCCCCTTACTAAAGATGGCCGAGCTCTTCCCCCAATTTATCTGAAGTCCAGATAATAGATAAAAAGTCTTGAGTATATCGTTGAGACCATTAAGAGAGTGATGATTAGCACGGCAAAATACCAAGAGGTCGTCAGCAAAAAGAAGGTGAGAAATGGATCCGCTTCTTCGCATAGGATGAATATTTCCCGAAGATTCTGTAATGTCAATTAATAGGGAAAAAGCCTCCATGACAAGAATGAATAAGAATGTGGAAAGGGGGTTACCTTGACGCAAGCCTCTATTGGAGTCAAAGTAGCCTTCAGGGGATCCATCTACTAACACCGAGAACAAGGGAGTAGAGATGCATTGGCCAATCCAATTAATAAATGTGTGCTTGAATCCCATTTGATGGAGAAGAAATAAGATAAATTCCCGGTTCACACTGTCAAAAGCTTTGCGAAGATCCAGTTTGAGACAAGTTCTGGCCCCCATGGGATTGCTAAAATCCCGAATCTGCTCGTGGGCAAGAAGGGTGCAATCAGCAAGCAACCTGTCTTTCAAGAATGCAGCCTGATTTGGAGAGATCAGTTCAGAAATAACGTGTCACGCCCCGCTTCCCTAAAATGGAGACGAGACGTGACAAGGTCCGCTCAGACGTGGAGCTGTGAAGCTGCACGCCTGATAAGCGTCAAATCTGAAAATATATGCAGGTCCCGGTAAATGCGAACGGAACAAAAATAATAATAATATAGAAAAGGAGACTGCTAAGTTAACCAATCTCAGAATTTGTCCATAATAATATTCAACATCGCAGAAAAAGCCACCAGGCTAAAAGGAAGAGTCTAGGCCCAAAGCATGGCCAACAAAAAGCCAACGGATAACAAGATATTGGTGCTACACACCGACAACTAAAGCAGTCTAAAAAAACAACACGAACAGACTCTACGACTGATCTCCCGTGTCCTCAAACTCCTCGATGAACGCGGGCTCTGACTCAGCGTCAGCGAACACCACGTCCTCAGTTGCAACCTCAGGCTCAGGATCTAACATGTGTCACCCAAAAGAGAGAAGGGGCACATGTCAGCAAGTCAAAAAAGACTTGAGCAAGGAAACGAAAGTGAAGGTAAACTAACAACCTAGCAGTTATAGTATGATGCATTGCATGGCAAGTATAATGTGAATCTGAATCCTTTGGAGGGTATGTCATGTCAGTAGTATGTGAATCTAAAACTATGGGAAATGTAATATGAGATTCAAAAATAGGGTCTAAAAGATCTCCCTGAGTGGGAGCAGTAAGCTCTGGTGGATGCGATGCCTCTGGTGGAGTGAGGGTGAGCTGTGGAGGTAGTGGTAGAGGCAAGGGAGCATGAGGCTCAATAGAATGAGTCATGATGTTTACGGCTCTACGCACTCCCTCCTCGTCGATATGGACATCCCCCATGGCCTCCTCGGTACCGTGTGTCTCAAAAATTGTACTTGCATGAGGAAGGGGGACTCATATCAAAATTTTCAAATTGTAAACCATAAGAGTTACCTTTCGTGGTGCAAGTTGTCGATGATGTATGAGACACGACTGCTTCACCCCCAAAAATAGAAGTGGTAGGCGGAAATGGAATTGGTTAATCCACCTGGCCCTGGGTGACCGTGGAATCCTCCATCAATAACTTAGGGATAGACTTCTGAGATGGAGATGAGGGTGATGGTATTGTCGGTCCTCGATTTACAAATGAATTCGCCACTAACAACTGAAGATCGGTCCTAGGTGGTGGAAGTGAAAGTGGTGATGGAAGTGAAAGTGATGGAGTCATCTGGCCTTGGTTTAAAATATTGTCTTCTAATAATAATTCATGGTCAGACTTCGGTGGAGGGAGTGGTAATGGAAGTGGAGGTGATGTCCATTGCATTTGAGTTGCAATGGAGTTTTCCAAGAATAATTCAAGGATCGATTTTGGCAGAGGATGTGGTGTGTAAATTTGGGGGTAAGGATGGGAGGGTTCTTGATGTAGGTTGTAGGTATATGAGTGTGGGGTGTAGGGTTGGGCAATGAATTGGCAATGGATGACCGTATGTCCCTGCATCCCACAAGCTTCGTAAACTGCGACGACCTGCAGATAATTCTCATATCCCCCCATCTGAGCACCATATGGCGTGTAAGCATCAAAATTCCCGTTGTATGATCCATTGGGCATCCACATATTTCACCTGACAAACAAAAATTTTGGCTACGACAATCACGTTAGCGGTACAAGGAATAGCACAAATTGATAATGGTGGTAGGGAAAAAATTTGTTTATTGAAATTTTTATAATTTTTTGGATAAAACACAGTCTAGTGGCCGCGTTCATGGGCTAGTCTCAGGGATTACTGGGTCCTAGATGAAAACAAGCACTTTGCCTCCCCAGCAACAACGCCATAAAGCTTGACGTCCCCTAGATTTAGCAAGAAGTAGTCGGAATAGGGATACTAGATTTAAATATTTATAACCGCAAGCGCACGGTGTTGAAGTGTGGCTTGGGGGTCGAATACGGGGAGGCGTGTGGTGTACTTGTTATCAGACAGGATCCGGATCACCCGGTGGGTGAGCTAGCCCTATCGCTCGGTGGTTTGTCACGAAATGGAACTACAGAAGATGTAAGATATATAAAAAAGGAACCTAGGACCTTGGTTTCCACCCTATCATGCGTCCTCTCTATTAAGGCCGTCGGATAGGGATATGATTGGATTCTAGGGTTTAGTGGTGAGACGTTGCTTCTAAAAGTGATATCTAGCGTCCCATGGGCCCGATATTCCGGTCGATGCCCAGGATGAAACACTAGGTCTACCTGGCTTCGGACGGGGATCATTCCCATGACCATTAACACCGACCGACTCCGAGAGCACTAAGCTCGCAACGATTTCTCCTGACATTTCATCCTGTCGTTTCCACGCGCTAGGATTCAATGTCTACGCTATGGGTGTGAGCTGTGGCTAGGAGATCAAACTCCCGTTTTATTTCCCCTTGGCCCGATGGTCAGAGGCGGTCTTTCTCCTGCCAATTACAATGAAACGCCCCGTGTAACCATCTAAATTCCTATATCCTATCGAAACCATAATCCTATGGTCGTTCTAGGGAGAACCCACGAAGGGATTTCCACCAATGTCCCAGATTAGGAAACTACTCACGATTCATTGCAAAAAGAGCAGCACAACAAATTATAGCCATTGAAATCAAGATCAAGCAATAGAAATAAAGAGCAAATAGTATTAAGAACATAATATCCAAGTATCAAGCCAATCAGAGAACTTACAAAACAGAATAAATTCGCAACCGTCAAAATCCAAAAAAAACAGTTTTAGAAACGGGGATCTCGTTCTGGGAAAACCTAGGGTTATATATAGAAAACACGACCACCCGATCGGTTGAAGCATCAATCGATCGGTTGAGTCGACGGTTGACTTGGCATTCGGTTCTTCAGATACTTCACCCGATCGCTGAACCGATCGGGTGAGTCATCAGGTCATGTGCTGGAAAACTTTGGCTACAGATGAACCAATCGGGTGAGTTTTCGCCCGATCGGTTGGAATTCAGCTCCAAAAGACAGAGAGCACTGTCACCACCGCCCGATCGCTGAACCGATCGGGTGGGCTCTTCTTCACTACTGTTTCTGTCCGGGTCGGATACTCGTGCACGAACCGATCGGGTGGGTCTGTCCACCCGATCGGTTGAGGGCTGAAATATGATATTCTTCGATGTTTAGCCCTCAGGATCGCGCGTGGCACCTCCCGTTGCTCCGGGGACTCATGATATCTGCTTTATATGTCTCCAGTGCTAGCAATCTCCTGCAACGGCACAAAAACACAAAGAAAGTGAAAATATACTAAAAACCACAAAAGAATAGATACAAAACAACGGAAAACAACGAAAAATCACGTAGAAGACGTGCGTGAATATATAAAATATAAACGCACGTCAATATGGATGGTCGTTCTCGGATGGGTCCCTCTCTCCTAGATGATTCTGGGGATACCAATGATTCTGAGATTGAACCGACTGAACTTATGGTTATCAATGATGCTTGGTATATAGAACAAGAGATACTAAATTAGAATAGCAAAGGGCGTAAGAAAACAACCAATTTGAAAAGGGGTATGGGTTCGTTGAAGGGAACTCGAAACAGTGCTAGGATAAATGGGGTTGTGGATCCGACCCTCTACTAAACCTAATTAATGACTTTGTTCATTTGGAATACTCGTAGTCTTAGTAATACCGCGAGAAGGAGTGAACTCAAAGTTCGTATCCGTAAGCATACGCCTTCTCTTGTTGGGTTGCTTGAGATGAAAGTCGTGTTGGAGAATGCGCATAGGATCCTCAGTTGCTTTCAGAAGAAGTGGCTTTCTGTTGATAATCGTAGGTACCATCAGAATTGATGCATTGTTCTGATGTATGATCATGATGCTTCGAATTGTGTGGTTGATGATGTATCGGTGCAACACCTCACTATGCTTTATACTACTGTTGTAGGCTTTAGTATGGTGGTGACTATTGTCTATGCTTTCAATTCTACCCAAGATCATAAGGCGCGTTGGGATTCTATTGTGGCTAATTCTATCAAACACAAACCCACCCCATGGTTGATTGGGGGTGATTTTAATGGTGTTAGATAAGCCATGGATATAGTTGGCGGGAGGCCGATTGATGGTCATATGGTTGAGGAGTTTAATGATTGCATTGATTCTAGTGCTCTTATGGGGCTAAAGACGGTTGGAAATCCTCTTAGTTGGACCAATCAAAGTATTGGTCATCGTCGAATTACCGCCACTCTTGATCGCTCTTTTTGCAATGGAACTTGGATTGACAAGCTTCCCTCTTCATATTGTAAATATGTTGCAGGGGGTACTAGCGATCACTCCTCCCTCATTATCCATTTTCATTCCATGGTTGGTACTGACCCGAAGCCCTTTAAGTTCTTCAAAGTGGGGCGTCGTATTATGTTCTTTTTGATGATATGTGGGTTTCAAGTTTTAATTTCCATTGGGTAGTTATGTGTTTGTACTATCAAGTTGTGATCTGATCTTAGGAGTGTGTTTATGCAAAATTAACCTGTTGTCTACTTCTTTTTGTTTCATTTACAGAGGCGAGTCCAGCCCTCCACGCCACAGTCTATCTGCATCATCTGCAGGCCACGGCCCAGTTTTCTTCACCCCTCTCTCTGTTTCCATGGTTAAGTTGAGTTTCTATTGTAAACAATTAATAGGGCTGCGTTTTTCGCCCAATAATTCCATTTTTCCTGACCACAAAAATCATTTCAGGTCTCAGGCCAACACAAATTTCATTTAAGGTCAGTTTGTGTTTTATAAAAGTTATAACAAAGCATGTTGGTACAAAAAAGTATTTTGCTCACACACAAAAACATTTTCTGACACAATGTAATTTGTCTACCAATTGTATTTGTCTACATTGTGTTGTTAATGTTTTGTGTAAGCATATGTAACAATAATCAAGTATGTTTTGCAAAGATATATGTAATAATAATCATATTTCTTCTCAGTTCATTTTGCTAAAGGATATATGTTTGTGTAATTTTTGTTACCATGTTCTGTGTAATCAATTTTTTGTATCCATTTTTTTGTGTGTTTCATGCCATGGCAAAAACCCATTTTGTGATCTGGTTATTTTTGTAAATGAGAATTTCGTAAATAAACCCCTGATTTATATAACACTACATTTGTGTATTTCATACCATGTTTTGTGTAAACACAAACCAACGTAATGTATTTTTTCTACCAATTGTATTTGTCTACATTGTGTTTGTTTCGGGGTGTTTTCTCACCACAGTTCGGTAGTCTCGAGGATCGGAGGCCGACGCAGTCACGCGAGACACGTGCGTCCTCCAAGATCGAGTAGCCGTACGTTCACTTGGTCCGGAATGCGCGGATCCGTGCATCTGTATCCCAAAGGTAGCTTCGAAAGAACGATGGCATCCTCGAGTGGATAGACGGAACAAGCTCGGAATCGAGGCCGTTCATCTCCGGTGGATGAAGCACCGAAGGGTAGCTTCGACGGGGTGAAGTATCCTTGACCTGTGCGAACGAGAAAGCTCTTCAGGGGGTCGAACCTTGGTTCCGACCAAGTCCCCTCAGATGCCTAAGTTAGATACGATCTAAAGGATGCCCGATGGGATCGAGTATGGTTCATAGAGAGACCGACACACCAATCCTCAGGTCGGGCTGTCGAGGAGAATTATGAGGTGGAAGACAAGGTCGTTGGAGGAAGAATACCTGAGTGTAGAGTATTCCAAATTCGGTCTCTTTGTCTTTCGATCTTCGGGTCTTTTGTTGGGGCTGAACCACCCACGTCCCCCTCATCCTCCCCCCGTCTCGCCCCCAGTGCCCGCCGCTCTGATCGTCCCTTGACGGGTCATGAAGGTGGGCGTAATGGGGCTATTGAATGGTAATAAAGGTGGGTGCAATTCGGGGGAGCAGTTACGTCAACCTACAAGGGTCAGTGGTTCCCTCCATGCCAGTCTGTGGCCGCCACGACTCGAGGTGTTTGTTGGTCTTTTAGCCCGGGGCCTAACCCCATCCTGGTCCATGGGCTCAGATCATGGGCTCGGCCCATTTCGTCTTAGCCCATTTTGGGAGGGTCGTATCAATGGCCCCCATCGCTCGGCCGTTCGGATTTTGACAGTTCGGTCTGAGGGATGTGATTCGTGTGGATCTGATGGGCGTGTCAGTCGAGGCGACACATTAAATGAAAGCCATCATGGTGATGCCAAGTTGGAATTCTCCTGGGCTTAGGGAGCATGATTCGAAGTGCCGCCTTCTGCGAGAAGTCGGCACACGTCCCCCTATAAACGGCTTGGATTCGAAATTGCCATTCATATAAACCCATTGGGGTTAGGATTTCTTTTTTGTGCTTCCTGATTCAGTTTCTGCTCTCTCTTCATTGGCGAGTTCCTCTTTGTTCCCTTTTTCAACGTTCTTTTCTCCAAACTTCGCAAGGTAATCCCCTTCTCTTGCTTCTGCTTTATTTGATCGGTGATGGTGTTGAGGATAGGAACTCAGCCGTCTGATTCCGACGTCATTTTCGAGCCAAGGTTTCTCCCTGATAAGGTCAAGGGTCTGCTATTTTCGGATTCGTCCCAACGAGGGGATCCTTCTGGAACGGGGGAGTCAAGTGTCCCTTCGACGATTCTTGAGTCGACTTCCACTGTCCCATATTCTATCATCGAGAGAATTAGGGTGGAGTACCTCACTCACTCATATGGTGTTCGGGTGCCTTTTGCGGATGAGATGATCTGTTTCCCCAGGAACCATGAGGTGGGGGTGTATGTTGTGAAGTTCCAGACGGGGCTTCGCTTTTCCCTCCACCCCTTCATCATTCGGGTCCTGGAATTCTTGGTGGTGGCTTTATGCCAAGTGACTCCATATTCAGTACCGGCTCTGGTTGGCTTCATCATGATCTGCCACATGCACATGTTGGTGCCGACCTTGCTGCTCTTCTTCTACCATTTCAGAGTCTGGGCTGTTGCTCGGGGGACGTGGATTCATATCTGCCTCCGGGTGGGCAGAGAATGTCTACTGGGGTTGCCCTACAGGGTTGATGATTGGAAGAATGACTATGCATTCGTCACTTTCCCCGAGGACGCTGTAATCTTGACCGGTTGGGGGAGCTTGAGGGCCTACGAGCTGACATTGTCCCTTTCTGAGTCCGATCAGGTCCCGGACAAGATTTTGGTGGGCTTGTCTAGAGGAGAGAGATTGGTCTGGCCTCTGTTGGACAGCCTCCTCCTCAAGAGCGTCTTATGGTCCCATGGTAAAGGCCCTTTTTAGATTTTATTTTCCCCCTTGCTTACCCTGATTTCCCTCTATTTTGCAGAGATGACAGGTCGGGAGTTTAGCCGTGACGTGCACCAACTCATTGGTCGAGGGGCTCCGAGTGCTCGGGGGAGTTCCTCTGGCCATGCTCCTCGTCGCACTGTAGTGGATGAGAACCATGCAGCCGACCGACCAATCAGGATGCTGAGGCCGGCGAGCGTTCCCCCTCCCCTTCCTCTGGTTATGGCTGGACCTACTCCCGTGGTGGCGGATCCGCTTGATGCCCCCGTCGGTCTCGTCCTTGGAGAGAGGGTCGCTGTAGCTGCCAAGCAGTGCCCTCATGTGTCGACCCCGACTCAGGGGGAGAGAAAGAGATGTCCTCACTCGGGGTCTGAAGGGCCCAAGGGGAAGAAGAAGAAGGGGGAGAGGGCTCCCCTGACGGTGTGTGATTCGCCGGTTGATCGGCCCCGGATATACACCCGGAGAACGATTGTAGTTTTACCGTAAGCGCACGGAAAAGTGGCGAGCGGGTATCAAACACGAGGAGGTGGTGTTGGCTCCAATCTATCCTAGGTTGGTTTGACTACGAACGTTTTATTGGTGGAGATGGCTATGGTATGATGTAATGGCAGTGGTGATGGATGTCGGTGTCGGAGATAGAGAAGTCGGATAAGTATCGATTCAAATACAATACAATAAAAGAGTCTAGGGCTAGGGAATCCCCACTACGTATCGTCATTCGTCATTGTGAATAGTGAATCTCAATATTACTAGGCTTGCGTTGAGGTGAACTATTCGTAACTGAATAGAGAACCAAGCTCACGCTCTCGCGCTATTGCCAGTCTATAGCGAACCTAGATTAGAGCCCACTCTCGTGCAAACCCTAACCTAAGCCACTAGCATTAGGATCGACATCATTGTCCAATTGCTTCTCGAGCCCACTCTCGTGCAAACTCGAGTCACGATCTAGGTTGTGATAGTTCGTATTCGTCCAATCTCTTGCAAACGAATATAGCTATAGATTTACAATTAAAAATCCTAGCTTTGGTCCAATCTCTTGCAAACCAAATCTAGAGAAATCCAATTATAAATCTAAATCGAATATCTAGGCCTTCCCATCGATAGAATCCAATCTCTTGCAAATCCCAAATCGATGGAAATCCCTAGCTATCCGTAGTAAATCGATCACATCCTAACCTCCTAGCAATTCTAGAAATTTAGAAATTCATTCATCACAAATATGAAATTAGATCCATAGGGTTCATCCCCAAACCCTAGAACAACAAATCTACTCTAGCATAGCAATAAGGATATGAGAATCAATAGAAATCATTGCTTGCATACAAAAAGATAGAAAAATAAAGATTCAAATAAAAAGAAGAAAATACTTAGCTTGATGAAGATCTTCAATCCAAAAATAAAAGCTTTTAGATCCAAGAGGGGGCCTAGGGCATGGCCTAACCTCTAATATAATCCTAAGAAAAACATATGGGGGCTAAGAAAACATAATGGGGGTCTCCTACAATGGTGGCTACAAACCCCTTAAATACTCCCCCAAAACCCTAGCAAGAAACCCTAGAAAACCCCTCAAATTCGTGCCCAAAAACAGCCCAAACCGCAACTTAAAATCTGGGCCCAGGCCGCACTCAGCCGAGTGGAAAATGTGACTCGGCTGAGTGGAAATTCCTGCACTGCAGCGTCAACTTGCAGAAATTCTCCAGATTTCATCCGACCTCCGATTGGTGCGTTCTTGGCGGTGTTGGAACCGTCATGAAGTCTACTATCCATAAAAAATATGAGAAAAATACTTTGATTGCTGTAATGCTAGAAGATTTCAAAAGAGTGGGAGGCTGTCTGAAAATCTGGGCGCTGCGTGTCCTCGGCATCACTCGGCCGAGTGGAAAATGTCACTCGGCCGAGGGGCTTTTGGAACTCAGCCGAGTCGGAGCTCGTAGTCGACTGAAGGATTACAGAGAGTTGGACATTTTGTCTTGCCGTCGTCTGGGTGCCACTCGGGCGGACGGAGTCTCCGCACTCGGCCGAGTGGGCGTGCGATGCTCGGCCGAGTGCACGCTGATACATCTCTGTTGCGTGTCCGATCTGGCTGGCCGAGCGGGGTCTCAATGCTCGGCCAAGTGACTCCTTCACTCGGCCGAGTGGCATGCTGAAAATGCCCAATCCCCATCTTTTCGCTTCCTCGTCGCTCCTACGACGTTCTTTCTTCTTCCACTCGTCTTCCATTGCAGAATAACCCTCAAAAGAGCCATGGTTGACACTCCGGAGTGGGTGCAAATCCTTTAAGCTCATTTTTGCTCCCGATCGCTCCATATTTCCTGAAATCCGACAAAAACAAGAAATAGTGAAAAGTAACGCAATATCGTCGAATAATCGTGAAAAGCGTGATATGGGCGATCGAAATGGCATGCAAATATGCAGAAAAAAGGTGTAAAATATGGACCGATCAAAATCCCCCAAGCTTACCTCTTACTCGTCCTCGAGGAAGATAAGTAAAAAGACGAACTCGGGAGATGAAAAATAAGGGAAATAAAATAAAAGAATACGAAGTGGAAGGGGTCGCTAGATTATACTCTCAGATCTCAAGCCATAAGCTACACATCACGATGACTTGGAAAATACGAATCACATGCTATAAACGATTTCATATCTTACATAAACATAGTACTTGCAAGCTTTTAAGAACAACGAAAGGGACTCTCTAAATTCATACAATCAATTCATATCCACATCACACATTTCATAGAATTTAATATACAAATGTTGGCGATGCACTTTTCAATCAAGAGTTATAACCGAAGCATATAAGAATCACACCAAGCATGCAATAGAGAATGGAATAAGAGACATGACATTCACATATTTACATCGATTCATAAGAAGTCTACATAGCTAAAGTAATTTGCTAAGTTTCAGCATTATCAAACTTCCCCATTCGTGCACCTCCCCACTCTAATGTCGTACTCACTCATATGGTCAAATGAGTTCACCCCCCCAAGCTTAGCTTGAGGCATCGCATCTAAAGGAATATGATAGTGGAAAATGGGATTTTCACCTTGGTTTTCCCAAGTATTTTGTGGCTCCAATAATGAGATAGAGAAACGCTCATTTTTTTCTTTTTGAACTTTTTGTTTCGTTTCTCATTTTTCTTTTTGGATTTTTGTAGGAGCTATATGATTTGTATTTTTGGTTTTTGGCTCCTTTTTGGCTTTTTGGAGCTAACTTTTCTTTTGTAGGGATTTTTGGGAAATAGATGCGATATAAGTAGCTTTAGGAGGTGAACTCAAGTGACATGTAGAGAATAAAAAGATATATGTGGAGAAAGAAATAATGTAACACTCGGTTCACTCTAAGATGTGCACGAACGGTTCAATAAAATAATACTTCAACTAAAACTCATATGTAAGCATGGATATTCTCAATCATCTCAATAAAAAGTGAAGTCAAGCGGTAAAGAGTACTTTCATATCAAGCATGCAACAGAAGGTGAATAAGATAATAAGGCAGATGCTCCCGTTATACAATTGATGCGTGAATCTTGGTGCACTTCCAACAAAAGCATACTAAACACTAATCCATACGTTCAGCTTCAACTAATATCATGCATTCATATAGATGAATCATCAAAAGAATATATAAGCAAGCACATGGAAAGCATGATACTGAAATACTCTAAGTAGCATGGCAAGGAATAATAAGCATCGTGATGGTTGCTAAAGCAATAAGAGATATCATCATAAGGAGCAAATCTAGCAAAAGGAGGAAAAGAAAATAAAGAAATAAAAATTAAAGAGAGGAAAGAAAAGAAAAACAAGCACACACTATGATGCATGAACACACATAAAAGGAAAATAAGATGGAAAAATCAAAAAGATGATGCAAAAATTTTGAAAAATTTTAAAAATCCTAAAATAAAATAAAAATGCAACTAATGTATCTAAATGGTATGGAAATGCACTCCCCCAAGCTTAAACTTCGCATTGTCCTCAATGTGATCATAATGGAAGGATATGAGGAACAACGATAAATATGGAGGGCGAATGAAAAATGATGACATGAATGACATGGAATCCTAATGCAACTACATGCAAATACAATGATGCATGAGAGCACCTTCCCCCAAGCTTATACCAAACAAACCTATTCAAATGACTCGATCAAAAATGTAATGGCTTTGAAAAGCGTGATCAAGTCAAATGAATAAGAAAGTGAGTATTCACTTGAAAGAAATGCTCGATGGTGGTGAGCAAAAGGATGTGACACATAAAAATATGAAGAGGGCAATAAATATATATAATGGGTTTGGGGTGTAAATGATTATTGTTGCCGTCATATGAGGTGATATTTATTCAAGCAAATCTATACGGTCCTCTCGCTATCGAGAGGATTCGCGTTTATTTAAAGCATAAAAATTTCTACACTACTGGATTGATATCACCTATAGCAAAAGGCGGATCCAGTATCTTTGCCGGTGCCGGCAACTGCTCCAACTGCTCTTTCCGTGACTCCGCCAGGCGCGAATGTCCACGAACACCAACGAACTCCAGCAATGCATCCTCTAACATTCCCACAAGGACACCACATGTACCCTGCAGAGAATAGGATGCATCAGTTCGTTGCAAAAATTTCACCCTCATAATAAAAGTATTCCAAAGAGGATCGTCAATAGAAATGTATGAAATAAATAATGGTGGACGATACTTCCTTGGAAATAATCCAATATCCGCATGTGCTGTGATAGCTGTCTCCATAGTGTCCTCTTTAAGCTGCTCAGGTAAATCTAGATCATAGGTGTGGACCTCCTCGACAGGCTCGTCAAGCTGTGGCATGTCCAAGCATACCTCCTGTCCATAATCGTATGTGTGCTGCAAAAGGTATGACGTGTCAAAAATATCTGAATCAAAATAAATATCGAATGGAATACATAATTCAGAAATAGGATGGGTAAAAATATCTCCCTGAGTGGGAGCGGTAAGCTCTGTGGGACAGTCCTCGACGTCAGTGGAAGGATGAGGTGGCTGCGGAAGCTCTAATGGAGGAGGGTAGTGTTCGGGATCCTCATGAATGGCTATGTCCTCGTCCCGATGCACGACCTCCTCGATGATAAGCTCTGGCTCTGTATGTAAGGCCTCCTGAAAAGCATGCTCGGGCTCTGCATGTGAGGCCTCCTCGTCAATATACTCTGGCTCGACAGTGTGCTCCTTTACCTTCTCATCAATTATCAATGTGGGCTCTCTCTGGAATGGTGATGTTGGCTGCTCACGTGTGTCAGCTTGTGGGGATGTATCATGTGGAGGGGAATGCCCGCAAGCAATCCGAAAATATAGTCTATCCCCCGCAAGACTGACATGGATGTCCTCCTCAATTGTTCATGCAGCTGAAACACGGTTCATAACAAAATCTACAAATAGTAGCTCAAATGCATCACCTGCTGTAATGCTCTCTGAACCGGTGAACCGCACTGACTCCAAGAGGCCCTCCAATAATCTCTGAAATGTGTCCTCCTCTGGCTGCGCATATGACTCAATTTCTGCTTCCTTCACCGCCTCTTCGTCCATCCACTCTTCATATGCAATAGCTGTATCGTAGGAAGTGGGATCGACGACGGCACATTCTGGCTCTGGTAGTATGTCTGGCAATGCTGCTTGCCCATAATATAAAGAAGCAGAACTGATATCTTTGGAAATCTCTGCAACCCTAAGCATGAGCGCATTCATTTCAAGTTCCCTCTTCATTCCTTCCAATTGAAGGTTGCTATTTTCAAGCCCGGCTTGCATTTCAACCTGGTGTGCATGCATCTCATCAAAAAAGATCATTTGTTTCTCATCAAGCTCGGGCCAGTGCGTCTCCTCAAAAAAGTATTCTCCCATCTGAGCACTTTCATCAAAATAGTACTCTCCCATCTGAGCACTCTGATCATAATAGTATTCTCCCATCTGAGCACTCTGATCATAATAGTATTCTCCCATCTGAGCACTCTGATCAAAATCTGTGGTCCACGTAGTATAATCCATAGCACCTGATCAACAAAGATAAATACCTGGAGAAAAATATCAGTGGTACAAAAGAATATAGAAATGATAATAATGGTGGCGGGGGTGAAAATTTACTTTTTATTAATTTATTTTTTTTCGTAGTCTAATCAACCTAATTGTGACAAATTGGCACCCAACGGAAACACTTCCCCGGCAAACTGCGCCAAAAACTTGATCGGCCCCGGATATACACCCGGAGAACGATTGTAGTTTTACCGTAAGCGCACGGCAAAGTGGCGAGCGGGTATCGAACACGAGGAGGTGGTGTTGGCTCCAATCTATCCTAGGTTGGTTTGACTACGAATGTTTTATTGGTGGAGATGGCTATGGTATAATGTAATGGCAGTGGTGATGGATGTCGGTGTCGGAGATAGAGAAGTCGGATAAGTATCGATTCAAATACAATACAATAAAAGAGTCTAGGGCTAGGGAATCCCCACTACGTATCGTCATTCGTCATTGTGAATAGTGAATCTCAATATTACTAGGCTTGCGTTGAGGTGAACTATTCGTAACTGAATAGAGAACCAAGCTCACGCTCTCGCGCTATTGCCGGTCTATAGCGAACCTAGATTAGAGCCCACTCTCATGCAAATCCTAACCTAAGCCACTAGCATTAGGATCGACATCATTTTCCAATTGCTTCTCGAGCCCACTCTCGTGCAAACTCGAGTCACGATCTAGGTTGTGATAGTTCGTATTCGTCCAATCTCTTGCAAACGAATATTGGTATAGATTTACAATTAAAAATCCTAGCTTTGGTCCAATCTCTTGCAAACCAAATCTAGAGAAATCCAATTATAAATCTAAATCGAATATCTAGGCCTTCCCATCGATTAGAATCCAATCTCTTGCAAATCCCAAATCGATGGAAATCCCTAGCTATCCGTAGTAAATCGATCACATCCTAACCTCCTAGCAATTCTAGCAATTTAGAAATTCATTCATCACAAATATGAAATTAGATCCATAGGGTTCATCCCCAAACCCTAGAACAACAAATCTACTCTAGCATAGCAATAAGGATATGAGAATCAATAGAAATCATTGCTTGCATACAAAAAGATAGAAAAACAAAGATTCAAATAAAAAGAAGAAAATACTTAGCTTGATGAAGATCTTCAATCCAAAAATACAAGCTTTTAGATCCAAGAGGGGGCCTAGGGCATGGCCTAACCTCTAATATAATCCTAAGAAAAACATATGGGGGCTAAGAAAACATAATGGGGGTCTCCTACAATGGTGGCTACAAACCCCTTAAATACTCCCCCAAAACCATAGCAAGAAACCCTAGAAAACCCCTCAAATTCATGCCCAAAAACAGCCCAAACCACAACTTAAAATCTGGGCCCAGGCCGCACTCGGCCGAGTGGAAAATGTGACTCGGCCGAGTGGAAATTCCTGCACTGCAGCGTCAACTTGCAGAAATTCTCCAGATTTCATCCGACCTCCGATTGGCGCGTTCTTGGCGGCGTTGGAACCTTCATGAAGTCTACTATCCATAAACAATATGAGAAAAATACTTTAATTGCTGGAATGATAGCATATTTCAAAAGAGTGGGAGGCTGTCTGAAAATCTGGGCGATGCGTGTCCTCGGCATCACTCGGCTGAGTGGAAAATGTCACTCGGCTGAGGGGCTTTTGGAACTCGGCCGAGTCGGAGCTCGTAGTCAACTGATGGATTACAGAGAGTTGGACATTTTGGCTTGCCGTCGTTTGTGTGCCACTCGGGCGGACAGAGTCTCCGCACTCGACCGAGTGGGCGTGCGATGCTCGGCCGAGTGCACGCTGATACATCTCTGTTGCGTGTCCGATCTGGCCGGCCGAGCGGGGTCTCAATGCTCGGCCGAGTGACTCCTTCACTCGGCCGAGTGGCATGCTGAAAATGCCCAATCCCCATCTTTTCGCTTCCTCGTCGCTCCTACGACGTTCTTTCTTCTTCCACTCGTCTTCCATTGCAGAATAACCCTCAAAAGAGCCATGGTTGACACTCCGGAGTGGGTGCAAATCCTTTAAGCTCATTTTTGCTCCCGATCGCTCCATATTTCCTGAAATCTGACAAAAACAAGAAATAGTGAAAAGTAACGTAATATCGTCGAATAATCGTGAAAAGCGTGATATGGGAGATCGAAATGGCATGCAAATATGCAGAAAAAAAGGTGTAAAATATGGACCGATCACCGGTCATCTCTGGGGCGGGCCCCAGGCCTTTGCGGAGGTCCTCCCAGCCCATCAAGCTGAGCATACCCCGGTTGAGGCAAGACATGCCTTGTCTATGTTTGGCATCAGCCATGAGGCCCCGTCCGGGGGTCGGTCTTCTCGGACTGCGATGTGGCCCTCCAGCTAGCGCTGGATTCTGCCCTTTCGGGGGACCGTGCCCTCCTCGAGAGGGTCCGCTCCTCGACCCTGGCATACTACATGGTATGGCAGATCCAGTAGGTCTGTTTTCTTCCTCCCTCATTCTCGTTTTGTTTTGAATGATATTCGTTCTCTTCGTCTCACATGCGTCTTCTCTAGCTTTAGAGGCGCGACGACGCTTAGAGATGGTTGATGGGCTCGAGGTGGATCTTGAGCGGGAGCGCCTTAGGGCCAAGGTGCTGATCAAGCAACCGAGGAGGCCCGTGGGGAGGCACTTCGATCCCAACGCAGGGTTTCCGAGCTCACCTCAGAGGTGGGAAGCCTGAGGGAGGCTTGGGCGGTCGCTGAGTCTTCCCAGGCGGTCACCGAGAGGTCAGCCAAGGAGGCTGAGGAGGCATTGTCCCTCGTCCAAGAGGCGTACAGGAAGGAGAGAGCTGACCTTTGGTCTGAGCTAGGTGCCCTGCGGGAAGTGGACCCCGCCCGGCTCGTCGATGACGTCCAGAGGGGTTATGAGGACGTCCTGGCCCCGAGGATCGCGGAGTCCCTCCGGGAGGGATTTCGGGTGTACGAGGGCATTTTGGCTCCGAAGATTGCGAGGTCCTTTCGGGAAGGATTCTTAGCATTCGAGGAGCAGGTATGAAGAATGCTTCCACATCCTCTGGTTACCCCTGGGCATCCTACGGGTTCAGGAGGAGATGAAGCGCCTGGGGATGCTTCCTCGTGAGCTCCTGCGTCGTTGGCAGAGCGGCCCATTTTTGTTCTTCTTCTTTTTTTATCAAACTGTAAGAAGAAACATTTTTGTTGAAATGGATTTTTCTTTTCTTCTGCATCACCATCGTATTTGCGCTTTCAGAATTGTCGTTGATCTGGTTTGGTTCTGCCCCCCCTCTCGCTGCTCAAGTCTGGGTTCTTCGCTGACCGGACCTACGAGAGGTATCAATTAAGGGGATCGTTCCCAACCCATCGTGGCGGTCCATGGTCACTCTGCTAGGGGAGTTTCCCCCTCCTTGGTTCGAGACCGACTTGCTAGGGGGAGTTTCCCCCGGCCTTATGGTTGTATCAGATCCGACTTGTTGGTGGAGTTTCCCCAGCCTCATGAACGGTTTGCAACCAACCTGCTAGGGGAGTTGCCCCAGCCCTACGGTCAGTTTACAACCGACCTGCTGGGGGAGTTGCACCCAGCCTTATGGTCGATTTACGATAGACCTACTGGGGGAGTTGCTCACAGCCTTGTGGTCGGTTCGACATCGATCTGCTGGGGGAGTTGGCCCCAGCCTGACGGTCAATGGGTCGGTCGGCTTGATGGGGGAGCTACCCCCAGGCTTACGGCCAACCAAGTGATCGGCCTACTGGGGGATTTGCCCCCAACCTTATGGTCGATGTGATGTCGATCCACTGGGGGAGTTACCCCCAGCCTTACGTTCGATCGAGTGCTCGGCCTACTGGGGGAGTTGCCCCTAGCCTTACGTTCGATCGAGTGATCGCCCTGTTGGGGGAGTTGCCCCTAGCCTTACGGTTAATTGAGTGATCGGCCTACTGGAGAGTTGCCCCCAGACTTATGATCGATCGAGTGATCGACCTACTGGGGGAGTTGTCCCCAGCCTTACGGTCGATGGGTCGGTCGGCCTGCTGGGGGAGTTGCCCCAGTGTCACGCCCCGCTTTCCAAAATGATGGAAGAGAAACGTGACTAAGGCCCGCTTGGGCCGGAGCTGTGAAGCTCGGACCCAATAAGCGCCTGTAGGGGTACCATTTCAAAATTTTCAGGTTCTTGCATTTATAAAATTCGGAACAACAGAAAGTACAGAAAGGAGGTTGCATTCATTAATAATAAGAGATAACATCCAGAGAGTACAAAAGTTTAAAAAGGAGCCCTGCATGGCTACAATGCAGAAAAGGAAACTAATGGTGCTACACACCCAACCTAAAACAGAAAGCAAAATGGTGCTACGCACCCAAACTAGAAAGTGACTGATCCTCCAAAGTCAGCAACAGAGGAACCTCTAAGACTGGTCCTCACTCGGGTCATACTCCTGATAAGCAATGTACTCCTGCTCCAAGTCCTCTGGTACCGGCTCCGGATCTACTAACCCTGTCTCGGTACCTGACGTACAAACACTAAGAGAAAGTGGTTGTGCGTCAGGCGAAGTGTGCAAATAAACGTGAGAAGACTCCACTGCAAGGTGTATAACATTTTAAGGTTGACATTTTAAAAGTTGTTTACATGATGATGATGCAACAACATAGCAGATATGTATATGTGCAAGAAGTAAAGACAACGCTGGAAAGTAAACGTGATAGGCAATAGCCATAGCGTGTGCTACTGACTACAAGACTAGAGTAGACAAGAAAAGACAAGACAAGTGTGTGTCACGAAGGGTTCACGCCTTACGGTTCGAGGGGGATCAGACCCTCTCCCCGTGCGCACGCTCAACCCTACCACAGCCCAAGTGCACAAGACAAGACATGATAAAGGATCACTCACTTACTCGGTAAGTGCCCTAATCGCCCGCAGGCTTATCCATTACCAATCGTGACAAGGGATCACTCTCTCTGCCTTGGAGAGTGCCTTATTCGCCCACAGGCTTATCCATTTCCAATCGTGACAAGGGATCACTCTCTCTAGCTTGGAGAGTGCCATATTCCCCCGCAGGCTTATGCAATACATGACCTGACCTGACGAGACGAGAATGGATGAGATTTACATGACATGATAAAACTGGATGAGAGTTGTTCATTCTAGGGGGTCCACACGCACACACACATAGATAAAACCCTATGGTAACTGTTGTTGTTGTTGTTTCTAGGGGTTCACACACACACGCACACACAGATAAGCCCTATGGTGCAGTCGTTGTTGTGTCTGAACTTCATTGTCAAGTCCAGGCTGTCGTGGGGTGTCACGCCCCGCTTCCCTAAATTGGAGGCGAGACGTGAGAAGGTCCACTCAAGCGTGGAGCTGTGAAGCTGCACGCCCGATAAGCGTAAATTTAGTATAAGCAGGTCCCTGTAATTGCAAACGAAACAACAACAACAATAATAATAATATGAGACGGATAGGAAATACCAATCCCACAGTTTGTCCACAAAATATTCAACATCACAGAAAAGCCACCAGGCTAAAGCAAAGAGTCTAAAGGCCCAGAACAAGGCCAAACAAAAATACAAACATAACAGAGTATCAACTAGGTGCCACGCACCGACAACCTAAGCAATCTAACAAAACTAGACGTAGACACTAAGACTGATCTCCAGTGTCTACGAAGTCCTCGACCAACACGGGCTCAAGCTCGGCGTCCGCAAACACCTCGCCCTCAGCAAGCAACTCAGGCTCAGGGTCTAACATGCGTCACCCAAAAGAGAAAGGGGCACATGTCAGCAAGTCTGAAAGACTTGAGCAAGGAAACTGAAAGTAACTAACAACCTAGCACTTATAATATTTAGCAATGACATGGCAGTTAAGTATGATGTGACAGTTTAAAGGGAGAGACAAGCACGCACGATGTAGCAAAAGCTACCAAATCACTAATTCACGAATCACTTATCACGATTATCACTTATCACGATTATCACTTATCACTAGAGATTTCGCCTACTGGCCGGAGTGGCGGATCAGGCCAACTCGGGGCTCAGGTTGCCGCTTATCTCTTACCCCACCCATATGTGTCGAGCGTTGGGGTTTCCAACTAACTGAGCTCGCTTCTGGATCACGAGCCAGGAAGTGTATTTGGCGTAGGGGTGCACCTAGCCGGTATCCGAGCGTTGGGGTTTCCAACTACATGGCTCGCTTCTGGAACACGAGCCAGGAATATAATATTGTAGCGTGTGCGACACAATCACGATGAATAATCAATATGCAATGACATGAACAGATATTTGCGTACCGTTAATTGAATTTAAACGTGACATACAAACATGATGAAGGTGACGGACCAAGCTTCGTTGTCAAGCTAGGTCAATGGCGTCTAGACGGATATCCTTTCACCGTCTAGTCTCTTTTACGCTAAAGCAAGGAAATGGCCTAAGACATGGCCCAAATCAAGAGATGCAAGTTTCACTTGCCTGATACCGGGGTTGACGAGCAAGGAAGATTGTCACACAAGCTAACTACGGAATAGATCGTTGTTATGGCAAAACAATCATTAGAACAATGATTCTAAATCGATTTCTTATTAGAATCCTAACTTTCTAATAATCCATTTTATTAGGGTTTCACAATGTCAATGGGGGTTATGCTAAAACTAAAGGAATCGAGTATTACCATGAAGAGGCGGATGAGCGATGCCGAGCAACCACGGCAACGGAAGAACGATCCGGCTCAGATCTGGAAATGAGGGAAAAATCTGGAGAAATGGGTTTGGATGTGGATTTTGGGGGTTTGATGAAGGTTTGGGGAAGATGGAAGGTGGGTTGTGACAAGGGAGGGTTTGGATGATGAAGGATGAGCTTGAGATGAAGGATCAATGGCTTGAGGGAGATGGGGGCTCAATGGGGGAGAAATTAGGGTTTTAGGTCATGAGGGAGAAGAAGAAAACGTTTGGAGGGGTATTTATAGAGTTTGGTGGCGGTTAGGGCAAAACTAGGGTTTACAGCACTGTTTAGTCGGTCAAAGAACAACCACTGACCGACTAGTTTGACATCTAGTTGGTCGGTTGACCAACGCAGACCGACTAAGTGTAAATAGTAACCCAGACGAAAATTAGGATCTAGATTTAGTCGGTCAAAGAACAACTACTGACCGACTAGTTTGACATCTAGTCGATCGATGAACGTTCTTAGACCGACTAAGAGTAAACAGTAACTAGTGTCAAAATTAGTTAATGAGTTAGTCGGTTAAAGAAGCATTGCCGACCGACTAGTTTGCAACCTAGTCGGTCAACCAACGTTCTTAGACCGACTAACGACAAACAGTAACTCCTGAACATTTAACAAAGCTCACTAGTCGGTTCAAGAAGGTTTTCCGACCGACTGGATCGTCATCTAGTCGGTCGGTGCCCCTTCTTATACCGGCTAACGTGCACCAAAAGTTCCGAAATAGAGCGCGAAGCTCCGGGATGGTTTCCTAAGTCTCCTAGGCTCGTTCTCACTCTAAGACATCGACGTTATGAAGCCCGTCACGAATGACTTACTTCAAACACACCGATCGACGGAAGAATCTAGAGAAACACGACGAAACGAACGAAAATGAAAACTACGAAGACGGAAATGGAAATCACAAAGAAGGGAAAGCAACAATTAATATTATATATATAATAAAATCCATACATGAAAAACCAGTCGTTACATCCTCCCCAACTTAAGAAAAATTCCGTCCTCGGAATTCCCAACACTCACGTGTCCGGAAACAAAAGTGGGTAGCGCTCTCGCATCTCATCTTCTCTCTCCCAAGTAGACTCTCCCGGTGAACCGTGTCGCCACATCACCCGAACGAGATCAACGACCTTGTTCCGAAGTGACTTCTGACGCATGTCCAGTATCCACACCGGATGCTCGTCATACGTCAAATCTGAGCGAACGACAATCTCCGAGAAATCCACGGCATGAGACGGATCGCTGATGTATCGACGAAGCTGCGACACATGGAAAACATCGTGAACTCCTTCCAAGGATGGCGGAAAGGCTAAGCGGTAAGCTACCTCGCCAACCCTTTCCAGAATATCAAACGGCCCAATGTATCGCGGGCTCAACTTCCCTCGCTTCCCAAAACGAATCACTCCACGATTCGGGGAAATCCTCAGAAACACATGATCGCCCGGCTGAAACTCCAAAGGACGTCATTTAGCATCCGGCCAATGCTTAAAACGGTCCTGAGCAATCCTCAACCTCTCCCGAATGTTCCTAACAACATCCACGGCCTCCACAATCATCTCAGGTCCCAACAGCTCCCAATCGCCAACGTCATCCCAACTCAATGGCGATCGACATTTCCTTCCATACAAGGCGGCGAAAGGCGCCATGCCAATAGACGCCTGGTAGCTGTTGTTGTAAGAGAACTCTACCAAGTGTAGATGGTCCTCCCATGAACCCTTGAAATCCAACATGCACGCTCTCAGCATGTCATCCAAAATCTGAATCATCCTCTCGGACTGGCCATCCGTCTGCGGATGGTACGCCGTGCTGAAACTCAGACGCGTACCCAAACTTTTCTACAAACTCTGTCAGAACTGAGATGTGAATCTCGTGTCTCTGTCCGACACGATACTCACGGGGACCCCATGAAGTCGCACGATCTCCTCCATGTATCTCCTCGCTAGCGCCTCAGTGGACTGTCCTACTCGGAATGGTATAAAGTGCGCGGATTTGGTCAATCAATCTACGATCACCCAAATCGCGTCATTCTGCTTCGGACTCCGAGGTAGTCCAGTCACGAAATCCACAGTGATGTGTTGCCATTTCCACTCCGGAATCGGAAGTGGTTGTAGCAACCCGGCCGCACGCTGATGCTCCGCCTTCACTTGCTGGCAGACCAAACACTTGGCTACACTCCGAGCCACACTCCTCTTCATGCCATGCCACCAAAAGTTCAGACGAAGATCCTGGTACATCTTGGTCCCACCAGGATGCACAGAATACGGCGAACTGTGTGCCCCCACCATCAACTCCTCCCTAATATCCCCAGCTGGCACACACAACCTGGCTCCAAACCTTAGTGAGCCATCCTCATGAATCAAAAAGTCAGTCCGCAGACCAGCTTCAACCTGCCCTCGAATCCTTACCAATTTCGGATCCCCGGCCTGACTCGCCTTAATCCGATCCACAATCGTTGACTGCACCTACATGTACATCAACGAAGAAGCCTCCCCAGGAAGAACAATCTCTACATTGAACCCGCAAAAATCCTGCTGCAACCTCCACTGCGAAGTCAAAACCATCACCGAGGGAAGCCTACTCAAAGCATCTGGCACCACATTCACCTTGCCAGGGTGATACTGCAAATCAATCTCATAATCTGCCATAAGCTCCAACCATCGACGTTGTCGCCTGTTGAGCTCCTTCTGGGTAAAAATATACTTCAAGCTTTTGTGATCGGTGAAGATTTTCACTTTCTCACTCAGCAAGAAGTGCCTCCAAATCTTAAGAGCAAACACAACGGCAGCCAACTCCAAATCAGGCGTCGGGTAATTCTTCTCATGAACCTTGAGCTGACGTGACGCATAAGCCACCACATGTCCATGCTGATGCAAAACACAACCGAGACCCTTGCCAGAAGCATCGCAAAAGATCTCGAATCCTCCACTGCGGTCAGGCACAACAAGGACAGGAGCAGACGTCAAACGCTCTCTCAGAACACCAAAGGCATGCTCACAGTCACCCGACCAAACAAAAGAAACATCCTTCCGCGTCAACCTGGTCATCGGCTCGGCAATACGGGAAAAATCCTTAATGAAACGCTGATAGTAACCAGCAAGCCCAAGGAAACTCCGAATCTTAGATGCTGACGACGGAACAGGCCACTCTCTGATGGCCCTGATCTTCTCGGGATCCACTGAAATACCATCTCCAGTCACCACATGCCCGAGAAAAGCAACTCTGTCCAACCAAAACTCGCACTTCGAAAACTTAGCATACAACCAATGCTTCCTCAGAATCTCCAACACCGTCCTCAAGTGCGAGGCATGCTCCTCCGACTTCGAATAGATCAGAATGTCGTCAATAAAGATAACGACAAACTTATCCAAAAAGTCATAGAAAATCAGGTTCATCCGATTCATGAAAACTGCGGGTGCGTTAGTTACGCCGAAAGGCATAACCACAAACTCATAGTGTCCATACTTCGTCCTGAACACTGTCTTCGGCACATCATCCTTCTTCACCTTCAACTGATGATAACCACTCCTCAAATCCAACTTAGAAAACACCCTGGAACCTCCAAGCTGATAAAAAATATCATCGATGTGAGGCAACGGGTATTTATTCTTAATGGTCACCACATTCAGCTCCCGATAGTCCACGCACATGCGACGCGAACCATCCTTTTTCTTCACCAACAACACCGGTGCTCCCCACGGAGACACACTGGGATTAATGTAACCCTTCTGCATAAGCTCATCCAGCTGCTTCCGCAATTCCTCCAACTCTGCTGGCGCCATACGATATGGTGCCTTCGAAATGGGCTGCGCACCTGGAATCAAATCAATAGAAAACTCTAAAGCTCGATCGGGTGGCAGTCCAGACATCTCCTCGGGGAAGACGTCATCAAAATCTCGCACCACAGCTGGCCTCTCCAACTCCATCTGCATAGCCACAACCTCCATCGGTCTAGCCCGAAATCTGATAGGACCAAGCGAACCGCTACCACGGCTGAACTCAAACACTGGGTGTCCGGGAATCTCGAACACCACCTTCTTCTTTCGACAGTCAATCATGGCATAGAAGCTCGCAAGCCAATCCATCCCAATGACCGCATCGTAGTTGGTGATGTCGTGGATAATGAAATCAGCACAAAGCTCACGTCCACAAACCACCAACGGGCAAGAATTGCACCCACGATGCACCGAGACCACACCGTTCCCTGTGACGATATTCCAACTCTTAGGAAGAGAGGACGTCGACAAGGAATGCTTCTCCACGAAGCTCCGGGCCAAAATGCACATCGACGCACCTGAGTCAAAGAGGACTCGGGCAGGGAACGTGCAAACCAAAACCACACCTAACAAACAGTCTAATCAATCAAATCTTACTCTAGCAACATTCATACACAAGCAGCCAACATAATGTAACAATCAACTAATTAAGAAAGGAACAGCTAGATTGGAAGTTACCTGCAATGACCTCATCCATGGCCAAAATCTCCTCCTCGGTCATCAGAAATGCCTGCCTCCTCGACGGAACAGCCCGTCGAAAAGCATGCCCTTGTGGAACAAGGGGTACCCCACGACCAGCGGGCACCGGGGCTCGCTGTTGCAACGGCGGGGCAGCAATAGGTGTCCTCCAAGGTTGCTTCAACTTCGGGCACTCCCTGAGGGCATAGGCAGGATCTCCACAGGCCATACATTGCCCCAAGAACCTCCTACACGATTCCTTGATGTGGCCCTCCTTGCCACAGAAATGGCAAACTTTCTGAACAGGCCCTCCCGGCCTCTTAAACTGAACAGGCTGGTTCGGCCTGAATCCAGGTCTAACCACAGCTCTCGCCTGTTCCACAGGCCTCTTCCCAGCACCAACAATAGACCCCCTCCTCTGGTTCACAAGCAGCTCCTGCCTCTTAGCTGCTACTAGAACCTTCTGATAAGATTCCCGGTCAGAAGAGGTCACAAAACTCTGGAGCTCCGAAGCAAGTCCCTGTAGGAACCTCTGAGCTCTCTCCTCAGCGTCCTGCACCATCTTCGGTGCAAACCGACTCAGCCTCATGAAGTCTTGGTGGTACTGGTCCACCGACGAGCTTCCTTGCTTCAGATCGATAAAACGATGCAGCATCTCTTCCCTGGCAGCTTTTGGGAAGAACTTACCATCAAATCTGGCCTTGAAGGTAGCCCAGACGATCGGTTCCACCAACATCTTCTCTGCAGCATCCCACCAATTTCTGGCGTTATCCCTCAGCTGGCGCTTCGCCAAGTCAACCCAACTAACTTCTTTGACCTTGGACATCTTCAGATTGTCCTCGATATTCCTCATCCATTCATCAGCAGCTAGTGGACCTTTGGTCCCATCAAAATATGCAGGACCCAGCTCTCTGAACTACTTTGCTCCAGGCTCAGGGCGAGGGGCTTCCACTACCCGAGCAGCTCGAGCCACCGGACATTCTGCACCTGCAGAAGCACACCCTACTGAACCTGCATCATCTGCATCATCATCCTCATCATCTCTCCGTTAGTGGGCTCCCGCTCAGGCTCCTCGTCATGAGGGAGCGCACCACTACCACCACCACGGGTGATTCGCCTTCCTGCCATCTAATGACACAGAAAACGAACAATTAGACTCATAGCTTAGGGCTGAGATGTCGAACTTATTTGTTGGACAATCTTATATTATTATCGTTATCCCGGTAATTGCAGTTACAGAATGACCTGCATGGGCCACCACTAAAACCTGTCACGCCCCGCTTCCCTAAAATGGAGGCGAGACGTGAGAAGGTCCGCTCAAGCGTGGAGCTGTGAAGCTGCACACCCGATAAGCGTAAATTTAGTATAAGCAGGTCCCTGTAATTGCAAACGAAACAATAACAACAATAATAATAATATGAGACGGATATGAAATACCAATCCCACAGTTTGTCCACAAAATATTCAACATCACAGAAAAGCCACCAGGCTAAAGCAAAGAGTCTAAAGGCCCAGAACAAGGCCAAACAAAAATACAAACATAACAGAGTATCAACTAGGTGCCACGCACTGACAACCTAAGAAATCTAACAAAACTAGACGTAGACACTAAGACTGATCTCTAGTGTCTATGAAGTCCTCGACCAACACGGGCTCAAGCTCGGCGTCCGTAAACACCTCGCCCTCAGCAAGCAACTCAGGCTCAGGGTCTAACATGCGTCACCCAAAAGAGAAAGGGGCACATGTCAGCAAGTCTGAAAGACTTGAGCAAGGAAACTGAAAGTAACTAACAACCTAGCACTTATAATATGTAGTAATGACATGGCAGTTAAGTATGATGTGACAGTTTAAAGGGAGAGACAAGCACGCACGATGTAGCAAAAGCTACCAAATCACTAATTCACGAATCACTTATCACGATTATCACTTATCACGACTATCACTTATCACTAGAGATTTCGCCTGCTGGCCGGAGTGGCGGATCAGGCCAACTCGGGGCTCAGGTTGCCGCTTATCTCTTACCCCACCCATATGTGTCGAGCGTTGGGGTTTCCAACTAACTGAGCTCGCTTCTGGATCACGAGCCAGGAAGTGAATTTGGCGTAGGGGTGCACCTAGCCGGTATCCGAGCGTTGGGGTTTCCAACTACAGGGCTCGCTTCTGGAACACGAGCCAGGAATATAATATTGTAGCGTGTGCTACACAATCACGATGAATAATCACTATGCAATGACATGAACAGATATTTGCGTACTATTAATTGAATTTAAACGTGACATACAAACATGATGAAGGTGACGGACCAAGCTTCGTTGTCAAGCTAGGTCAATGGCGTCTAGACGGCTATCCTTTCACCGTCTAGTCTCTTTTACGCTAAAGAAAGGAAATGGCCTAAGACATGGCCCAAATCAAGAGATGCAAGTTTCACTTGCCTGATACCGGGGTTGACGAGCAAGAAAGATCGTCACACAAGCTAACTACGGAATAGATCGCTGTTATGGCAAAACAATCATTAGAACAATGATTCTAAATCGATTTCTTATTAGAATCCTAACTTTCTAATAATCCATTTTATTAGGGTTTCACAATGTCAATGGGGGTTATGCTAAAACTAAAGGAATCGAGTATTACCGTGAAGAGGCGGATGAGCGATGCCGAGCAACCACGGCAACGGAAGAACGATCCGGCTCAGATCTGGAAATGAGGGAAAAATCTGGAGAAATGGGTTTGGATGTGAATTTTGGGGGTTTGATGAAGGTTTGGGGAAGATGGAAGGTGGGTTGTGACAAGGGAGGGTTTGGATGATGAAGGATGAGCTTGAGATGAAGGATCAATGGCTTGAGGGAGATGGGGGCTCAATGGGGGAGAAATTAGGGTTTTAGGTCGTGAGGGAGAAGAAGAAAACGTTTGGAGGGGTATTTATAGAGTTTAGTGGCGGCTAGGGCAAAACTAGTGTTTACAGCACTGTTTAGTCGGTCAAAGAACAACCACTGACCGACTAGTTTGACATCTAGTCGGTCGGTTGACCAACGCAGAACGACTAAGTGTAAACAGTAACCCAGACGAAAATTAGGATCTAGATTTAGTCGGTCAAAAAACAACTACTGACCGACTAGTTTGACATCTAGTCGGTCGATGAACGTTCTTAGACCGACTAAGAGTAAACAGTAACTAGTGTCAAAATTAGTTAATGAGTTAGTCGATTAAAGAAGCATTGCCGATCGACTAGTTTGCAACCTACTCGGTCAACCAACGTTCTTAGACCGACTAACGACAAACAGTAACTCCTGAACATTTAACAAAGCTCACTAGTCGGTTCAAGAAGGTTTTCCGACCGACTGGATCGTCATCTAGTCGGTCGGTGCCCCTTCTTATACCGGCTAACGTGCACCAAAAGTTCCGAAATGGAGCGCGAAGCTCCGGGATGGTTTCCTAAGTCTCCTAGGCTCGTTCTAACTCTAAGACATCGACGTTATGAAGCCCGTCACGAATGACTTACTTCAAACACGCCGATCGACGGAAGAATCTAGAGAAACACGACGAAACGAACGAAAATGAAAACTACGGAGACGGAAATGGAAATCACAAAGAAGGGAAAGCAACAATTAATATTATATATATAATAAAATCCATACATGAAAAACCAGTCGTTACATGGGGTGTCCCAGACGCTATCATTTCACATCTGGTTCTCTTGTGTATACTTTTTACAGTTTAAAGGAGACAATGGCCTAAACTTGGCCGAAACTATGCAAGTGAACACACTTGCCTGCAATGGCGAGCGGTATGTCCGTTGGGAGCACCTCTTCGAGTCAGAGCGTCGGTAATGGGTCGGCTGAAACGAGTCAAGCGACGGTGTCAGGTCACGCTCATCATTGATCCTATTAAGGTTCATTTGTTGGTTCAACGGGGCTATCCTAGCAGTCAAAGTCACGTTTTTGTTTTGGTTCAGCCTAGTCGACGATCTATCCTATGTGCACAGAAATTTCAGTCCTTCGTTGATGTTTAATATTATGCAATGGTTTAAAGGTGCGGAAATGAAATTTAGTTATTGTTGACGATTTTTAGATTAGGTTTTTGTTTTGCTACAGTGGGGGTTCTTTCTACACGTTAGAGGACTAACCTTTTGACGTCGACCAAAAAGCGGATGTCGGGTCTGAACGGAGATGTGTTGACATCGTTTGCAGCGTCTTGGCCGTAGGTATCATAGCAAGACACCTCTGAACAGCGAGGTGGTGGCACGGACAGCGAGCAAAAGGCGATCTCCCACCCGTTGCGGGTAGCGCAGCGGATCTTCATGACGGCGGCAACATCGGGTAGAAACACGTGAGTACGGCAATGCATGTGAACTCCGAGGGTCCAAAGGAGCTGTCGATGATTGAGGTAGGCTAGTGGGAGTTGTTTGGCCCGGTGGGTGGCCGACAGCGCGAGCATACGGCGGTGGGTGGCCGTGAGAAGTTGAAGAGGACAGATTCGCGCAACGGTCGTTGTCGCACGTCTCAGTAAAAAACCAGCCATGAAAAACGTCAAAGGAAAATTGCAGTAGATAAAGGACTTCAAGAGAAATCCAACGGTGGTAGAGTGGTTGCCGGAAGTGGTCGGAGGTGGCCGAGCGTCGACGTTGAAGATCAGCGCATAGATATGTCAAAAACAGCCAATAGGGCTTGTTTCAACAGATTTTCAAGGAGCTAGAGATGAGGGAAGAGGAAAAGGGAAGTTGCAGATGATAGAGGGGTTCGATAGAAGTCCAACAGTGGTAGGGTGGTTGCCAACGATGGTCGGAGGTGGCCGGGAGTGGCGTTTTTCCGACGATGGACAGATCTGTCCAAACTACCGTTGGTGTTTTGTTTGAGAGTGTTTTGAGGGAGATAGAGAGTAGAGGAAAGGGGGAGAAGAGTTGCAGGTGATAAAGGGGTTCAAGGGGAGTTAAGTGCAGGCAACGACGGCCAGAGGGGGTGGCCGGGGTGGCGGCGACGGCGCCCGTTTTCCAGCGGGCGAACAGATCTGCCTGGGCTGTCAAAAAACTGTGCTTTGGGGCTTTTTACTTGCGGTTTTGGGGCTCCTGGAGAGGGGGAGAGGGAGGAGAAGGAGGTGGAGGACATGTCCGAAGTTGGGGGGTACTGGTGGTGGCCGCCGACGGCGGGAGGGAGGCGCAATGAAGAAGGAAAAGTCGGCCAGGTATGGGTTCCTTGCGTTCATGCTAGGGCTTGGGATGTTGGTTCTATTTAAAGAGATATAGTTTGCTAAACTACTTGTGAAAAGGGGTATAAGTTGTGTGATGACTAGGAGAGAGGGTGAGTGAGGGGGTGTGCAAATAGGGAAAAATCTAGGTGAGAATAGACCCAGAATCCATATCTCATGATACGTGAGGATCTCATTAAGATTTGATTAGCAACTGAATTTGGATTTGATTTGGGCTTAATGGGCTTGGATTTTGATTAGTTATTTGGGTGGGCTAGGAATGTCAGGAAATTACGAAAAAAATATCGGGACGACTCGGGGGTACGGTGGTCAATCGCGCATTTGGTCCACAGAAAACGAACAAGAAAAAGTAAAAGATCCGGCAACCAAGTCTAAAGCTACGAAGACTCTGCAATCAAACCTGATTTGTGGGAGAACGACCCGTGAAATGACGTTCACTAAAAATCCCACAAATAACTGGTCTTCCTTACGGTCACAACAACATGTCACATCGCATAGTTCGAAACCAAGAAGAGGCAAAAAAAAATAAATACGCACACGAAAAGGGTCCTACGCGTAGAAAATACAAACGGTCGAAAAGCGGCCGTTACATTCTACCCACCTTAGAAAATGATTCTGTCATCGGAATCACTTATAATAATAATAATGATATCTATAAACACTTAAGCCTACAACTCCGATATCTACACATAATGATCGCTAATCCCATAACTTCAAACATCATTCCTCAAATAATCCATCATAACTCGTCTATCACTGAATAAAGCTACTACTAGGACCACATCCTAGCACCTAACTATAAAGCCACATTACCTTCCACAATTCAACAATCATCACGTCCCCAATATATTCTCCGTCATATTAACTCATAAATTTATCCTCCAAAATCAATGAATCGTCAAACTACATCTATCCTTACCCGTATCATCTAATCTCCTAATCATATAAAATTCGGCTTCCTAACATCTCATTCATCTCAACATGTCGTGTTATCTCCAATGATTTCTCATCTCAACTTAATAATCAAATCTTGACGCTTTAAATGTTCTACTCATTCTCATGATCACCCTAACTCATACCATCATGCCCTAGCTACTCCCATCTACCACTCGTCTAAGTTTCAGACCCGATAAGCACTCATCTCCCTGTGTATAATTTCATCCAACTAGCATTTCCATTTAGTCCGTCACGCATTGGTATTATAAATAAGTCTTGGACACCTCGTTCTGTTCATCCAAAAGAAATCTAATCTAATATCTTTGTGTTCAAACTCAATTAATCACCGTTACATCATATCTCCTCACGCATTATGCCTACCCGCACACATAATCCCATAACAATAATAGCTGGTCCTGATAATATAACAACAATAAGAAATAACAATTCGAAGAGAGAAAGAAGAGAAAAGAAAGTTTAAGGCCAATGACATATTTTAGAAACGTTTGGAAAAAAACGTGTGGGGTTATGGTATTGGATGCGGAAAGATAGGTGGGTTGTGATCTTTGTGAGCTAGTCTCGAAACATTAAAGATTTGGTTTAAAAGAAAACAAAAAGTTTTGAAACATACACATGCAGCCGAAAAAAATAAGCTAAACTATAATATGGAAGACCAAGTCAACAGAATCACCTGCAAAGACGCCATCCACGGCCGTCATGGTTTAAGCTCCACGAACAACAGTTCCTCTCTGAATAGGGGCAGGCACTCCACCCTCAGTATGGCGATACCTCAGGCAATCTATGACGGCATATATGGCAGCTCCACATGCCAGACACAAACCCAGCTTCTTCCAGCAATAACTCGAATGATGCCTCGGCTTTCCACAGAAATGACATTGATCCCTGGCCTGGCTCTGTGCAGGTGCTCCTGGCCTCTTGAAGTGCACCGACTGCACGGGTCCCACTGCAGGCCTAGCTGTTGGCATGAACTATTCCATCGGTCGCTTTCCTCAACCAGTAGGAGGATCAGGGAAACGTGATATGATCTCATGATTCCTGGCGGCATTCAGCACAGCTCCCATGGTCAAAAAGTATGCCGAGGACATGGAAGCCTGAATCTTCGGACGTAGCCCCTGACAAAACCTATCAGCTCGGTTCTCTTCCTTCTTCACCATATGAGAGGCAAAACGACTGAGCATCTCGAACTCTGCCTCGTACTCATCAACTGTCATGTCCCCTGCTTTAGATTCACAAATAGGCTCAAAAGCTCCCTCTTAGCAGCCTTGGGGAAATACTTCTCTCTGAACATGGACTTGAAAGTCTTCCACTCTACTGGCTTCTGCAGACGCCTCTCCTCAATGCGCCACCAGTTCCTAGCATTCTCAATTAGCTGCATATTCGCGATCTCCACTCTAGTCTCCTCAGATATCTTCGCAGCTACCAGCTTCTCTTCTGTGCTCTGGATCCACTCATCAGCACCTAACGATCATGTTGGATATGGACGACATGAATACACCCATGAGGGGATGTATGAAGGTATACGGACCTCAGATGTCGCGTGCACGAAAGCGTGCACGAAGGAAACCTTTTCTCGTGTGAAAAGGACCACTCGATAAGTGGAAAAGTCACTTTATAAGTGCATAAAGGCACTTGATAAGTGAATGAAGAAGAGGATAAGTAAATGTGCTAATATAGGCTAATAAGCTTATATTTAGTTATTTCCTACGATAACTACCCCTAAAGCCTATAAATAGGACCCAAGGGTAAGGCATTTACACTAATCTTACCTTGCCATAAGTTTGCATAAAGCAACTTGTGTTCTTCTTCTCCCTTCCATTAAAATCCTCTTCTAAATAGAGATTTAGGCGGTGAAACGCTGCTTCGATCCTCCGTGACGAAGTACTGACCGTTGTGACGAATCCGAGGGCTAAGTTCAGCGATTACGGTGCCGCGTACGCAAGCATAAGTCTATACTCTTCATTCGATCCTAACGTCCTTGTTTTGACAGGATCCTACATTGGTATCAGAGCCATACGGGTTCGCCCCAGTCTAACCGTCGCCCCGGTCTCACCGATGAATGAGGCGTTGTCTTTTTCACGAATGAGTTTCCTATCATTATGGATATAGTAGGAGCGCATCGTGACGGAGAGAATCGCAGCATTTGTTCTTTTCACGTTAGGGTCTTCTGTCATTACGGATATGGCAGGAACTCTCCGTGACGGGAAGAACTGACCGTTCATATAGCTAAACTCGCACTCTTCATGGATGCTGAGTCTCCATTCAATAGGGAATGTGAGCTCTCTTCATGTGAAGCGTGTAGTTTACGAACTTGAAAGCATGTTAATTTTTCGGCATACGGCCATTGAAGTATAACTACTTTCTCGACGAACGGGTGTTTCATCGGAGAAGACGATGGTGGTTATTCTCAACGGAGAAGATGACATTTTTGGTGCATGATCGCTATGGCCATATGGGCCATAGAGGCTATGCATTCCCCCTCCCCATGCAGAGGGGGTTGGCTACGGCCAATAACAACCACGGCCACCCCTCCGGTGGGGGTGTGCGGCCAACCCCATGCAAGGGGGAGGCCAGCCATGGCCATATGGGCCAGGGCCGGCCCTGGCCGTGGCCAGGCCAGGGCCAGGGGGCCAGGGCCAGGGCAGGGCCCTGCCGGCCCTGGCTCAGGCCAGGGCTGGCGCCCTGGCCTCAGGCCAGGGGCCCTGTCGGCCCTGGACGGGGGCCAGGGCCAGGCCAGGGGCCAGGGCCTGGCCAGGGGCCTGGCCGGCCCTGGCCGAGGCCAGGGGCCTGGCCGAGGCCAGCCCTGGCCGCTGCCAGAGCCACGGCCGGCCCTGGCAGAGGCCAGCTCCCCGGTCATTGCCGGCCCTTGGCCTCTGCCAGGGCTAAGCCCCGGTTGGCCCTATTTTTCATGGGGAAAGGGGGGGCTTGCATGACCGGGAGGGGGTGGCTTGAATGGCCGGTTTCTACGGAGCCGACGGCAGTTGTCTGCGGCAAAATTCTCCTGTAGGGGGGAAGCGCCTGGATCCATACGGGAGCCGACGGTGGTGGCTTGCAGAAAAATCCCCTGAATGGGTGTTCGACACTCTCTTCGGAAGGAAGAAGAATTCGGCCTTGGCACGGGCACGACACGACCCCGACAATGGCCGGGGAATTGTCGAAATATTTCGGCTATGTCACTCTGTAATGGGGTGTAGGCCCTGCAAAATACGTTTGCAAAATGCATTTGAAAAATACGTTTTCAAAATACTGCAAAATACGTTTGCAAAATACGTTTGAAAAATACGTTTTTTTTTCAAAATACGTTTTTTATTTTCAAAAACGCTTTTCCGCTACAAAGTACTATAAGAGTACTGTTATTTGATAAAGTGAGGGGGAAATATTGAAAATTGTTCTAGATGGTGATTGGAATCGTAGAGACCTTTCCGATTCTAGAGCAGCATCTTCAATATTTTTCGAAAGTAACTTATCAAATGTAAAATATCATTCCAAGTGGGATATTACAAGTGGGAGTGATATCTATGTATAAGAATTTTATGCAATGATTTTGCTCGAACCTTCGGTTTTGTGTCTTTTGCAGCATTTTAAAGTTAAAATGTCTTCCGCTTCAAAGAACATCGTCGCTAAGTTAAACAAAGGTGAAAAACTCAACGGCGATAATTACAAACTATGGTCCATCAAGATACAATACGTTCTAGAGGAGCAAGAAGTGCTCGAAACTCTGAAGAACAAAATGATTGAACCTGAGTTGGGCACTATGGCCCAACACAGAAGAGACAAGGAAGCTTTTGATGCTTGGTCTCGGAAGAATAAGATTGCTCGCATTACGTTGCTGTCAAGTATGGCAGACGACATAATGCGAATCTTCTGAGAGCATGACCTAGCCATGGACATATGGTCCAAGCTTGAGGAGAAGTTTGGTGGCACCTCGGTGTCCAAACTTCGTTCTTTAACTATAAGATTTGATTCATACAAGAAACGTCCAGATCATTCCATGGGGAGACATCTGCGACATATGGCGAATCTAATCTCAGAGTTAAAGGATGCAGGTCATGTGCTCACTGATGAGCAACAAATCCAAGCAGTCATACGTTCCCTACCAAATGGGTGGGACCAAATGAAGATGCATCTCACTCATAATGAGAACATCAAGAACTTCAGCGATGTTTCTAAGCACCTCGAGTTAGAGGAAGAGCGGCTTGCGGCTGCCAAGCCAAGTGCAGAAGTGCACATGGTTGCTAGTTCCTCACACGGGGGAAAGAAACAAAAACATCGTTCGAAGTTTAGTAATGAACGTAATAAGCAACCTGAGTCTACCAAGAAACCCAAACATAAGGGTGGGAACAAGAAATGGCACAAGAAGAAAGACTTGAAGAGGATCAAGTGCTTCAAGTGCAACAAGTTAGGTCACTATGCCCGTTCTTGTACGGATGGAGGTGACAAGGTAACTTGTAATACTAGTTACATATGTGTTTCTAGTTCAATATTTCTTGTAAAATCTAATCCATTTTGGATAATTGATTCAGGTGCCACCGACCATATAGCAAGGGACAGACGGTCCTTCGTGGAGTATCACCGGATACCCCAAGGAACAAAGTGGATATATGTAGGAAACAACACACGTGTTGAAGTGAAAGGCGTTGGGACTTGCAAGCTCGTCTTGGACAACGGCCGCACTATCTTACTACATGATGTCCTCTTCGCTCCGGATATTCGAAGGAATATTATATCTGTGGTCGTGTTAATGGGTCTTGGTTATAGTTGGTTTTTTCATGATTGTAAAGTGGACTTGTTTTGTAATAATTCTTTAATTGGTACTGGGTATGTTTTCAAAGGATTTATTGTATTAAATACAATGTATGACTCCTCATTTTGTAATGAAAATTTCCTTGTTGCAAATTCTTCGACTTATGAGTCAGATATAATTTGTTGGCACTCAAGGCTTGGTCACATTGGACCAACACGTATGGATAGACTTGCCAAATGTGGCCTTCTATCCAATGTTTCAAAGGTCGAAATGTCGACCTGCGAACATTGCCTTGTAGGGAAATCTTGTCGCAAGCCGTTTGGAACCGGCACAAGGGCCGAGGTTCCATTACAGCTCATCCATTCGGACATATGTGGTCCGATGAATGTCAAGACAAGACGCGGGAAGTCCTATTTCATCACTTTTATTTATGACTTCACCCGATTCGGACATATCTATTTGATATCCCACAAAAGTGAAGCATTAACCTGCTTTAAAAACTATATGAGTTTAGTGGAAAATCAATTAGATCGCAAGATTAAGGTCTTGCGAACCGATAGGGGCGGTGAATATCAATCAACAAGTTTTAAACAACTTTGTGATGAAAAGGGCATAGTTCATCAAGAAACTATGCCTTATACTCCACAACAAAATGGTGTTGCAGAAAGGGGGAATAGGACTTTAATGAAAATGGTCCGTTCAATGATGGCGCAAGCTAACTTGCCAATCACCTTTCGGGGTGATGCATTATTGACGGCTGCTTTCATCTTGAACCGCGTACCCTCGAAATCAGTTAGCTCCACTCCTTATGAGTTGTGGAACCAAAGGTCTCCTGACTTAAGCATTTTAAAACCTTGGGGGTGTGCATCCTACGCACATATTTCCTCCCATAAGTATGGCAAACCTGGGCCAAGGGGGAGGAAATGTATCTTTATATGATACACAGAAAACTCCAAAGGTTATGTTTTCATTGGTCAGGAAGACAATGGAGGACTAATTGAATTTCAGTCGAGGGATGTCACTTTCTTGGAAAACGAGTTTCCAAGACAGGGCGAGATAAGCCAGGACTTATCTCTATTTGAGATTTATGATCAAGAAGGATTACCTCATTCGAGTGGGAGAATTCTTGGTGAAGACAAAAATACGTTTCAAACTTCACCAATGGATGATACAAATGACGCGAATCCTATTCCATACGGGAATAATGATCCAAGTGGGAGCATTTCTAACGACATTCCAAGTGGGAGTGATATTAGAATTGATCTAAATTCGAGTCAACAAGGACTTGAAGAATCTCAAATACGACGTAGTAGTCGTACAAGGTTGGCTCCTCTAAGATTTGAGGATGAATTTTCGCAAACCTTTATGACTTTACTACAAGATGATGACGAGCTTGCTACTTTCAAACAGGCCGTATCATGCCCTGCAAAAGACAAATGGATGGAAGCGATGAAGGAGGAGTTGGAATTCATGAAAGTTAACCAAGTCTGGGACTTAGTTGACTTACCCAGAGGACGTAGAGCTATTGGGAACAAATGGGTTCTCAAGATCAAGCATAAGGCTGATGGCTCTATAGACAGATATAAAGCTCGCCTTGTCGCGAAAGGTTTTACGCAACAGGAAGGGATAGACTACGAAGAGACCTTCTCACCCGTTGTTCGTTTTACCTCAATTCGCCTGATTCTGGCTATGGTAGCTTGCTTAGACCTCGAATTACATCAGATGGATGTAAAGACTGCCTTTCTCAATGGAGAATTGGACGATAAAATCTATATGGAACAACCAACAGGGTTCGTAAAAGAAGAAAACGAACATAAGGTTTGTAAACTTCGTAAGTCCATATATGGTCTTAAACAATCCTCGAGGCAATGGTATATACGATTTCAAGAAGTTGTCTTATCAAATGGTTTTACCATGCTTGATGAAGATAACTGTGTATATATCAAGAGGATTAAAAGCAAGTATGTTATTATGTCTCTATACGTAGATGACATTTTAATAGCCGGAAATGACAAGGGCTTTGTGATGGATATCAAGGCTTGGCTTTCATCAGTTTTTGAGATGAAAGACATGAGAGAAGCCGCATATATCCTTGGAGTTAAGATTTCAAGGAATCGTTCGAAGAAACTTCTTTCTCTTTCACAAGAGACTTATATAAAGAAGGTTCTAGAACATTTTAATATGCTGGACTGCAAGTCCATTGATACTCCAATAAGCAAATGCGATAATTTATGTCTGAAATCGTGTCCAAAGAACCAAAAGGAAAAGGAAATTAAGGAAAAAGTTCCATATTCCAGTTCAGTTGGTAGTCTTATGTACGCTATGATGTGTACAAGACCGGACATCTGTTTTGCCGTTGGAATGGTAAGTCGTTACCAATCCAATCCAGGGCAAGTACACTGGAAAGCGGTTAAGAGGATAATGCGGTATCTTAAAGGAACTGCAGATTATGCTTTATGCTATCAAGGAGATGCCTTGAAGCTCGAAGGCTACACTGATGCTGATTGGGCGGGTGATCTCGATGAGCGACAATCGACCTCAGGATATGTTTTTCTACTCGGATCTGGTGCAATATCCTGGAGTAGCAAGAAACAATCCTGCATCGCACTTTCAACTATGGAAGCCGAGTTTGTAGCATTTAGCATGGAAGTCCAAGAAGCTGTTTGGCTTAGGAAGTTCTTAGACAGGCTAATTGATGCAAGTGACTCAGGTGCTGTTCCAATACACTGTGACAGTCAAGCATCTATAGCCTATGTCAAAGATCCAAAATTCCATTGTAAGACCAAACACATTGATATCCGCTACAAATTTGTAAAAGACTATGATAAGACCAAGAAGGTAGACATAAGGTACATATCTACGCATGAGATGATAGCGGATCCGCTTACGAAGGCGATCCCCAGAGATGTGTTTTACAAACACTTATCATCTCAAGGATTGTGCAAGAGCTGAGTTGTACCAATGTAAATTCCCATGTCTGTAAAAGATCAAATTTAATAAAAGAATAAGTTCTTTTTCAACATTGCATATGAGTTTATAGAAAATGTTTGTGTACATTTTAAAATCTCTGCTATATTTTCTAGTATGTCGGACAGATTGAGGTTGGCTCTCTCACATGTGCAACCGCCTTTATTATATCAGACGGATAAAATAAAGATGAGACCTGTTTAAATTCAAAATCGTCAGACGGATGATTTAGAGTCATGACTTAAACAAAATGGTCGTATGCAAGATCTGCATCATATGGATGCTTACAAAAGATCTAAGAGGATTCTTAAATCCTATCTGTCTTATGCGGGATGTGGGTCCAGAAGATTATTTGAGTAGTAAAAGGGACTCAAAATCAGACATTGTGGTGTCTAATCATCATCCTTACAACATCATTAAGACATACGCTCCCGGGGAAAGGAGTGATGTTGTAAAACGTATTCATACTACGTATGCATTTGACCATTCGGTTAGAATAGTAATTGTGTTTACTATTATGTGAGACCCAAAGACCACAAGGGTCTTAACTCGTTACCCTTATGGACTCTAATTGGTTTCTTTATATTTGACTGGGTGATTGCTATCTTAGCATGTTGCTTATGGACTATGGTCAATTCGGTCCGGCGGGGCATGTTAGAAAAGCAAGTCAAGTCAAGATCGAAAGGATCTCAAGAAGAGGAAGATTAATTTCATATTCACATTTGGACTTTAGAGATTCAAAGCTGGCCAGCCAATTGTAATCCAGATGGGATTCAATTGTTGAATATAAAGTATAAGAAATGTGAAGAAATAATCTAGGGTAAAGCATGCGTTGATCTACTCAACTTTGCACCTCGAGGAGTGTTGTGTATCTATAACAAGTGCACAACAGCGGACTCTATACGCATGACGGTCACACGGTCTATTTCTCGGTATGATAAACAGAAGAGCTAAAGGAAAATATGTTTCCTTACAATCCCCTCAAGTGTGAGTGGGAGATGTTGGATATGGATGACATGAATACACCCATGAGGGGATGTATGAAGGTATACGGACCTCAGATGTCGCGTGCACGAAAGCGTGCACGAAGGGAACCTTTTCTCGTGTGAAAAGGACCACTCAATAAGTGGAAAAAGTCACTTTATAAGTGCATAAAGGCACTTGATAAGTGAATCAATAAGAGGATAAGTAAATGTGCTAATATAGGCTAATAAGCTTATATTTAGTTATTTCCTACGATAACTACCCCTAAAGCCTATAAATATGACCCAAGGGTAAGGCATTTACACTAATCCTACCATGCCATAAGTTTGCATAAGGAAACTTGTGTTCTTCTTCTCCCTTCCATTAAAATCCTCTTCTAAATATAGATTTAGGCAGTGAAACGCTGCTTCTATCCTCCGTAACGAAGTACTGACCGTTGTGGCGAATCCGAGGGCTAAGTTCAGAGATTACGGTGCCATGTACGCAAGCGTAAGTCTCTACTCTTCATTCGATCCTAACGTCCTCATTGAACTGCTTCACTCCAGGAGTAACTCGAGGGGCTGACAGAGGCAGCGGCGGTGGTGCAACCGGAGCAGCCCGATGTGTCTGCTCAACCAACTGATGCTGAACATCCAACATCTCTTTCATAACGCCCAGAAATTGCCGAAAATCGCCACCTCGACCATCCATATCTCCGTCAGAAGAGGGGCCGGCACGGGTATTACGTCCTCCTGCCATCCTATTGACAGGGAAAACCCAATTTAGACTCGTACATGTTAAACCCTATATATTAAATGAATGTGGTACTCTTATTGTTCCGAACTTTTTGCGAGACCTACAAGGGCTACCACTAAAACCTGTCACGCCCAGCTTTCTAAAACGACGGAAGCGAAACGTGGCTAAGGCCCGCTTGGGCCGGAGCTGTGAAGCTCGGACCCAATAAGCGTCTATAGGGGTACCATTTCAAAAATTTTAGGTTCTTGCAGTTATAAAATTTGGAACAACAGAAAGTATAGAAAGGAGGTTGCATTCATTAATAATAAGAGATAATATCCAAAGAGTACAAAAGTCTAAAAAGGAGCCCTGCATGGCTACAACGCAGAAAAGGAAACTAATTGTGCTACGCACCCAACCTAAAACAGAAAGCAAAATGGTGCTACGCACCCAAACTAGAAAGTGGCTGAACCTCCAAAGTCAGCAACAGAGGAACCTCTAAGACTGGTCCTGGGTCGTACTCTTGATCAGTAACGTACTCCTGCTCCAAGTCCTCTGGTACCGGCTCCGGATCTTCTAACCCTGTCTCGGTACCTGACATACAAACACCAAGAGAAAGTGGTTGTACGTCATGCAAAGTCTGCATGTAAACATGAGAAGACTCCACTGTAAGGTGTATAACATTTTAAGGTTGACATTTTAAAAGTTGTTTACATGATGATGATTCAACGGCATGGCAGATATGTATATGTGCAAGAAGTAAAGACAACGCTGGAAAGTAAATGTGACATGCAATAGCCATAGCGTGTGCTACTGGCTACAAGACTAGACTAGACTAGACTAGACAAGTGTGTGTCACGAAGGGTTCACGCCTGAGGTTCGAGGGGGATCAAACCCTCTCCCCGTGCGCACACTCAACCCTACCCCAGCCCAAGTGCACAAGACAAGACATGACAAGGGATCACTCACTTACTCGGTGAGTGCCCTATTTGCCCGCAGGCTTATCCATTACCAATTGTGACAAGGGATCACTCTCTCTGTCTAGGAGAGTGCCCTATTCATCCGCAGGCATATCCATTTCCAATCATGACAAGGGATCATGACGTGCGTTTATATTTTATATATTCACACACGTCTTCTTAGTGATTTACCGTTGTTTTCCGTTGTTTCATATCCGTTCTTTCGTGTTTTTTGTATCTTTTCACTTTCTCCGTGTTTTTGTGCAAATGCAGGAGTTTCCAGCATTAGGGACATACAAAGCAGATATCATGAGTCCCCGGAGCAACGGGAGGTGTCACGCGCGATCCCGAGGGCCAAACGTTGAAGATTACTATATGTCAGCCCTCAACCGATCGGTTGGACAGAGCCAACCGATCGGTTGGTGCACGCGTATCCGACCCAGACCAAAGCTGAAGAGAAGAGCAGCTCACCCGATCGGTTCAGCGATCGGATGAGATCGACAGAGCTGTCAGTTTTTGGAGCTGAATTCCAACCGATCGGGTGACATCTCACCCGATCGATTCATCTGTAGCCGAATTTCCCCAATTCATGACCCGATGATGCCAACCGCTCAGCTCAGCGACCGGTTGATGCATCTAAAGCCCGATGGCCAAAGCAACTGTCAACTCACCCGATCGGTTGATGCTTCAACCGATCGTGTGGCCGCATTTTCTATATATAGTGACCTAGGGGTTTCCCTGAACGGATCCCCATTGTATTTTCTGACTTTTTGGTATTTTTGATGGCTGGAATTTTATTTTGTCTGGTAAGTGTTCTGATCATTCTGTAACTTTGATATAATGTTATTAATACTATTTGCTTCTCTTTTCTATTGCTTGATCATGGTTTCAATGGTTGAATTTGATTGTGATGCTATTTTCGCCATGAATTGTGAGTAGTTTCCCAATCTGGGATTTTGGTGGAAACCCCTTCGTGGGTTCTTCCTAGAATGACCATAGGATTAGGATTTCGATAGGATTTAGGAATTTAGATGGTTCCATGGGGTGTATTATTGTCACTAGCCGGAGAAAGATCGGCTTTGACCATCGGGCCAAGGGGAAATAAAACTGGCGTTTGATCCCCTAGCCACAGCTCACACCCCTAGCGTAGACATTGAATCCTAGCGCATGGGAACGGCAGGATGAATTGTTGGGAGTAATCGTTGCGAGCTTAGTGCTCCCGGAGTCGGTCGGTGTTAATGGACATGGGAATGCCCACTGTCCGAACCTGGGTAGTCCTAGCGTATCATCCTGGGCATCGACCAGAATATCGGGCCCATGGGACGCTAGGTATCACTCTTAAAGGCAACGTCTCACCACTAAACCCTAAAATCCAATCGTATTCCTATACATCGGTCGTGATAGAGAGGGTGCATGATAGGGTGAAAACCAAAGTCCAAGGTTCCCTTTTATATATTACATCCTTCATATTCCCATTCCGTGACTACCTACCGATTGATCGGGCTAGCTCACCCATTGGGTGAACCGGTTCCTTCTTGACAACAAGCACAACACACGCCTCCCTGAGTTCGACCCCCAAGCCACACTACAACACCCTGATCTTGCAGTTATAAATATTTAAATCTGGTATCCCCGATCCCACTGCATATAGTGCAAAATCTAGGGGACTTCAAGCTTTATGGCGCCGTTACCGGGAGGCAACGTGCTTGTTTATTTTAGGACCCTGTGAACCCTAGAGACTAGTTCACATCCTCACCATGCGATAATTTTCGCTTTCTACATTTTCATTTTTATTTTTATTCTTTATTTTCTGTTTATTTTTATTCTTCACGGGTGTTTCTTGATTTTTCATGCGCAGGAATACAAGGAGTCTCGACGACTTGATTCCTCTAGACCCTGAGATTAACGCCACCATGAGGCATGTGAACGCAGAGAGGAGAAGAAGGGAAGAAGCTGAAACCATAGGTGAAAATACCCCTCCCAAGAAGTCTCTGCTTGAATACTCGATGCCGTCCATCGGGTCCACGTCTAGCATCCAACCTTCGGCCATTACGGCCGGAAGTTTTGAGCTGAAGCCGTCATTAGTGACGTGGATCCAACATGACCAATTTTCAGGAGCACCAATGGAGAGCCCGATTGAGCATCTGGACTCATTCTTGGAGAAGTGTGACACCTTCCGAATCAACGGTGTGTCGACTGAAGCAATCCGGCTCAGATTATTCCCGTTCTCTCTGAGGGACAAGGCCAAGCAATGGGTAAAGGGTAAGGACCCTAATACCTTCACAACTTGGGAGAAGTTGTCCAACGCCTTCCTGAACAAGTTCTTTCCCCCAGGGAAGACGATGAAGCTGAGGAGTGAGATCTCCTCCTTCACCCAAGCTAGTCACAAATCCTTGCACGAGGCATGGATGAGATATAAGAAAATGCAACGGAGATGCCCTCACCATGAGCTCTCCAAATGGCAGATCATTTATTTTTTCTACAATGGTTTGAGGGATGATCTGAAATCTTCGATGGATCTCGCGGCTGGAGGGTCCTTTATGTCAAGAAACGAGGAAGATGCCAGAAGCATTCTAGAGAACATGGCATCTACTAATGAGAGGTGGTGCGATGAGCGCGCCACTCCAAGATTTGGTGGAATGCACAGAGTTGAAGAGGTCGACAAATTATCTAGCAAATTTGATTTGCTATCTACCCAGATCTCTACATTTATGGTGGGAGCTGGAGGTGCCAACATACAGCAAGTAGCAGCAGTGAAAGCTGAAGTCATGGGAGACTTTGATGGTGGTGATATTTCACCACCGGTGGATCAGTCGAGCACTCTATTCTATGACCCAACGGGTAACGTGCCCTATCCACCGAGGACTAGCTCAACTCAGGCGTATTCTCCCAATAACCGGAACCATCCGAACCTGAGCTATAGGGCACCATACCAGCAGCCCCCGCAACCTCAGCAACAGTTGTATCAACTACCTCGGTAGCATCAGTAGTTGTACCAGCGTAACAACAGCCCCAGCAGATGTACCAGCAATACCCCACCAGGAATCAGCAACCCCCGCCACAGCAACAACTATATGGCCAACAATAGGTAATCTCTCCGGTCGAGAATTTCTTGACCCAATACATGACAAACCAGGAGACGATTAACCTGCTGCTGTTGATGGGACAGAAGACCCTGACCGATCAAGTAACCCAGCTGGAGCTACAAGTGGCAAATTTTCAGAAGGCGCAGAGCCAATTGCCGGGTCAGCCGGAGGTCAATCCTTGGGGGCCAAATCAAACATTGGCGTTGACGCATGACCATGCAAATGTGTCTGCGATAGTATTGAGAAGCGGCACACAGATTCCGACTAGGGAAGCCACCAAAGAACCCGAAGCTCCGTTGGTCGATGGGCGACCAAATGGAAAAGCAAATGACAATGGAGCTTCGTCATCAAAGACCATTACTCCGGAGGGAGTTTCAGAGGAAGAAAAGAAGAAGAATGAAGAGGGCGACTCGAGAGTCTTCAAGCCCGTTGTGCCATTTCCTCAAAGACTTGCCAAGGCAAAGATAGATGAGAAATACAGCAAGTTCTTTGATATGGTTAAAGACTTGAATTTGCAAATCCCCTTCTTAGAGGCTATTGAGACTATCCCTTCTTATGCTAAATTTCTGAAGGATTTGGTGACGAAGGGTACAAGGAAAGAAAAATTCGTTCTGACAGCGGAGTGCAGCGCTCTGATTCAACAAGCGAACCTACCAAAACTCAAGGACCCAGGGAGCTTCTCCATCCCATGCACGATAGGAGAGGTGAAGATCAATCGGGCGCTCGTTGATTTGGGTGCGAGCGTGAGTCTGATGCCTCTATCATTATACAATAGGATAAGAATGTGGGACCATGAACACACCGGAATGACGCTGCAACTTGTAGACAGATCGGGGAAATACCCTGTGGGGATTATGGACGACTTGCTGGTGAACGTCAGTGATGTACACGTGCCTGTGGATTTTGCGGTGATGGACATGCCGGAGGACAACCATACCCCAATTATCCTCGGGAGGCCCTTTATGGTGACAGCTGGCGTGCTCATTGATGTGAAGAAGGGGAAGCTGTCCCTAAATGTGGGCGACCAGAAAGTCGAGTTCGATTTGGGACTGTCAATGAAGCATCCACAGGAGGAGCAAAATTGCAATGTGCTGGAGGCAGAAGAAGAAAGAATAGTTGAAGCTGGAGCCTGGGAGATTCTCTCGAGGAACCCCCCGATAGCTTGGGGGCCTTGAAGAGCACATTGGGGTGAAGGAAGAAGAAGCAACTGGAGAAGTGTGTGTCTCACAGACGACTCCTCCCGGATTCAAGAAGGTTGCTCCGACGAGGAGCAAGGGAAAAGAGCCTATGGAGCTCACTGCTGAGGAAGTCCATAAACTTCGAAGAGTGGCGGTTGACGCCAACGTGAGGGAGAAGCCCCCAGATACCACCAGCGGGAGGATCGTTGAGAGCATCTACCTGTCACCTCCATCACCGACAAAGGCAGCTGCTCCAAAAGCTGAAAAGATGCCGATCATTAGGCATCTCCCGCACCAACCCCCCAGAAGATCACATACCGGGAGTCGAGCAAATGACTTTAAACAACAACGCTTCATGGGAGGCAACCCATGTTCTAAACCTTTGTCGTTATTTTTAGGATTTGTTTTCTTATTTTTGGTGAATAAATTCAGCAGTGGGGGATTTTGTCAGGAGACTTAGATGAATTTTTGTGTTTATGCAGGAAATTGCCCTCAACCGATCAGGTGATACATCAACCGATCGGTTGAGCCGTATCTTAAGATGGGCTTATCAGGACATCAGCCAACCGATCGGGTGGCACAAGCGACTGACCGAGTGGCAGATAGGGTGAACAGGGCAGAACTCTCGCGAAATTTTGGGAATAAATCAACCGATCGGTTGAGCTGAAGAGGTGATCAGGTGAAAGACCGGGTGAAGTCGACAGTACTCTCGGGAAATTTGCGAAGCAGCCAACCGATTGGGTGAGAACTCACCCGATTGGTTTGCATGTAGCTGCCTTCTAACAAGATTTTTCGAAAACTAACCCAACCGATCGGATGACATCTCACCCGATCGGTTCACCTAACCTTATAAATAACCCCCCTCACCCGATTCATTTTCAGCCGAACTCACTCTCACCTCTCTCGTCATTCGTCTTCATCTCCCTCAAACGGAGATCTCTCTCACTCCCATCACTCTTCAATCCACTCCCTACTTCGTCCATCTCTCTCTCCCATCATCAATCATCTCTCTACCGCACTTCGCCCCCAATTTTCGCCCAAACCCTAGCCCTAACCCCCCCCCTTTCGAAAAAAATCACTTCTTGTTGGATCGACGAGCAGCGACTTCACAACTCTCTCCATTACAGCGTGTGGGGTCCATTGCGAGCAAATAATCACTTCGATATTGGGTAAACTCGTTCCTAAGCTTACCTTTTTACTTAACCCAAGTATTTGGATTTTGCTAAATTTGTCGTTTGATAGTGTGCATTCATATAATCTTGCATTCTCATCACATCGCCACATTATCATGGCCAAAGACAAAGACAAGGGTAAGGGAATAATGAGGGAAGAGGGGCCGTCTCGCAAGAGACACAAATCTACATGTTCTCCACATGTACATGCTCCTCAATCTCCCCCTACCCAACCCCCACCCCAACCCATCATCCCCGTTGAGGACCCACTGATGGGACCGCCGGGATACCGTTTCTTGAGTCGTGAACATAAAGATTTTTATAATAGACTCAACCAATGGTCCCACCAAGCCACTAAGTTTGCTCATAGTCAAACCCTGATCGATCTCGGAGTTATCTCCGGTGTCGAGTCTTTATTTGCAAACCTAGGTTGGCTGAGCTTTTTAAATGCCCATGCCCAATCATACCCCCCCTCACACTCGAATTCCTCTCGGCCCTCAAAACTGCGGCGGTATCGATTTTCACGACCGAAATCGAAACATCCGCACCCACGTGAACACAATCAACAACATCTTCGGTTTCCCCATTCTAAGCGATGAGGTCTATCCCTATAAATATCATCGCAACTTCAATGTCGATTAGTTTTGGGGTTACCTCGCCCTCCACGACCGATATCCTCGAGGCAAGGCCAAGGCCTCCTCCATCATCCACCCCGTATTTCGTCTAACCCACCGCATCTTATCGAGCACATTCTTTCCCCGGGATGAGTCAGGGACCGTTACCATCCCTGACCTTTTTATCCTTTGGGCTATGACCTTCGATTTCATTCGGGCTGATGACGGGTTAGCTTTTGAGACCCCTCGCATACCCGTTAATGGCGGTGCGTGGCTAATTCAAAAACTCCCTGATTTTAACTGCGCCGGCAAGGGCAAGTATTGCTTCGTAGGCCTCATTACCATCATTGCTTCACATCCCATGTTCAATATCGTTATCCCCCCAGATTTGCCACGTGTCGTTGATCTTGATGTCCTGCGGCACACCCACATGATCAAGCCTCTAGGAGACGGTCGGTTCGCCTTTTACTATGGTCACCCCCTGCTCCTTACACCATTCTGCTCAACCCTGGCCGTATGTCTATACATCTTGAGGCAGATTGGACTTCCCTCCTGACCCAGAGTTTTTAGGGGGGTTACATCTTCAGTTTCATATCCCTAACGCACCACGACCATCGTCCCATACCGCCTACTTAGGCATGTAGGACATCCCTACGTCCAGAGGAGACCCCGGGGCTAGCCCTAGTGGTGCCACCTCGGCTTCTATCCCTGTTTCTTCCGAAGCACTCACTACGGCCCTCTTAGGCCTTGCCTCCGGTGCCGGCACGACCACTTCCGCCGGCACCTCCTCTACTTTTTGTCGGGCCACCTCCGCTCGTCTCGCTCTTGAGACTGAGTTAGCTTCTCTGTGCGCTGGCGCATCTACCTCTACCTCCTCGGACCCATCCACTCCTTTTTTCTCTTACCCACGTTTCCTCGCACTCGAGCGAAACGTGGCCACCATTCTCCGTATTCTCACACACGTTCACGACCCTCCTCCACCTACTCCACCACCCTCACCACCTCCTTCGCCTCCTCGTCGATCATCACCTCCTTCATCACGATCTTCACCTCCTCCATTCCCCCTAGGCGATCATCCCACCTCCTTCCACTTCTTCTCCACCCACGACCACTACTGTCGACCCCACAGATCCACCACCCTCCACTTCCACACCGCATACACGCGCCGTAAGAAATTACCGGTTCACTCGAGATCACTTCCCTCACCATCCTCTTCTATCGCTGTATCTCACCCATCCTCCATCGCATTGGTCGCCATATCCCTATCACTTATCATTACCACCGACACTCCGCCCATCGTTCACACCACCACCGCACCCATCCATCCTCCATCTCCTCCCCTCTCTCCACTTCTCTGTACACCCATCACCTCTCCCGCCCACACCCCCCCATCCTCTACTGAGGAGGACGAGGACTCATCCTCTCCTGCATTTTGATTTCTTCCTTTTTCTTTTCCGATTTTCCCCTAGCATTATTTCTGCATCACCTTGATCATATCATTTTGCTAGCATTGTCATGAACAGCTTGGGGGAAATCGATTTTTGTATGTGTTGTCGTGTGATGTCATTGTTGTGTGCCTGTTTATATGTGTCGTGTGGATGTGCTTTTCTTTCTTTTATTTTGTGTGTTTCTTTTTCCCTCCTTTTATTTTTCTATTTCGTTTGTGTGTTTTTCTTGTTTTTCATTATTTTTGTGTCGGTGCGTACTCCCCCCCATTTTCATTGCCCTCCCGTATTTACTACTATTACATTAAGGGCAATGCAAGTTTCAGCTTGGGGGAGTCGCACTTTGTGCGTCAGTTGTGTCTTTTTCTTATTTTTTGAGTCGTTTTCATTGTGTTTTTCTTTTTCTTCTCCTCTTTTTATTCTCCCTCTCCTAGAGATGACCCCACATAATGAATTGCCATAAAACCACACACACACTTCGCCTAGCTACGATAATCACTTTCACTAACCCTAGGAAGCCGAGTCCTATTGCATTTCATACTTTATGGGTTCACTTTGCTTTTGTGTGAATCGTGTGTCGTAACTAGCTAGCGGTGTGCTTCTATTTTGTAATTTTGATTTATATACATGTCCTTGGTTGACCCCTAGACTATCATGCTTCTATTTCGAATATGCAGTATTTGCCTCTACTGTCTGCTTCTATATGCATTATATATATATATATATATATATATAGACGAGTAATAGTTAGTCTTTATTAAAAACAAAGCATCTTTCTTTACAAAGTAGCATTCAAAAATAGTATTGTGTAGGTTGCAGATGGAGGGGGGAGAGGGCACATGCGCCGTCACCCACAACCACACGCACTCTACAAAAACTACTTGAACGGCAAAACTAAAATACAAAAAAAAATTTACAGAAAAAACAAAAGGTCAGCTCGCAATAAGTCCCCAGTTTGCAAATGGGGTGCCATCAGAAACATCAGCAAGATCCATATTCTGAAGATTTATCTTGACCACAGATGCAATCTCATCAAATATTATAATTTTTTGTGTTGCTTTTTCTTCAAAACTACGTTTATTACGCTCTTTCTAAATGTGCCAAACCATAGCCGATAACACTAATTTCGCCAACACTCCCAACTGGTCCTTCTTATTATATCGGCTAATAATGAGATCATAAACACCATTGATAGAGGTTGGGACTGCACCTGTGTAACCCAGTTTTAGTAAGCTTCTACTCAAAATGTACCGAGAGAAATCACATTCAAAGAATAAGTGGCCGACGCTTTCAATCTCATTGTCCTTACAAAGGTCGCATATCTGGTTGCTAATGATCCCAAGCTTAAAGAGATAATCTTTTGTTGGCAATTTACCTCGGATTGCTCGCAGCAAAGTCATAGACATTTTAGGGACGTGATGATCGAACCATACGAGAGTGAAGAAGGGAAACTTCGGGCCTGGCCTTCTTGCAGCTTCCCAGCAGTTCCGAAATGTGGAGGCCGCACCCTTAGACCAAGACCACTCATCACAGCCCGCAACTAGGCTGATCGGCAATAACTGCGGTAAAACCCAGTTAGTTGCCGGAACATCCCTCCATCCCGCATCAGTCCAGAAGTCGCATACATGGGCGGTTTCTGTTCCTGGAAATGGGACTTGAAGTAGATGGAGAGGTCCTAGAGGGTGCCAATTATCAAACCAATAAGAAGTTGATGTACCATCTTTGACACATCGTTTGATAACCCTTTGTGAAATATGGCAGCATCTGAGAATGTATTTCCAAGTTCCGAAATCAGTTGGATTGGGCTTTGTTGTATAAAAATTGTTGTCCATAGCATCATAGTGTTTTCTCATATATTGCGCCCATAGGCCTTTATATGAGAGGGCTCTCCAGGTTAGGCGAATTCCAGAGGCAGTTGTCAAATCGGCCAAATGTCTCAGACCAACACCTCCTTAGTTTTTGGGCACGCAAATATCCCTCCAGGATCAATTATTAAGCTTACCCCATATGAATTTCCTGCAAGCTGCATTAATAGATCTTATAACCGTAGGCGGGAAATAGTAAGCTTGCATCCAAAAAGCCACCATACCGTAGATTATTGAGCTGACCAATTCAATTTTTCCCGATATGGAGAGTAAAGTGGAGGACCATCCCAATAATCTTTTTTTGCATTTATCCACTAGACGGGCAAATAAAGAAGCTCTGGGGTATTTTGAGGAAAGTGGGAGACCCAAATAAGTGGTGAAAGCGGTTACCACCTTAATACCAAGGATCTCAGCTAAGCTCTGTGGATCACGGACCCCCTTACTAAAGATGGCCGAGCTCTTCCCCCAATTTATCTGAAGTCCAAGTAATAGATAAAAAGTCTTGAGTATATCGTTGAACCCATTAAGAGAGTGATGATTAGCACGACAAAATACCAAGAGGTCGTCAGCAAAAAGAAGGTGAGAAATGGATCCGCTTCTTCGCATAGGATGAATATTTCTCGAAGATTCTACAATGTCAATTAATAGGGAAAAAGCCTCCATGACAAGAATGAATAAGAATGGGGAAAGGGGGTCACCTTGACGCAAGCCTCTATTGGAGTCAAAGTAGTCTTCAGGGGATCCATCTACTAACACCGAGAACATGGGAGTAGAGATGCATTGGCCAATCCAATTAATAAATGTGTGCTTGAATCCCATTTGATGGAGAAGAAATAAGATAAATTCCCGGTTCACACTGTCAAAAGCTTTGCGAAGATCCAGTTTGAGACAAGTTCTGGCCCCCATGGGATTGCCAAAATTCCGAATCTGCTCGTGGGCAAGAAGGGTGCAATCAGCAAGCAACCTGTCTTTCAAGAATGCAGCCTGATTTGGAGAGATCAGTTCAAAAATAACGTGTCATGCCCCGCTTCCCTAAAATGGAGGCGAGACGTGAGAAGGTCCGCTCAGACGTGGAGCTGTGAAGCTGCACGCCTGATAAGCGTCAAATCTGAAAATATATGCAGGTCCCTGTAAATGCGAACGGAACAAAAAAAATAATAATATAGAAAAGGAGACTGATAAGTTAACCAATCTCAGAATTTGTCCACAATAATATTCAACATCGCAGAAAAAGCCACCAGGCTAAAAGGAAGAGTCTAGGCCCAAAGCATGGCCAACAAAAGCCAACGGATAACAAGGTATTGGTGCTACACACCGACAACTAAAGCAGTCTAAAAAAACACGAACAGTCTCTACAACTGATCTCCCGTGTCCTCAAACTCCTCGATGAACGCGGGCTCTGACTCAGCGTCAGCGAACACCGCGTCCTCAATAGCAACCTCAAGCTCAGGATCTAACATTTGTCACCCAAAAGAGAGAAGGGGTACATGTCAGCAAGTCAAAAAAAGACTTGAGCAAGGAAATGAAAGTGAAGGTAAACTAACAACCTAGCAGTTATAGTATGATGCATAGCATGGCAAGTATAGTATGGAAGTAACAAGTAAGGTGAAGTGCAAGTAACGAGTAGCAAGTATGTCATGGATGACAAGTTTCACAAGTATAAACACGGTCAAGTACAAGTCAAGTATTTCACGTCGTGCACAGAGATTACGTCCTTTGGCTAGAGTGGCTGATCGGGCCAACTCATAAACTCAAGTGATCGCTTATCCCTACCCCTCCACGTGTATCGAGCCAGGGCATTACCCCCGAACGCGTATGCTCGCTTCTGGATCACGAGCCAGGAAGTGTATTTGGCATAGGGTTATGCCCGCTAAAAAGCAGGTGCCTAGCCTGGCTTAGGGTTATGCCCGCAATGCAGGTGCCTAGCCGGAACAAGTAGCAAGTAATGTAGCGTGTGCTACGGAATGCAACATTCAACATGGATAGCATGGATGACATGGCAAGTTATAATGCAATGCGTACAGTTAAAATATTAAAACATGGCAGATAAGATGCATGGATAACAACAAGTATAAACAACTAAAGAAGTCGGATCTAGCTTCGTTGTCAAGCTAGATCCTGAAATGAGCCTAGGCGAGTATCATTTCGTCGTCGAGTCTCTTTTACGCCTAAGAAAGTAAATGGCCTAAGACATGGCCTAAAACACTAAGTGGCAAGTTTCACTTGCCTGGCACCAAGGATGACGTTCGACAAGCACGTCGCACAAAAGCTAATCTACGGGAATGGATCACTGTTTTGGAGAAACAACATTAGAAATGATATCCAAAACCAGTTTTATAATCGAATCCTATGATGTCTAATATCCATTTTTATTAGGGTTTAACAAAATCACAATGAGGGTTATGAGAATATTAAGGATCGAACACTACCGTATCGAAGCAGAAGATCGATGTCGAGCAAGCACGGCAACGGAAGAACGATCCGGAGAACTATGGCTCAGATCTGGAAATGGCGAGAAAATCTGGAGAAAATGGGATTTGGGGGGGGGGTTTTGGGGTTGGCCGACGGCCTAAGGGAGATGGCCGGTGCTAATGACGAGAGGGAAGCTCCCAAGGAAGAAGGAATGGCTTGGGGAATGTTGGAAGATGATTTGGGGAAGAAATGGGCTCAGAAGAATGAAGAAAGAGTTAAAGAATCGAAGGGTTTAAATAGGAAATGAAACGGCGGCGGAAATGAAACCTAGGGTTACGGGGTCATTTAGTCGGTCAAAGAAGAGTTGTTGACCGACTAGTTCGAGAACTAGTCGGTCGGTCGACCAACTATGACCGATTAAGATCAAGCATCGGAAGAGAGAATTAATATGGGAAATGAATTAGTCGGTCTGTGAAGCCCCGTCGACCGACTAGTTTTCAACCTAGTCGGTCGGTGAGTGTTCATTGACCGACTAACGATAAACAGTAACTTAGGTAAAATTAATCAAAGGAACTAGTCGGTCTGAGAGCAAGTTCTGACCGACTAGTTTCACATCTAGTCGGTCGGTGGTTGTTCTTAGACCGACTAAGAGTAAACAGTAACTCCTGAATAATTGATCCAATGAACTAGTCGGTTCCAGAAGAGTTTCTGACCGACTAGATTGGAATCTAGTCGGTTGGTTCCCCTTCTTGAACCAACTAACGTGCACGAAAAGTCTCGATATGGAGCACGAAGCTCCGGGAAGGATTCCTATGGCTCCTAAGCTCAAACTAACTCTAAGTTATGAGTGATATGAAGCTCGTCATGTGTGACTTACTCCAAGCTCAACGATCTAAGGAAGGAGGCTAGAAAATCACGACGAAACTGAATGAAAACGAAAACTACGGAACGGGAAGCACACACACAAGAGGGAACCACCAATACATATATATTATACAGATAATTCAAATGGATGGAAACCGGTCGTTACATCCTACCCACCTTAGAATAAAGTCCGACCTCGGACTTTCTAACATATCTAGTCACTCTGGTAACTACCCCCAATCATAACACATTATAATTTCAACCAGGTATATTCATTACAAGTGCTTATATATGCACTAGGTAGTCGAACATTAACAGTACTGATATGTGTATATATATATATATATTCCCGCACAGCATACACTTATTCCTATCATAGTCAGTCAAATGCATACACGTATGTCCATCATATATATATACATACATCCCTTATATAGCTATTACTTCCTAGCACAAAACAATAGTCCAAATACTCACAACCAATTAAATAGTTCACACCAGTAAATACCATCGTAATACTCTACGTTAGGTAGCTACCTATGAACAAGGCAATAAGAATACACTACTCCCTATATCTCCTAGTGTACAACCAATGCCGACATATCATCACTAGTAACCACACCACTCAATATTCAATCATGCTATTACATCTAAGATACACTCACAACTACTATAATTTCACAATATATATAGTCATTCAAATGCATGCACATATTTCACCATATATTCACATCACATACGGTCCTATAACTATATCACGTCACGCCACATGTATCATAGTCACCAATACTTATAATTAGTCACATACTTACCCGTGCATGGTGCACACCCACACACGCTAACATTTCATTCATATTTACCAATCATACAATTATAAACTCAGTACATCTACACACTTAGTTTAGCTAGCACACATACGTTCACACAGGCAAGTCCTTAGTTAATAACTATACCACAAGACCAACACCTATAAATACATACTGGTTTAGTGACCCACAATCATGTGCGTAACACAACCGGACACAAACAACTCAATCATTATACATACATCATCCAACACCTCACACCAATCACTGATAAATATAACAATATGTATAGAGTATACCTACTCAAGCTTGAGTGAGACTTAAAATCCATATCAGAATACTTAATATACCTAACAAGGTATCTATACTTATACCAATACCACTCCAATGCATACACATCTACCAACATAACCATATACATATCATAATGTTAAACACCATTGATATTTGATCAGGTAAAACCACATAGTTCAATCACTTTATATACCATAATGATATTACAGATATGAGCACACGAATAATTACATTACTCTCCCTAATAAATGCATTTATCTATAGTCACACCCATGTAGCATATATATTCATACCATATCCATCCATCTATAATTAGTACATTAACACATCTACTTCATACATAGTTAAGATATGCAATAGTCGGGTATACCTCATGGTATACACGCATACTGCATCTCATAAAAACAAGTAATATCAATCAAAATTATAATCCTACTATCATATGTATATCACACTTATACTCATGCAGCTAATACATAACTACCTACACACAAAATACCAATACCAACACACATACAACTTCATATACACCATGAAATCAAATACACTATGACGACATATCAAATTACACTAATGGGGCCCACCAACTATATTAAGGTTGACACGGACGACGACAAGCTCTATTGGCTAGACAAAAAGGAAAGAAACTGAAATCAAAAGCGTAAGGAATAGAAAGGTCGGAAAGCACAAGTTCAGCTAGAACGAAGATAAGAAGACAGCTTGGTTAGGTGAATCAGAGGTAAAGTTGTGAATGTTTAGGTAGAGGAAAGGAAGATGTAGTGATACTCTTAAGGATACATAAAGAAGGTAGTGCAAAAAACATAAGTTAAAATACGTGAAATTTGAAAACTGTTATACTTCAAAAGTTGGAGTCCCTGACTGTATAAAAATATTTGGAGGTCGATAAAACAAGTTGTTTGAAACAAGTTTGAGTCGAATATACATACTAAGAGGAAATGGTTTATTGGCTTATATAAAGTTATCACGAGTAAAAGTAAATCACTCACACGAACATTTAGGGCATATGTTAGAAAATGTTATGCAGCAGTAACTCAATATTTTTGGAAAATTTTTCGAAATTCATAGAATGAAATCCGACCAACTATAATGTGGGGAATTTAAGCGCATGCTAAATGTTTTCCAAGTCTAAAAACTGGAGAGAAATTCCAAATAAACCGTATCGAAAGTACTTTTAGAGAATCCGGATTTGCCAGCAGAAACTGATTTATACAAGGGTCCTAACGCACGAGCACAACGAACATAGTACTGATATATAAAAATAATTGTAGTTCTATTTTAGAAATCATTTTTAGAAATATGTATGATGAATGGAAAGATAATAACATCTTAGTAGTATGGAAGTAAGTGGGAGGATATATATAGAATTATTAAATTGGTAATAAAGCTTTAAAACCGAATTATGGAGGGTCTAGATCAGGAAATGGTTACGAAGAGTAATTTTTACAAAAATCTGAATAGGGGAAAACGTTGAGCATAAAATCGACTTGCTGAAAGCTGAAGTCCCATGTGACTTGAAAGGTATATAAGAAGTAAGCACGATGCGATATTCGAATAAGTTTTAATGGCATAAGTAAGAAAAGAAAATTATAATTCGGGTTAGGAAAAACAGAAGTACGGTTCAGAATAAAATTGGTATATGAAAAGGGGCAAGGTATTTATATCGGTATGAAAAGGTATATGCTGGAAAATGTTATAAACTAGTAATCTAAAATCTCAACAAAAGTTTCGATATTTTAAAAATAATAAATTTTAAGTCAGCGAAAGAGTATGAAATCTAATATATATATTAGAAGTTTTCGAACAAATTTAAACTTAGCGAAAGAGGAACATCGAAAATACTTTTTAGGGAACAAGGATTGGCCCAAGGAAACTGGTTTGTATAAGGCTCTTGAGGTACGAGCACGACAAACCTATAATTGATATATATATATACAAAAGAAATATAGTTGAAGTTCTATGTAGTTTGGAAAAATATCTCTAAAGGTATATATGATAAGCGGTTAAAATAAATTTTCGTAGTTTAGGAAAAAGGATGGTATCGAATCGTCAGGATAATAACAAGGTTTAAAAATCGAAATGCGAAAGATATAAGTTGGAAAATGGTTACAATGTAGTAATTTAAAATTACGACCAAATAGTTTTCAAAATCTAAGAATGACTTTTAGCTCAATCGGAAGTAAGGGAAAAATACTAAAAGAGGGTTCAAAACAAAATTTAAATTGAGTGGAAACTTTAAATAAGGAAAGAATTCGAAAATGACTTTGGAAGAATCAAGATTTGCAACGGAAAAGATTTGAAAGGTCAACGATAATAGTAATGCGGGGGTCATGCGAATCGAGGGCAATGAATGTGGTTTGTGTGATGAATGCACCTAAATTACGATTCAAGAAAACTACGATGAAAACCTACGGTCAGTAACACTGAAGTGTAGTGACCAGGAAAGGATTGAATCAGAGGGTTCTAATTATTAGGTTGACTAAAGGTCAAGAGAAACTTAACACTAAGGCTTCCTAATGGCTAGAGTATATTAGAGGCCTCAGGGAAGGTTCTCAGGGAATCAAGGTCATGTTCTGTTGGGCCCGAAATCGATGATCCCAAGCGAACGGCTAAAGAAATCCTAGGAGTCTATCATGGTCAGAGCTAGACAGGAACCACTAAGGTAACTCTTAAGACTATCATATCAATCACTAGCATGAAGTCTAGCTAACAATCAGGGATCCCTAACTAGCCAGCACAAATGTCTAACTAAGTCTTACTATGGTCCTGATCTAATGGATTTCCTACTAAGCTGAGACAGATGCTCTAACACGTCTACCAGCCACCTAAGACATAGGAACACTAAAAAATAGACTCCGGGCTTATAATTTGGATGTTCTAACTTATTTAATGGACATTCTATAATTATTATCGCTCGATAGTTCGCATTTGCAAATGGACCAGCATGGGCCACCAACAAAACCTGTCACGCCCCGCTTCCCTAAAATGGATGCGAGACGTGAGAAGGTCCGCTCAGACGTGGAGCTATGAAGCTGCACGCCTGATAAGCGTCAAATCTAAAATATATGCAGGTCCCTGTAAATGCGAGCGGAACAAAAATAATAATAATATAGAAAAGGAGACTGATAAGTTAACCAATCTCAGAATTTGTCCACAATAATATTCAACATCGCAGAAAAATCCACCAGGCTAAAAGGAAGAGTCTAGGCCCAAAGCATGGCCAACAAAAGCCAACACATAACAAGGTATTGGTGCTATGCACCGACAACTAAAGCAGTCTAAAACAACAACACAAACAGTCTCTACGACTGATCTCTCGTGTCCTCAAACTCCTCGATGAACGCGGGCTCTGACTTAGAGTCAGCGAACACCGCGTCCTCAGCAGCAACCTCAGGCTCAGGATCTAACATGTGTCACCCAAAAAAGAGAAGGGGCACATGTCAGCAAGTCAAAAAAAGACCTGAGCAAGGAAACGAAAGTGAAGGTAAACTAACAACCTAGCAGTTATAGTATGATGCATAGCATGGCAAGTATAGTATGGAAGTAACAAGTAAGGTGAAGTGCAAGTAACGAGTAGCAAGTATGTCATGGATGACAAGTTTCACAAGTATAAACACGGTCAAGTACAAGTCAAGTATTTCATGTCGTGCACAGAGATTACGTCCTTTGGCTAGAGTGGATAATCGGGCCAACTCATAAACTCAAGTGATCGCTTATCCCTACCCCTCCACGTGTATCGAGCCAGGGCATTACCCCCGAACGCGTATGCTCGCTTTTGGATCACGAGCCAGGAAGTATATTTGGCATAGGGTTATGCCTGCTAAAAAGCAGGTGCCTAGCCTGGCTTAGGGTTATGCCCGCAACGCAGGTGCCTAGCCGGAACAAGTAGAAAGTAATGTAGCGTGTGCTACGGAATGCAACATTCAACATGGATAGCATGGATGACATGGCAAGTTATAATGCAATGCGTACAGTTAAAATATTAAAACATGGCAGATAAGATGCATGGATAACAACAAGTATAAACAACTAAAGAAGTCGGATCTAGCTTCATTGTCAAGCTAGATCCTGAAATGCGCCTAGGCGAGTATCATTTCGTCGCCGAGTCTCTTTTACGCCTAAGCAAGTAAATGGCCTAAGACATGGCCTAAAACACTAAGTGGCAAGTTTCACTTGCCTGGCACCAAGGATGACGTTCGACAAGCACGTCGCACAAAAGCTAATCTACGGGAATGGATCACTGTTTTGGAGAAACAACATTAGAAATGATATCCAAAACCAGTTTTATAATCGAATCATATGATGTCTAATATCCATTTTTATTAGGGTTTAACAAAATCACAATGAGGGTTATGAGAATATTAAGGATCGAACACTACCGTATCGAAGCGGAAGATCGATGCCGAGCAAGCACGGCAACGGAAGAACGATCCAGAGAACTATGGCTCAGATCTGGAAATGGCGAGAAAATCTGGAGAAAATGGGATTTGGGGGGGTTTTGGGGTTGGCCGACGGCCTAAGGGAGATGGCCGGTGCTAATGACGAGAGGGAAGCTCCCAAGAAAGAAGGAATGGCTTGGGGAATGTTGGAGGATGATTTGGGGAAGAAATGGGCTCAGAAGAATGAAGAAAGAGTAAAAGAATCGATGGTTTTAAATAGGAAATGAAACGGCGGTGGAAATGAAACCTAGGGTGACGGGGTCATTTAGTCGGTCAGAGAAGAGTTGTTGACCGACTAGTTCGAGAACTAGTCGGTCAGTTGACCAACTATGACCGACTAAGATCAAGCATCGGAAGAGAGAATAAATCTGAGAAATGAATTAGTCGGTCTGTGAAGCCCCGTCGACCAACTAGTTTTCAACCTAGTCGGTCGGTGAGTGTTCATTGACCGACTAACGATAAACAGTAACTTAGCTAAAATTAATCAAAGGAACTAGTCGGTCTGAGAGTAAGTTCTGACCGACTAGTTTCACATCTAGTCGGTCGGTGGTTGTTCTTAGACCGACTAAGAGTAAACAGTAACTCCTGAATAATTGATCCAATGAACTAGTCGGTTCCAGGAGAGTTTCTGACCGACTAGATTGGAATCTAGTCGGTTGGTTCCCCTTCTTGAACCAACTAACGTGCACGAAAAGTCTCGATATGGAGCGCGAAGCTCCGGGATGGATTCCTATGACTCCTAAGCTCAAACTAACTCTAAGTTATGAGCGATATGAAGCTCGTCATGTGTGACTTACTCCAAGCTCAACGATCTAAGGAAGGAGGCTAGAAAATCACGACGAAACTGAACGAAAACGAAAACTACGGAACGGGAAGCACACACACAAGAGGGAACCACCAATACATATATATTATACAGATAATTCAAATGGATGGAAACCGATCGTTACATAACGTGCTTCAATCTGTTGCACAAAATCTTGCTAATGATTTTGTACAGGACATTGCAACAAGCAATTGGCCTGTAGTCTCCCAGACCCGAAGCATTAATATTCTTAGGAACAATGGTGAGGAAAGCATGGTTTGTATTGGGAGACATCTTACCCGAAGCGAAAAAGGATGATACCCCAGAAATGACATCCGAACATAGAATATCCCAATTATTCTGAAAAAAGAATGCATTATATCCATCGGGACCGGGGGCTTTGTCTTTACCAATCTGGAACACAGCATTCTTGATTTCAAGAGGGGTAACATGCATCTCCATCCAAATAGCAGCCTCCAAGTGATTTTTCGCTTCGGAACAATATTTGGAAACACATTCCAATAATCCTCCTGGTGGTATAAATTTTGATAGAACAAGGGGGCTTCTTTACGAAGAGTTTCAATATTAGAATTCATATCCCCAGCTGAGTTAATGAGGTGATGTAGGTTGTTGTGAGAGGTAAGTGCATTCATGGCCGTATAGAAAAACTTTGAGTTCCTATCCCCAAGAGTAAGCCAATTTTGCCTGCTTTTTTGACGAAGATCCTCCTCCTCCATGTCAAGGGCTTTACGAAGATTATGAATAGCAATAGTCTCTTTTTTCTAGAGATCCATATCAGAAGCTAAGTTATTATTAGCTTGGATAGATAATAGCTCTGCTTTACAGTGGGTGACATTATTGTGCTTCCCATTTTCGGCTGTCCAGGCTTTTAAACAATATTTCAAATCTTTGAGCTTTACTTGTATGCCCCTCATATCAGTGCTGTAGGAATGCCGGCCCCAAATGCTAATAATAACATCCTTGAAACCTGGGAGAGAAGCCCAAGAGTTATAGAACTTGAATGGCTTTGGGTAGGATTTTACCTTAGGGAGGATATACACAAGCATAGGTGAGTGATCGCTTGTGCCCGTCGGGAGATATTCATAGTATGAGTGCGGTAGTATGCTGTGCCAATTTGTATTGCCTAGAATACGATCCAGACGTGCCGAAATGCGCGTAGCCCCAATGCGCTTATTATTCCAACTAAGAGTACATCCTTTGCTCTTCAAGTCAGTAAGTTGACAACTACCGATACAAGAGTTAAAATCATCCGTAGCTGTGACATCTACAGGCCTTCCTCCGCACTTCTCATTTGAACTCCGTATACAGTTGAAGTCACCACCCACCAACCACGGCATCCTATTCAATATCATGGAATCCATAACCAGATCACTCCATAGAGTTTGTCTAGAGGATGCAAGGTTGAACCCATAAATAGCAGAGAGACCCATAGATAGACCCGCCATGTTAGTGAATACGGCCGAAATGTGTTGGCTGGACAAAGTAATAGTTCTGCAACTCCATATCTTTGTGTTAAAAAAGATAACGATACGCCCCCCTTGTGATAGTCTCTATTATCAATACTTGACCAACCCTTAGCAAAGCACCTGCCAATTCTCCCAGCATTACAAGCATCAACCTTAGTTTCCAAGAGACAAGCAATAGAAGGCTGGGTCTTCCGTATATTATGCTTAATCTCCGCGCGCCTCGCATAATTACTTAGACCCCTTGAATTCCAGAAGAACACAGACATTACAATAGATTTGAGGGCGCAGTAGCCGACTGCGCAATTTGAGCACTACGACGAACTGAATTTGGAGAAGCTGAAGTATGCTTGATATTTGAGGTTTTTCTTTGGTTCCTTAGATCCTGATGTAGCCTAAGCCACTCAGGGTTCGGCTCAGTGAGGCAGTCAGGAGGGGATTCTTCAATGCCAGAATTTGATTCTGGGGTGCATGGATTCAAGGTATCTTGATTATTTACAACAGATGATTGGTTTAATACTTGGGGGGTGGCCTGCGCAACTTCAGACTGAAGGGATGCTACTCTTTTTGCCGATGTTCCCAAATGCAGAAGACTAATGAAACGCCATACCTTGACCACACGCAACAGAAGCTGCCCAATACCATTGCTTCCTGAGATGTCCGCAATCTCCAGATGCTCATCAGCTGTTACGGAGTTAGTCAAGTCGTCATCCGCATTGAACCCACCTGAGTGACTGCAATCCCCCACCTCAAAACAGTTCTTAACCAAAGCATCAGGAGTGTTGACCTGGCTTAATTTCTGCTGTACAACCGAATTCTATATGCCTGTCTCTACAAGGTCCAGGGTAGTAGCTGTATTGAGAGGCACCAAGTGTACTTCTCCTTCTACTTCCGAACTGTGTTTAGCTCCCCCAGTATTGTCTTTAATGTTAGTTGAGTCCCCCTCTGGCAAGTTATTAGCAATATCCAATTCAATCGAATTAACCTCATTGGTAGATGAGGATTCAGGGCATTGAGTGTCGGAGTGGCCTAAGCAAATGCACTTACCACAACGAGGAGGTTCTCCTTCAATTTTTACTTCAATATGTACTACTGCACCATCCTCAAGCTCAACTTCAACAGATTTTGGAATTGGGTTTTTGGCATCAATCTCTACAAGGCAACGAGCGTATGAAATCCGTTGCAGCGTAGCAGTGAGTCTATCAAGGCACATTGGAATGCCCACAACTGAAGCTATAACATTAAAAATCTCCCTTGTCCACATATTCAGAGGAACACCATGTAATTGAATCCAGACCGGAACCGCAGAGAGAATGTCTCGTTCATGCCTAATAGCGGTACTCCAACGCTACAGAACAACAAGACGACCATCGAATAGCCATGGTCCGCCATGTAAAATACGCTCACATTCCTATATATATATACATATATATATATATATATACACACATATATATATACACATATATATATATACATATATATCTATATCTATATTATAAAACAGGGATATTATCATGGGTTATTGGATAAGAGTTTTTGGATAAGAGAAATTGGATAAGGGTTTGAATTGTATTTGAGGTATATAAATGAGAGATGTTATGATGAGTTTTTGGATAAGAGATATTGGATAAGAGAAATTGGATAAGGGTTTGAATTTTATTTGGGGTATATAAATGAGGGATGTTATGATGAGTTTTTGGATAAGAGATATTGGATAAGAGAAATTGGTGGGACATTTGGTAGGAATTTGGTGGGAGTTTTGAAATTCAAAGTTTGAGGTTGAAAACATTGAAGTTGAATGCAAAATTTTGGGGGTAAAAACTCTTTTGAAACAGATTTGTTCGCCAGGTGCTTTGTATTAAGATGTGGGGCCATGTATCAAGAGGGAAGATTAGGGGGTGGGTTTTCCAAGCATTGGGTGCGTTTTGAAACAGCAAAGGGCAGAGACGGGGGCAACTACATTGATTTCTGCCCCTCTCAGAAAACAAATCATCAGCCCCAAGTTTTTTTCTTTCCTTATCTCCATCCACCTTCAACATTTTCGATCAGCCCCACATCTAGACTTCTTGATCTCTCGCTGTGGAAGGAGGACGAAGATATTAGGTTATGGATAGAGATCCCTAGAAGACGAAGGAATCCCTGGATGGAGATCACTGGAGGACGAAGATCCCTTGACGACGAATGCTATTGAGGACAAGGTATCATCCCTAAGTTTTTTTCTTTCCTTATCTCCATCCACCTTCAACATTTTTGATCAGCCCCACATTTGGACTTCTTACTCTCTATCTCTCTCTCTATGGAAGGAGGACGAAGATATTAGGTTGTATGGAAGGAGGACGAAGATCCCTGGAAGACGAAGGAGATCACTGGACGAAGAAGGAGATCCCTGGAGGACGAAGGCTATTGAGGACAATGTATTGCTCTCTCTCTCTCTATAAATTCAAGCGCTTTCATCTCCTCTCTCCCTCTCTCTCCCTCTCAATATTCCATACAGTCTCATTCTCATTTTTAAAAGCTGAATTGCTTAATGCTCCATCTCTCATAGTTTTTGTTCTTTCCATTTATTTTGTCGAAAAAAAATCTAACTGTAGGTCTTGCATGTTGCTAAGATCTCTTTAGGAATTGACTTCTTGGCAAAAAATACTTCTTGAAAATGATTTCTTTTTTCTTTCTGTGAAAATAATGAAGTAATAAGATTAAAGCTGTCGTCTTTGGAAAAATCGCAACGTTGCAATTTTTTCCTCCTTTGTGGAGTTGGGGGGATAAAATAATAAAGGCTGGCTTTCAGTTGATGGCAGCTATTCATCATTTTGCATTTATTTGTTTCACATTCTTTGATCTCCAATGAAGTTGAAATAATTTGTGATTTTGGATTGACGAGATTTTTGAGAGGTTTTGGGTTAATTGTTTCTTTGAGCGCAGTCGAAGATGTTGAAGAGTTGAGCAATTGGCAAGCATCTTTGCTGGGAGTTTTGTTCCTTTGATGCTGCTATATGAAGAGTTGAGCAATGATTCCAGGGATGCGTAATTATTTTTTATTTAGAGTTAAAATTCATATCTAATACCATTTCTCTTTCATCGTTTCAAAAGATTGTTAAACAATTAGAACAAATTTATTACTCATACAGTTTTGATATTTGTTACTATCCGATTGTTAAAGAATCAGAACAAATTGTTAAAGAATCATAACAAGGTCGGTTACGGTTTTGCTCATACAGTTATGATATTTGTTAAGAATCAAAAGACTGAAGTTATCCATCTGAGGGTATTTTATTTGAGGGTATTTTCTTTTGCAATGGATAATTTTTAGGTGGATTTATTTTGCAATGGATAATTTTGTTTCCTCAATTGTTATTTTGTGGGTGGAAGTAACGATGGAAGTAATTTTGCTCCATATCTTGGCAAATTTTTATGTGACATTCTGGCAGGTCTTTTCCTTTGACAAATTCTAGGTACCAAATGATAAAAATCAGCGAAACATTATTGTTGTCAAAATTTTTAGGAAACATGCTGATTTTCCTTTGACAAAAATCTGCAAATTTTTCTATTTTATGAAAATTCTAGATGGTTGTGATACTTTTCTATTTTATGCAAATTCTAGATAGTTGTCAATAATGTTTCATTCTCTCTGGTTGAATGGGTATAAGATACAAGATTCAAAAAGGGTGAAAAGGATGTAAGGTATTTAGTTAATTTATGGCTGTCCACCAAACAAACTTCGATGAAAGAACAAGAGGTTTTATTTTTTGGACCATTTATTCCTTTTTGGGTTGAATGCATTTGCTAATATTTAGTTTCAAGTATTATTTTTATAAAACTTTGTGGATTCCTCGGTAAGCGCAGGCAAAGCTAAATGAAAAGAAGAAGCCGCTCAAAAACCAGAAGCTCGCTGGCTCCAGGTAAACTCCAGTAAAAGATGGATATTGGAAGCAAGTGTATGATCAAATTATTACTTAATTAGATTGATCAATTTTTTGGTGTGTGTTGCCTGAAAGTTAGGATGATTTGGAGAGGAAGCTGCAGAAAGAAAAGAAGGTTTTATTTTTTTGCCCATTTATTCCTTTTTTGTGTTGGATGCATTTTCTCGAATTTAGTTTCAATTATTGGTTATCTAAAATTTGTGTGTTACTTGGCACTGGCAGGCAAAGCTAAAGGAAAGGAAAAAGCCACTCAAAAAATAGAAATGGCCAAGCTCCATGTAAAATTCAGTGAAAGATGGATATTAGAAGCAAGTGTAATATCAAATTTTTACTTAATTGGACTTATCAATGTTTTGGCGTGTGTAGCCTGAAATTTAGGATGATTTGGAGAGGAGGTAACGTAAAAAGAGAAACTAAAGGTACTTATTCTTATACAAATATTTCTATTAATCATACGTTCCATCAAGATTATAACAGGAAACTTTCTAATTTGGAATGCAAGGGTTCCTTAATGACAATGACTCCTTATACTTCTCCTCAATTTTCTTTAAAACAATTAAATAATGAGTTCCTCATGGATTCATTTCATGCCACCCAAATTATGGAGCAATTGAAATCGCTGGGGATGTGCTTCCCTAGATTGTCAAAATTGAAGTGAGTGATGTGAATGGAAATCCTACTATTGGGGTAGAGTTTTTGCTTTTTGCGTTGCAACCAAGGAATGCCCACACGACAAGTTCAGTAGGAATAGCATCTCATATCTGCATCACCACACCCTTAAAATTGACATTCCATGGATTGTTAGATACTGCCGGCCTTTCTATTTATTGGAGCTACAACTGGTATGCATCCCTCCTTTATTTGAAACTGAATTAAATGTCTATAATTATGTAATATTATGGCTACATTTTCTATAATAGGACACAAAGTAACCTATCACCTTTATAAGAATTGGCCAGCATCATAGTTTTGCATTAAAGGGAGGTTATTAAGTCATCTTCATATCCTAACAACTTTAGTATATGTTTACATCTATCCATGCTATTAATTCATTTGTATTAGTTCACTCTTGCAAACAAAATGTAGGGTTTTTGCATATATTCTGTTCCTTCTTTAATTCTTATTTTACTCATGCTTTGGTTTTCGGTTGCTATTTCTTTATGAAGGTTGATGACGTGCTCTTTTGCTTTGTAGAGACATGAACAGATTAAAACAGAGAACATCATCATCTTTTAAGATTCAATGCCTTGAAGATGCCATTGCACATACATTTTGAATTACATTATTTGGTGCTAGGACTTTAGAAGTAGACAATGATAGGAAATATTCGAATAAATGGATTGTTTTTATAAGTGAACATGAGATTGATCTGGTGATTAATATCAAATATATAAACAGAGTGTTCATTATGCATAATTCTGTGTTAAATAAATTTGCTGGAGATTGTTCATTATGCATGATAGCATCAGTGTTAAATATATTCATTATTATGCATGATGCATAATGAACAGAGTGTTAAACATATCTGAGTGTTATGTTGTTCATTATGCCTTATGCTAAGTGTTAAACATATCATCATTCTGAAAGATGATATTTACCCCAATGCATGCTGATGTGTTAATTCATTATGCATAATAACTTCAATAACATATTTGGCACTCACAAAGACCAATACTGAACTTCAACAGGATATATTTAACACATCAGCATAATACATCATGTACTATTCATTATGCATAATTCTGTTAAATACATGATGCTCTCATAAAAAATGCATTATGTTCTCATTTTTTTGAACTTTGGTGTTTATTCTCTTTAGTCTTTTTGAACTTTGGTGTTTACTTAAAGCACGTTGCTTAAGTACTGTAGGTTTTCTATGATTGTGATGTTGGCCATCCATCTTTGTTACATGTTTTTATTAGCATGAAAGTTCTCATAGGCTCAGTATTAGCCAAATCTAAAATTTATTTGCTTAATAGCATCCCTATGTTTTAATGGATTTAATGGATTATATGTCTTTGTTCTCATAAGCTCAGCATGTCTTTGTTATATATTTTGGAATATCATGAAAGTTCTCATATGTCTAAAAGAATTTCTCTTACTGCATTTGATTCTTTTTACGATTGTCATGGCATGCGTATCACATATGGGAAAGCAACTTATGTTTATATAAAAACATCTCAGATTAAGCATGAAGAGTTTTTTGGTGGAGCAAAATTTATGAAGGTATCTAGCTTAGCTGTGCTTTCTTATAATCCATATTCTCCATGATGCCTTTTGTGACTAATGTCAAGTGAGTGAGATATTATGTTAAAGAAAGAGAGGAGGTGGAGCAAAATCATAATGAACTTCAAAGTGAGGAAATATGTGTGATGCTTATACTGATCTCCTATTGTATTTAAAGGGAAAAGTGGTGCAATGTAGGCATCAGTTGGTTCTAGCTAAGTTTTATCGTAATGCAATGTCAAAGAAAAAGATGACTTTATTCTGAGAGAAACTTCCTCAATAATATATTTAAAGGAACAAACTTTGGCTTTCCCCATTAAGGTAAAACCAGGTTCTGTTATTTTCAAATGTTATTCAGTTAAATAATTGTCAGGGTAACAAAATAAGATAGCAATATATGTCATTGCTTATTTAGCAAGCTAATATCATATTAGTGCTTTTTGAAGAAAGCAACCTACTAAGTTTGGCCTTTGTTTGACTATGATTTAATCCACTAATTTTGTAGATGATTTTACTATGGAACTAATGCAACTTCATTTTTGTGAACCTTGGAATGCATAGAATTAGTTGAACATTTGGGTTTCATGGAAAAAATACAACAGATGGGTTTCATGGAACTTCATTTTTTACAGGTATGAGGATTTGAAAAATTTTTGTATAAACTTTTTAACCGATCCTGTAAAAAATCAGGTAATACATGGAGATTCAGGACATTTATGAGGTAACACATAAAAGACTAAAAGATGGAGGGAGCATCAAAACAGTTTTCAACTTCGTACATGTCATGTATTATCTTATTTGAAAAATGGTTACTTTGATCATTCGTAAACATCCTGTCATAAGCTCCAAATGATCAACTGATCAACTGATCCTCAACCTCATACATGTCAAGACTATTTTGATCTCCTGATGCTCCAATTTTGAGAACTGATGATCCAACTGATCATGTGCTCAACCTCATGTGCTCAAAATAGTCTTTTTTGAACATGTAGGCTTTTTTTGATCATGTAGACTTTTTTGATCACCTCATGACTGAATTTAGAACTTTTACCGGAATTTGTTTCATCAACAGGTGAGAGCTTTAGAAATTCATGTAGGTGGAGGTACAAAATCCTACAGGTGAGAGCATATGAAAAGGTATGAAAATTCATGTTTGAATAAAGGTACAACACACATTTTTCAGACTAATCTGAAATTCATGTAGGTGTTTAGGCCAAATTTGTCTATGTTTAGTCTAGAAATTTTGTAAAGGTAAATTTTCACCTGACTAAATTTTAGACTAAATTTTCATATGAATTTTAGCAAAAGTTCAGACTAAATTTTGTGTTTTTAGTCTGCTTTGAAACAAGGAATTGTAGTTCTAACTGAATTTATACCTGAATTCTATAGTATCAACTTTTATTCTTTTTTTTTCTATGTTTCATTGAATTTTTGAATGCATATCCTGTCAAACTTACTATTGCAGGGTGATGTAGGCTTTTTTGATCAATATGTCAAAAATTTTGATATGCAATTTTTGAATATTTGATCATGTATCAAAAATTGCATATCCAGAAATTTTTGATCAACTTTTATTCTGTAGTATCCAGAAATTGCATATCCAGAAATTGCATATCCAGAAATTTTTGATATGCAATTTTTGAATATTCTGTAGTATCAACTTTTATTCTTTTTTTCTATGTTTCATTGATTTTTGACCGCATATCCTGCCAAAATTACTATTGCAGGGTGATGTAGGCTTTTTTGATCAATATCCTGTCAAAATTTTTGATATGCAATTTTTGAATATTTGATCATGTATCAAAAATTGCATATACAGAAATTTTTGATCAATATCTTGTCAAAAAGCCTACATGATCGAAAAAGCCTACATGATCAAAAATTACATGATCAATATCCTGTCAAAATTTCTAGAATTTTGAATGCATATCCAGAAACAAAACAATTGCAGGTGATGAATTTCATTTTGATCAAATTGCAGGGTGAATTTTATAGCCCAAATGCTAACAAGTCTCCCTGATTTCCACTTAAATTAAGGATCTTGAAATTTTAGACATTCCTAAAGGAAAATCGATCCTATAACTAATACAGTCAATAAAAAATATGAACCTTCACGAACTGCGTTCAATTTATAAACTAGCATCAGGAATAATCTGCATATGGTGTCAAAGAGTTGAGTGAATGTATGGATTTGTTCACTGAAATTGCCTGATAATTGTTGAATTTGTTTTGTTTGGATGTTTCAGGTCTGCACAACACTCATGCCATTCGCAACATTGTTTTGAGGTGCTATCACTGAATCTTTTTATCATTTTTTAGCATTGGTCGGGCAAGTTGCTAATAGGATCGGAGGAGCACGGGTTGTTCTTGGCGGAGTCCCTCACAGACTCTACAAGAATACAACAGCAAGAATTGTCTTCATGGTATGTTCCCAAATTTTGAAACAATCAAAAAATATATATATTTATGGTGCATCATTCTCTTAGTAATCCAATGTGCAACTTTGATTCAGGTGGGCACAGAAGATTCAGTCAAGTCCTGAGATAATAATTTTTGATTTGCTACATGTTGCTCATCTGCAGGGTTCTCTTCATCGCCACCGCCTTTGCCTACAGGGGAGGAGAAGGAGCAGCATCCGTCATTAGATCTTGAAATGTGAAGGTCAAGAAAGAGATAGCAAGGTTTCAGTATTCTTTCTTTCTCTTTCTCTTTCTCCATCTTCTTCTTTCTTTCTACTGTGTTTTTCTTCTATTTTATTAACTTTTTTTTGTTAATTATGACTTACTAGCTACATACATACATATATATTTTTTCCCTTTTTGTCAAGAATTTGGAATGAGTTTGTAAAATTGGGCAGGGAATTGAAAGATAGAAGTATGCAACCAAATTATTTATATTTATCTTCATATATCAAATTTTCTATTCCACAAATGTAAATTAAAACACAGAGTAATTCAGTATATTTACCCCTACATACGATGATAAGGTACACTCATATACAATGAAAATTTTCTCTTTTTTTGCATGAACAACTTTTTTATTTTTTTTCTTTGAAGGAAACTGGAAGCACACTCAGCTTGACGTGTCGTTGTGCTCCTTGATGGATGTGGCAGTAGTCTCTAGCAACTAGAGGACTCTGCTCCAGTCTGAAGCCGTCCACTGGATCATCAACAAGATGTAAGAATTTTTTCCCTTTAGGGTTTGTAATTGGACTGAACTGGCTAACAAGGTTGAATCATTGTCTATAAGGGTGATCATCCACAAACTTACGGGCTTCATTGGTGAAAGGAAAAATAAATTCACCCTTGAATAATCATTTTGAACGCTGAAAATGTGAATTTGATAGTGTAGGTTTCGTGATTGAAAAAAATGCTAATTTTGTTGGTTTATGGAATATTTACCGACTTGGATGTATGGTTATTTAGAGAAGAATTGGAGTTGACATTAAATCACTATTACTGTCATTTAAGTTTATGTAAGAAATGCTTGCTTCTTCACATATCCAATATCCGTTTTAAAAATGTTCAGATATTCCAATAATTTGCTATTATGTTTGTATGTAAGACTTGAAAAAAAATCTGGAATTGAATGTGTGCACGCACACACACATATAATAACTGATATATTAAACTTCTGTGTTTTTAATTCAATAAATTTGTCTTCTCTCAAAAACAACATGTTACTATAGACATAAGACCTTTATCTATGTTTTCAACCTTTGAAGCATCCTAAATGGTTAGAATAACTATGCATATGATACTACATGCATACTTCCTTTATAATTCACATGTAATTACTACTCCTTTCCTTTTTCTGGTACAATTTATGTTACAATTAACATAAGACTGGTTGGTGAAAAGTGATTATGAGTGAAATTAGATCCAAAATAGTTTCATTTACTATGTTTGATTGAAATAGCCATAATACATATGGTTTTAATTCATGGATGACCCCTTTGTTGTTATAGTGTGAATTTATGTTTTGTCTTCATTACTCAGAGGCATTTTATTTTACTTTTGATCAAATCTTTGTCTGATGATCAAATTTTATTTTTGGAGATGGGTCCAATTCCTTCCTCACTACTTTTGATCAAATTTTATTCAATCATGTCTTCTTGAGAATTGAAATGGAATAATGTCTTCCTGAGTATTCAAAATGTTGATCAAATAAAATGGTCTCTACTTGAGTATTCAATCCATGCATGTCATGTCATCAAAATGAGTCCAAGTTTTTTAAGTAGCCAACAAATTGAGCATAAACCTTTCATTAGGTGACAGATTCACAAATGTCCTTAATTTGCTTTCATGTTGGCTCTATTATGGTCAGCTTTAGTTATTTTCAATTATGAAAACATATTGTTTATTTTGCTTTTATTTTATTTTTTGTGTTTTGTTCCAGTTGTTTTAGGTCCAGAGTGTATTTCAAATTGTTTGATGAACACTACTTACTTCATGGTATGGGTGGAAATTTTTTGGAATATCGATGTGCTTGGTGACTGTACTAACTTTATTATTTCTTGATGCCCTCAATTTCCTAGATCGTGCTTCTGATATACTCAAGAAGACAGGGTTTAGTATGAATTTACTTGGTCCTGTAAAGAATTAGTTTATGCAGAAGTCTGATGAGTATTTTATTTTTGCAATTATTTGATCATGCATGTTGATCAAATAAAATGATGTCTGGTGAACTATGTTGTCTGCTTGAGTATTCAATCATGTCTTCTTGAGTATGATGTCTTCTTGAGTATTGACATGAAATGTTGTTTTTTTTAGTATTCAAAATGTTGATCAAATAAAATGCTGTCTTCTTGACTAATTAATCCATTCATATCCTGTCATCAAAATGAGTCTAAGTTGTTTAAGTAGCCAACAAATTGAACATAAAACTTTCCTTAATTGAAAGACTAACAAATGTTCTTCACCTTAATTTCCTTAGTTCAACACCCTAATTTCCTTAGTTCATCACCCTAATTTCCTTCTTGCTTAATGACATTTAAATTGCATTTGAGTTAACTATGTGTTTCAGAGTGTTTTCTCACTACAAAAGCGTTGACCGTGGATAACCCGGTCAACGTGGTCAAGGGATCCGCTTGGGTCCCTCGGGTGTGTCGAGTCGGTGCAGACGAGGCGTGAGTCAGAGTTGCAGACGACGTGCAGCGCGTCGGCTCGGCCAAATCGAGATCCTTGGTCGCAAGGGGGGCGAGGGGAAGCCTCGTCCCGGGTTGAGACGCTCGGCCTCGGACGGATGTGCTCGGCCTCGGTGGTCGGACGACGAGGGGTAGCCTCAATCGTCCTGCTGGTTACGTTGCCGGTCGCGGGGCGGAGGTTTCTCCTCGACTATTCTGCAACATCTGGCGCCGTCTGTGGGCTTTTGTAGTGAGAAAACACTCCGAAACATCGCCACTCCGAAACACTCGGAGTCTCCTCGACTCAGGAGGATCCCTCGCCCCTTGGCCAGAACCACCTATCCTAAGAGCAGCCATAATATGAAAATAAGAAAGGAGTTACCTTTTTGTCAATTTGGAGAAGACAAGGAAACGAAGGCGGTGGGAGACTCCGAGTTGTGAAAAGCCTAGAACAGAGGAAAGTGCAAGGAAGAAGTTGGGATCGACGCGGCCGGGGATCTTATATACCAGACCCGGGGGCGAATTCGAAACGCTTGACAGGGACACATGGCAGGCCTCAAGGAGCTGGTGGCGTTTCAAAATCGGTGCCAAGGGAAGTCCAATCGATCCGCCCCATCATGACCTCCATTTATGACGATGCCTCGATTGAAGCACCACACGGAACCCCAGGAGTCACATCGGTCGAACCGAGCTGGCCAAGGCCGATCGGCCCCACCGATGGGGGCAATTGATACGTCTATTTTGCGAAGGCACAACAGCATAGGCCCAAAGGCACAGCCCGCCAGACGAAGCCCGAAAGATACGAGCCTGGATGCCCGACCGCCGATCGGTAGCCCATCTGCGCGATCAGGCCCACCCGGCGAAGTCCCATAGAGGGCCCCCAAATATCAATCCGACCCCGCCCCGATAACACACGAGTCACCCGCCCACTCCAGCGATAACCGTTCCCCTGATCCCGCTACCACTTAAGGGTCGTGATTGGGAGGTGCTGGCATGGCGCTGGGAGCGGCGACGGGGGGCGGATTGAGGGGGCACGATCGAAGGCGGACGAGCGACGTGGGCCGGGGGCAGTCACGGCGGGAGGTCTATAAAAGGGATAGAAAGACGACTGGACAAGGGACGGGATCTCAGGTAACTAAAACCTAAGGTACTCCATCAACGACCTTGTTCCCCCATTCCAAACTCCTTCATCCCCCGCTCGCGCCGGTAGACGCCGTTCCGATCTCCTCTCGAGTCGAACCGTCTCCGCCGGGCCTCCTCTCTCAGATCACTATCTGACTTAGGCATCGGAGGGGATTTGGCCGGAACCAAGGTCCGGCCCCCCTGACGAGCGTTCTCATCTGCGCAGGAGGACGTCACATCCACGGGCCGAGGCTTCCCCTCCGCCCCGCGACCGGCAACGTAACCAGCAGGACGATTGAGGCTACCCCTCGTCGTCCGACCGCCGAGGCCGAGCACATCCGTCCGAGGCCGAGCGTCTCAACCCGGGACGAGGCTTCCCCTCGCCCCCCTTGCGACCAAGGATCTCGATTTGGCCGAGCCGACGCGCTCCACGTTGTCCGCAACTCCGACTCATGCCTCGTCTGCACCGACTCGACACACCCGAGGGACCCAAGCAGATCCTTTGACCACGTTGACCGGGTTATCCACGGTCAACGCTTTTGTAGTGAGAAAACACTCTGAAACATCTGGCGCCGTCTGTGGGAAACCAGCAGACGTTTCGGAGTTTCGGAGTGTTTTCTGAGTGTTTTCTCAATCCTCCTAACCGTCTGTGGGAAACCAGCAGCCCACAATCCTCCTGGCCAAGGGGCGATGTTTTGGAGTGTTTTCTCACTACAAAAGCGTTGACCGTGGATAACCCGGTCAACATGGTCAAGGGATCTGCTCGGGTCCCTCGGGTGTGTTGAGTCGGTGCAGACGAGGCGTGAGTCGGAGTTGCGGACGACGTGGTGCGCGTCGGCTCGGCCAAATCGATATCCTTGGTCGCAAGGGGGGCGAGGGGAAGCCTCGTCCTGGGTTGAGATGCTCGGCCTCGGACGGATGTGCTCGGCCTCGGCGGTCGGACGACGAGGGGTAGCCTCAATCGTCCTGCTGGTTACGTTGTCGGTCGCGGGGCGGAGGGGAAGCCTCGGCCCGTGGATGTGACGTCCTCCTGCGCAGATGAGAACGCTCGTCAGGGGGGCCGGACCTTGGTTCCGGCCAAATCCCCTCCGATGCCTAAGTCAGATAGTGATTTGAGAGAGGAGGCCCGGCGGAGACGGTTCGACTCGAGAGGAGATCGGAACGGCGTCTACCGGCGCGAGCGGGGGATGAAGGAGTTTGTAATGGGGGAACAAGGTCGTTGATGGAGTACCTTAGGTTTTAGTTACCTGAGATCCCGTCCCTTGTCCAGTCGTCTTTCTAGCCCTTTTATAGACCTCCCGCCGTGACTGCCCCCGGCCCACGTCGCTCGTCCGCCTTCGATCGTGCCCCCTCAATCCGCCCCCCGTCGCCGCTCCCAGCGCCATGCCAGCACCTCCCCATCATGACCCTTAAGTGGTAGCGGGATCAGGGGAACAGTTATCGCTGGAGTGGGCGGGTGACTCGTGTGTTATCGGGGCCGGGTCGGATTGATATTTGGGGTCCCTCTATGCACTACTACAGATTTGGGCTTGGGTAACACCACTTATATAGCGCTTTTAAAAAGCGCTATCTAAGTGAGCTCTTGTATAGCGCTTCTGCATTTATAGAAAATAAAAATAAATTAAAATTAACGTAAAAATCACTTAGATAGCGCTTTTTGTTAAAGCGCTATCCAAGTAATACCTTGCATAGCGCTTTTTGTTAGCGCTATGGTACTAAACGTTACGTAAGCACTTTTATTAAAAGAATATACATATATATTTTTCTTAAATAGCGCTTTAAATTTCACTTGACGGACATCCCAAATGTTTCCATCGATGTTTTTCGTTTCCCCCTCTTTTTATTCCAGCCCTAGCCTTCCCTCAGAATTTCTAGCTTTCTCCTCTCTGCATTCTCTCTCTCTCTAGCTTCTCCGCCGACGGGGCCAACCCTAAGCATTCCGCTCTGCTGAATCAGGGCGTCGACCCTCGCGCCGACCTCCGTGGCCTTCTTCCTTATGAACGCAGTCGTGAGACCCGCTGCCGCCGCCTCGTCGTCTCCTCCTCCTCCAGCGGCGACGGAGGCGATCTCTTCTGGGAAGTTGAGCCTGGCGGATCGGCAACTTTTCCAGTCTATTATTTGGGTTTTCGACGATGCCGTACTTGCTCCGCAATCGCCTCTTCTTCGGCAACATAACCGACGCTGCCCAAACCCTAACATCGGGCGCTAACCCCGAGATCACCCACATCCTCTCCCTCCTGAGCTCCGCCTCCATCTCATTTTTCTCCGAGTGGAAGCCGGACCTCAAGATCCCGGCCGAAGAGATCAAGAAGGTCTACGTCGGTAAGATCGACGGCGACGGGAAGTGGTCTCTGTCGCCGGACAAGCTGCTCTAATCTCTGCGACAGGCGGGTACCGATTTGAAGCTGAAGAGGATGGCAGTGCCGCTGAGAGATACTGAGGATGAGGATCTGTTGGATTATTTGGATGTATGTTTGGATTTCATAGATGAAGGGAGGAAGGAGGGGGCCATTCTTGTGCATTGCTTCGCTGGGGTTTCGGAAGGTACTGAGATTTCTGGTTCTTGATTCGATGAATGTTTCGTTCATTAATGAGGATCTCTAATTTTTGTTGTATATTTGTTTCTTTATTGATATATATGTTAATATTCAGTTGATATTGAAAGTTTTCTAATTTTAGTTGAGATGGGAACTTTTAGTCATTTAATTATGTGTAAAATATAATATCATAAATGGTTTTGTCTCATTTTATCGTTTCAGAATTAAATAGGTAAAGGAATGGGAGATATCTATTTTGTGCTAAATGAATTTGTATTTGGATGTGCCCAAATTTAACTGAATGCGGAAAAAGCTGGAGTTGTAGAGAGAAGAATGTTCAATTTTTAATTTTGATCCCTCATGATAAAACTATGTAGAGAAATTATGGAAAACTTCGGTGCCGTTGCTTCTTATAAATCTGGATGTTATGTAATGCAGTATTGCATGGATTTTCATCTGGGTACATTAGGAGCGGTTGGAATTTCTGTTTTTAAACTATTCTGTTATTACTTGAAAAAGTGATATGGTATTTAGTATTTTTAAACATTGTAGCAATATAACTCTGTTAACAGATGGAAGATGGGAGAATCATTTGCCTCTACGGAAGCAATGATATCAAGTGGGTACGAGAACTCACAAAAAAGATGGAAGCCATTGCAGAAGCTGGCATTTCCTTCGAGTTAATGTATATTGGAAGTAACGAGCTCAAACAATCTGAAGATATTTTGGCAACTGTAATTACGGAAAGGCTTAGCAGGTACCTGTCTCACACAAAGATGTGTATCTTTTGGTTACGTTTGGAGAGTATTAGAAAGTCAAAGTCACGTCTTGGATTTACTATTGAAACTGATGTCATTACCAAAGAAGCAACCTCTTTATGTTGCATTGACTCGGAAAACAAAGGCTAGCTTCTAGTAAGTGAAAGCTCAGGAAATGAAATTTTGCGACTTCCCGGAACTGAAGTTTTGGAATGCCTCTAACTTTTCCATGTATGTGGAGAAAAGGTTAATAAGTTAGGCTTTCTTGGTTCAATAAGAAAATATCTTGATCCTGCTTCATTTATAGATCATTGCAGCTACTATACTGTCATTCCATCTGCCAAAGATATAGATTAAAGAAATGCTTTTTGCAAGAATTGTAAGGGTCCGTTGGAGAAACATTACCTGTATCAGTGTGTAAGGACTTGAAAGGCTAACTAAATAATCTTTTGTTATCATCATCGAATTTGGTCGCGGAGGTTGTTCTTTTTGTGTGCTATATTACCTTCCAATAACAAAAAGCTTTAGCTAGGCGCGTCATTTGTTAATATTTTGCTAGTGCAAAACAATTTTATTTAGTATCTTGTGTGCCTCCTTAAATGCATACTGTCTATATTAGTTAACTGAAAATATATTTCAGAACCAACGGATAATTTTCAACATTGCACTAAGTTTGAATTGTGTTGTTTATTCATCCTCAGCTGAAAACTTCTTTGTCAGATAGAACTATATATTTTATTGATGAGGGAAACTGTGAACAACGTATAACTGGAAACCATCTTCTAGGTTCAGAGTTCTCAGGCAGCAAGTCCTAATGGCATTATGGACTTCATATTTTGATGAGCCCTTTCATGTTTTTCTTATAACTTCAGGATGAAGCAGATTTTCAGCCTAGAGAAGACTAAGGTCATGAGACGTGGAAATGAGTCTACCTAACTTAACATGCAAATAAACTAAGCTATTCATTTTTGTACTTGTGGTTACTTCTCTTTTTGTAAAGTTTACATTTTAGGTTAGCAGAATTTCTTTTTGGAGTTTCTCTCAAAATGAAAATCTTCTTGGTGTAAGCCCCTTTCAGCCACTGTGATCTATGTGTTGATGTGCAAACACCTATAAAAGCTTTTGCAATGGAAAGAAAATAGAAAGCCTTGTTGAAAGAGTTCATGTATTCTTGGTAACTGTCACTTCAAAGTAATACTTTTCATGTTAGAGATTACCTTTAAGGCGATTAATTTTTTTTTGTTTATCATGTATCATTCAAGCAATTATGCTAGATTCATATGTTTCAAGAGTTTCAAGAGTTTCATGGAACAGGATTCCTCCCTTTCAAATGAATTGTCTGTTTTATCAGACTTGTAGATCAGTCATATATACCTTGTTAGATGCTATGGTGAAACAGAAGTTGGCATTCGAATGATAAATCTTGAAGTAAAATCAGAACCAATAATCCAAATCATGTCATTATAAAAATTTCATTGAGAACCCTTTTCACAAACAACTGTTCTATTTGAATTTGGGTCCTCTATGCTTCAGATGTTGAAGAACGAACTGGCAATTGAACCCATACTCAGTTATCTGTTGCATGGGGCTTCATTAATTTGCGTTTGAGCATGAACTTAATTTCTGAGTTAATGTTAAATTTTTAGTGTGTCAAGCCATCCTTATTATCCCATAACGCCATTCCTGGCCTAAACTATATCAAATTAGGATGTCATGTATCAAATATTCCCATGATGCTAAAGTTCAAGAAACACTTGCTTCAACTGAATTACTAACTTGGCCATTTGCAAAAGCTTCTGTAATTAATATGTTTAGAGAAAGATAATTACTCAGATAAATTCAGGATGCTTCATGTATGATCTGTCCTTGATCTAATCACTCTATCAGATTTGACTAGAATACCATGTATCATCTTATGGCAATGCCATTGGCTTTCTTGAAGGAGCAGATGTGATAATATTTGGATTGCTATGCCCTTCTTGGTGCTAATATTACATGAACTTTCCGCCAAACATGAGTAGCATGGTTGGTTGAATTGGATTTTACAATAGGATCAACATGGAAGAAGTCTTTAGTTCAAGACACATGGTAAAATAGTTGAATTTCCACCTCGGAAGGGGTGGGGTTTGGGATTAACCAACTTAACCATCCAAAAGAAGAACTAGTTACTCTTGAATATCTAGCGTGTTGACACTTATCTTCATGTAAGCCCTATCAATTGCAACTGAATGTAATATTTCTTTTTTTACAGGCAAATGAATATTAAATTTGTTCAAATAATGATCACCTTCTAATTGTTGTCTACAATAGATTTGGTCAACAAGAATTATACTTCTATTGTTGTAGTTGTTGTGTTGGGCTTCCCTTAGGGTGTTGCTTAAGGCCTTTGGGGGACATTATACAACCTTCATAAAACACATGAAGATCAGTTGTAAAGTATAACTATTCTAATTTGAAAGGAAAATATTGATAAATTTAAGTTAGTTCAGTCCATGCAAATACATATTAGGTTTTGTAATTAAAGAATACATCTAGAATCGGAGAAAGGCATGTTGAGTTATAAATATGAATTAGGTGAGTGTTTATTTTTGGTTTTGAGAAGTTCCCCACTGATTTTATGACTTCCGACCCTAGTTAAATCCATTTAAAACATTAACCACCCAAAAGGAAACCTTTCCTTGACCATCTAGTTACTTAGAAGAGTTTCTTCATTAAGTTCAAGAGCTTGAAATTTTGGATACAACTAAAATCAACAAAATATGTTCATTTGTTTAGTTACTGTCATATTTTGATGACATGGTTCTGAAAACACCATTTCTTATCTGAGAATCTTAGTATCATCATCATCATCATCATCCATCATGAACAGAAGGTTTGATCTCTGTCAGCAATCAAGAAATGCTTTGTTTGTAAACCCCTAGACTGCATGCATTCTTATGCATATATATATACTTTTGAACATGATGCAAATGTTTTCTTGAATATTCATGTACTCTGTGTTTTCTAGAGAAGAAAGTATCCGTATTACATTCTTAGTTTATCTTCATTTCACTTTTGAAGTACAGGTTGGATATACAAACTCTACATGGGCATGCTGGCAGTATTTTGCACAAATGCAATCAACATTTATGCTGGCATCAACGGTCTTGAAGTTGGGCAAAACAGTGGTTATTTCAACTGTAGTAAGAGCACTACCTTATAGATGGCTGGACTATGAATATATTTGAAAATTTTGATTTTTTTTATTTTTAATCAAAAGAATGCTGAGGGAATTATTTGTAATTGTACTTCCAGATTTTGATACATAATGCGATGCAAATTGGTGCATCTTCGGATCTTGAATACAAACAGGCCCATGCATTCTCAATTTATCTTGTCATGCCCCTCCTGACTACTTCATTGGCTTTACTTTCATATAACTGGTAATGATCTCAGTGCAATTTCCTTGATATTGGCTTTAATTGTTCTCTTCTGTAATTTCCTTAATTAAAGATTTATGTAATGTCCTTAATCAGTTGATTTATAATTTACATTTATGTTATTTGGTTTACCATATATGGCAGGTATCCGTCTGCAGTTTTTGTTGGTGATACTTACACTTATTTTGCTGGAATGGCTATGGCTGTAGTTGGAATTCTAGGCCATTTCAGGTAAGTTCATTGATGTTTACTTTCACTAATTGATGTACAAATATTCTGTAAATAGCGCACCTTTTAGTTCGCTAGGAAATTCAGGATGAATGATGAAATTTGTGAATATGTTGCTATAAAACCATCTATCATAGGAAGGACAAAACCACATTCATCATAACATTTTTCATTTGACAGAATTTTCTTGCTTGAAAACACTCCTAGTTTCTCATCAATTAACAACATATTGATAGAAATAGCATGCAGGATGTTCTGGGGAAGTATTTCTCTGCAATTGAAATGGATAGTGTTAAATCGCTATTGATGCTCAACTTTGTTATTCAAGATCTGCTTCATCTTCAAAGACATTAACTGACAGAAGGTTGCATTTGGCAACATGAATTAGTTGGGTGTACTGGATAACCCTTGCCAAATGCCTGACTAAAAACAAGAAAAGGGGTTCATGGCATAGAGTGTTAAGGACAAACATCTGATTTTTGAATAGGTGCACTTCGCCAGCTACTTTTTTTGGAGCAAGATGCTCAAATCCTACATCGGCTCATAGCTGGTTTAAGAGTAAGCCCTGATGTGAGCACTGCACACCCAAAACCCTCTGAGAAGTTCCTTACACCTTAACCCGTACCCCTCTAACCGAATGCGACCTCGGTTTTTGAACCCCTTTAAGCATGGCACCTTAGGTTTAACATGTGTAGTTTTAAATAGTCCAATGCGTAGTGTCTACTGTGTGCAATTGATGCATAAAAATAGCAAATTCGTCAAATCCACTAGTAGGTTTACATTTTATGTTTCGTCTTCTTTCATCTACATTACATCTTTGTCAAGGATATTTTAGGGTTGCTCTCTGGCTGCATGAGCTGTGTATTTTATAAGGTAAGTTCTCGTAACAGCCAACTGTCCTTTTTAAGTTCTTATAGAAACCATATCTTGTACATAGTTTCTGGGAGTATAAACATAAGACTTATGACAGCAGACTACATTTCATAGTTCTTTTTTATTTAGTATATTCTTCCTTCCTGGAATGGTATAAGTTATTTACCGAGTCTCGGAGCAATCTTTTCACTTTGGGGGTTCTTCTCTCCACAATCGATCCCATTTCAGTTGAAAAAGGCAGAGGGATGATTACATGTTCTGCAGTTTATAGCTTTTAGCTTGTTATAACTGGGTTTCTGGTTTCGGTTTAGCTTTTGTTCTTATAATGACTGTTTGGATAGCGCCGCTTTTTACTCTATGACTACTTGTTTGGATAGCGCCGCTTTTTACTGGAATGCAACGGTAACTTCTTTCTGTGTCCCAGAATGTTAACTTCAATCCTTGCATGTGCTTTGAAATTGCATGCATTCAGATGAAATATGATATTGTTGCTGTATAAGATTTGGTCATATTTGGTTGCATACAGTGATAAGAAGAGAATGGAATTAAGAAAATGGGATGCATATTCGTTTTAGCCATGCTATTCAAGCTAATGTAGGACCTGTATTGCTAGTTATATGAACACATATGTCCTGTTATTTCATTCATGCAGACTATTGTTAATCTTTCATATTTTTTGCTCCATGTTACTAGAAAATTCATATATCTGTTAATTGCTTACTACATTTTAATACTCTATAACAAATTGCACTCTGGTTGCATGGTCGTGAAGAGCATCAGTCTATCATCATACTGGTTTAGTTATCATAACAGCTTCTGGAACTTTTTGAGTATTTTATTTTTCCTGAATTTAAAGCAACTTATATAAAACTATTGTTCTGTTGATGCAGAGATTGACTTTTCTTATGAAGATCAACTATCGCGAATGAGAGCTCTACTTTCTGCAAAGTTGAAGAGCCGTTTTGCTGACACAATTTTGAAGGCTCAACAGAAAACTCCTCTGAGTCATGTAGCCTTCCCATCTTCTATGGTCTTTCGGTTGATCAGGCTTTAGGAAAGTGTGTAATGCAAGATACAGGATGGCAGAATGCAACGAGAGAAATGTTCACAAGTTGGGAATTGCTTTTTTGATTTGAATCTGAAGATTATAACTAGAACGCTATATTCTTGTAATTTTGAAGAGTTTTATACGAGATTATTGTTTATGTGCTTATGTGCTGATTACTGTTTATGTTTTATACGAGATTACTGTTGAAGAGTTTCGGTTGATCAGGCTTTAGTTTCTTGTGTAATGAAAATAGTATTGCTTTTTTGTGTATGAACGCGTGGTTGATGTATTACGTCCGTGCATATAGATGTGTCGGGACCCGTACAATATGAGCGATCATTCATATTGCGCTTACGGATAGCGCTTATAAAAGCGCTATGCAAGGCCAAAATCAAAATTTCTCGAGTAATCTTTAATAGCGCTTTTAAAATCGCTATCTTAGTAAACCACTTAGATAGCGCTTATAAAAGCGCTATCCAAGGGCAAAATCAAAATTTCTCGAACCAATTAGATAGCGCTTAAAAAGCGCTATCCAAACTACCATAGCGGTAGCTTAGATAGCACTTTTATAAGCGCTATCTTAGTAAACCACTTAGATAGCGCTTATAAAAGCGCTATCCAAGGGCAAAATCAAAATTTCTCGAACCACTTAGATAGCGCTTATAAAGTGCTATCCAAGCTAGCATAGCGGTAGCTTAGATAGCACTTTTATAAGCGCTATCTAAGTAAACCACTTAGATAGCGCTTATAAAAGCGCTATCCAAGCTACCATAGCGGTAGCTTAGATAGCGCTTAAAAGCGCTATCTAAGTGTAAAAAAAAGCGCTATGCAAGAGTTTTTTTGTAGTAGTGATGGGACTTCGCCGGGTGGCCCTGATCGCGCAGATGGGCTACCGATCGGCGGTCGGGCATCCAGGCTCGTATCTTTCAGGCTTCGTCTGGTGGGCTGTGCCTTTGGGCCTATGCTTTTGGGCCTTCGCAAAATAGACGTATCAATTGCCCCCATCGGTGGGGCCGATCGGCCTTGGCCAGCTCGGTTCGACCGATGTGACTCCTGGGGTTCCGTGTGGTGCTTCAATCGAGGCGTCGTCATAAATGGAGGTCATGATGGGGCGGATCGATTGGACTTCCCTTGGCGCCGATTTTGAAACGCCGCCGGCTCCTTGAGGCCTGCCACGTGTCCCTGTCAAGCGTTTCGAATTCGCCCCCGGGTCTGGTATATAAGATCCCCGGCCGCGTCAATCCCAACTTCTTCCTTGCACTTTCCTCTGTTCTAGGCTTTTCACAACTCGGAGTCTCCCTCCGCCTTCGTTTCCTTGTCTTCTCCAAATTAACAAAAAGGTAACTCCTTTCTTATTTTCATATTATGGCTGCTCTTAGGATAGGTGGTTCTGGCCAAGGGGCGAGGGATCCTCCTGAGTCGAGGCGGGGCGGGCACCGGCTTGTGGGATCAGGTTCCTCCTCTGGGAGTCGCCCCCTTTGAGATAAGGGGAAGGGGAAGCTCTTCCCGGACTACGCCGGCGATGATGCGGCGTCGGCCGCCATGCGGCTTAATGTGCCCCCGGTTATCCTCCGAACGCCGTCGGGGACTCCTCCCTCAATGGCCACGGAGATCCGGGAAAGGTATCTCTGCTATCCGTACGATGTTCGAGTTCCATTCATCGACGAGCGGATCTGCCTTCTGAGGAGCAATGAGGTCGGCGTCTACGTCGAGATGTTCCGCCTGGGTCTTCATTTCCCGCTCAATCCCTTCTTCATCCAGGTCATGGTTGCAACTCCGAGCCCGCTCGAGGAGGGAATGCCTGATCGGGCTACCCCGCTGGTCGGGGGGTTGGAGTTCGGACTATGTCTTCGTGGTCTTCCTGGAGGGTGCCCAAATTCTGACAAGCTGGGGTGGGTCGGTCCGGCCTTGCTCAACACTAGCCCTCTCCGAGGCAGATCAGGCGGCTGCCGCGCTGCTGTCGACCCTCCCCTTGGAGGCGAAGTCCATCTGGTCTTTGTTGGACGACCTACTCCTGAAGGCCGTCTTGTGGTCTCCGGGTAGGTCGCTTTTTTACTCCTGGGTTGCCCCACAACTTACCCTGATTTCGGTTTCCTTTGCAGGAATGGCTGGTCGCGAGTTCAGCCGCGATGTTGATGAGCTGATCCGTCGCGGAGCCGCTCGGAGCCGGGGTAGTACCTTCGGAAGGGCGCCTCGGCGAACCGTCGAGGAAGAGGTGCGCCGAGCCGAGCCCTCCGTGGGTAGGGTGGTGGCCGCGCCCCCCGCCCCTTCTTCTGGCGATCTCCTCCCCTGGGGGGGTCGCGAGGGCCGGATCCGTCCCTCCAGCCCAAGTGGCGGGGGTTAACGACGGGTCCGGTGCAGTCCCTCCTGCACTTGGCGTTTCCCCTCTCGTCCCCGAGGGTGGAGATGGTGCGAGGCGGAAATGTTCCCCTTCGGCGTCTGCCGAGCCTCGTGGAGGGAAAATGAGGAAGGAAGATGTGAATCCCTCCAGTTCGGTGTGCTCCGCGCCTCCAACGGCGACCACCGGGGATCTTCCGGTGGCCCTGACAACCACCCCCGTCGCAGCGTCCCCGCCTACATCACCGGGGATCGGAACCCTGTTGGCGAGCAACTTGGCTTCCCTCGAGGTCACCCCCGGGTGTTCGGTGTTTGTCGACCGAGCCTTGGCCCAGCAGGTTGCTGAAGGCTCCGTCCTTCCCCGGGACCGCAGTCTCCTCGAGAAGATCCCCGCCGACAAGGTGTCGGACTCCTTGGTCTGGACCCTCCAACAGGTTCGGCTATTCTGCAGTCCTTCCCTTCCTTTCACTCTCTTCTTGGCTCATGCCTCGTCTTTCAGGGTTCAACGCTCACTGTTGAGTTGCAGTGTCGAGCCGTCTGTTTGAGGGAGTTGGAGGAGTCCTCTGTGAGGGCCCACGAGCGGGCCGGGGCGGCGGAGGTAGCTATGACAGAGGCTCAGATGGAGTCTCGGCATCTCAAGCTTCGGGTTGCCGAGCTGGAGGGACGAGTGGGTGACCTCCAGGGAAATTTGGAGGACACTCGGTAGTCAGCTGAGGAAGCGGCGGAGTCATTCCGCCTGGAGAAGGATGAGCTTCAGAGGGAGCTGTCGGATCGGCGTCAGGTGGCGCGGTTTGCGGAGGAGGTGGAGAGGGGCGTCGTCGAGAATCTGGGAAAGAGGATCTTCGAGGTCCTCAGGGAAGCCTTCGGTACATATGAAGACCTTATCGGCCCCCGGATCGTCGAAGTTGTCCAGTCTTCCTTCCGGGATTGTGTGGAGCGTGTCCGGCAAGCTCCCCCGCTTGTCGATCCCCCTCGCTCCAAGCAGGGCGAGGCGCCCGAGGATGTGTCCTCTCGAGCCCGGGCCCCGTAGGTCGTCCCTCCTGGCCTTATCCTCAAATTTTTTAGCATCCGCTTCGCTTTGGGCCAGTCTACTTGAAATAGATCCCTGACCCCGCTATCTCCCTTGGCTTCGCTGCCGGCTCCCTGCTTCAGAGCCAATAATTGCTGGTTGCATGGACGTTCGCTTAGGCCAGCAATTTTGGGTTCTCGGTCGACAAGTTTTGCTCTGCCGGTGTTGTCCTAGTCTTCGTAGGTGATGAATTTGGTTGTCTACCGTGAGCGGGTCATTTGTAAGGAGGTTTCTCCACTTCAATTTCCTGTAAACAAGACACACTTCTGTACCTTGGTTAATTGTTGGAAATGAAATTGACTTACAAGAGTTTTCCGCGCATTTTGCTTTGTTGCTGTGATTCTCGGCACCCTTCTGCTGACAGTGGTCACTCGCCTCCTTTCTCCGGGAGGTTGTCCCTTGCCCCCCGAGCGGACAAGTCGGTATGCGTCCTTGATGACTAGGGGGGCTGCCTCCGGTCTTATGAGCAGTGAAGTCGGTCAGCGGGGGTGTAACTCCCCGGCTTAGGACCGGTCGGCGTCCGAGCTGGCTGGGGGAATTGCCCTCCGACTTACGAGCAAAGGAGACGGTCGGCGAGGGAAAAGCTCCTCGGATTAGGACCGGTCGGCGTCTGTGTTGGCCGGGGGAATTGCCCCCAGACTTACGAGTGATGGAGACGGTCGGCGAGGGCGAAGCTCCTCGGCTTAGGACCGGTCGGCGTCTGCGCAAGCTGGGAGAATTGCCCCCAAACTTACGAGCGAAGGAGACGTTCGGCGAGGGTAGAGCTCCTCGGATTAGGACCGGTCGACGTCTGCGCTAGCTGGGGGAATTGCCCCCAGACTTACGAGCGAAGGAGACGGTCGGCGAGGGTAGAGCTCCTCGACTTAGGACCGGTCGGCGTCTGCGCTAGCTGGGGGAATTGCCCCCAGACTTACGAGCGAAGGAGACGGTCGGCGAGGGTAGAGCTCCTCGGCTTAGGACCGGTCGGCGTCTGCGCAAGCTGGGAGAATTGCCCCTAGACTTACGAGCGAAGGAGACGGTCGGTGAGGGTAGATCTCCTCGGTTTAGGACCGGTCGGCGTCTGTGCTAGCTGGGGGAATTGACCCCAGAATTACGAGCGAAGGAGAGAGTTGGTGGGGACGAAGCTCCTCGTCTCAGTACTGGTTCTGTATGACCCCCCCCATCCGGTGAGGTAGCGGTCTTCGCTCTTATGCACCTTTGGTGAAATGGTGGTTCCGTCGAAGATAAAGAGAAGATAAAAGGGAATGCGTTTGTACTCTCAAGGGTCCTATTGGACTAGTACATTTGGAGGAAAGAAAACAGGAAATAAAGCTAGACGGAGGGATGTAAACCTAGATAATCTCCTCCGGACTAGGCTGCGACCGGGGCCTCGCCTGCTCACTCTATGATGCGGAGGGGTCCTTGGACGGTGTTGACCTTCTTCCCCTTGTCCGGCTGCGTGGAAGTTCCTTCTCCGTGGGCCGGCTCGTCGGTGAAATTCCTTGCGTGCCCTCGGCTCATCAGCTTCTCAATGTCCTTCTTTAGGTGCCAGCAGTCTTCAGTGTCATGGCCATTATCCTTGTTGTATTTGCAGTACTTTTCTCCATTCTTCCCCCCTCTTTTTGTCTTTGGCGGGGGGCGATCAGCACGTTCCTCCTTCTGAACTTGAGCGAGGACGGCGTCTGGGGTGGCGTCCCTGGTACCCTCTCCTCGCTGCCTGTTTCTCGTCCTCTTCTCGGTCCGGTACCCTTCGGGGCTGCGGCGTTCGCTATCGCCGCGTTTGGTCCCTCGTTTGGCCTTTCCCGCCGCAATGGCCAAGGTCTCCTCGGTTAACATGAAGCGCTCGGCCCTCGCCATGATCCCAGGAAGGTCCTTCGGGGGATCGTTGTGTAGAGACTTCTTCAGACCTCTATGGCGCAGCCCTTTCTTTAGGGCCGTTTGGACAACAAGGTCGGGGGGGCTGTTCACGTTCAGTCGCTCCGCGTTGAAGCGGCACATAAACTGTCGGAGCGGCTCGGTGGGGCCCTGCACTATGTTAAACAAATGTTCAGCATCAGGCATTACCTGTCGCCCTGCCATGAACTGTTTGCAGAATAGCTGGGTGAGTTCCTCGAAGCTGTCGATGGAGCGGCTGGGTAGGCTGCGGTACCAGGTTCTCACCGCTCCCCTGAGGGTCGAGTAGAAGCCCCTGCAGAGCAAGTCATCGTCGGCTCCCTGGAAGGACATGTCACCCTCGTAGTCCATCACGTGGTTTCCTGGGTCCCCTATCCCGTCGTACTTCCCCAGCGCCGGGATCTTGAATCGAGAGGGGACCCGTGCGTCGGTTATTCTCCTCGACAGAGGGTACCGATCTTCGTGGATGCCCCCGGGGGTCCGACACCCGCCTATCTCCAGCTCGTTTGGTGGTGGTGGGGGCACAGGCGCCGGTGGGGCCGGCTCTGCGGCCCTCGCCACACTTAGGGTCGGGCTGACCCGACGTTCCCGGCTCCTCCGGCGGGAACTCCCGCTCCGTCGTGATCGGTCTCTTGAGTGGTGTCGATCGCTTCTTCTGTGGTGGGGTGATCGTGGCCGACGAGACGACGCGGTCACCGATTCGTCCCCCGTGCCCTCGGTTTCTCTTCGGCTCCTTTCTCGATAAGGGGAGGAGGCGTGTGATCTCGCCTGATGGGGGCCGGACCACACGGACCGACGCTCAGTGTTCGGTCTTCGGTTCCCGTGGTCATCGACCACAGCGGACCGTAAAAGCGGGGAGCCCCCGCCCAACGATGGCCGTCGCCCAACACGTCTCCGTTGGCCGGCGCAGCGCCGACAAGCTGCTGTACCGTTGCGACCAACGTCTGGAGGCTCGCGTTGGTCTCTTGGGCCAGGGCGCGGAGCTGCCCCTGCATGGCTAGTTCTGACCCGCCAGCTTCTTCGGTTGAGGGGGCGGGGCGATCGTCGTCGGGTGCGTCCTCAAGGTTGCTGTTGGGTGCGCCATTCCCCTCTTCCGGGATGGGGGGCATGCGTTTCTTTCCATCGCAGGCTCGTGCCATTGCTGGTGTGGTTTGTTTCTTCGTGGGACGGTTCGGTTCCCACAGACGGCGCCAGATGTTTCAGAGTGTTTTCTCACTACAAAAGCGTTGACCGTGGATAACCCGGTCAACGTGGTCAAGGGATCCGCTTGGGTCCCTCGGGTGTGTCGAGTCGGTGCAGACGAGGCGTGAGTCGGAGTTGCGGACGACGTGGAGCGCATCGGCTCGGCCAAATCGAGATCCTTGGTCGCAAGGGGGGCGAGGGGAAGCCTTGTCCCGGGTTGAGGCGCTTGGCCTCAGACGGATGTGCTCGACCTCGGCGGTCGGACGACGAGGGGTAGCCTCAATCGTCCTGTTGGTTACGTTGTCGGTCGCGGGGCGGAGGGGAAGCCTCGGCCCGTGGATGTGACGTCCTCCTGCGCAGATGAGAACGCTCGTCAGGGGGGCCGGACCTTGGTTCCGGCCAAATCCCCTCCGATGCCTAAGTCAGATAGTGATCTGAGAGAGGAGGCCCGGCGGAGACGGTTCGACTCGAGAGGAGATCGGAACGGCGTCTACCGGCGCGAGCGGGGGAGGAAGGAGTTTGGAATGGGGGAACAAGGTCGTTGATGGAGTACCTTAGGTTTTAGTTACCTGAGATCACGTCCCTTGTCCAGTCGTCTTTCTAGCCCTTTTATAGACCTCCCGCCGTGACTGCCCCCGGCCCACGTCGCTCGTCCGCCTTCGATCGTGCCCCCTCAATCCGCCCCACGTCGCCGCTCCCAGCGCCATGCCAGCACCTCCCCATCACGACCCTTAAGTGGTAGCGGGATCAGGGGAACGGTTATCGCTGGAGTGGGCGGGTGACTCGTGTGTTATCGGGGCGGGGTCGGATTGATATTTGGGGGCCCTCTATGGGGCTTCGCCGGGTGGGCCTGATCGCGCAGATGGGCTACCGATCGGCGGTCGGGCATCCAGGCTCGTATCTTTCGGGCTTCGTCTGGTGGGCTGTGCCTTTGGGCCTATGCTGTTGGGCCTTCGCAAAATAGACGTATCACTATGTTATTGAGATTTCGTGTTTATTAGTCTTCATGGTTCATAGTCTGAATGGCTCATCATCATTATACATGTGATGAAACTTGATATGGGAAAATTCCAGTCTGTACTAGACTACTTCGAATGATACTAAATATGTAGTTGTTTACTCTTCTGTTGTAATTAATGAAACAATATGCATGGACTCTAACAAGACGTAGAAACAAATTCAGTGGTTATACTAGATTCTTTCACCAACTAAAATATTGACATGCCTGTGAGAATCACTTTTAAATCAGTATCATTAGCTATCTTTGGTTACAGAATACTTCATAACATCGGAATTAAGGTTTGACAAGATAGTGATTGACAATGAAGTTGGCTTAGACTAGCTGAGAGATTATGAGTTTGCTTGGAGATAATGCTGGAAATGGATTAGATATAGACTAGCTAAAATTTTTGGGGTAAATAAAATTTAAAATTTTGTTGGAAGTAAATTTTTGGCAAAACTAAAATTTAAATTTTTAGGGGGAACTAAAATCTGGAGGTATTCAAATTTTTGGATGGAACTTTTGGGGGAACTAAATCTGATAGGAATTAATATTTGGGGTGAACTAAATTTTTTGAGGGGAATTAAATTCTCTTTGTAAACTAAATTTTGGGAGAAACTAAAATTTTTGGAAAGTGAAAATTTTCAAGAAAACCCTAAAATATTTGAGTGGAAATAAATTTGGAGGGTGCTAAATTTTGGGGGGAACTAAGTTTTTTGTGGGAACTAAATTTCTTTGGATGTGCTAAATTCTCGGGGGAACTAAGATTTTGAGGGGGATATCTAAAATGAACCGTGCCCTATGGGCACGAGTTATATACTAGTATATATATATATGGTAAAGTGTTTCTTGGGTGACTCCTTAGATGAAATCTAAGGAGTCGCCCCCATTTTCCCCTTATCCCACAATGATTTTGGATTTTTTTTTCATGGGGTTGTTGTGCACATCATGGATGGTCAACATACCAAAAATCAAGGCATTCTGATACTTTTAGAGCCCCCATCTACCCCTTGTAACTTCAACGGTCTGAAAACGTGATGAAAACCCCTTGAAGTTGCAAGGGTTAAATGGAGGCTTTAAAATTATTGGAATGACTTGATTTTTAGTATGTTGATCATCCATGATGTGAACAACAACCCCATGAAAAATAAAATCCAAAAATTTTTTGGGATATGGGGAAAAATGGGGGCAACTCCTTAGATTTAATCTAAGGAGTCACCCTAGGAACACTTTACCCATATATATATATATATATATATATATATATATATATATATATATATATATATATATATATATATATATATATATATACACACACACACTATAAAACAGGGATGTTATCATGGGTTATTGGATAAGAGTTGTTGGATAAGAGATTTTGGATAAGAGAATTTGGATAAGAGAATTTGGATAAGGGATAAGAGAATTTGGGTATTGGGTATGTTGGTTAATACATTTTGTATGATAGAATTTGAATATGAGAAATTGGGAGATGAGAAATTGGTTAAGTGATGAGGGCCCACCTTAGATTTTTGAGGGATGGTTGAGATGTAATCTTGAGAAATCAAGGGTTGAGATGAAGGTTGATGAAAATTTTGGGGGGAAGCTTTTCATTTTGGGAGTGAAATACCTGGTTCAAAAATTGAAAAATTCAAATTTTGGTTTGGAAACCAAAATTTTGGGGGGAACCAGCTCGATGTCATTCTTTCTTGCTCCCGCTTCTCTTGATCAACCCATACAACTCTCTCCCTCTCTCCTCTCCTTCTCACTCACCCAAACCCCCTCCCTCTTCCCTGCGCCCCTCAGCCCCGCTACGCAGCACCTCAGCCCGTGGCCTCCCCTCACTCAAATCCTTTGATAAATTGAACGAGGTCATATTCATATGAATTGATGATTATTTCAAGAAATTTCCAGATTTTTTGCTGCTTATTTTTGTTTTTGTTAATCTCAAATCAGCGGTCATGGCTATTCCTTTGGGGAAGCTCACCACCATCCACGGAGCATGTTCATCTTCTCTGTTCCACACCCCCTGCCGCCACCCTTCCAGGTATCAATCATCACCTGGCAATAGTAAAGCATGCCACTAAATTTTATAGGCAGCTCTTGCTTCTGATTATCAATATAAATATACGATCTCATGAGTTCTAAGAATGAATTTCTCCCTTCCAATTTTTTTATTACTTTCCATGCTGTCTTTCTGAATCCCAGAGGTAATAGACACTTGTGTGAGGAGAAAATAGTGTAGGAAACCCTTGAAGAACTGCCAAAGTTGATTGCTTCATCATGTATTTGTGTATATAGCTCTTGCGTTGGTGCCAAGACCAACACAGTAGGACCAAACTGGGGTTTATTTTGATAAATACTGTATGACATTAAGTCTACAATTTGGTTATTTAGCTGAGAGTATAGCTTGATGCCAAATATTTGTCTTGCTATTACTTCTCATTTGTAATTGAGTAAAACCCAGGTATATCTCTTTGTTTGATACATACAGGAATACTTAGCTGTTTGTTTTAAATGGAAGAAGAAGAATGTATTTCGTGTCATGTTTCTTTGTTTCTATCAGGTGTCTATCAAGTGTTAATTAAACTGTGGAGATTTAGGCTGTCATTGAAATGGCTTAATTCAAACATTATTTGGTTCTAGGGATTTTCCATTTGGCAGAAACAATTATTACAAAAAAAGATATTGTATTTTTGTTAATCGGCACACTTCGAGCTTATCTACTTCTATCTGAAACATACAATAAAAATAAAGGAGAAGAAAATGTCATGGAAGGAGTGGATGCTTCCAAAATAAAATTTTAGCTTTTTAAAAGGGTAGTTAATTAGGCTTCTTGATTCTATGCGACTGTTTTCTTGCCAAGTGAATTGGTAATGTTTGACAACCAACATGATAATATGTGTTAATGTGCAATCTGGTATTAAAACATTAACTGGACAGTGCTGAAAGGATAGTTGAGACTAAAAAGGATATGTTATTTCTATTACTGGAATCACTGATGATATTCTAAGTGTGTGCATGATAGTTGCTTTTCCAAATTACAGAAATGAAAGAATTCCTCACATTGTACAACAATGATGTTTAGGTATTATGAAGGTAGATAACATTAATGTTTCATTTGCAATTTTTTGTTCTTTTACAGAGAATGTAGGGAGTAGGAGATGGTTATGGGGCGTTGAAATTGTTGTGGCTTCTCATACAGCTCCAAGTCAGACTATTTGACACATCTCTTTGTTCTGCAGTAATTTTGTTTATAATTATATCTCTTATTATTAATGAGACCACTAATTGTTTTTGTTTGCATGAGTTTGGGAGAAGATGTGCAACTGGGTATGGGTGATTGGGAGGAAAAAGAACGGCCATCCAGCCTCACCCTCTAACCACCAGCATCGCCGACAATCGTAAGCTCCTCCTCTTCCAGAAAAGTCATATTCAGATAGAGATGGCATGTCATATTTTGTTGCACATGACTGTTTGTGGAGGGAAGTAGTCATTTTCTGATAAAGAATGGTGCAAGTGCTCTATTTTATGTCAAATGCCTAGCTTTCAGTTGATGCAATGTTATGTATTTATTTTGGTTTCTGAATTTAGTTTTTGCAGTTGCATGAATCCGACATTGCAAACGGAGAAATGGAGAAGGCAGAGAAAGTGAAATGCCATTTGTACTTGATTAGCACTTGATTAGCTCATGTACACGTTAAATTAAAATGGAATTTTTTTACAATTCAAATTCCATCCCGTGCGTATATGCCATTTGTATTCAATGAGCTAATCAAGTGAAATGCCATTTTTCATTTTTGCTTTCACAAAGAATTTGTGTATATGGCAGGATTTATCAAAGAATAATGACATGATTTTTATTTGTCTTTGTATATGGCAGTAATTGATTAGAATCAAATGCCATTATATCCTACCATATACACAGAACCATATTCTTATTCTTCCTTTAACAGAGAAATTGCCATTATTCATTTTTATAATCAAATGCCATTATTCATTTTTATTCTGTGTAATCCTTAAATTGCTGTTCGTATGATTATTCATTTTTAAATTGAAGAATAATGACATGTTTCGTACTGTGGTACAAGTCCCAAACTGATCAGCATCAAAGAGAAATAGTACTCTTTTTGTACAAATAAGCGATGCATTCATGGCATGTCGAGCACAAAAATGATCATGCAAATGCATTTCGTTTCTGTTTCATCGAACCATTGAAATATTTCATATTGTATGCTCACTCAAATCATTTAAGTTGGTTTAAAACTTTGTCTCATTGTTCTCATTCATTCAGTCCAAAGTAAAAGAAAACATAGAGGTGTACATTTTCTTTTCTTATTCTGTTGGCTAAACTCTAATACAAATGAATGATATTTTAGAAGCCCTAAAATAATTGAAGGAAAGCTATCATCAAATGTGCAGCTCCACATGTTATCCTCAACAAAACAAGGGAATATAGCACAAAGTCAAAAGGCTGAGCACCAACTCCATCAACTCCTTCAATTTGGTATGAGAGAGTGGCCAACCGCCCACCAACTCCATGCAATTCTATTTGTGTTAGGTGGTGCACTACATGTCTTAGACCATTACATGGTCAATATTTCTTATCTACGCCATGCCCATTTTCAGAAAAAAATCCTTTTAAAACGATTATTGCATGTTGCTGGTTCTGCCTTTGGGCACATATGAGAATAAAGACATAAACCCCTCTTATTTATTCATGTAACCGATCACATCACGTATGAATCCAATATGAAATTCATGTAACAGATCACATCACAATACTTATTTATTCTGTAAGGATTCAATATGAAATTTTCTGTATGGATATCATATGGTATGAAATTTCATTTAGAAGCACAACAATGCAGTATGAAGTAAGCTCCTAGCTAAATAAAGTACATATCGTATGAAATTTTCATGTCCGTCAGTATCATATCCGTTAGTATGAAGTAGCCTCTTCTTTCAGAAAATTTCATGAAGCTTCATATCATATGAAATTTCATTTAGAAGCACAAAAATGCAGTAACTACTCCAATATCATGGTAGAGTGCTGGCAGAGACATTTTAGGCATCTTGAAATCTTTAGGCCCATGTTTCATATTGGATTCATGAAGACATTGCTCCCGATTATTTGTTGTGTTTGCTTCAACTACTCCAATATCATCGCTGATGGGGTATCTTAGGATATTTCAATATTAAACTAATGATGTAGATAGAAAAATTGATTTTTGTTGTTCATCTTGAATATTTGTAAAACATAGCTTTGGAACTGGTAATTTGTATTTGAAAGTATGGTGTTGGGATAATTTGATACTATTTGTGGCATTCTACATGATTTTGGATTGTGCCTTGAATTATTTTCTGATTAAAGAGGTGTGTGTGTGTGTGTGTGTGTGTGTGTGTGTGTGTGTAACGATGTCTACGATTTTAGAAGGGACAGTTTAAAATTGCACTTTTAAAGTCTAGGATTTTCATGAAGCATGATCACATTGCTTCATTCTTACAAATAGATGTTTGTCACTTCGCCAGAGATAATGTACTTAATTCATATGGTTTTAATGACAATGGCTAAAAAGGTAAGAATCTTAGATGTTTTGATAATATATGAAGAGGATATTTATACTATTTCAAGGTTAAAAATTTGTCATGTGTTCTCTTAATATTATATTCGCTACATAAAATCTGATTTTTGGATACTACAATGTTATAGGGCCACATATAGATGCACATGTAGATCTTAGAGGGAGATCATGCAGGTAGATGTTGATCTCTTTTATGTTTTTCCATATATGTGCTTTATGTATTTCATGTTCTTCAATCGCAATCATGGCCCGTCTTCAAATTTCTTCTATGCTTCCTTCTATGCACATGTTTCATGGTGTAAATGTTTTCATAACATTGCTAAAAAATATAGAATGACATTGAAAATTATTTATTTATATTGCAGTCAACATTTTCTTTTTTTCCATCTCTTTTAGAACAAATTTTAAGGATAAGCTTGATGCTTAGCAATGTTCTTGGAGTATGTAGAGTAGAAAACCTTCAGATCCACCATCTGTCATGTAATTCAAAAGAATATTTTTTAATTTTATTTTTTGAAAGTTTTTCTGGACTGCAATTTAGCTCGAACTTACAATCTGTTTTTTTCCAAAAAATTTCTGCAAATAGACAATGATTAGGTTGGTAGTTGTTAAAGGAAAGATGGTCTGTAGGATGTTACCTTTAAGCTCTTCCTTCCCAAGTTCTAGACCGTTTCTGTTCTCCTGGCATAATACCCAGTATACCTTGAATATTGTATTGTTTTTGTTTATTGTTCTAGGTGGAATTAGGCATTACATAGAATTGACGTGTCAGATTTGTACTTATAATGCTAAGCTCATTTTTGAGGTACAGGTGTATGATTCCACAATCATGCATAAACATATTGACGAAGTTCCCTGATCATGAGTATCAAACAGCATGTAGGAGTTTTGAAGGCATAATCAGGTTCGACCAGCCACAGATTCCAGGGTAAACTGTGACTGTATCATATAAAAACATAATTAATTATTTCTAAATATAAAGTTGTTCTGATATGGATTGCACATGTATAAACAAAATATTCCAGGGTCGAAATCGAGGAGGCTCCATCGACTGATGCGGTTTCATGGGAGAAAGAGTAAGCCGTTGTTGTGGTCGATGGAGAGCAGATCCTGCTGAGTTTTTGAACAAGATGGATATTAAGGTTATGGAATCTATTAAATGGGATTTGATTTCTTTTGCAAATTTTTTTTGGAGTGTTCACAACATCATAAACATTAGGATTTGATTTTTGTGATCCCTAATTTATAGAATATTTGTTTTTTAATTTATTTTTGGTTGAGCTCCATGTTTGATTCTGAATAACTTAACATATGACACTACAGATGTCCAGCCCAGGTTACATGTTCCTGAAAAATCTGCATCAACGATCCTGGTGTTGCCGGGTTCTCAAGACTGTCTTATCTTCTCTCTATTTTATATTTCATTGACCCAATTAAACAACTTTTTTTTCATTGTTTATTTCTTGATATATAGAATGAGGAGAAGTTTGTTTTTATTCTTAATGATCCTAGATTGTCATCCTCGAGGCTTACTGTGGCGTTTAAGAACATCAAAGGTTAGTCAAAAGAGTTCTTGAGTATGAAACTACATCAAATTATACCAAACAATCTATATTAACAGTACATGAAATTTAACTAAATTTGAAAGAAACTTTGAGAAGTAATCCATACAGAGTTAAAGACGCATTTTCATTTTTCATTTTTTATTCACGCAAATTTGGTATTTTTTAAATAAATTTCAGGTCACAAGTTGAGCAAAGATGAGTCCAAACAAACTTTGCTAAATCTCAAACATGATTCGTAGAAGGTATATTAACAGTACATGAAATTTTACACATTCTTTAGAATTTCATTTAATTTTACATGCGATTGGTGCATAATTTTACAGTTCCTATAAAATTGGCATGCATCTGGCGTGTAAGCTACGAGTCCGACAAGTTTATGCAAGTATTGTGTGACAGGAGTCAAACAGGGCACATAACTTGCCTTTAATTGTATGCATTAACTGACACTCTAAAGTTTTCTCATGTGTTCCTTTGGTTTCTTTATGATTCTGTTTGTATGCTCATCTTCCCCAAAGACTATTAATCTTTCACCCATTAGACCATTTATCATATCGAAGGTAACATGTAATATTATAATTTTAGAAACATACACAGCAATGTGTGCTTTCATGTCTTCTTTTAATTAACATACCCAACCATTTATTACAGTTTCTTCTTGATTTGTACTTGCAGGATGGTGGAGCATATTTGGAACACACAGGAGCAGGAGTTCATAAAGTTGAAATCCAGGGACTTAACATTGGAACAATTTTGTTGATGCTTGCCAAGTGGGGAAATGTGGTAAAATACATGCCTTAGCCGATCAAAATGGTTCCAGTTTTAACCTGATGATGAAATCTGTCATGCCTTTTGATTAACTTAACTGGCTCGATTAGCTAGAGAGCATCTAAAAATCTACAATGAATCTGTATTATCCAAAGTAGAATGGCAACCGGTAAAGAAGGACTTGACGATTACATGGTACAAGGTAATCGATGCCAACGACATTCAGCTAGCATTCCCCGTGCATGAAACTGGCTCTTAGACCTACAACTGATATCGACTTAATTTATGAAATATATTCAGATGTACTTTGATTCTCCATGCAAAACTGACCCGGTAGCTCTCAACATGACCTCCATGGGCAAGGGAATGGTATGGATCAATGTTGAAAGCATCGGTCGCTACTGGATCTCTTTCAAGAATCCTCTTGGCAAACCATCACAACATATGTGAGCATCAATCATTGTGAGGAGTCAATTTTCCCTTGAGATTCGCTCACCATCTTAAACTTTGCTCTTAGGTACCACATCTGATGTGCGTGGCTGAAGCCCAAGGACAATCTGATGGGGGTGTTCAAGGAGCTAGGAGGGGATCCGAAGGCCATCCCGATGGAGATGATGAAGATGGACAATATCAGCATATCAAATCGTGCCTGTTTTTTTCCTAAACGTTTTTAGTTCATGAAAATTAGTATTGAAATGTATCTTTCTAAACATTTTTAGTTCATAAAAATCGCGCCTATTTTTTTTAGTTCTAAACATCCTTTATTTAACAAAATTTAACAGGATGTTTAAACTGCATATGAACTAATGCATATGAACTAATGCAGGATGTTTAACAGTTCTAAATGCAGTATGTTAACAACCTCATATGTTTCTTATGCATATGCATTAGTTTGTATTTTTAGTTTTGCATATGAGGTTGTTAACAAACTAATGCATATGAACTAAAATGCATGAAGACAGGATGTTTCTTATATGTTAACAACCTCAAATGCAATAATATGTTAACAACCAAATGCATATGATTCTTACATGTTAACGTATCATATTGAAATGTTTTTTATCTGAGGTTTCTTATATGTTAACAATGTGGTTATAAACTTAAATGTTAACATCCTGTCATTCTTATATGTTAATTCCAGTGTTAACAACCCAAATGTTTTTTCAGTTCTATGCTTATGCATAATGCATATTTGCAGTTCACTGTTTATGCATAATGCATATGCATTATGCATAATGAACTAATATGTTACCAACCTCATATGCTGGATGACATGATGTTTCATATGCATATGCATTAGTTTGTATTTCAGTTCTAAACGCAAATTTTTTTCAGTTCTAAACATCCTATATTTTTAGTTCAGATGCAGTAGTTCTCATATATTTAACCAACTTTAACAGTTGGCTTCTTTGTTGTTTTCTGTCCCTGTTTCTGGGGGAATGAGAAAGAAACAGGAAAAAAAATATGCCCATGTAATTTCTAAAAACACGATGCGTTGCAGTTGTTTTATGTGCCTATGAATAAAAAATTTTATGGTTCTTTGTTGTTTACAAAGCATATAATTTTTTATGGTTCAATTTGTCAAATATGTCAGAAATTGCCATTTTGAAATATCTAATACATCAAAAAATTTCTAATCTCCTGTCAGAAATGTGAAGCCTAAAAGGATTTGCTAATATCATGTCAAAAATTTGCTAATGCTAATATCCTGTCAGAAATGTGAATGCAAAACATCCTGTCAAAAATGCAAATGCAAAGCCTAAGCATTAACAAAATATCCTGTCAGAAATGCAAATGCAAAGCCTAAGCAAATGTATTAGCAAAATATCCTGTCAAAAATTTTCACCATCTAGGTTACTTGGATAACTAAATTTTATTTATATTTATCAATGAATACGTAAAACGATATCTTTAAGGTCAGTTACGTATGGTAACACCCGTATCAATTTCAATGTATATGTACTTTTGGTCATTTCTTTAACGTGGGCATTTTTATGTTTCTTTCTCAAGTTCTATGATACAAAGGCAACCCATTTAATCTTCTACAACTGGACGTATGTAGCATTGTTATGCACTTTTTTATTCTTAATTTCACATATTAGATTGTTATGCTTTATGTTGATTGTTATGTGTTTGCATTGTGCAGCTATTGACTATTTCCATTCATGAATTTTCACTTTCCTAATGATGCATTTCTTAAATATTCAGGAGCAACATCAAGCTGAAAGCGGTGCTCCTGATGAAGCATTAGAGCCTTTCATGGGATCTGGACGTTTTGGTATTGACTCTGCACCAGCACCTGCACATGCGTCTACATCCGATTCAAACTTGGAATCCGTGTTTGAGCAATGAAGTTGGCAACCATATCAGCCGTCATTACATATAGTTTTGGATTTGATACTATTTTAGTTGATTGTCAACTGATGTCAAATTGATTATATACATGTATGAATACAAGAAATACGACAAAATGGATTATATTATTTGCATACATTGTTACATATCTTGAAAAAAGTAAATAGTTCAGTTTGATTGACTTGGATTAACTTAATTTATATCTTGAGTTTGGATGCGTGTCAATTCTGAAACCTTGCAGCTGGGTTGATTTCATACTTTACTTATAAATTAAGTTTGGGTGCTTATCAATGCTGAAACCTTGCTGCTTAATTTATGGCAATGTGTTGAGATCGTAGAATTGGTCTCATTGTCTACCTCCTGAACAGCAAACTCATGTGCATTGTACACAGAACCGATTGCAATGAAGAGTGCAAGCCCAAGAATTAGATATATTCATTTCAGGCATTGTGTAGACAATGTATCAAACTCATGTGCATTGTACACAGAATCGATTGTATGATGAGGCCTCAAGGTTTCACAACCTTTCTGTTCTGAGAACACTGGATGGAAGATGGTGTAAATGTCATTAATGTGTGAACTAGGATTTCCCAAATGAACTGTGCCGAAGGCGCACGCTAATTTTTTTACGCTAATTTGTTATTCAGCGCAAAAGGCGCGGGCGCCAAATTTGTTGTTCGAAGCCGAATTTGTTGTTCCGCGTCGAAGGCGCCTGCGCCGAATTTGTTATTTCGCGCCGAAGGTGCCCGTGCCGTTAATTTATTGTTCTGTTAAATTTTGGATGTGAAAATAATTTTTCGGGGAACAACGATTTCGCGGGGGAAATCCTAAATGAACCGTGCCCGAGGGCACGGGTTATGACTAGTACATATATATATATACGTACATATATACATATGTACATATGTATATATGTACGTATATGTATATATATATATATATGTACGTATATATATATATATATATATATATAGGTACGTATATATATATATATACGTATATATATATATATATACGTACGTACGTATATATATATATATATACGTATATATATATATATATATGTACGTATATATATATATATATATATACGTATATATATATATATATATATGTACGTACATATATACACACACACACACATATATATATACTAGTCATAACCCGTGCCCTCGGGCACGGTTCATTTAGGATTTCCCCCGCGAAATCGTTGTTCCCCGAAAAATTATTTTCACATCCAAAATTTAACAGAACAATAAATTAACGGCACGGGCACCTTCGGCACGAAATAACAAATTCGGCGCAGGCGCCTTCGACGCGGAACAACAAATTCGGCTTCGAACAACAAATTTGGCGCCCGCGCCTTTTGCGCTGAATAACAAATTAGCGTAAAAAAATTAGCGTGCGCCTTCGGCACAGTTCATTTGGGAAATCCTAGTTCACACATTAATGACATTTACACCATCTTCCATCCAGTGTTCTCAGAACAGAAAGGTTGTGAAACCTTGAGGCCTCATCATACAATCGATTCTGTGTACAATGCACATGAGTTTGATACATTGCCTACACAATGCCTGAAATGAATATATCTAATTCTTAGGCTTGCACTCTTCATTGCAATCGGTTCTGTGTACAATGCACATGAGTTTGCTGTTCAGGAGGTAGACAATGAGACCAATTCTACGATCGCAACACATTGCCATAAATTAAGCAGCAAGGTTTCAGCATTGATAAGCACCCAAACTTAATTTATAAGTAAAGTATGAAATCAACCCAGCTGCAAGGTTTCAGAATTGACACGCATCCAAACTCAAGATATAAATTAAGTTAATCCAAGTCAATCAAACTGAACTATTTACTTTTTTCAAGATATGTAACAATGTATGCAAATAATATAATCCATTTTGTCGTATTTCTTGTATTCATACATATATATAATCAATTTGACATCAGTTGACAATCAACTAAAATAGTATCAAATCCAAAACTATATGTAATGACGGCTGATATGGTTGCCAACTTCATTGCTCAAACACGCATTCCAAGTTTGAATCGGATGTAGATGCATATGCAGGTGCTGGTGCAGAGTCAATACCAAAACGTCCAGATCCCATGAAAGGCTCTAATGCTTCACCAGGAGCACCGCTTTCAGCTTGATGTTGCTCCTGAATATTTAAGAAATGCATCATTAGGAAAGTGAAAATTCATGAATGGAAATAGTCAATAGCTGCACAATGCAAACACATAACAATCAACATAAAGCATAACAATCTAATATGTGAAATTAAGAATAAAAAAAGTGCATAACAATGCTACATACGTCCAGTTGTAGAAGATTAAATGGGTTGCCTTTGTATCATAGAACTTGAGAAAGAAACATAACAATGCCCACGTTAAAGAAATGACCAAAAGTACATATACATTGAAATTGATACGGGTGTTACCATACGTAACTGACCTTAAAGATATCGTTTTACGTATTCATTGATAAATATAAATAAAATTTAGTTATCCAAGTAACCTAGATGGTGAAAATTTTTGACAGGATATTTTGCTAATACATTTGCTTAGGCTTTGCATTTGCATTTCTGACAGGATATTTTGTTAATGCTTAGGCTTTGCATTTGCATTTTTGACAGGATGTTTTGCATTCACATTTCTGACAGGATATTAGCATTAGCAAATTTTTGACAGGATATTAGCAAATCCTTTTAGGCTTCACATTTCTGACAGGAGATTAGAAATTTTTTGATGTATTAGATATTTCAAAATGGCAATTTCTGACATATTTGACAAATTGAACCATAAAAAATTATATGCTTTGTAAACAACAAAGAACCATAAAAATTTTTATTCATAGGCACATAAAACAACTGCAACGCATCGTGTTTTTAGAAATTACATGGGCATATTTTTTTTCCTGTTTCTTTCTCATTCCCCCAGAAACAGGGACAGAAAACAACAAAGAAGCCAACTGTTAAAGTTGGTTAAATATATGAGAACTACTGCATCTGAACTAAAAATATAGGATGTTTAGAACTGAAAAAAATTTGCGTTTAGAACTGAAATACAAACTAATGCATATGCATATGAAACATCATGTCATCCAGCATATGAGGTTGGTAACATATTAATTCATTATGCATAATGCATATGCATTATGCATAAACAGTGAACTGCAAATATGCATTATGCATAAGCATAGAACTGAAAAAACATTTGGGTTGTTAACACTGGAATTAACATATAAGAATGACAGGATGTTAACATTTGAGTTTATAACCACATTGTTAACATATAAGAAACCTCAGATAAAAAACATTTCAATATGATACGTTAACATGTAAGAATCATATGCATTTGGTTGTTAACATATTATTGCATTTGAGGTTGTTAACATATAAGAAACATCCTGTCTTCATGCATTTTAGTTCATATGCATTAGTTTGTTAACAACCTCATATGCAAAACTAAAAATACAAACTAATGCATATGCATAAGAAACATATGAGGTTGTTAACATACTGCATTTAGAACTGTTAAACATCCTGCATTAGTTCATATGCATTAGTTCATATGCAGTTTAAACATCCTGTTAAATTTTGTTAAATAAAGGATGTTTAGAACTAAAAAAATAGGCGCGATTTTTATGAACTAAAAATGTTTAGAAAGATACATTTCAATACTAATTTTCATGAACTAAAAACGTTTAGGAAAAAAACAGGCACGATTTGATATGCTGATATTGTCCATCTTCATCATCTCCATCGGGATGGCCTTCGGATCCCCTCCCAGCTCCTCGAACACCCCCATCAGATTGTCCTTGGGCTTCAGCCACGCACATCAGATGTGGTACCTAAGAGCAAAGTTTAAGATGGTGAGCGAATCTCAAGGGAAAATTGACTCCTCACAATGATTGATGCTCACATATGTTGTGATGGTTTGCCAAGAGGATTCTTGAAAGAGATCCAGTAGCGACCGATGCTTTCAACATTGATCCATACCATTCCCTTGCCCATGGAGGTCATGTTGAGAGCCACCGGGTCAGTTTTGCATGGAGAATCAAAGTACATCTGAATATATTTCATAAATTAAGTCGATATCAGTTGTAGGTCTAAGAGCCAGTTTCATGCACGGGGAATGCTAGCTGAATGTCGTTGGCATCGATTACCTTGTACCATGTAATCGTCAAGTCCTTCTTTACCGGTTGCCATTCTACTTTGGATAATACAGATTCATTGTAGATTTTTAGATGCTCTCTAGCTAATCGAGCCTGTTAAGTTAATCAAAAGGCATGACAGATTTCATCATCAGGTTAAAACTGGAACCATTTTGATCGGCTAAGGAATGTATTTTACCACATTTCCCCACTTGGCAAGCATCAACAAAATTGTTCCAATGTTAACTCCCTGGATTTCAACTTTATGAACTCCTGCTCCTGTGTGTTCCAAATATGCTCCACCATCCTGCAAGTACAAATCAAGAAGAAACTGTAATAAATGGTTGGGTATGTTAATTAAAAGAAGACATGAAAGCACACATTGCTGTGTATGTTTCTAAAATTATAATATTACATGTTACCTTCGATATGATAAATGGTCTAATGGGTGAAAGATTAATAGTCTTTGGGGAAGATGAGCATACAAACAGAATCATAAAGAAACCAAAGGAACACATGAGAAAACTTTAGAGTGTCAGTTAATGCATACAATTAAAGGCAAGTTATGTGCCCTGTTTGACTCCTGTCACACAATACTTGCATAAACTTGTCGGACTCGTAGCTTACACGCCAGATGCATGCCAATTTTATAGGAACTGTAAAATTATGCACCAATCGCATGTAAAATTAAATGAAATTCTAAAGAATGTGTAAAATTTCATGTACTGTTAATATACCTTCTACGAATCATGTTTGAGATTTAGCAAAGTTTGTTTGGACCCATCTTTGCTCAACTTGTGACCTGAAATTTATTTAAAAAATCCCAAATTTTCGTGAATAAAAAATGAAAAATGAAAATGCGTCTTTAACTCTGTATGGATTACTTCTCAAAGTTTCTTTCAAATTTAGTTAAATTTCATGTACTGTTAATATAGATTGTTTGGTATAATTTGATGTAGTTTCATACTCAAGAACTCTTTTGACTAACCTTTGATGTTCTTAAACGCCACAGTAAGCCTCGAGGATGACAATCTAGGATCATTAAGAATAAAAACAAACTTCTCCTCATTCTATATATCAAGAAATAAACAATGAAAAAAAAGTTGTTTAATTGGGTCAATGAAATATAAAATAGAGAAAAGATAAGACAGTCTTGAGAACCCGGCAACACCAGGATCGTTGATGCAGATTTTTCAGGAACATGTAACCTGGGCTGGACATCTGCAGTGTCATATGTTAAGTTATTCAGAATCAAACATGGAGCTCAACCAAAAATAAATTAAAAAACAAATATTCTAAAAATTAGGGATCACAAAAATCAAATCCTAATGTTTATGATGTTGTGAACACTCCAAAAAAAATTTGCAAAAGAAATCAAATCCCATTTAATAGATTCCATAACCTTAATATCCATCTTGTTCAAAAACTCAGCAGGATCTGCTCTCCATCGACCACAACAACGGCTTACTCTTTCTCCCATGAAACCGCATCAGTCGATGGAGCCTCCTCGATTTCGACCCTGGAATATTTTGTTTATACATGTGCAATCCATATCAGAACAACTTTATATATAGAAATAATTAATTATGTTTTTATATGATACAGTCACAGTTTACCCTGGAATCTGTGGCTGGTCGAACCTGATTTTGCCTTCAAAACTCCTACATGCTGTTTGATACTCATGATCAGGGAACTTCGTCAATATGTTTATGCCTGATTGTGGAATCATACACCTGTACCTCAAAAATGAGCTTAGCATTATAAGTACAAATCTGACACGTCAATTCTATGTAATGCCTAATTCCACCTAGAACAATAAACAAAAACAATACAATATTCAAGGTATACTGGGTATTATGCCAGGAGAACAGAAACGGTCTAGAACTTGGGAAGGAAGAGCTTAAAGGTAACATCCTACAGACCATCTTTCCTTTAACAACTACCAACCTAATCATTGTCTATTTGCAGAAATTTTTTGGAAAAAAACAGATTGTAAGTTCGAGCTAAATTGCAGTCCAGAAAAACTTTCAAAAAATAAAATTAAAAAATATTCTTTTGAATTACATGACAGATGGTGGATCTGAAGGTTTTTTACTCTACATACTCCAAGAACATTGCTAAGCATCAAGCTTATCCTTAAAATTTGTTCTAAAAGAGATGGAAAAAAAGAAAATGTTGACTGCAATATAAATAAATAATTTTCAATGTCATTCTATATTTTTTAGCAATGTTATGAAAACATTTACACCATGAAACATGTGCATAGTAGGAAGCATAGAAGAAATTTGAAGACGGGCCATGATTGCGATTGAAGAACATGAAATACATAAAGCACATATATGGAAAAACATAAAAGAGATCAACATCTACCTGCATGATCTCCCTCTAAGATCTACATGTGCATCTATATGTGGCCCTATAACATTGTAGTATCCAAAAATCAGATTTTATGTAGCGAATATAATATTAAGAGAACACATGACAAATTTTTAACCTTGAAATAGTATAAATATCCTCTTCATATATTATCAAAACATCTAAGATTCTTACCTTTTTAGCCATTGTCATTAAAACCATATGAATTAAGTACATTATCTCTGGCGAAGTGACAAACATCTATTTGTAAGAATGAAGCAATGTGATCATGCTTCATGAAAATCCTAGACTTTAAAAGTGCAATTTTAAACTGTCCCTTCTAAAATCGTAGACATCGTTACACACACACACACACACACACACACACACACACACACACCTCTTTAATCAGAAAATAATTCAAGGCACAATCCAAAATCATGTAGAATGCCACAAATAGTATCAAATTATCCCAACACCATACTTTCAAATACAAATTACCAGTTCCAAAGCTATGTTTTACAAATATTCAAGATGAACAACAAAAATCAATTTTTCTATCTACATCATTAGTTTAATATTGAAATATCCTAAGATACCCCATCAGCGATGATATTGGAGTAGTTGAAGCAAACACAACAAATAATCGGGAGCAATGTCTTCATGAATCCAATATGAAACATGGGCCTAAAGATTTCAAGATGCCTAAAATGTCTCTGCCAGCACTCTACCATGATATTGGAGTAGTTACTGCATTTTTGTGCTTCTAAATGAAATTTCATATGATATGAAGCTTCATGAAATTTTCTGAAAGAAGAGGCTACTTCATACTAACGGATATGATACTGACGGACATGAAAATTTCATACGATATGTACTTTATTTAGCTAGGAGCTTACTTCATACTGCATTGTTGTGCTTCTAAATGAAATTTCATACCATATGATATCCATACAGAAAATTTCATATTGAATCCTTACAGAATAAATAAGTATTGTGATGTGATCTGTTACATGAATTTCATATTGGATTCATACGTGATGTGATCGGTTACATGAATAAATAAGAGGGGTTTATGTCTTTATTCTCATATGTGCCCAAAGGCAGAACCAGCAACATGCAATAATCGTTTTAAAAGGATTTTTTTCTGAAAATGGGCATGGCGTAGATAAGAAATATTGACCATGTAATGGTCTAAGACATGTAGTGCACCACCTAACACAAATAGAATTGCATGGAGTTGGTGGGCGGTTGGCCACTCTCTCATACCAAATTGAAGGAGTTGATGGAGTTGGTGCTCAGCCTTTTGACTTTGTGCTATATTCCCTTGTTTTGTTGAGGATAACATGTGGAGCTGCACATTTGATGATAGCTTTCCTTCAATTATTTTAGGGCTTCTAAAATATCATTCATTTGTATTAGAGTTTAGCCAACAGAATAAGAAAAGAAAATGTACACCTCTATGTTTTCTTTTACTTTGGACTGAATGAATGAGAACAATGAGACAAAGTTTTAAACCAACTTAAATGATTTGAGTGAGCATAAAATATGAAATATTTCAATGGTTCGATGAAACAGAAACGAAATGCATTTGCATGATCATTTTTGTGCTCGACATGCCATGAATGCATCGCTTATTTGTACAAAAAGAGTACTATTTCTCTTTGATGCTGATCAGTTTGGGACTTGTACCACAGTACGAAACATGTCATTATTCTTCAATTTAAAAATGAATAATCATACGAACAGCAATTTAAGGATTACACAGAATAAAAATGAATAATGGCATTTGATTATAAAAATGAATAATGGCAATTTCTCTGTTAAAGGAAGAATAAGAATATGGTTCTGTGTATATGGTAGGATATAATGGCATTTGATTCTAATCAATTACTGCCATATACAAAGACAAATAAAAATCATGTCATTATTCTTTGATAAATCCTGCCATATACACAAATTCTTTGTGAAAGCAAAAATGAAAAATGGCATTTCACTTGATTAGCTCATTGAATACAAATGGCATATACGCACGGGATGGAATTTGAATTGTAAAAAAATTCCATTTTAATTTAACGTGTACATGAGCTAATCAAGTGCTAATCAAGTACAAATGGCATTTCACTTTCTCTGCCTTCTCCATTTCTCCGTTTGCAATGTCGGATTCATGCAACTGCAAAAACTAAATTCAGAAACCAAAATAAATACATAACATTGCATCAACTGAAAGCTCGGCATTTGACATAAAATAGAGCACTTGCACCATTCTTTATCAGAAAATGACTACTTCCCTCCACAAACAGTCATGTGCAACAAAATATGACATGCCATCTCTATCTGAATATGACTTTTCTGGAAGAGGAGGAGCTTACGATTGTCGGCGATGCTGGTGGTTAGAGGGTGAGGCTGGATGGCCGTTCTTTTTCCTCCCAATCACCCATACCCAGTTGCACATCTTCTCCCAAACTCATGCAAACAAAAACAATTAGTGGTCTCATTAATAATAAGAGATATAATTATAAACAAAATTACTGCAGAACAAAGAGATGTGTCAAATAGTCTGACTTGGAGCTGTATGAGAAGCCACAACAATTTCAACGCCCCATAACCATCTCCTACTCCCTACATTCTCTGTAAAAGAACAAAAAATTGCAAATGAAACATTAATGTTATCTACCTTCATAATACCTAAACATCATTGTTGTACAATGTGAGGAATTCTTTCATTTCTGTAATTTGGAAAAGCAACTATCATGCACACACTTAGAATATCATCAGTGATTCCAGTAATAGAAATAACATATCCTTTTTAGTCTCAACTATCCTTTCAGCACTGTCCAGTTAATGTTTTAATACCAGATTGCACATTAACACATATTATCATGTTGGTTGTCAAACATTACCAATTCACTTGGCAAGAAAACAGTCGCATAGAATCAAGAAGCCTAATTAACTACCCTTTTAAAAAGCTAAAATTTTATTTTGGAAGCATCCACTCCTTCCATGACATTTTCTTCTCCTTTATTTTTATTGTATGTTTCAGATAGAAGTAGATAAGCTCGAAGTGTGCCGATTAACAAAAATACAATATCTTTTTTTGTAATAATTGTTTCTGCCAAATGGAAAATCCCTAGAACCAAATAATGTTTGAATTAAGCCATTTCAATGACAGCCTAAATCTCCACAGTTTAATTAACACTTGATAGACACTTGATAGAAACAAAGAAACATGACACGAAATACATTCTTCTTCTTCCATTTAAAACAAACAGCTAAGTATTCCTGTATGTATCAAACAAAGAGATATACCTGGGTTTTACTCAATTACAAATGAGAAGTAATAGCAAGACAAATATTTGGCATCAAGCTATACTCTCAGCTAAATAACCAAATTGTAGACTTAATGTCATACAGTATTTATCAAAATAAACCCCAGTTTGGTCCTACTGTGTTGGTCTTGGCACCAACGCAAGAGCTATATACACAAATACATGATGAAGCAATCAACTTTGGCAGTTCTTCAAGGGTTTCCTACACTATTTTCTCCTCACACAAGTGTCTATTACCTCTGGGATTCAGAAAGACAGCATGGAAAGTAATAAAAAAATTGGAAGGGAGAAATTCATTCTTAGAACTCATGAGATCGTATATTTATATTGATAATCAGAAGCAAGAGCTGCCTATAAAATTTAGTGGCATGCTTTACTATTGCCAGGTGATGATTGATACCTGGAAGGGTGGCGGCAGGGGGTGTGGAACAGAGAAGATGAACATGCTCCGTGGATGGTGGTGAGCTTCCCCAAAGGAATAGCCATGGCCGCTGATTTGAGATTAACAAAAACAAAAATAAGCAGCAAAAAATCTGGAAATTTCTTGAAATAATCATCAATTCATATGAATCTGACCTCGTTCAATTTATCAAAGGATTTGAGTGAGGGGAGGCCACGGGCTGAGGTGCTGCGTAGCGGGGCTGAGGGGCGCAGGAAAGAGGGAGGGGGTTTTGGTGAGTGAGAAGGAGAGGAGAGAGGGAGAGAGTTGTATGGGTTGATCAAGAGAAGCGGGAGCAAGAAAGAATGACATCGAGCTGGTTCCCCCAAAAATTTTGGTTTCCAAACCAAAATTTGAATTTTTCAATTTTTGAACCAGGCATTTCACTCCCAAAATGAAAAGCTTCCCCCCCAAAATTTTCATCAACTTTCATCTCAACCCTTGATTTCTCAAGATTACATCTCAACCATCCCTCAAAAATCTAAGGTGGGCCCTCATCACTTAACCAATTTCTCATCTCCCAATTTCTCATATTCAAATTCTCTCATACAAAATGTATTAACCAACATACCCAATACCCAAATTCTCTTATCCCTTATCCAAATTCTCTTCTCCAAATTCTCTTAACCAAAATCTCTTATCCAACAACTCTTATCCAATAACCCATGATAACATCCCTGTTTTATAGTATAGATATATGTACGTACATATATATATATATATATATATACGTATATACATATGTACATATGTATATCTATATTATAAAAGAGGAATGTTATCAAGAGAAATTGGATAAGAGATATTGGACAAGAGAAATTGGATAAGAGATATCTATATTATAAAAGAGGGATGTTATCAAGAGAAATTGGATAAGAGATATTGGACAAGAGGATTTGGATAAGAGATATCTATATTATAAAAGAGGGATGTTATCAAGAGAAATTGGATAAGAGATATTGGACAAGAGAAATTGGATAAGAGATAAGAGAAATTGGATAAGAGATATCTATATTATAAAAGAGGGATGTTATCAAGAGAAATTGGATAAGAGATATTGGACCAGAGAAATTGGATAAGAGATATCTATATTATAAAAGAGGGATGTTATCAAGAGAAATTGGATAAGAGATATTGGACAAGAGAAATTGGATACGAGATATCTATATTATAGAAGAGGGATGTTATCAAGAGTAATTGGATAAGAGATATTGGACAAGAGAAATTGGATAAGAGATATCTATATTATAGAAGAGGGATGTTATCAAGAGAAATTGGATAAGAGATATGGGACAAGAGGATTTAGATAAGAGATATCTATATTATAAAAGAGGGATGTTATCAAGAGAAATTGGATAAGAGATATTGGACAAGAGAAATTGGATAAGAGATATCTATATTATAAAAGAGAGATGTTATCAAGAGAAATTGGATAAGAGATATTGGACAAGAGAAATTGGATAAGAGATATCTATATTATAAAAGAGGGATGTTATCAAGAGAAATTGGATAAGAGATATTGGACAAGAGAAATTGGATACGAGATATCTATATTATAGAAGAGGGATGTTATCAAGAGAAATTGGATAAGAGATATCTATATTACAAACGAGAGATGTTATCAATAGAAATTGGATAAGAGATATTGGACAAGAGAAATTGGATAAGAGATATCTATTATATAAAAGACGGATGTTATCAAGAGAAATTGATAAGAGAATTTGGACATGAGAAATTGGATAAGAGAATTTGGATATCTATTATATAAAACAGGGAAATTGGATAAGAGAAAATATAAGAGATGAGATTTTGAGGGATAAAAGAGGAGGTGAGGAATTTTGCACTTACAACCCCGGTTTTTGTATTTTTGCCCATGGACCCTCCCCACACACCCACCCACACGTTTTATTCTCACCCCTTCCGACCATTTTTTTCCAGTTCTTTGAAGATTTTGAATCTTATCCTACTAGGATAAAGCTTTGTCCTACGTGGCAAGTTTGTCCTAGGTGGTAATGACAATTTTGGGGGGACTTAAATTTTGGAGGAAAAGTTAAATTTGGGGGGAAAACTTGAAATTTTGTGGGAAAACTTGAAATTTCGGGGAACTTGAAATTTGTGGGGGAGAAAAACTCAGCCATTAAATAAACCGTGCCCTATGGGCACGGGTAATGACTAGTATATATATATATAGGTTTACTAGGATCCATTCGGATGGATCAAACATGCGGATCCATCCGAATGGAATTTAAAGCTAGACAATGTAAATAGAAAATCCGACCGTTGGATGTCATCTAACATGTCTAAAATAGCTCCAAACAAAATTTCAACTAACTTGGACATGTTTTGCCCATGCATCAAGTGGTTGCAAAATCGGTGTTTTTGAATAGTTATAAAATCGGCTAATTTTGCAACCACTTGATGCATGTGCAAAACATGTCCAAATTAGTTGAAATTTTGTTTGGAGCTAGTTTAGACATGTTAGAAGACATCCAACGGTCGGATTTTCTATTTACATGGTCTAGTTTTAAATTCTACTTGGATGGATCCGCATGTTTAATCCATCCAAATGGATCCTAGTCAACATATATATATATATATATATATGTGTGTGTGTGTGTGTGTGTGTGTGAAAAATGGAGAAGAGCTGACAGCGCTGGAAATTTTTCCAGCGCTGTCCGTATTTTGGGGGACCTAAAAATATTTTTTTGAAATATTTTTTTTGCAGTAGTTAGATATACTTGTTAGGAAGCTCCCCACAAAATTTCAGCTTGATCCGACACCGTTTGAGCCTCCGTTCATCGATTTCAAAAACGTTGCGCAAAACTGTGGACAGATTTGCGCAACGTTTTTGAAATCGATGAACGGAGGCTCAAACGGTGTCGGATCGAGCTGAAATTTTGTGGGGAGCTTCCTAACAAGTATATCTAACTACTGCAAAAAAAATATTTCAAAAAAAATATTTTTAGGTCCCCCAAAATGCGGACAACGCTGGAAAAATTTCCAGCGCTGTCAGCATTGGCCCATTAACCTATATATATATATATATATATATATATATATATATATATATATATATATATATATATTCGCATGTGTCGGGACTCTACCAATAGGACTAGGATAACCCATTTAGCTTATGCTCTGATTGGCGAGAAAAAATTTTCTTTTGCCCCAGTGTTTAGAATTCAAATTCTTTTTTGTTTTACTTAGTGCAAATCCCCTCGTCGTGTACCGTTCTTCCACTTGGGAGAGTACACAAATATATAGCCCAGAAATCCAAAAATCCAAAAGAAAAAAAGGAGAGAAAAGAAAAATCCAAAAAGGAAAGAAAAAAAATGTATAGCCAAAAGCCCAAAAATCTAAAAAAATACAAATACCCAAAACCCAAAAAATTCCCGTGTGAATATTATTCCTCCACCGTGAATAAAGGGAAGGCGAGAATTTGCACCGGGTGTTCTACTCCACACCTTCTCAACCTCCTTCGTTTTCGAACACACTTGGCATAGAAACTTTCTAGCAAATATCTAGGCTATAGTATGGTGATTTTCTAGTTCCTAGCGGTCGAGTCCCCGACACATGATACGCTTCGATTCTTATTCTATTCTCATGCAGCTTGAGCTATTATTCACCGCTAATTTGAATTGAATCGATATTTGGGTCATTCCTTGGGAATGTGTATATGGAGCCTTATTGCACAATTTAGATAGTGACACCGTCTGCTAGCACACGACCACACTCACTTGCGCTTCACCGTGTGGGCCCACGACACTTGTATGGATTCGTATTCCTTGGTTTAGTGGTGTGTTTTATCGCATGCTTGCCTAGTGTGGCGTGTTTGATTTTGTGGCTCTGACGGGCGATCTAGGATTTTGTTTTCTTTCTTTCGGTTTCTTCCTTTCTATTTTTCCCTCCGAGCTCCTACTCTCACTCGTCTTCCTCGAGGACGAGGAAGGGTTCAGCTTGGGGGATTTTGACGTGCGTTTATATTTTATATATTCACGCACGTCTTCTTAGTGATTTTCCGTTGTTTTCCGTTGTTTCATATCCGTTCTTTCTTGTTTTTTGTATCTTTTCACTTTCTCCGTGGTTTTGTGCAAATGCAGGAGTTTCCAACATTGGGGACATACAAAGCAGATATCATGAGTCCTCGGAGCAACGGGAGGTGTCATGCGCGATCCCGAGGGCCAAACGTCGAAGATTACTATATTTCAGCCCTCAACCGATCGGTTGGACAGAGCCAACCGATCGGTTGGTGCACGCGTATCCGACCCGGACAGGAGCTGAAGAGAAGAGCAGCTCACCCGATCGGTTCAGCGATCGGGTGAGATCGACAGAGCTCTCTATTTTTGGAGCTGAAATCCAACCGATCGGGTGACATATCACCCGATCGGTTCATCTATAGCCGAATCTCCCGAATTCACGACCCGATGACGCCAACCGCTCAGCTCAGCGACCGGTTGATGCATCTGAAGCCCGATGACCAAAGCGACTGTCAGCTCACCCGATCGACTGATGCTTCACCCGAGCGGGTGGCCGCATTTTCTATATATAGTGACCTATGGTTTTTCCTGAACGGATCCCCATTGTATTTTCTGACTTTTCGGGAATTTTGACGGCTAGAATTTTATTTTGTCTTGTAAGTGTTCTGATCATTCTGTAACTTTGATATATTGTTCTTAATACTATTTGCTTCTCTTTTCTATTGCTTGATCATGATTTCAATGGTTGAATTTGATTGTGATGCTATTTTCACCATGAATTGTGAGTAGTTCCCCAATCTGGGATTTTGGTGGAAACCCCTTCATGGGTTCTCCCTAGAACGAACATAGGATTAGGATTTCGATAGGATTTAGGAATTTAGATGGTTACGCGGGGTGTTTTATTGTCACTGGCGGGAGAAAGACCACCTTTGACCGTCGGGCCAAGGGGAAATAAAACTGGCGTTTGATCCCCTAGCCACAGCTCACACCCATAGTGTAGACATTGAATCATAGCGCGTGGGGATGGCAGGATGAAATGTAGGGAGTAATCGTTGCGAGCTTAGTGCTCCCGGAGTTGGTCGGTGTTAATGGAAATGAGAATGCCCACCGTCCGAACCCGGGTAGTCCTATCATATCATCATGGGCATCGACCAGAGTATTGGGCCCATGGGACGCTAGGTATCACTCTTAGAGGCAACGTCTCACCACTAAACCCTAAAATCCAATCGTATTCCTATACGTCGGTCGTGATAGAGAGGGCACATGATAGGATAAAAACCAAAGTCCTAGGTTCCCTTTTATATATTACATTCTTCATATTCCCATTCCGTGACTACCTACCGATTGATCAGGCTAGCTCACACATTGGGTGAACCGGTTCCTTCTTGACAACAAGCACAACACACGCCTCCCTGAGTTCGACCCCCAAGCCACACTACAACACCGTGCACTTCCGGTTATAAATATTTAAATCTGGTATCCCCGATCCCACTGCATATAGTGCAAAATCTAGGGGACGTCAGATCACTCTCTCTAGCTTGGACAGTGCCCTATTCGCCCGTAGGCTTATGCAATACATGACATGACATGACATGACGAGAATGGATGAGATTTACATGACATGACAAAACTAGATGAGAGTTGTTCATTATAGGGGGTCCACACGCATGCACACGCAGATAAAACCCTATGGTAGCAGTTGTTGTTGTTTCTAGGGGGTTCACACACACACGCACACACAGATAAGTCCTATGGTGCAGTTGTTGTTATGTCCGGACTTCGTTGTCAAGTCCAGGCTATCGTGGGGTGTCCCAGATGCTATCATTTCACGTCTGGTCTCTTGTGTATACTTTTAACAGTTTAAAGGAGACAATGGCCTAAACTTGACCGAAACTGCGCAAGTGAACACACTTGCCTGCGGTGGCGAACGGTACGTCCGTCGGGAGCACCTCGTCGAGTCGGAGCGTCGGTAATGGGTCGGCTAAAACGAGTCAAGCGACGGTATCAGGTCATGCTCATCATTGATCCTATTAAGGTTCATTTCTAGGTTCAACAAGGCTATCCTAGCAGTCAAAGTCACATTTTTGTTTTGGTTCAGCCTAGTCGACGATCTATCCTATGTGCACAGAAATTTCATTCCTTCGTCGCTGTCTAATATTTTGCAACGTTTTAAAGGTGCAGAAATGAAATTTAGTTATTGTTGACGATTTTTAGATTTGGTTTTCGTTTTGCTACAGTGGGGGTTCTTTCTACGTGTTAGAGGACTAACCTTTTGACGTCGACCAAAAAGCTGATGTCGGGTCTGAACGGCGATGTGTCGGTGTCGTCTGCAGACCGTGACCTGCTATCGGCTGTCCCCCTCTGGATCCAGTTTCCTCAGCTTCCAATCCAATTCTGGTCAACGGTGATACTCGGGAAACTTGCCAGTATTATTGGGCGGCCGTTGTTCACCAACGCGGCGACAACGAGTGCATCTCGATTATCCTATGCCCGTTGTTTTGTTGAGGTTGACTCCAAGTCCGCATTCCCCTCCTCCATTAACACCCGTCTCGCGGATGGCACCATCGTCCCTGTTTCGGTGGAATTTGAGCGAATTCTTCCTCACTACGATCATTGCCACTGCTTCGGGCACACCTTGACTCAATGCGCCTCTCCTACTAGGCCACCTCCCTCAGCGCCGCCCCAGGATGACTCCCACTGCCAGCAGCCAGTCTAGATGCCGAGCTCTGAGCCTACTTCCCTCCCCCCTCGTCTGGTTACATCTCAACCGTCGGTCATTCCTCCTGCTGCAGTTGCTGAGGGCGAAAATACCGTCCTGTTGATCAATGTCAACATTGGTGCCGTAGTGGAATCTGCCGGCGTGGGGAGCCTGTCAATCGACAGGGTCTCTCCCCCCATCCTCCCCGCCTCAGGTATTATTCCCATCTCGCTCTCCTCAACCCTTGTTACTCTTACAGCGCCTTCTGTGGAGAACCCCTCGCCTCCTCTAGTTGCTCCCCTGGTCAGGCCGCCGGCTAGTGTAGCTCCCATCTCCTTGGTTGGAGTAGCAGGTACTGATGCTTTGGTGGGCGTGACTTCCCCTATTGTGCTCCGTCCTGACCTTGCTGTGTGTACTTTGAGCGAACCTGATGGAGCTTTGAATGCTGTCTCGGATCCTGGGGTGTGCTTCGAAATCTTGAAGCTGTTGAAATAGGGGTTGTCGCCCCCTTGATAGAATCTGATATGGAGGCCTCAGTTGTTCACTCTGTAGGTCCGGTGGTTGAAATCTCCTCTGTTGTCAGCTTGCCCCCGGGTAGTTTGATTATGAAAGAACCTGCGGACTATCCTGGATGTGAGAATGCTAAGTGTGATAATGGGGGGTTTGTTGTCTCTGACGATGAATTCCATGTCCTTAATTCCCCTACCCCCAAACACCACTCTCCCTCCTCTCTGCCCTCCTCCCATTCAAGCCCCCTGCGTACCGCTTTTGCCAAACTTGTTTCCCCCCATTCAGCCCCCCCCACAAACTTGCCATGTCCCGTCCACTATCCCTAACCCTCAATATGTCGCCCCTGCCAAGGCCCACGCGGCATCGATGAAATCTAACTCTGGGGGACCGGCCCCCTCTGGAGTAAGGACTATGAGCCAAACCCCCCACATTTGCTGATTATGTCTATTCTGGTTTGGAATGTAAGGGGCCTCAATTCTAAGGCACGTCGTAGGGACGTTAGACACCATATCACTAAATTCAAGTCCTCCCTTGTCGGTCTTTTGGAGACCAAAGTCGTTGATCCCCTCGGGGACGTCGTTACCTCTTGTACCCCCAAGGGGTGGGGCTCTTTCCACAACTACAAGCATGCTGCTAAGGGTAGGATATGGGTTCTGGTTAACCCACATGTCTGGGACTGTTCCGTCATCTCCTCCTCGGCTCAACACATTACTCTCTCTTGTACCAATCGTGGTGGGCTTTTGGTGTATGTATCTTTTGTCTATGCCTTCAACTTGGCGTCGGATCGTGGTAAACTTTGGGATTCGCTTCGAGGGGATTTCTCCCTCATTGGTAGCAGGGCTTGGGTGGTCATGGGGGACTTTAATGTCACCCGCTTCATTGATGAGAAGGTGGGAGGTCGTGTTCTTTCGGCGGGTCTCCTGGAGGACTTCAATAAATGCATTGATAGTTGTGGACTGGATAATATTCGTTGTGTGGGGGACCACCTCAGCTGGAGCAATAATTCCTCGGTGGGCTCCAGTATCTCCTGTAGGCTTAACAGGGCACTGGTCAGTGCGGACTGGGTCTCCACCCTCCCTGACGCTTATGCTACCTATCTTCCTCCTGGGACTAGTGACCATTCTCCTCTCCTGGTTTAGATTGTGATCTCTCTGGACTTTGGGCCGAAGCCTTTCCGTTTCTTCAGTCATAATCTCCAGACCCCGGGCTTCTATGCTCTCCTTCTTAAGGTTTGGCATCGGCGCTACCATGGTTCCCCTATGCTCAGACTAGTTTCCAAGCTCAAGTCCCTCAAGTCCGCCATCCACGCCTGGCCTTTGGGTTGTCATCCCTTCCCTCCTTCCGACGTTATCAAGACTGACATAGCTACTCTCCGTGCTCGCCCCGACTTCCATTCTAATTCGGAACTTATTCTTCGGGATCGTGCTCTTTGTCTCTCCCTTACTTCTTGCCTTGACTTTGAGGAGAGCCAGGCGAGGCAGAAAAGCCGTCAGATGTGGCTTGCGCAGGGTGATAGAAACACAAAGTTCTTTTATGCTGCCTCCAGAGATCGTGCTGCTGGTAATAGTCTTATGCACTTGGTTGGTCCTAGCGGGGACCTTGCTTCCAGTATTGTCATGCTTCGAGAGGATGCAGTGGTTTCTTCTCCTCTCTCTTCAACCAGGACTCCTACCCCACATCATTTCCTGAGATTATCCCTAAGCGCATTCTCTCTCCCGATGCTTGTGTCTGGATGGGTAGGGCAGTTTCTGACCTTGAGATAAAGGATACCCTCTTCTCTTTGGACAGGGACAAGGCCCCCGGTCTTGATGGTTTCCCCCCTCTTTTCTTCCAGGAGCTTTGGGGGGGTAGTTAGTGAGGATGTCATGCGGACAGTTCGGTCTTTCTTTGTCTCGGGTAGTATTCTCAGGCAGATCAATCACAGCTTCCTTACTCTGGTCCCTAACTCCCCCACCGCCTCCTCCCTTGGCGAGTATCGGCCAATCTCTTGTTGCAATGTTATTTACAAAACCATTTCTAAAGTCCTCAGTAGGCGGATGGCAGAGGTCATCCCTTGGCTGATTTCTTGGAACCAGTCTGCTTTCATCAAGGACCGACTCATCTCTGATTCCTCCCTCCTTTCCCATGAGCTTATCAGGGATTTATCTGCTTCTCTGGGGGCTAAGGCTTGCATTCAGTTGGATCTGAGGAAGGCCTTCGACAGCATCAACCGGGAATTCATTTTTTTCCTCCTCCTTCGCCTTGGTTTTCCGCCCTCTTTTATCAGATTGGTTAAGGTCTGTGTTGATTCGGCTTCGTTCTATGTCCTCGTGAATGGCTCCCCTGCGGGGTTCTTTGGGAATACTAGAGGAGTTCGCCAGGGAGACCCTATGTCCCCCTTTCTCTTTGTAGTTGTTATGGAGGCATTCACTCTTTTTATGGACCAAGCTTCGGGCTCTGGTGCCATCCTTCCCCCTAAGCGGGGGGCCCTAGGGATACCTTCCCACCTCCTGTTTGCCGATGATATGCTAGTGTTCTGCAAAGCGGAGACCTCTTCCTTCTCTGGGCTGGGTAGTCTGCTCACCTCGTTCCATCACCTTACGGGCCTTGAGGTGAATAAGGGTAAGAGCAAGCTGATGCTCAGTAAAGGGTGCGGAAATGGTTTGGAGCTCTCTGCCCTCCTTGCATTCCCATAGCCACCACGCCGGTCAGGTACCTTGGGCTCCCACTCTCATCCACCTACCCCACAGCGAAACTCTTCTCCGACCTTGTTGACAAGTGCAAGGCCAAGATTGCGGGATGGTCCTCTAGGCTTCTCTCCACTTCTGGGCGTATTGAGCTGGTTCGTTTCGTCATCCACGGTTTCGTGTCTTACTGGATTCAGTCCTTCCACGTTCCTTCCTTAATTCTGGCGGAGATTGACAGGTTGTGCCGTGATTTCATCTGGGGCTCTAAGCTCCATCTCTGGAGGTGGGAGAATATGTGTCTGCCTAAGAGAGAGGGAGGCATTGGTCTTCGTTCGTTACACGAAGTTGGGGTGGCTGTCGGAGCCAAACTTCTTTGGAGGATGCTGCACTCTCCCTCCACCTAGGCCTCCTATATGCGTGACACCTATCTAAAGCACACCCCCCTCTTCTAGTGTGTGCCCTTGGTTTTGGACTCTGGCACCTGGAAGCGTGTTCTCTGTTGTCGTGACTCCGATGCTTCCTGTTTTCGTAGGATTATGGGCGATGGTCGGTCTACCTCCTTCTGGTATGATCCTTGGCTTCCTTGTGGTCCCCTTGCTAAGCTTTGCTATCCTCCCTCATCACTGAGATTCCGGAGAGTTGCTGATTTCTGGAATGGCGAGACCTGGGTTCTTCCTGACTACCTTGCTCACTTGTTTCCTCACTTCGACTCTGCCTCTGTCCCTGGTGGTTCTGATTCCTGGGCTTGGGCTTCGGCGGGGGGTTGCACGCTCTGTTCTGCTTGGTCTTCTATTCGACGCACCTGTCCTCCGGCCCGGCTTGCTCTGCTGGTCTGGTTCCCGGCACACCCCAAAGTTCTCCCTTACTCTTCTGCGGGACCTGTCGGATCGTCTTCCTACCACCTAACACCTTGCCCGACGAGGTATCATGGCTCATACTCCTTGCGTTCTCTGTGGTTCCTACCCTGAGACCGCCCGACACATATTTTTTCGCTGCGACTATAGTGCTTTTATCTGGGCGGTGTGTAAACTCCGGCTTGGCCTTCCCTCCTGCTCCAAATCCATCACCGTTGACGCTCATATTTTGAGACGGATGTTTAGAGCAAGGGGGAAGATCACCCCCTGGGGCAAGCTTTCCCTATTGGTCTTCTCTGTGGCCGTCTGGCACATTTGGAGGGAGCGGAACTCCCGTGTCTTCCACTCCCGCGCCTCTCCCAAGGATGTTCTCCTCGCCAGGATCTCTTCGGATGTTTTTGACGCCATGGTCTCATGTGATCTGGCGGATGTTGATTCTGTTGATATCTCTTGTTTTGGGAACTGGGGGCTTCACTAAGCCGTTTTTCTTGCGCCCCCCGGTATAGTTTCTCCTTTTTTTTCTTTTCTTGGTTTGTCCTGGTAGATCTGGCATAAGGTGATTGCTTCCCAGCCTCTCCCTTATCTGTTCTACTTGTTAGTGCAGAACCTGATGTAGTCCTTTGTTCATAGTTATATACATACACACTTACCTTTCTATATATATATATATATATATAAAGTGATATGAGCATTCGGTGTAGGAAATTTCCTACGCCATCCTCATAAAACTTCAATTACCATTCTTTTTTCCAATAATCACCACCGTTCATCTTGATGTACTTATTATGGATGATGAACATACCAAAAATCAAGTGAATCCAACGCTATTTTACCCTCGATCCGGTTGTTACAAATTCAATGTTTTTAGAACAAGAACTTTTTGTCACGAGCCGATCGAAGGTCAAATCCCCCTAGGGTTCATCAATATTTGGGGTTTTGGGATTTTAGAATGTGAACAACAATTCTAAGCAAAAAAAATTCGAAAAATTAAGTGGAATGTGGTGTTTGTGAAGGGCGATGTAGGAACACTTTGGCACCCTAGGAACACTTTACCATGTATATATATATATACATATATATACATATATATATATATACATATATATACATATACATCTATATTATAAAAGAGGGATGTTATCAAGAGAAATTGGATAAGAGATATTGGACAAGAGGATTTGGATAAGAGATATCTATATTATAAAAGAGGGATGTTATCAAGAGAAATTGGATAAGAGATATTGGACAAGAGAAATTGGATAAGAGATATCTATATTATAAAAGAGGGATGTTATCAAGAGAAATTGGATAAGAGATATTGGACAAGAGAAATTGGATACGAGATATCTATATTATAGAAGAGGGATGTTATCAAGAGAAATTGGATAAGAGATATCTATATTACAAACGAGAGATGTTATCAATAGAAATTGGAAAAGAGATATTGGACAAGAGAAATTGGATAAGAGATATCTATTATATAAAAGACGGATGTTATCAAGAGAAATTGATAAGAGAATTTGGACATGAGAAATTGGATAAGAGAATTTGGATATCTATTATATAAAACAGGGAAATTGGATAAGAGAAAATATAAGAGATGAGATTTTGAGGGATAAAAGAGGAGGTGAGGAATTTTGCACTTACAACCCCGGTTTTTGTATTTTTGCACATGGACCCTCCCCACACACCCACCCACACGTTTTATTCTCACCCCTTCCGACCATTTTTTTCCAGTTCTTTGAAGATTTTGAATCTTATCCTACTAGGATAAAGCTTTGTCCTACGTGGCAAGTTTGTCCTAGGTGGTAATGACAATTTTGGGGGGACTTCAATTTTGGGGGAAAAGTTAAATTTGAGGGGAAACTTGAAATTTTGTGGGAAAACTTGAAATTTGGGGGAACTTGAAATTTGTGGGGGAGAAAAACTCAGCCATTAAATAAACTGTGTCCTATGGGCACGGGTAATGACTAGTATATATATATACACACACACATATATATATATATACATATAGGGCAATCTTCGGGTGCGAAAAAAGCCATGCGAAAGACGTGCGAAAACATTTTTTTTATTTTTTGAATTTTTTTTTTCAAAATTTTTTTTAATGTTTAATCCATACAATTATATTCCCCAGGGAAAATAATGGGTGAACCCGTTGGGGATTAGAGCACCCATCTACCCGTTACAAATTTAACGGTCTCAAAACGTGCGAATTTGATGAAATGCCTTGATCGAAGGCCAAATGACATTATTTCTCAACCATTATTTTTTGAGGGGGGTATAACAACATATAATGAGGGTGCAAAAAAAATTTTTGAAAAAAAAAATTTCAAACAAAAACTGAAAACATTTTCGCACGGTGCGAAATGTTCTCACATGAAGATTTACCTATACATATATATACATATACATATATATACATATACATATACATATATATACATATACATATCTATATTATAAAAGAGGGATGTTATCAAGAGAAATTGGATAAGAGATATTGGAAAAGAGAAATTGGATAAGAGATATCTATATTATAAAAGAGGGATGTTATCAAGAGAAATTGGATAAGAGATATTGGACAAGAGAAATTGGATAAGAGATATCTATATTATAAGAGAGGGATGTTATCAAAGAAATTGGATAAGAGATTTCTATATTATAAGAGAGTGATGTTATCAAAAGAAATTGGATAAGAGATATTGGAAAAGAGAAATTGGATAAGAGATATCTATATTATAAAAGAGGGATGTTATCAAGAGAAATTGGATAAGAGATATTGGACATGAGAAATTGGATAAGAGATATCTTTATTATAAAAGAGGGATGTTATCAAGAGAAATTGGATTAGAGATATTGGACAAGATAAATTGGATAAGAGATATCTATATTATAAAAGAGGGATGTTATCAAGAGAAATTGAATAAGAGATATTGGACAATGGAAATTGGATAAGAGTGATGTTATCAAGAGAAATTGGATAAGAGATATCTATATTACAAACGAGAGATGTTATCAAGAGAAATTGGATAAGAGATATTGGACAAGAGAAATTGGATAAGAGATATCTATTATATAAAAGACAGATGTTATCAAGAGAAATTGATAAGGGAATTTGGACATGAGAAATTGGATAAGAGAATTTGGATATCTATTATATAAAACAGGGAAATTGAATAAGAGAAAATATAAGAGATGAGATTTTGAGGGATAAAAGAGGAGGTGGGAAATTTTGCACATACAACCCCGGTTTTTGTATTTTTGCCTATGGACCCTCCCCACACACACACCCACACTTTTTATTCTCACCCCTTCCGGCCATTTTATTTCCAGTTCTATGAAGATTTTGAATCTTATCCTACTAGGACAAAGCTTTGTCCTACGTGGCAAGTTTGTCCTAGGTGGTAATGACAATTTTGGGGGGACTTAAATTTTGGGGGAAAACATAAATTTGGGGGGAAACTTGAAATTTTGTGGGAAAACTTGAAATTTAGGGGAACTTGAAATTTGTGGGGGAGAAAAACTCAGCCATTAAATAAACCGTGCCCTATGGGCACGGGTAATGACTAGTACATATATATACATATATATATATACATATACATATATATATATATATACATATACACATATATACATATATACATATACACATACATACATATATACATATACATATACATATATATATGAGGAGGGATCAAATGACCCCCAAAATAACCCCCAAAAATGACCCCCTATCAAAATTCCTATGCCCCCCATTTTTTCGGAAGATCCGAACCGTTCATCTTGATCTCCACCCTCTAAATACCCGACCCACCAATTGTCAACCCGATCCCATGTGTTTTGACCGTTCATCAACCATTCGCAAAAGTTCTGTTCATGTGAAACCGTTAAATTTGGGTCGGATGGATGAACGAGCAAAACACATGGGATCGGGTTGAAAATTGGTGGGTCGGGTATGTAGAGGGTGGAGATCAAGATGAACGGTTCGGATCATCCGAAAATATGGGGGGCATAGGATTTTTGATAGGGGGTCATTTTTGGGGGTCATTTGATCCCTTTTCTATATATATATACATATATATATATATATACTAGTCATGAACCGTGCCCTAGGGCACGGTAAGATATCCCCTCAAAATCGTTGTTCTTCCCAAAAATTATTTTCCACTCCAAAATTTAAACGAACAAAAATTTAGCTTCGACGCGGGTGCCTTTGTCACCCATGCCCTCGTGCACAGTTCATTTAAGATATTCCCTTAAAATATTAGTTCTCCCAAGAATTATTTTCTCCTCCAAAATTTAAACGAACAAAAATTTAGTTTCAGCGGGGGCGCCCGCGCAACATAATTAACAACCAAGATTTGGTGACCCAGTGGCATTTTGATTTGAAATTTGAATAATAGATCAAAAATTATCATCCAACGCTGGGCTCCATTGTGTTCGTTGACTTTAAATAAATTAATCATTACTTATCCAAAATTTATTTACATATAAATCGAAAATAAAGAGGGCAAATTTGAATGAAATTTAATTAGGATTACGCCTAAGTCCTGACTTGGTAGTGCTGCTAGTCACCGCACACATTTTGCTAAACATATTACATTTAAATTTTGGGAAGAGAGATGATGCGGTTTTCAAAAGTTTTGGTTTTCCTAACAAATTTCTCCCCAAAAGTTATGATTCCATCCACTCAACATCTTGACCTTTGCGTTTTCCCATACAAATGTCAAAATATTGAGTTTTCCAACCAAGTGGATACCCTCTCAAGACTTTCTCAAAACTCATTTCAACCTTCCATTCACCAAGATCTTTGTTCTCCCTAAAAATTATTTCCCCCTTGTCACGCCCCGCTTCCCATTATACTTGGGAGTGAGGACGCGAGCGGGTCCGCATGTGCTTAAAACAAGAAGGAGGTATTTTTTTCTTTTCTTCCCTCCTTGGTTTAAGCACATTACGCGTCTGTTATGACACTTGCAGGTTCTTGCATGCAACTCAAACAATATAGATAAGTTATTTATTTACAATCTTAAATCTCAACAATAGATTACAACAATGAATGAAATGAAGGAGGGTCATAAAGCCCATACAAATATTGAAAGAGACAACAATTACAAGGATGATGCGAAGGCAAAATGCTAATCAGCGAAGGAACTCAGCGGCAAGGCACTCGTGGTCAACCTGCGCAGTCACTAAGCAAACTCCTTTGCAAACCTGTCTAATGCCTGACGTATATTTCACAAGACAAGGAAATATACGTCAGCGAGGGTCGCTCGGCAAGATTTAAAAGATAAAAAGAACTTGACCCTCGGCAAGGTTTTCAAAAACATTTACATGACAATGTGAGTAACAAAATAGAAGTCACATTAGTTAAAGCATGGAAGCGTAAGAAACATATGAGCACTGGCAAGTGTAGTGTGCAAGGAAGTGAGCAGACGAGGTGTAGTGCACAAAGTAACGAACATGGCAAGGTGTAATGTGTACAACAATAAGCATGGCAATGTGGTGTGTACAGCAATAAGCATGGCAAGTGTGGTGTATACAACAGTAAGCATTGTAAGTGTAGTGTGTACATCAATAAGCATGGCAATGTGGTGTGTACAGCAATAAGCATGGCAATGTGGTGTGTACAGCAATAAGCATGGCAAGTGTGGTGTGTACAGCAGTAAGCATGGCAAGTATGTGTATGCGGCAATAAACATGATATTAGTACACGAACAAGTTAGGAGTAACTAGCAGAGTACGAAATCATCAATGGTAACAACGGGAGTAAAAGAACGTGATAATCAATCAAGTGTGCCTAGTGAAAAGCCCAATGTCTGAGGGGGAAAGTGACTAGTATTACACCCAAGCCAACGGAAGCTACCCGTGACTCTCTACTCACCAACCCGGCCAGGTGTCGGTCAAGTTCACCATGAGAGTGCAATCTAGCATTCCAGCCTCTACTACATTGAACTACCCCATCCAAGTGTTCTGCTGGAACACGAGCCGGCCTAATTCATATTACAAGCACGAGCTTGTCAACTCACATGACATCACGATTTCGCCTCTTGGGCGCACGAATTCATAATTTCACGATTTCAAGTAGTCCATTCCATCAAATATATGTTCCATCAATACGCATTCAATCACTAATCATTCAATCAGGAGTGTACAAGCATGGCGTGCAACATGACGTAAAGCAAAATTAGCAATTTTTGACTTGGCAGTTAAAAGTAACGATGTTTAAGAAGTTGTAAAATGCACACTTGCCTGATTTGACGATTTGGGTGGCCATGCGATAGTAATAAGGCGTGATTAATCTGCATCATTGGATATAAAATCAAACGATAGAATAATAAACTATTAGTTCTAACTTATTATATCATAACTTATATACAACATTATATTAACATTAAGTTATTATAAAACTATTAATCATCACTAAGATACTGTCACTATATTAAACATATTATTATATACACAGTTTTATATAAAATTAACTTATACCCTATCTGTTTATAACCTAACACATACTGACATGTATCAACTGAGCATAAATCAACCTCATAATACTAATAATAAACTAACTCTTTATAATAATCAAAACTAACATGTATGCATGATATTATCTGAACACTAACTTACTATAAACTAACTTAAACATAAATGAGGACTCACGTGATGTTAGCAAGAAGTGGGTACTATAGGTTACTGCCACTAGACTGCTTTTGCATGGGAACTAGTGTTTATTATATTGGTCTGCTAGTTAATAACTCCTCATAGGAACTGTTCACTAGTATATAACACTACACCTTCCTATAGCAACTCACAGCTTTAAAAAAGAACTTACGTGCGTATGCGGAGAGGAGGAAGCGACGTAGCACGGTTGGATCGCTGGGTGTTGCGTGGAGGAGATGACTGCGAGGGGGAGTCTGTAGGCGGGTCACCGGAGGAAGATGGCGATGCAGTGGGGAGATGGCGATGCTGCTTGGTCAGGAGCATTGCGGGCGCTGGTGGCAGTTGGTGTTCGGTGGTCGGAGGCTAAGGAAGGCGAGCTGGGTTGTTTGAGGGGAGTTCTGTCGCGGTTTTGGTCGGAGGACTGTGCAGAAAAAGCGATGGTAGGGCTTTGGGCACTAGTGATCGGAGAGGGGGCACGGGTGGTCGAGGAGGATGCGGGCGGTGGTCGAAGTGATTGGACGTTCGAAGGAGGGACAGAGGGATGCTAGGGTTACCGGTGTTTGAGGTGTGCGACAGGCTTGAGTAGGGAGGATAGGTTTGTGGTGAGGTTGAAGGGGGAAGACGACGGGTCTGGGGAGGCGCTGGAGGCGCGGAACAGCGGGGGTCGAGTTCCGGTGAGGCGCGGGTGAAGTCAGGCTTGATGGCGGGTGGTTGGTGATCCGGCGAGGGTTGTCTATGGCAATGAAGGGTAAAGAAGTCGGAGGCGAGCTGAGGCGGGTCGGAGGCTGAGCGATGGGAAAAACGAAGGCGCCTAAGTTGGTGGGGCTGGCATCGTCGTGGAGATATGGTTGCCGCGAGGTGACGGGATGGTGTCGAAGAGAGACAGCGGCGAGTGTACGGCTTCTAACAGAGGGCTGAAGTAGGGCGACGGCAGGGTTGTGGGCTGATACCGGGGACAACAGGGTGCGAGCTTTGAGCGGAGGAGGGTGAGGGCGACAGGCGGTGGAGCGGGTTACAGCGTGGTCGGAGGGAGGAAGGGGAGATGGTGCATGGGGTTTGTGGCGGAGGGTGGATGTCGGGGTCGGGAGTAATGGGAGGCGGACGAGGACTCGTGCTTCGTCCAGGTAGGGGGGAGGGGAGCACAGGTTGCCTGGGCGTCTGGGTTTGTAGGATCGGGGAATGAGAGGCTCGAGGCGGGGTGGTCGTGCGGGTTGCGGTGAGTCGGAGGGCTGTCGAGGTCGGAGCGACGGGGAGTTCGTCGGGGTGGAGATGGGTTACGGTCGCCGGGTGCGTGGTTGTTGATCGGTCATAGGAGCGACAAGGTGAGGCGATGTCGAACGGGTCGGGCGAGTGGTGGACGGTGAGTGCTCGGAGATGTGGGAAGAGACGGAAGGCTCGAAGGATGCATGGTGTACGGTGGAGTGAAGCTGTGCATGGGTTTATAATTGAAGAGAATGTGGGGTTGCGTCCTTGGGCTATAGAAGAAATGATGAGAGAGAAACCCGTTGGGATTCGTAGGTGGATAGTTTAGATCAGTATGGTTTGTGTACGTGACTAGTGGGCCGAGTGGAAGGAGAAAACGTGTGGGGCGGATGACGTGGGGTTAGAAAGTGGGGGGTTGTTGGTTCGGTTGCCACGGATCGTGGGGAGATTTGGGAACGAGATATCAGATTGATTTATTGTTAGAATTAGATTTAGTAAGATATTCCATTATAAAAATCTATTTAGTTAAGATGTTAATCTAATTAGAATATGATGTGGTTATATTAGATAGAATTAATCCATCTAGGTTAAGACCTGATTTGGGAAATATTACTGGTTTAGATACGATTCGGATAGTCCGTTCGGTTAATATGTATATATATCCGGATGATAAATTTGATTGGAATCTTTTGATATTTACAGTTTCGATTTGATCAAGGTTGGGATTTGATTAGTATAATTGTTAAGATCTTTCAAGATTTGATTTAGGGAAAATAATTAAGATTTAAATCTGATTTAACAAATCAATTCAGTTAAGGTTAGATATGATTGGGATGATCTGTCAAGATGTTTAGGTCGGAATCGAGTTGGAAAATCGTTTCGGATGGGGTATCCTTGATTGGTATGATCAGTTTGGTCTAGATTTGTGATTTGATTAAGATACATGATTAGTTAAGACATTTGGATCAGGATTAGATTAAGAAAATTAATCTAATTAAGATTGGATCAAAATAGTCTGATTATTACGATCGCGTCCCTGCAATCAACATCAACCAAAAATTAGAGTAGGTATTAACGCGGTCGTTAAATCGCATGCTAGAGCTATAATGATAATAATAAAAACATATATAGTAAAACCACTAATAACTCTCTCTATACTAACTAAACGTACGAATTACGTATAGATGAAAACAGGTCGTTACATCCTACCCACCTTATTAGAATTCCGTCCTCGGAATTTAATAAAGCTAACGGAAGGTGTAATGACCGACAGAATCAAGCGAATTTTGAATCGATAATGGCAGAAATGAAATTTAATCGTTAACAAAAACCGGAAAATATGATGACATAATGACACGGTGAGAAACAAGTGAATCAATAGTAAGGAAATGATATGACCACCAAAATGTAAGGATGACCTGGGAAATATATGGTGGGTCCACTGGTTATCAACGAAGGAAAGTAATGTCGAAGATGATTTTGAAATTAAGGCGAACATATTGGGTCAACGTAATGATTAGAAATCTTAGAACTAGGATATATTTTTTAAAATGGACAAGGAAGGGTTAGAGAATTCAAGGAAAGGTGTTTTTGAGAAATAAGATTGTAATCTTACCTATGTTGTTTGAAGTATTTTGCATAAGCACGACCTGCATGGGCCACCACTAAAACCTGTCACACCCCGCTTCCCATTATACTTGGGAGTGAGGACGCGAGCGGGTCCGCATGTGCTTAAAACAAGAAGGAGGTATTTTTTTCTTTTCTTCCCTCCTTGGTTTAAGCACATTACGCGTCTGTTATGACACTTGCAGGTTCTTGCATGCAACTCAAACAATATAGATAAGTTATTTATTTACAATCTTAAATCTCAACAATAGATTACAACAATGAATGAAATGAAGGAGGGTCATAAAGCCCATACAAATATTGAAAGAGACAACAATTACAAGGATGATGCGAAGGCAAAATGCTAATCAGCGAAGGAACTCAGCGGCAAGGCACTCGTGGTCAACCTGCGCAGTCACTAAGCAAACTCCTTTGCAAACCTGTCTAATGCCTGACGTATATTTCACAAGACAAGGAAATATACGTCAGCGAGGGTCGCTCGGCAAGATTTAAAAGATAAAAAGAACTTGACCCTCGGCAAGGTTTTCAAAAACATTTACATGACAATGTGAGTAACAAAATAGAAGTCACATTAGTTAAAGCATGGCAGCGTAAGAAACATATGAGCACTGGCAAGTGTAGTGTGCAAGGCAGTGAGCAGACGAGGTGTAGTGCACAAAGTAACGAACATGGCAAGGTGTAATATGCACAGCAATAAGCATGGCAATGTGGTGTGTACAACGATAAGCATGTCAAGTGTGGTGTGTACATCAATAAGCATGGTAAGTGTAGTGTGTACAGCAATAAGCGTGGCAATGTGGTGTGTACAGCAATAAGCATGGCAATGTGGTGTGTACAACAATAAGCATGGCAAGTGTGGTGTGTACAGCAGTAAGCATGTCAAGTATGTGTATGCGGCAATAAACATGATATTAGTACACGAACAAGGTAGGAGTAACTAGCAGAGTACGAAATCAACAATGGTAACAACATAAGTAAAAGAACGTGACAATCAATCAAGTGTGCCTAGTGAAAAGCCCAATGTCTTCCATCTATTTACGCGCGTTTTCTTCCATGTTTTTCCCTATTTACCGCCGTCTTTTATTCGTTTTCTCGTGTTTTCTTGTATTTTCTTGTTTTCTTTCACTTTTCCGTATTTTCCGTGTTTTGCAGGAGTCACGCGTGATCCAGGGGGTCAAACGACGAAGATTACATCTTTCAGCCCCTCACCCGGTCGGTTGGTCATCTCCAACCGATCGGGTGATGCACGCGTGCACCACCCGGACGCAGCTTGGAGCCCCCGAGAAGTCACCCGGTCGGTTCAGTGACCGGGTCAAAAGCTCAAAGTCTCTGGAATTCGGAGCTCAATTTCCAACCGATCGGGTGACCTTCACCCGATCGGTTCATCTGTAGCTGATGCTGAGGAGCCGAGACACGGGCACCCAACCGACCCCTTCACCCGATGGCGCCAAGATCCAACCGGTCACCCCAAGAACTCAACCGACCGGTTCATATGACCGGGTGAAACTCCGCCGTTTTCTGTTTATTATTTGTAACGGATCACCCGATCGGTTGACTTGTCAACCGATCGGGTGATACGAGATCCTATAAATAGGACCCCTAGGGTTCCAGAAACGGGGGAGCTGTTAGTTTTTACTGTTTTCTCCTATTTGTGACGGCTGTAATTACTCTTCTATTGTAAGTTTTCGGATCTTTGTAAAACTTTAGTATTATCTTAATTGCTCTACTACCTTCGCATTCCTATCGTCTGATTATGATTTTAACGGTTCATTTTCGTTTAGATCGCTTTTTTAATGAATATTTGTGAGTAGTTCCCAAATCTGGGATTTTGGTGGAAACCCCTTCGGGGGCTCTTCCAGATGCATCCAAAGGGTTAGGAAATCGATAAGGATTAGGAATCTAATGGTTACGTGGGGTGTTTTATTGTCATCGACGGGAAAAAGACCGCCTTTGACTGTTGGGCCAAGGGGGAATAAACTTGGCGGTTGACTCCCTAGCCATAGCTCACGCCCTTAGCGTAGACGCCGAATCCTAGCGCGCGGGAGCGGCAGGATGAGACGTTGGGAGTTATCGTTGCGAGCTTAGTGCTTCCGGAATCGATCAGTGTTAATGGACACGGGAGTACCCACTGATCGAACCCGAGAAGTCCGGTGTATCATCCTGGGCACCGACCGGAATATCGGGCCCATGGGATGCCGGTACCACTTTCAGAGGCAACGTCTCACCATTAGACCCTAATTCCGATCGCCATCCTACCCGTAGGCCGTATCGGCGAGAGTCACTCGTTGGAGTGGAAACCGAAGTCCTGGGTTTATTTTCTTATTGTTCATACCTTGCATTCCTTTACCGTGACAACCCATCAACCGATCCGGGCTAGCTCGCCCACGGGGTGATTTCGGTCCTCCTTGACACAAGCACATCCTAGCCTCCCTGTGTTCGACCCCCAAGCCACACTACAACACCTTGCGCTTGCGGTCACAAATATCTAAATCCTCACGCGGGTCCCCCGGCCATTTGCGGCTCGCAAACCGAGGGCACGTCAAGTTTATGGCGCCGTTGCCGGGGAGGCAACGTGCTTGTTATTTTAGGATCTCTTGAACCTTAGTGTCTAGCTCTTATCCCTACCTCGCGATAATTTTCGCATTCTTATTTTTCCTTTTTATTTTCTTCTTTTTATTTCTTATCTTATCTGTTTCTATCCCACTTGTCGCTTCATGGGTGTTTGTTGTTTTTCATGCGCAGGAGTTCAAGAAGTCTCGACGACTTAATCCCCGTTGATCCAGAGATTAACGCCACCCATAGGCGTTTGGCCGCCGAGAAGCGAAGAAGAGAGGGTCCTGAAGCCATGGAGGAGAACACCCCGCCTCGCAAGTCCCTGTTGGAGTACTCGATGCCATCTATCGAGTCCACTTCCGCCATCCGTCCTCCAGCTATTACGGCCCAAAGATTCGAGCTAAAGCCGTCTTTGGTGACATGGATCCAGCAGGATCAGTTTTCGGGTGCACCCATGGAGAGCCCAATTGAGCATCTAGACTCCTTCTTGGAGAAATGTGACACCTTCCGGATTAACAGTGTCACAACTGAGGCGATCCGACTGAAGCTGTTCCCCTTCTCCTTGCGAGACAAGGCCAAGCTGTGGCTTAGGGGGAAGGACCCAAATACATTCAACACCTGGGAGAAGCTCTCCAATGCTTTCCAGACAAAGTTCTTTCCTCCGGGGAAGACCATGAAGCTGAGGAGCGAGATCTCCTCCTTCTCCCAGGCCAGCCACGAGTCCTTGCATGAGGCTTGGACAAGATACAAGGAGATGCAGAGAAGATGTCCCCACCATGAGCTCCCCAAATGGCAGATTATAAATCTATTTTATAATGGGCTGAGGGACGATTTAAAGTCTTCCATGGACGCCGCGGCTGGAGGGTCCTTTATGTCAAGAAGCGAAGAAGATGCCGGGCAAATTTTGGAAAATATGACATCCAACAATGAATGATGGTGTGACGAGAGAGCCACACCAAGGTCTGGGGGCATCCATAGAGTAGAAGACGTCGACAACTTGTCAAGCAAATTTGACTTGCTGTCAACCCAGATCTCCGCATTGATGGTAGGCGCCGGTGGCGCCGGTACACAACAGATTGCTGCGGTAGAATCCGAAGTTTTTGGAGAGTTCGACGGTGGTGACATCTCACCACCGTTGGATCAGGCGAGCACATTGTTTTACAATCCTACGGAGAATGCGCCTTTTCCACCACGAACCAACTCAAACCCGGCCTACTCTCCCAACAACCGGAATCATCCGAACCTCAGCTACCGGGCACCTTACCAACAGCCGGCTCAGCAACAACAGCAGACTTATCAGCCGGCTAGGCCCCAGCAGCAGTTCCAGCAGCAGCAATATCAGCAACAACCTCCACCACAGTATCAACAATATGCCCCTAGGAATCAGTAGCCCGCCTAGCAGCAATACGGCCAACAGAGGGCCATTTCTCCGGTTGAGTCCCTCTTGACTCAATACATAGCCAATCAGGAGAAAATCAATCTGAAGCTGGAGATGGGACAAAGAGTGCTCACTGATCAGGTGACCCAGCTGGGGTTGCAAGTGGCAAACCTTCAGAGACCTCAGAATTTATTACCGCCACAACCTGAGGTAAATCCTAGGGGGTTAAATCGAACCTTGGCACTCACACATGAACATGAAAACGTGTCCGCCATCGTCTTGAGGAGCAGGACACAAATTCCTACTAGAGCGCCGCCCAAAGAACCGGAAGCACCACTGGCCGTTGAGCGGCCAATTGAAAAATCAAACGACGCCGGTGCTTCGTCATCAAATCCTACGACTCCGGAGGGAGTCTCTGAAGAAGAGAAGAAGAAGAACGAGGAAGGGAGCCTGAAAGTGTTCAAACCCGTTGTGCCTTTTCCACAACGGTTAGCTCAGGCCAAGATCGATGAGAAGTATGGCAAGTTCTTTGCCATGGTCAAGGATCTGAGCTTGCAAATCCCCTTCCTGGAAGCAATCGAAACAATCCCCTCCTATGCGAAATTCCTGAAGGATTTGGTGACGAGAGGGTCTAGAAAGGAGAAAGTAGTGTTGACGGCGGAGTGTAGCGCTCTCATCCAGAGGGCAAATCCGCC